>OY540825.1:20847324-22097324 GCA_961205895.1 Mythimna pallens | reverse complement strand
TATTCAACAATATTGACAGGCCAAGGTGATAGAGGTACTATCTGAACAGTTACACCTCTACGCATTATAGGCGCCGTTTTGTATAATATAATAATGTCTTTCAAGATAATAAGAGGCTATTCGAAAGCCAACAGATAGGATTGTTTAGGACAGTCAGTCTTCAAGGGACAATGTGTGTCGGAATTTTTTGAATACAGTGCATTAAATTGTCCCCAGTGTACAATGTCTCATAACAATCTTGGTGATGAGCTAAAGATGGAAACGATAATCTACTCGTATTCTTCATTATAGACTTAAACTTCTTTGAAAGTTTTTCACACCATCAATTTTCACTTTAGCCCTTTGGGGACAGAATTATTTTCTCGCACTCTGGCCCGTAAAGGAAATACTTTTGGGAGTTTGCGCCCTTTGGCCTTACAATTAATGTAGTTTAGTGATACGAATTTCAATAAAATGCCTATTAAATTGATAAATATCACAATTTGAGTAAATACTTTAGCGTAAACTTGCACATTGTATGTTTATAAGCCAGCCTCTACCCTTCGGGTGCGCAACGGACCAAGATTTCATAGAACAGAATAGACATATCTAATGTTAGTAATTTTTTAGTGTTTATGGCACATTTGTATGTTATAGCAAGTTTCACAGCTTCCCAGTACAATATGAATGAAGAGCCGCGCTATTCTGAACTATAAAAATATTTTCTCCATTCTGCACCCGAATTAGTTTACAACAATGGGGTTAACACGATTAACCCCTTTTTATATCATAAAAATATAAATAAACACCGTGCCTTTGAACAATAGCTTCGTCGTGTGCGTCATCCCTGAAAATTATCTCTGCAAACAACATACATTTGTGGAAACATGAAAACGTTTATCTACTCCTTTTCTTGTTTTATTGGAATTGGAATCAGATAATGTGCAACTCATGTTAAGAAGATCAAAGATTTTAAAGGTACCAAAAAATTTCACCATTAAAAGAAACACGGTATATTAATGAAATGACAATTGCTCATATGTTCACAGGCACATGTTACATAGGTGCTAATTCACTTAATGTAATATACATATCAATGACTTATTGCTACGTTTCTTTGGAAAAATAGGAATGTTTTGTAAGTCGACCATTTCTATTAACAGCAGCAACTACCCGCTTGCACGACATCATGTCCAAAAGCGACTCACAAACACTATCTTAATGGTTTTATTAAAATAATTGCAATACTATTGCTTACATGCAGTCCTTATAATATAACGATCACTGCCGACGCCATAAGGTATACTGTCCATGGACGCTTAGCTTCATAGACGCGTCGGCGTCGGCAACGACACGATGGCACGGTGTTGCCAATTCGTCGACAGTGTTTCATAATTTTGTTGTATGCAAGCTTCACACGAGCGTATGTATACCAAGCGTATAATGACAATTACGCGTGTATGAAGTTACGTGTCCATGTACAGTAGGTCTTAACTCTTTAAATCGAAGACAGCAAAGTACACATTCATAAGTTCAATATTGCGAGATGCACTTTTTCACAGTTAAGCTATTTTTTACTTAGTGAAAATCGTAAATACACTAATAGACATCACATCACATCACGCTCAGCCTAGATGCATGATATCTGCAGAAGAGTTGCTCAGATAATGAAGGTAAGCACTAAGGAATGATTCTAAAAATTCGTCTGCTAAAGAGGTTCAATAGGATATTTTCGGCGTGTACCGAACAGAATTGTGCGAGGTGGTGTATTTCGCAGGGACTTTTTTTTTAAGGTGGTATCAAATAATTCTTCCCGCTCCAGGTGGAGCAAGAAGGAGTGTAAGATTTGTACAGTTGCCTTTTGCTTTCTAGGGCCGTGGTAACTCTTTCGATCAATCCCACAGCCTATTTATTTATATTTTTCGCAGGGCCTGCCATTTTATTTTTGTACTTTGCAGTCCTCTATATCTAATTAACTCTTGAAGTTCGATGCATACACACAGCAGATACTTATGTTTAGAACACGTTGCAAGTTAAATAATAAACACACGTTCATGCCTTAAATACACAATTATTCAAGAGATTTTGATATAACTTGTTTGCAGTGAGGAATGTTGAATCCGAGTAATAAGCGGTGAAGTCAGGTGCACTATTTGACACAAAGCTTCTTTTTACAGCCATAAGTTTTCATAACTAAGCTTAATGCTATATTCTTTTGAGAATGACGATATTATTAATAATTATTATGCTCGCAATTTTTGTATTATATTAAAAACCACGTATATAAGATTAACTACTTCCAAAGTTGAAAATTTTCACAAATGTGTAATAAACACGATAGTTCAAGACGTCCTCGAATCTGGAAACTTGTAAATTGCAAAATCAATTTACTACTCAAACACGATCTATCAATACTTATGTAGATATTTTAAAAGTCTAATGTTACACATAACTGAGTTCTTGTTAATGTCTTCTAGTTTTGAAAACTTTAACTGCTTCTCTTGATGGATAGTATCAACGAATTGGGCAATGATAGTTCTACTTTTTACGTTGTTTCTACGCTTAACAATTCACTCGATCATTGTTAATATACGCAAGGTTTAGTAGTTACGAATTATAAATTTTCAGCAAAAACATGCTCAAAATTAATAATCGGTAGTATCAGCCAATAGTTTATTACAATATTTTTGAATGGTAGATTGCTGCAAATTTTTCCATATTGCGAGCATGCGTTTCGCGAACGTGGTTTGCGTGACCCTTAGGTGACTGATAAGTAAGTATTGTTGGGCGCCATCAACGATCAATAAAATCGTAAATCTGTTGGTACTTATAAATAGTTCACTAAGAACGAGCGTACACTAGATCCACGAAAAGCGACCGGCGCAAGCGTTTCTTTTTACGTCCGATTTTAGCACTTGTCTTGTCCTTACGCGGTACGAGAGGGTGGAGTGGATGCTAGTGCAGCTTGCCGTGCGATCAGTGCGTGGGCAGCGCCAGGCGCTCGGCGCTGGGGCGCGCGCGCAGGCGGCTCGCCAGCCGCGTGCGCACCGCCGCCACGCACGTCGCCAGCGCGTGCGCGAACACCAGCACCACCGCGCAAAGAGACACAAACCCGAACGCTGAACCTGCTCAAACAAAACAATGATTTATATTCATAATATCAAACTTGTATGCCCCGCAAGGTTAGATAGAGGTGTCTCTACAGTAGATAGATAGATACATCCACATTTTACAATATACGTATAACTCCGATGTGTGAGCTGGTGTATTGCTATCGACCCGGCATAAATCCAGGTTCCTCCACGTTGCTACAGAGAAATTCCACTTAAAAGAGTAACAATAATGCTGCTCAAACCTGGAATCGAAGCCAAGCCATCATGCTTTGCAGTAGCGGTTACTTTTTACTAGAGAATAAATACAGAGACTGAGCATTGAGACGAATTTTACTAATAGAAATAGTCGGCCAGTCAATTCTGACTTTATTATCTTAGTATACTTTTTTGCATACTGAAATAAAAAATAAAAAAAAACCCGACTGCGTAAAAAAATACTTTAAATAAAAAAACTGAAAAGAAAAAATACCAGTAGCGTAGAACGAATTTAATTGCATTAATTAACACATGCACAAATAATAAATTCTATTAAGGAACATATAGACTGCAACAGTCGGGACCCATTAAAATAATCTAGACTTAAATTATCCATCTAACGTGGGTCCCGACTGTTGCAGTTTATATGTTCCTTAATAGAATTTATTACTGACTGAACTTGTTTTTTTTTTCTTTTCAGTTTTTATATAAAGTATTTTTTACGCTTATCTTAAATAAAATTGAAGTGTCTGATTGTACCTAATATCAAAAAAATATTTGTTTACTAAATGTATATTATATATACTTATAACAAAAAGGTGAATTTTGAAATTTCCTGTTATCTGTCGGTTTGTTCCGGCTAAAATCCGAAACAGCTACGCCGAGTCAAACCGGCAGAATGTCCGGTCCATATGACCGGACATTCAATGACGGATAGCAAATCTTACAAGCAATTACTTATGCTACTTTTCATTTTCCTGCGGGAACGGGATTTCAAAATATGGGATAAAACTTCGAAACGCTTAAACAAAATTTGACGGTACTTTAATTGGGATATAGGTTTTTTTGAGGTGGGAAATCATCTCTAGAGTGGAGCGGGAAGGGCGTGTCAGACATTTACTGACTCAAACCACACCTGTGTCCTTCAGTTGCCCTTTGCATTCTAGGACCACAAGTTACAGGATAGGTTTAGGTAACGGCACTGCTGGGCCCCTACGGTTTTACTTGCACCTCTTTGAGGCGCGTAGTACACGACGATTTGGTTCGGTCTGGACAAAAGCCGGACGGCCGGAGTGCGAGCTACATATTATACGTCGTCCGAAAGTCCGCGCCAACGGTGGCTGGTAGTTAGGGTCGGGATCTCAGCGGCTGGGGCGTGAGGATGTCCATTCCCTTAAGTAGGCGGCTGTCCCCATCATTAGCATTACTGCTTCGCGAAGGAGGCGACCGCCGCCAATTCCCCCTCACTCCGGACCATGGCCTGGACCAGGGCCTGGTGCGAGAGATCATCGCAGCCTATTGTCCCCACGAGGACACGGTGGTGCTCCGTCCATGCGGGGTTCATCTCAACCGTAAGCTCGTGTCAGTTTTTCGTTTCCAAAACGGCTTTGGCTTGGCTGTAATAACAAACTTTGCCCACTTTCATCAAATATTGGGTACAAACTTCTTGGTTGATTTTTCAATTTATGCATTTATAAACCTAGAAAAAACCACCAAATAATTGTTATTCGTAAATATAGCCTAACCTTAAAGTCGTGGACATTATTTATTGTACCTATGTTTAAGTACGTAGTTACGTACATTTATTGTTAAAGACCGCATTGAATATCAATGGCCGTCTTTCTTAGAGTCCATTAAACTGTCAGTCCTCGGTGTGACATTTTGACAGCCGAAACTGATTATTCTGATTTTTGTCATGCGCACGCGCACAGTACTTTGGCAAAGAATAGAATAAGGATAAGATTATTTAGATTTTGGATGCAAGCAAGCGGCATTCTGAAACCTTTCCGTCATCGATCTCTTTTCGGACCAATGACTCTCTTTGTTGCGAACCATGACCATTATTAAGAACGTAGAAGATTATTTATTACTAGTTGACTCGGGAAACGTTGTTCTGCCATACAAATGGATTCTAGGTCAACGGGAACCGTATGAATTTTGATTTCCTTGAGTATCGAAATATTTTTGCAACATAAAAGACCGAATCTTTTTTTTAGTTAACTTAGAAGTTTAATTTTTTCACAGCATCAAGGTAACTACCGCAGACTTGACTATATTGTTCTAATTTCTTTAAAAAAAAAAAAAAAAAAAATTCATAAGAATCGCTCAAGCCGATTCGGAGGAGTTTTGTTACTATTATATATTTGTACTAAAAACTGTGACACGACACGAGAATTTTATACACGTATATCTAAAAAAAAGACGATAAACGTGTTCTATTAAAACCAATGTAGGAAAATAGTAATAACGCCTGCCGTTTTCTTTACTGCAAGCAATAGGCCTCTTATTAAATTGCATTGTCTAGGCCTAAAGCCTAGCTATTTACTGCTTCATTCCGAGTTTAAGCAAATAAATATTATAGAAGGATATTTATTGTTGTTGTTTTTTTTATACATTGAACTCCACTAGGTGTTGGTTGCCGAGAGTGGCCTAGAGGTCCAGAACAGATTGGAGGTGTGGTGGCACAGGCTGGAGAGTGTTGGCCTGTTGAGTAGAACCAAAACGGAATACTTGTTCTGCGATTTCGGCGGTCTCTCCTATCCAGTGCCTTTAGCTCTTGCTGGAACTCCCATACCGATCTGTTCCGACTTTCGGTATCTCGGGTCATTCGTCCAAGGGGATGGTGAGGTAGACCGGGACGTAACACATCGGATCAACGCAGGATGGATGAAATGGCGACAAGTCACGTGAACAACTTGTGACCCACGGATGCCCCTCAAGTTGAAGGGCAAAATCTACAAGTCCGTGATAAGGCCTGTCATACTGTATGGGTCAAAATGTTGGGCTGTGAAAAAGAGGGATGAAAAAAGATTGCACGTAGCGGAGACGAGAATGGATAAAGTGAGAAATGAGTATATTAGGTGAAGTTTGAAAGTGGCGCCAGTGACTGAAAAGTTGAAAGGGAATCGTTTGTCTTGGTATGGTCATGTGAAGAGGAGGGATGAAACGCATGTTACTAAAAGAGTTATGAGTTTACATGTGGATGGATGGAGAGGGAGAGGGAGATCAAAGAAAAGATGGATGGATTGAGTGAAGAGCGATATGAACGAAAAGGAAGTTAGTGATAGTATGACGAGTGACAGGGCAGAATGGAAGAAGAATACGTGTTGCGCCGACCCCACATAACACGGGACAAGGGCAGGAAGATGATGAGATGATGATGATTGACCTCCACTAGGAATTACTCTTGTATCGTGGGTGCGTTTAAAAACTTGTAAACTCACATTCAAAATCATACGACATCCAGACAAATAATAATTACCTGTAGGAGTGCATACCAATACGTGGGAAACTCGGAAAGTTTTGAGAAACTAAAAAACTAACTTCTAGGGATAAAATATTTTTATTAAATCTTTTCAAAGAACTCTCCACTAGCCTCTATACAAAGTTTCAAGCATCTGAACCAAGTTTCGAAACATTTTTTCCAGTCCGCCGCAGACACCTCTTCCGCGGCCATCTCGAACGCTGCTAGCGCGTCTTCCGGCGATGAAAACTGTATCTCATTCAGCAGATTTTTTATTTTAGGAAATAAAAAGAAGTCACGCGGTGCCAGATTAGAACTGTAAGGAGGGTGCCCCAAGACTCTGACCGGAGTGGTGTCCAGGAAGTCCCTCGTTTTGAGCACTGAGTGCGCGGGTGCGTTGTCATGGTGAAGCAGTACCCCGCGGAGCGCGGTGTTCGGTTGTTTGTTGCTCATTGCAGACAAAACTCCTGCCAGGTATTTTGTGGTATATCATTTGGCGTTGATGCTGCTTTGGTCTTGTATTGGAATTGAAATCAGATACTCCGTCAAAGTGAAGAAACTAGTGATCAAAATTTTCCCTGCGCTTCTCGATCGCTTCATTTTCGAAGGCGTTGGTTCGTTTTGAAACAGTCAAACTGTCGTCTGACGCTTTGTTTCTGGATCGTATTCATAAATTCAGGATTCGTCACCTGTCATAATGTCGTAAATGCGCCGAGACGAGCCTGCTTCAAAATTTTTAATCATATCACGGCACCACTCCACGCGAGCCTGCTTCGGAGAGGTGGTGCTCGTGTAGAATCTTGTGAATGCTTCTCGAATCAATCTGCAGTGTAAGCTGAATCTCTTCGTATGTAATTGGCCTGTTTTCTTGAATTAAATTTTTTAGTGCCAGCACATTTTCTTCCATGACAGCCGTTGTAGGATGACCACTCCTATAATCATCCCCCAAAGTAAGGCGACCGAGCTTGAACTCGCTGTACCAGCGGTAGATGGTTGCTTTTGAAGGTCCTTCATCCATAAAAGCACTTTGAAGGCGATCAAATAACTCATCAGGTTTTCGGCCACATTTAAAATCGTAGAAAATCATCGCACAAAATTGTTCTCGATTCAGATCAATTTTTAAATGAGCCGCACTAATACTCTTTAATATAATATTCCACAACTATCACACAATGCCATTAAGTCTCAAAATAAACAGAGCGTGTGCTTTGAGTACTAGACAACTAATTAACGTACTTATATAATCCTAAACACTATTACAAATTACTACTACTATAGTTATAGATAAATTACACCCAGACACGGAACAAAATGATCGTGCTCTTGGGTGGAAACCCAACCCATTACCTTCGGGATATCAGCCAGGGCCATTAACCATTAGACTAGCAGGCAGTCTTATATAAAGACTGACCTGGCGTCTCGTCAAATACTCTTTTTATTGAACACTAAAATATAAATAGCTGCAGAATTATTACCAGGCTTATTCCAATCTAGCGCTGGATATATAGCAGGTAGTCCGACCCTGTCGGTTCCACCGACAGCCCAGTAGAAGGCACTGAAGACTCCGTACGCGAGGCCAGCACCGGCACTGTGCAGCGCATGCGCCGCCCGGACAGGGTGTGACGTCACCGCTAGCTCCACCAGCATCACCAATGAATTCCCGCCATGAACCAGCACGTTCAGGGTGTTGATCTCGTGAATCTCTGTGGAAGAAGCAAGACGAACATTGTAAGACATTCATTAATAAGTAATCCTTCCGACCGAATTCATGGTGGCCAATCTCAACAGAGATTAGCAAGTACTTGCACAAGTGTATTCGCAAACACAGGTGCACTCCATGTTCTTTTACTCTCATAATCTCTCTATAAACCGCAGAGAGATCAGGTGCAAGATCAGCGGCTTTCCGAGGCCCGGGTGTATCACTCTAGCAACTTCTAAACTCCGGGCACGGTTATTTTTTATCGACCACGCGACTAACGAGGCAATCAACATTGTTTTATAAAACAGTGACAAAAAAACAAAGTGTGAGTTGCTACAAAAATATTTTGGGAAATGATCACATTAAAAAGCTCCTATCATAAAATAGTTAGTTACGCATCTCGAAACAAAGACACTATGTTTATTTTAAAAGGCGCTAGAAAATGTTATGCGCATAACAAACAGTTGGGACAGTTCAGTTCAATGGGCTTTAGTCAGTAAAAGTCTAACACGTCCTCTCGTATCACCCGAGAGCGGGAAAAGTCATTTGATTATTTCTCACCTCAAAAATAAAAGGTGAATTGAGCTGAAAGTGAGTTTTCAATCTCCAGGTTGTTTTGAGGGCCTAGTGCGAGATTTTGAACGTACTACGTTTTACTGACGTACGTAGGTCAAATCGTATAAAAAAACCGGCCAAGTGCAAGTCGGTCTCGCACAGGAAGGGTTCCGTACCGTCCGTAGCAAAAAACGTAAAAAAAAATGGCAACAGAAATACACCATCTGTGAAATTTTTAACTCGTTAGCTATTAGCTATAGCTAACGGTTCATGAGATACAGTCTGGTGACCAACAGACGGACAGCGGAGTGACAGCAATAGGGTCCTATTTTTACCCTTTTGGCTACCCATTGTGTTACAGAACCGTAAAAAAGAGGTTTTCTATTATAGTCACACACACATTATTGCAGAATCAAATAACGTTTATTTTATAGCGATCGAGTATGTTTTAAATTATAGCATGATTTTTTATTAGATGGACTTATGACAACAGTGGACAATGCCTAGCTGTTGATGAACAATGCCCCGCTATCATTAAACCATTGTTATAGCTGTCACTTTAGATCACCTAATTAAAAATCATGGTATAGCACAAACGCCATTGTGGAGCTATCCTGTAAAAGTCTCACCGTTAAACCCCGTTGAAAATTAGATGACATGACGTGAGCTGTCAATTCATGCAATCTAAATGAAATGACAGTTTACTTCAAGTCCACTTCACCTACACTACAGATAGCGTCACGAATATTGAGCGCTCGGCGAAAGAGCGGGGATCGCTTTGCGCATCGTACAATGTCGGCGAGCCAATCACTATACAAAGATTTCACTCCTCGCCCCCGCATCTCTCTTCACACCACTAAAGAGACCCGATAATTCACTTCTGCGTGCTTCTGCGCAAGTAGAACTGTAGAAGTTAGCGCACAAGATCCGTGCCGGTATTTATACGAATGTATAGGATGGTGTGGGTGCTATCGTACAATGTAGCTACCTATCCTTTTGTCTCATCTTAAAGATACATACTGCCCATGCTATGTAAAAAAGACCTGATGGCTTTTTAAAAGAACGAACAGGCTGGTTCATCAAAAACGCTGCTATGTAAAAAAAAAGGTGCACTCACTAGGATCATGGATTAGCGCCCAGTAGACGAGGGTGATGACGAAGGCGAGGTCAGTGGCGATGTTGTGTGCCAGCCAGTAGGCGCGGCACAGTAGCGGGGTGCGCGTGCGCCGACCCAGCGGGATCGGGATCTCGTCCTCTTCGCATGCTGCAAAACGTAGGTTGACTGTTTGAAGAGACAAGGTTTAGAATGAGGTTGATAATAAAGTATAAAAAAAATAAAAAAATGGGTTCGTAAAAAGTGCATAATAGGTTGCTTAGTCGTGGTTGGTTTTTGTCATCATTGCGGCTAAGATAGGGGTTGAGCAATAACCATGAAATTCTAGACCGTATACGTATTAAATTGTTGTACGTTCACGGAATCCTAGTTTTGAAGACTGGACAGATTCTCTGTTTCCGGTAAGATCGATGTCGAAAAAGCTGTCATCAGCTCTTTCTTGTACAATTTTCGATCAGGACACCTGATGTACACAAACGAGTTTATCTACAATTGGGTTTTGTACATGAGGACAATAGCTAGAAGTACACAACAAAACTTAAACTTGCAAAAAGTAATTAAATATACGTAATTATATTATATTACGTATTTTGTATGTATCATTATCATCATCATCATCATTTCAGCCGAAAGACGTCCACTGCTGGACATAGGCCTCCCCCAAGCGTCGCCACAATGAACGGTCCTGTGCGTCTCGCATCCATCGGACTCCCGCAACCGTTATCAAGTCATCGGTCCACCTTGTAGGAGGCTTTCCAACGCTACGTCTTCCGGTACATGGTCCCCATTCCAGAACCTTTCGGCCCCAATGGCCATCCGTTCTGCGAGCAATGTGCCCTGCCCATTGCCACTTAAGTTTGGCGACTCTTCGTGCTATATCGGTAACCTTGGTTCTCCTGCGGATATCCTCATTCCTGATTCGATCAAGAAAGGAAACTCCGAGCATAGCCTTTTCCATTGCCCTTTGGGTGACTTTACGTCTTCTGATGAGGTCTATTGTAAGCTACCACGGTTCGGAGCCATATGTCATCACTGGCAACACGCTCTGGTCATACACTTTCGTCTTGAGACACTATGGTATATTGGACGAGAAGATACCGCGCAGCTTCCCGAACGCTGCCCAGCCGAGTCGGATTCGACGATTAATCTCTTTCTCGAAGTAAGACCTTCCCAACCGGACCGTCTGTCCCAGATAAACGTAGTCGTCTACAACTTCGAGTGTAGAGTCCCCGATCTTCTTATCACCATCTGTTTACCATGACTTTGGTTCTGTCCATGTTCATTATGTCTATTCTATATATTAAGTCCCACTCTTTCGGAAGCTCTACTGAGGTCACCAAGCATGGTACTGAGCTTCTCCGTAGTCTCAGCCATAACTATTATGTCGTCGGCAAACCGATGATGAGTGATGTACTCGCCATTGACATGAATGCCTAGCCCTTTCCATTTCAGAACCTTGAAGACATCCTCCATTGCTGCCGTGAACAGTTTCGGAGAAATAACGTCTCTCTACCTCACGCCCCGCTGCAAAAGGATAGGTTTCGAGGTCTGGTCTTGTAGTCGGACTGACATGGTGGCGATTTCGTACAAACACTTCAGCACTTCGATGTACCGATAGTCAATTTGGCACTGTTGGAGAGAATGCAGTACAGCCCAAGTTTCAATCGAATCAAAGGCTTTCTCGTTTGTATGTATATGTGTTTCTATATTAGTATTAGGTATCTATCAAGTTTTGTTTACTTTTACTCGTATATTTGCACCAAGTGTAACCGCATTTTGTGTCCAGGCAATCTCTATCCATTTCGAGTTGCCTGGAAGAAATCGCTGAGTGCGATAAGGCCGCCAAATGTATGTTTTTTTTTTGTATTATAAGGTTTCAATTTGTAAATTTGTAATCTTGGTATGCCATAAAGTACCTATATATAAATAAATAAATCCAGCTTAAAACTAAAAGAATATCTTAGTACATAATTAAATCTATGAGTTACTCGAGAAGTAACAAAATTTTCGTTTTCAATGCTACTTTAGGGAGTAGCATTGAAAACGAAAATTTTGTTAATGGATGACCTGAAGACATGTCGTGCCAACAATCATACCTACTCCGATGCAAAATAAGTCTACTTAGTAACAGACCATGTAACATGTTGCTCAATGAATGAATGCATCTATTCAAGTCCTCTATCCAAGTGTCCGGACGTGTCAACGAAAGTGAGCGTTGTATAGATCCTTTTATGTCTCCCACAATTGTCCGCCACTTGCCATTGAAGTGGACAACGTCTTCAATTTTCAACAATAGCTGCTGAATAACTCACTCCATCTGGACTCGACTCCGAAGGAATGAGGAACCAATAAGATAATTTGAAGCACAATGGACAGCGGACCCGCTTCACTGTGATCTTAATTGACGCGAAATTGTTACCAATAAAGCGTTCGTGACCTCTGTCGATAGCGTGCACCTAAATATTGTCCAAATGTCTTTATTTGAATATAAATGCCCTTGACAAGCATAGATGCGAACAAATACGAGAGGACCTATCGTGAACAAACCAATAATTATGTTATTAGGAGTTTTCATCTAAATTGATGAGCAGTCTAGACATTCCAGCTCATAGCGGTTGTATTGGATGAAACAAGATAAAACACGTGCTTAATCGATCCCTAGCAGACATTTCGATGTGCACGACAACATGCGACTCAATGGTTCAGATTAATTGATTCGCGTGAGGAGTTACGTCGTCCAAGGAAACCGTTTTGTGTAATAAATGCTCCCCACGCAAGGCACTTGACATTGACGAGCTCCGCCCGCCCGGAATGTGCTGATCACTTTCTATGACAGCTTTGACATTGAGCTCTGAACTGAATCTAGGCTACTGGACTTTTAATTGGGCAAACATATGTAATGGCTTTATTACGCTTTATTATGTAGTCCGCACTCCGAGACCTAACTTCACAGACATAAACACAAACGTGAAAAAAGTTAAAAAAAAACCCTGAAATCACTAAAAACAGCACTAAAACCGATTAAATTAACTTTCATTTCGGAAGTCGGTGTTTCTCAGTATTGTTTGTTTCTTATTTAACACCGACTTCCGAAATTAAAGTTATTTTAATAAGATTATTTTAAAATATTTTTTTAGTGAAGTCGGTTATTTTTTTTGTTTTTTATTTCACACTTTTTAGTTGCGATACACCTAAAGCCAGAGTACCTATTTCTCATGACAATTCCAATAAACCCAAACTTTGCTAGGATACATTGTTTGATTATGAAGTTCCCGTGTCCACCTTCCATCTTCCGGCTCCATCATCAGATCAGTTCGTTAGTATCTTATAGCTAAAATAACAGAGCCGTAGAGGTTGCCAAATACTGGTCAGATAAAATTTAGTTAGAGTACATCGACACGAAAAGAAGAAGAAGAAGCTAAAATGCATCTCATGACAATTCTAATAAGCCCAAACATGGCTAGGATACATTGATTAATTACGGAGTTCCGGTGCCTATCTTCCGGCTCCATCATCATCATCTGATCACTTCGATGATACCATTTTCAACATAACTATTCAGAATTATTTATTTATTTGTATTGCCATAGTCGCTTGACTAATTTCATTGTGATATCTATGTGAGTATGAAGTTCCGTTGGCCATTTCTGATCTTCTTCATCAGTTCGACTTCATCAAATGTTACTATTTGACTGTAAATGCTTAAGTTCTCGATGAAAATACCAAAGTCACTACATAGTTGCCTATAATATTAGAGGAGTTCCCTCGATCACCATGGATACGATCATCAGAACTGGATTTTGAAAAAAATGGGACCAATCTGGAAGCACATCCTTTAAAATTTTTTTTGGCAAAACGGTCTATAAACGACGGAGTTCTGAGGTAACAAACATTAAAAAATAAAAAATATACAACCGAATTGATAATCTCCTTCTTTTTTTGGAAGTGGGTTAAAAAAGAAATCTAAAGTCATTCATAGTACTTGCTTCGGGTTCAACATCTTGCAAGGGAAGTTGATGTTCAGCAAGAGTGTTTACTAAACATGGTAATTGTAATTTTTTTTGCACCTACCTTTCTCGATTAAGTAGGTACATGTTCTTCATTTAGTCCACAAGGCTCAACCAAAGTTAGTGTGGTTTCAAGATTCAGTGTGTGCTAATTTACTCAAATATTTATACTTATATTTGGCATGCTTCCAGCCACCTTCCAGCCACCTTCCAGTGAATAAAAAGCTTTTTTTTGGAATCTAGGCGGAGTGAAAGGGAGTGTCGAACTTTTACTAACTACAACCCCATCTGTGTTCTTTCAGTTGCCGTTCGCACTCCAGGGCCACGGTAACTTTTTCGAGTAATTTCGCAGCAAATAAAATGTACACTTGCAGTTGGTGTTGGTCAAGCCATAGATTATTTTAATTTATTAATCCAGGCTACAGCATCTACAATTATTATGTAGGTATGCCATTAACAATACAGCAATCATCAAACCGTATGCCAAGCGCCAATGGTCATGTTCTCTAATAACCGCGAGCATTAAATTGTCGCAGTCTAAACAGAGCTCCATTTTCAGCAGCGGACGTCTACGGAGACAGTTGTGCTTACCCGTATTGATGAAGCAAGCGTGAATATATTAGGTCTGAATAGACAGACACCTTCGCTTTCATTTCAACATAGTAATATACCTATATAAAGGCGATATGTTTGTCAATCCTTCGCGTTCAAATTGCTAAACGGATTTGAATGAAATTTGGCGCACGGGTAGAGCATGTCCTGGAATAGCTTACAGGATTAATCCATGAGTATGTTCCCTTTGAATAATAACATATAGGATTATCCCACAAGTATGTTCCCTTCGAATAATAACATACATGATTATCCCGCGAGTATCTTCCCTTCAAATAAAATCATATAGGATTATCTCACGAGTATGTTCCCTTCGAATAATAGCATATAGAATGATCCCACGAGTATGTTCCCATCGTATAATCACACAGGCGAAGCAGCTGGCAGACGCTTGTCTATACTAATATTATGAAGTGAAAAGATTTGTATTTTTGGATATTTGTTTGTAACTGAAGAACTACTGGACCGATTTTTTAAATTCTTTCACCAGTAGAATGCTACTTTTTACTAAGTGACATAACTATTTTCACGTGGGCGAAATACATCTACACTAATATAATAAAGAGGTAAAGTTTGTTTTTATGTTTTTTTGTTTGTAGGAACTTAACCTCTGAAAGAACTGGTCCGATTGCAATTTTTTTTTACTGATAGAAAGCTGCTTTATTCCTGAGTGGCATAGGCTATATTTTATGTACACGGGCGAAGCCACTAACAAAAGCTAGTATTTAATAAAAATGTAAACTCTAATAAAAATGTAAAAAAATATTTTTAATAACTTTGGCTAATAGTATGGTACTTTATGTGTTTTCGGGAGCTAAATATAAACTATTTAATTTGATTGCTCCATATTCTAGCTAGAAAAACTATGTTAATTGGATGGCATATTTATAGCCAGTGTCAGGCAGTGCCGTTTTTCGCTCATATTTTCCTAATTTGCAATTAGTGTTATTTTTTATTATTCGAATAAAAAATAACACAAATTGTCAATTATTTGGGTCATAATTAGCGGAAATAAACTCATTTCTACCTTTTTCATATTTGCCTCATCTCATCATACTGCATTCAGCTTGTTACTTTAGCGGTTCCAAAGTCTAGGGTACAGGTACTTATTATTATGTGATTGAACTTGTAAGCTGCTACATTGTAGCAAACTGCTTTTTCTTGTACCTAAGAATGCAGGTTGTAAATTATGATCTTGTCGCATAGTTTTACTGACCAGCCTGAATGTAATATGTTGCAGTTTTGAATTGGAATGTCGTACTCCATGATAAAAATGGATGTACTCAAGGTATGTAAGCGGGCGATGCTCGCAAATAAGTACTAGGCAAACAGACACTTACGGGAGTCAGACTTTTGTGCTCTGTATCGGTGCACCACGGCGAGGGCGAGTGCTGACTGCAGCGCGATCAGCAAATAGCCCCAGTTGGTAAAGTAGATGAACCATTTCATGTAGTTGAGCTCGATCTTGGGCCCGTCGTACAGCCGCGGCAGGCGCTGGCACGCGAAGCTTGCCACGCCGATTGACAACACCGAGAGGAATAACAGCCATCTGTACGAACATTTATTAAGAAGTATCAAGATTATGCACCGGCAGGGACCAGTCCTTTGATAAATTGTAAAGAACTTTGGTTATACAAAGTAAATACTCAAGTTTTATTTCCATACGAACTTGTTTCTGCTGTAATGAAAAGTTACACATACGGCAAGCTTTCATTTTTTTTATCTCGTAAAAATGAAGCAACATAAATTAGGTAGATCTTATTGATACCATTTCTGATTGTGCTGATTATCTAGCTATTTATATAGTATGATACAAAGTCAGGGCTTCAATAATTCCACCTTTATTCTTGTTGGTCGAAACCCACCTGTATATTAGGTATGCTGTGGAGGGATGTGGGCTGGACTGCCACTGGCTGCAGGCGAACTGGTGAGCTGGAGAGTGCTCGAGGTTGAGCGTGCGTCTGCTGGCCTGCCACATGCGACCCAGCATAGCGGGCTTGCATGACTTCTGGATGGCTACAGAATAATGACCAAATATCAGTAAAGAAGGAAAGAAAATGAGTTTAAAGCCAAGTATAGCAATACCTACCTATATTAAAAAAAATAAAGAGGAATAAAGAATATAAGACCAATAGGGAAAATATGGTACGCTCTTTATTCCTAATGTATAGGTAGTACTTATATAACAAACAGTTATTATTTTTATGAAACGTCTGAATTTGCGTTGTGTGTGCCTCGTGGTCCAAAATGTAGAAGTATTAATCGTGAGAGGGACCTATGTCATAAAGCACACCGGAAGTATACTCAAGTAAAACATTATTTATTATACTATGTACACACAGGGAAATAATACATTGTTAATCAGACGCATCTATTACTGCTGCCACAGACGAAATAAAAGAAAAAAAAAATTGAGCATTGGCCAATACACAATAGACATAAACCAATGAGGTCTTAGATTTAGAAGGATAATTTAACACATAAGTAACAATCACTACCGAACCTACTGACATGTGTTAAGTGTTGGAGCCGGTTAGCAAGATGCTGAATGCGAATAGAAGGTACCTGAATGTTCAGCAGGAGGCATTACTAGTGTAGGCATTAAGTTCACTCGTAGTTTTATATCCGAAGCAATTTTATAAATTAGCACCACTTGAAACTCTGCCAGTTTTTATATGTTGACAACAGTCGACTAATACACGAATCGTAACATAAATTCTAATTGTACCACTGTTCAATGAAACTGCGTGAGTGGTGAACGATCGATTTTATGAAATAGGCACCTCATATTATTACCGGTCGTTTTCATGTTATATTTAATAGGCAACGATGTGTTGCGTTCACAAGCTCAAGAGGGCAAAACCTTGACACGTATATCATCAGGGTAGACATGCTACGAGTTTCTTTAAATTAAAGACCTACTTGCCTGTGTTTCTATTTGTACAATATTTTGTAATAAACAACAAATATCCTGAAAATCGCATCAAATTTTGTTATTTATTAAATAAAGCGGCAATTAGTATTAGAGGAAGAGTTTGCGCGTAGCGGGACCATCTCGCCATCTCGTTTCGACGCGCGTAACCTAATGGCGGTGACGTCACATTGTTGTGTGTGCATCCTTTTTCTGTAACTTGACGGTTTGTCCTTCCACCACATTTGAAAGGTTTCGAACTTAATTAATTTTGAACGCGATTTTGGATAAAGTTACTTTTTGATAAGAAAAATAAAAAAAAATAAAAACGAGAAATATTTACAAGTTCTGTTAGTTCCAACGAGTATTTATTTTAAAAGCTGTCGTGTGATGAATTGGTGAGGCATGCAGCATATGGTCACGTTAGCATGCGGCACTAGCGCTGGCTATATTTTGCACGCGATCAATAAAGGCATTAATTAAGAATACGTTATGTGGTCCGATGTTGCGATAACGACGGAGGGGAACACTTTGCTATAATCAACAACGATTCTTTCAATGCAGAAACGTTTAAATCAGATCAAATGTCTTCCTCATGACTGGACAGTGTAATCAGTTCACTAGATAACGAAATGAAAGTAACATGAACTTTATTCGAGATTAATATGAGCGATGCATCGGCAAACAAGAGACTGCTTAAATAAGTGCATTAATGTTGGCGTAGGTAAGTGCAATGAATGAGTCAATGGGTACAGTGTTGTCTACTGAATATCTATCAGCTTCATGAATTACAGTAGAAGATTAACAGTCCAAGATTAATTGAGGTAGATATCTATGATGGGTCTAGTGATCGAGGTCAATGCACAATAAATTGTGAGCCACCTGTGTCGATTGGCCGGAGCAGCGAGTGGGCGCACCAACTGTTCGCAGAATAATCACTAATTAGTACACAAGGCCGCGAGGGATCGTACAGCCCACAGGAGCTCGCCGGGCCCTCATACTTGGGATAAACAATTACATTAGCGGCTTCTGTCAGATCTTTGTCTTCCTCATGCCACCATATTACAAAATGATATAAAGAGGATGCAATTATGAGTGATTTTAATCGTTAGTCTGATTTCAGTCCTAGAACTTTAAAAAATACGATTTCTATAAACGCCGCGCAGATAATATGAACATAGGTAGGGTACTTTTGCATCAGCTACGTGAAGCGTAGCATGCGTAACATTGAAAGAATAAAATTTTATGGCTGTGGCAGCGTGGAACAAATATGTAAAGCTATTATATTGCAATGAATAGTAGCCATTTAATTCGTATGAATTAATTTTATTACGAATGCGAATTCATGGTGTTTATCAATGGAACCATTTCAGACTGGTAGTAATAAAACAGTCAGTGAGATTCCGTCTCGGTTGGCTGGGTAGCACTCTCATTTGTGATAGCGATCTGGCCTCACACAGGACATCAATACAGTTCCCATGAAGCTGTTGTTTCACTACAAGTTTATGTACATTCAGCTCGCACCGATCGATGAGTATCTACCTGTAGTACATACTGTAGTTCAGACGCTTGTGGCCAATCGGTCTATAGGTGTGGCCGTATGTTACCTTCACAGATGTTTCGGGCGCCATCAACTTTGAACTACATATCTATATAGTTAATACTATAACCCACGAAAATCAATTTCTCCTATACATTCCAGTGACATCAGTCGCATGAACTATTTAAAATGTCACTTTGAAACTTTTTTAAATGACAGTTTGAATGGAAAATTTTGTTACATCCTGAGATAAAACCTATTCATTAATGAACTTCATACACAATATCATTAAGAGATGTTTTTCATATCTTTTTCGCGATTGAATTTAATTAATGACCTTTAGATTAATGAATGGGTACACACATACAGCAGTACAGTTACATATAAATAACATTTAATTTAGGAAAAATACACTGATCACGAAATATACCTACAAATGATACTTTATGAGATGATCGGTTCTCGTATCTATTTATTTAAAACCGAGAAACTGACTGACTGACATATCAACGCACAGCCGAAACTACTGGGACTAAGAGTGTGAAATTTTGCACAAGGTTTCTTTTTGTGACGTGGGTCAACATGGAAAAGAGAAAGGAAAGGATTTTCAAAATTCATCCCCTAAGGGTATAAAGCGGGGTTCCAAAGTTTGTATGGAGAAACCTACTTTCACGCGAGCAAAGCCGCTGGCAGAAGCTAATATAGTTATAAACCTGTCTGTTAGACATATATGATCTTGTGTAAAACCTATTAGGGGCACCTAACAAGCCTGGGTTTATGAATGTAGCTGATATACAATGTACATCCATAAATGGCATAAGTAAGCCATTCACGACAATTTGTACTAGACGCGTATGAATATATTAATAAGTGCAATTATGTGTTAACAACTGTTTATCTAGACGGCGTGCAGACGGCAGCCTTCCGGGATAACCTTGTAGCCACAGCACAGGCAGGCTATTGTAATGCATTCCATGTTATTTCCTACATCCTATGATGCCCTGGTAAGTTGCAACTTATTCGGGCATCCCACAACGCTTAAGCCGAGGTTAGCCTATGAATTCGGATATGCACGTGTATTGAATCTAGATTTTTTAATACACTCCCTATTTAGTGCTATCAGTATGATTGATCTAACAGCTGTGAGATTAGTGAAGAGGCTAATGAATCGTTATTACAAATGTTTGTTTGGCCTACAGATAGATGTTAATGGTCTGGATGACTTGTGTAAAAAAAATCTCGAGCTCGTTTAAGTTTGTTACGAAAATGTAGTTTACAATTTTATTAATACATATACGCTACGCTGCATATATTACGGCTGGTTTTGCATATTGCACCCAAATATTCAATGTCGTATAATGTTTTATTGTAAACAAATGTGATTACCTACTTAAACTATGTTGTTTAGTAATGATTAAATACGGCCTTCATATAAAACAAATCGACATCAATAGATACCTAAAGGTTATTTCACCAAAATTACACATATGGTTACGGTATATTTTCCTTATATTTTTGCACATATGTATTCCGGTGTCTATAACCTTACTCGGTAAGCGTTATCAAATATCGTCTATAACCAAGTTAATACTATCGGCGAACATGAATATTTACCGTGAATGATGACGCGGCTCGCTTGCACCATTAGTAACTTACCTAATGCTCTTTCTACTATAAACAAAAAACATGACAAGTTTGAGTAATGAGTTTGTACCTTTAAAATGAAGGTCCGGATTGCCATTAATTGCTAAACAAAGGCTGCAAAGAATTACATAGACATAAGATATTCTTCTTTCATATCATCACTAAAGTAGAACAGAGCTAAATTACACAACCAATCCAGCGTAAACATGACATCACACTAATATTATAAAGGCGAAAGTTATATATGAATCGGTGTTTGATACTCTTTCACGCTCAAACGGCCGTATGGATTTGGGTAACATTTGGCAAATTAGTAGACCATGTCCTGGAATAGGAGGGTTAGTGTCAGGCAGGCGGCCGACTGTAAAACAGTAGCCATATTTCTTGCAACATGTTGAGTATAAATGGAATGCGCGATAGGGTTAGGGCGTACCCCACAGGGGCTGCACCCGGCTCCTGTGGGAAATGGACTAGGGTTGTTGCACCATCCCAGGCGGGGGCAACGTAAGAAGCTAGCTCGGGAAATGAGATTGAGGTATATGAAAGAAAAGGAAGTTAGTGATAGTATGACGAGTGACAGGGCAGAATGGCAGAAAAAAACATGTTGCGCCGACCCCAAATAACACGGGACAAGAGCAGGAAGATTATGATGTTGATGATGATGTCCTGGAATAGTGCATAGGATATGAGCATTTTTATCCCGGGAGTATATTCCCTTGGGATATTTTTCTACTTTCTATGGTAAGATGGTAGTTTTTAATACAAATGAATAACGGTATTTCTAGTTTACGGCTGATTTGCATCGGACTGGTGACAGGCAACCATCTTAATTAGATAAGTTAGTTCTGACCCACCACCGGTAGAGGCCACAGCTGAACTGACCTGCTTAATGTAGTGTTTGTAAACACTCGCTAATGGGTTTAACATCAACGATAATATTGCAAGCATTCTCTGCAAATTATGCGTGAAGATGAGTCACTAAAGAGAATGAATTCTTGTAGACTAAAGCCGGAAGGCTAACACGGACTGATAATGAAGAGAACAAGAGAGATGTTCCTAAATATTAAGAATATTAAAGAATAAGACCGAAAGCGAATTGATACCATAGCAAATTAAAATAGAATGGAAGAAATGCGGAATGAATGAAACATCTCAAAGAATCTAGAACTTATTAAGGTTTGTTGAATGACACGCTGAATGAAGTAAATAATAAAGATTAGCAAATATTAATGATAGTGAAATTAGTTGATGTCCAAGGTGATTGCCAAAGAGAACTACTAGCATGGCAAAATCCAGCTGAGGCCAGAATTTATGTACATAACATTTAATCGGAGGTCACTATTATTGGAAAAGTGGCGAAACGTAACCTTGCGCTGTTGTAAGCGTCCTGGATATCAAACGCATGGAATGAAATCCTTAGAAACAAGCATTATTTTCTGATTATTATAATAGATATGATGATTGGTCATCAAATCATCATCAAGGTAATGTCATTGTTTCATATGTCCTCAACAATTGCGAGCACGCATAGAGATGCGCACGTGTATAATGCCTATTCACCCGTGCAGAACCAATAATTGTGTAACACGTCATATTCTAAGTTTAATAACGTGACAACAGGAGAGTGCAGGTGCTATTATAGAGTGAAATGTAGGATTTATTTTTTGTAAAAGATCGATTTCAGTGAAAAGGTTGGGGGAATTCGATTTAGGTGGTCGGAATTTGAAAGATTTCTTAGAACGGACAATTATTGTTCTCTACATATATGTACCTCTACATACATGCATACCAGATTTACCAGTGTACACCCTAATACATATTACGAGTATATCGCTAAAATAACCCCTTACCACTACAGAATCAACATGGCGATACGGTGAAAGCGTTAGGATAGCCCATAAAATTATAATTTTCTTAAGTTTTTTTATTTTGCAGGTCAGTTGTCAAGATGCTATTTCAAGAAAAACTCAAAGCTGAACTGAGAAGGTTGTATTGAAGATCTTAGTGATTATAATTCAGTAAACAATTACGTGCCGCCAGTAATATTTTAATAAAAAAAAAGTAATATATAACTTGTCACTGACTGGCCTGTTGGTTTAGTGGTTAGTGGCCCTGACTGTTATGCCGGAGGTCGTGGGTTCGATTCCCACCCAGGACAAATGTTTGTGTGATGAGCACGATCATTCGTTCTGTGTCTGGGTGTAATTTATCTATTTATGTATTTATTTAGAAATATATAAGTATGTTTATCAGTTGTCTAGTACCCATAACACAAGCTCTTCTTAGCTTGGGACTAGACGGCGTTGTGTGATAGTTGTGGAATATTATTTATTTATTATTTTATTGCTGACCTCCAAAATGTAAAAAAAAAATAAACTTCTGGAACATCCATCTTAACGTGATACTAACTATTCATAGCTTCTAGGTAAGGTCAATGTACACTTGACATGTTGAAGAAAAATCGATACTATGGTCATACTACAAATTCTCGACCCAAATCGAGAATTTCCATCGACATAGTTCAACTACCCCGAAAAATGCCGTCGGCAACTAAACGGTCGGGTCTGTCCGCCTTGTTGAGAAAGGAAATTAGGGAGGTGATTCAAGCAAAAAGTTTTCTGATTAGTTCAAGGAAACGGGGATTCTGATTCGGGGAAACGACATTAGGGTACGGATAGAAAAAGCAGAAAAAAATATTTGGAGGAAAAATCTCTAATTGCTTCGAGAAAATAGCGAATCTGTGCGTACTTTTTTAGGAAAGCATTGGAATGTTTTTAATTGAAACGGTAACTGCGTCCGAATTATTATAATGGCAGTTATTTACTATACTTGGCAGCATCTAGGGTCATTCAACTTATGTACTTTGTTACGGTCAGAGACTTTAGTTTACCGAATAAAATTTGGAGTGGCATAAAATTACAGTATGCCACTTACCTACTTCGGCTCAAAAGGCTGCTCATATTTTACATCTGTCAAGCGGGTTCGGATCAACTCACAGCTTTGCTGTGGTTGCATATTATCGGTTAGGTACCTAAGTAAAATAATGGCTGCCATCGGACACTAGAATTAATTACGTAGGTAATAAACCTCATTTATCAATAAACGCAATAATTTACCTACTAGTCTACACATGGTAGTACCTATATCTTTTTATGATGGGAATTCAACAAATAACTTGTCCCGCCCTGTGTGAAGCGAGAGGGGTGTCCAACTTTTACTCACCAAAACCCACCTGGGTGCCTTCAGTTGCCCTTTGCGTTCCAGGGCCGTGGTAACTGTTCCAAACAATTTTTTCAGCCCTGGCAGGTACATATAGCTACCCAAGAAATATATACGTTAGTGTGTGTATGATATTTTTTGATTGATGTGATTTTTTTTTATTTTCTCATAAATAAAACAGTTAAACGACATTAGACCTTATTCTAAAAGCATTAAACATAAAGAATGCGAATTTTCTGTAGACTATGACACCTATATAAAATATTCAAGAATACGTCAACTAATGTACAAAACTACTTGTTAAAAATCTTTTTACTTACGTTAAATAACTAATGTATCTACTTACAGCGCGATGATATGACACAAAACGCACTTTTGTAACACATACACTATATTTTATAAGTAATAGTAACAAGTACACTGTTAACTAACATTAATTTTACTTCGAATAGGCTAAATAATGATAATTACGTCATCTAAAATGCAAGTGAACTTCGTGTACCGCGCGAGATTCGTTCAAAATCTACCCTACATTTCTACCGAACTTGTAAAGAAATGTCCGGTCATGGAGTCGTTCCGTCTTTGTTACTCATATGATGTGGGAGGCGGTATCGATGTATTTTAAATTTTTAAATCGTGTCTGTCCAATATTAGAAATAAGTGGATGATGATGTTTGGGGTTGGTTATAAGGTAAAACTTTTTGGTGACTTTTGTAATAAACTGTTTTAATGTTAGGATATTTAATCGATTGTGTAACATTTTAGTATTAAAAGATATTTTTACAGCCTTGTTTTGGACGACTTGTAGTTTCGTGTAATTGCTGTCGCATGTACTACTCCAGACCGGGGCCGCGTATGTAATGCAAGGTCTGACTAGACTTGAATACATCTTCAATTTTGTATTTGAGCTGACTTTGAACCGCCGGTTTAAAATTGTATGTAAGCCGTTTAGGGCTTTTATTCCTTTGATACGGAAGTAAGCAGTGTTTTTAGTCCAGTTCATTTTATTGTCCAGTATAACTCCAAGGTACTTTATTGACATACTCCATGGCAAAGTCGTATCCCCAACTTTTATGTGTTTTTTTGGTAATGATGTCTTCTTAGTGAAAATTATTATTTTATTATTATTATTACATTAACTGGAGCCGTTCAATTATTAAATCTGTGTCTTTGCTTGTCGTAAATGAGGCTGTGTCATCAGCAAAAAAGCAAGGTGAGTGTGAGGCTGCATGGACATGTCATTTATGTACAGTATGAATAAATGAGGACCCAGCAGCGAACCCTGTGGCACACCTGCAGGTATAGATCTCGGTTTGGACACAATATTACCTATCATCATCATCATCATTTTCAGCTGATAGACGTCCACTGCCGGACATAGGCCTCCTCATTTTGTGTACATATAGGTAATATATGTACACAAAATGACCTATCAGTCAAATACGCCTGGTTAACTTTAATAAGTCCAATAGGTACATCGCACTTTATGAGTTTGTGCAAAAGTCCAGCATGCTAGACGGTATCAAAAGCTTTTTCTATATCAAGCAAAATCTTACCCGTATGTTTAAGTGGTGTATAACGTGCTCTGCAACCCTAGCTAGTTGTTGAACAGTAGAATGAGCTCTTCTGAAGCCAAACTGTTCAGGCATTAGCAGGGAGTTTGTGGCTTTTGCTAAGCCACTAAGACACTAAGCGATATTATTCCTTAGAATAATTTTCCCAATGACGAGAGGAGACTAATTAAATAGGTCTATAGCTAGCTGGTATAGCTTCATCTCTTCCTGGTTTCTTAAATGTTATTATTTTGGCTCTTTTCCATTTAGAAGGAAAATAGTCAATTGCCAGACCACCATTAAAAATCTTGGTTAAGTATACTATGCATTTACGTGATAAGTTTTTCAATAAGCCATTATGTATAGCATTGTCCCCCGGACACTTAAGAGTTTTAAGATTTTTAATTAATTTAAACACCTCTCTTGTACGCACCAGATTGGGTGGAGTGATATTTTTAACATTATTAAGTGTATTTAAAGACTCATTGACGGCAGCCTCAGTAGTGTTGTCACTAGGAAAATTCATAGTCAGACTCATATTGTCACAAAAAATGTCAGCAAGCACCTCGCACTGTTCAGTTGGAGAAGCAGTCAATTGTCCACCTACACACATCAAAGGTGGAATCACTGTCGGTTTATATGTAAGAGATTTAACAATCCTCCAGATATCAGTCGATGGATTATCAATTTTAGCTAGTTTGTCATTCCATATAGTCATTATATAATGGATTGTCATTAATAAAAAAACTAAATAAATAGCAAAACGGAGACTGGAGACTGAGGCCCGAAAAATTGCAGATCTTTATTCAAATCATTGCTAATGGTGACTGCTTGTTGCTAGGGGTCATGTTTTCGATTAAAAAGAGTTAGAAGTCATTGCTGATTTATCTATTGGCTATTAAAACAATTGAATGATTTGTTCGACATCGTAAAACGACAGTCTAAACGGTCCGGACAAATATTCGATCTGTTGTTATGTACTTGTCGTACAAACAGATCTAATATTTTGTACAGTCATCAACTAATTTTTTTTTTACGTTTTTAGTTTTTAATAATAAGTCTAAAGCTGAGTCAGAAAATATTCAGATATAATTTACATTTAAAAAAGTATTTAACGACTATAATTATAGTAAAACTTAAAAATAGTGATAATAACTCTAAACTAATTAAAACTAACTAAAATATGGCGTCAAAAAACTCCATATCGCTATTGACTGGTAATGTGCCCTAAAGACTGGTGGCATTGCTAACCAACTTAATAGAAAAATATAATAGAAATTTATACCTGTCTATAGAGAATATAATGATTTTAAATATTGTACCAAAGGCTTTTTTTACTGACGACAACAACAGATTCTGTTCCGTGGTAAATCCCATGGGCGGCTGGGGCTACTTATACTTATGATTCTACTGACTCTATATACTCAGGAGGAAACACAATTTATTCTATTTAATATATTGTTGTAAGTACCTAATAAACATTGTAACTGTTTAAATAGTCGGTATAATTAATTTGTGTCACCGGCGGGTTAATCCTGAATGTGGAGGTTCCAGCTATGGCAGATACCTGCCAGCGCTGCAGAATTTTTCGAAAGAGTTACCGTGGCCCTAGAACGCAAAGGGCAACTAAAGGAACATTGGTGGGTTTAGTCAGTGAAAATCTGGCATCCCTTTTGCTCCACCTAGTGCTGGAGGAAATAAATGATGATTTCAAATAACAACGAGTTGAATGATGAAATGATGTTGTCGAGTCAAAATTCCAAAGTCGTCATCGTTGTATCGGTTTTCCATCTTTTACATTTCGGGGAGTGTGCTTTGAACAATTTGATTCCGCCAAGCCCGTTTCAACTAGACGTACGGCGTTGTTTGTTGGTCTGTGTGTCTTTAAGTCAAGGGTGATTTTTGGGAAAGTGTGCACCATCGTCGACCACATCATAGCTTGACCATCTAACCTGATGGAAGTTAGATGGTTTTCAAACGCGAGCTTATCCATAATTATAAAAAAATAATAATCAAAAATAAGGTTCATGAATACTCTTTTTTATCTGTGTGCGTAAGGTCGCGATGTCATAGGAAAGAGATCACGCACACAGAAACTATGTGTACGTGTACGTACACTACTTTCGTGAGATAGAATATCTATAACTATTAAATAAAATATAATCTAAGTATGTAAAAGGAGAAACTGACTGACTGACATATCAAAGCACAGCCAAGACTACTGGAACTAGGAGCGTGAAATTTTGCACAAGAGTTCCTTTTATGACGTAGGCGAGCACTAAGAGAGGATTTTATAAAATTCACTCTGGGGTCCAAAGTTTCTATAGATAAATCAACATTCACGCGGGCGAAGCCGCTGGCAGAAGCTAGTTAATTGATAAAACAATTCGTTAGATATATTTTAACATTTAATATGTAGCTACTGTATTTAGAGACTGGGCCAAACTAAATTAAAACTATAATGTTATCTATTTCCTAATTGGTTTAAACATCCTTAAAGAATATTCCAGGATAAATATACGCGCATTGGTTACAATATCCCCAGAATAGGGAAAAGGTTATCATAAAGAACAGCTACAATAAGACACTTCAATTTTATTTATAGGCTGCGGGAATTTTCATAAGAGTGATCGTGACCCTGGAACGCAAAGAGCAACTGCAGGATCACACGTGGGTTTTAGTCACTAAAAGTCTGACACGCACTCTCGCTTCACCTAGAGCGGGAGAAGATATGATAAAGATAGATGACACAGAACCAATAAAATATTGACGGAAAACTAAATTGTGATAACAAACACATTACTAGGTTTAGCCAGCGGGTCCACCCGCGAGATAATAGAAAATTATCCTAAGGGAACTTACTCCCGGGACGAAAAGTATCCTATATGCTATTCCAGGACATAGTCTATCCGTGTGCCAAAATAAATCTAAATCCCTTTAGCTTTAGCAGTTTCAACGTGAAGGAGTAAGAAACATACACACTCACAAACCGTCACATTTATAATATTAGTGTGATTGTTAGGTACCGATTACTTTTTTGTGATATTACGTTGCATAATTTTTTTATTAATTCATATAGTCATCTTTAATAAGCACAATCTTTCAATCTCACCTCATGGTAATTGGTAATGAATCCTTTTAACCTTTATAATTACAGTAAGGAGGTGCAGTTGTTTGTTTATTTATAATATGTAAGGAAAAGGAAAACTCTGGTCCTGATGCGATAATCAAAATTCGATCACTAATAGACAGACCTACATGAAGTCCTTATCGCCAGGTGTCATCGATAAGCATAGCGGTTCCAATGCGATAAGCCTAGGGACCCCCGGTTATAAAAGCTTGTGTAAAATAGTCTTGAAATGTAGGTAATAGATAGTAATAGACCATATAGTTACAGAAGTTCATTTAAAAATTGCCATTTTTTCATTTATTTAATATTGCATGAAATATATGTGAATTTGTTAATTAATATTATATATATATATAATATAAAGATAATTAGGCAGTGATTCTGTCTAATATTAAAAACTTCATGCTCAGAAATAAACGATTCTATTCTAAAGTATAGGTTTGTTGGCATCCTCATACTAATGATCACACTACTATTATAAAGTCAAAGGTTTCTATATACCTATATGTTTGTTACTCCTTCACTCTTAAGCTCAAGGTTGAACAGATTTAGATAAAATTTTGCACACGGATAAACCATTATATCCTTTACCACATGTGCCCTTGAAATAGTTTTCTACTTTTACGCGGGTTAAGCTACTGTGTAGTCTCGGTATACTAATCTATACTAATACAAATAATAAAAAGAAAAAAAAAATTGTTTGTGATGAATAAATTAAAATAAATAAATAATTTAAAATTCTTTTACTAATAGAATGCTACTTTATCAATGAGTGACTTAGGCTGTGCTATATTTTCTTTCACAAGTAGAATGATAATTTATCACTGAGTGACATAGGCTATATATTTTCTTTTACCAATAGAATGCTACTTTATCACTGAGTGACATAGGCTATATATTTTCTATCAGCAATAGAATGCTACTTTGTCACTGAGTGACATAGGCTATATATTTTCTTTTACCAATAGAATGCTACTTTATCACTGAGTGACATAGGCTATATATTTTCTATCAGCAATAGAATGCTACTTTATCACTGAGTGACATAGGCTATATATTTTCTTTTACCAATAGAATGCTACTTTATCACTGAGTGACATAGGCTATATATTTTCTTTTACCAATAGAATGCTACTTTATCACTGAGTGACATAGGCTATATATTTTCTATCAGCAATAGAATGCTACTTTATCACTGAGTGACATAGGCTATATATTTTCTTTCAGCAATAGAATGTTACTTTAACACTGACTGACATAGGCTATATATTTTCTTTTACCAATAGAATGCTACTTTATCACTGAGTGACATAGGCTATATATTTTCTTTCAGCAATAGAATGCTACTTTGTCACTGAGTGACGGCTATATATTTTCTTTCAGCAATAGAATGCTACTTTATCACTGACTGACATAGGCTATATATTTTCTTTCAGCAATAGAATGCTACTTTATCACTGAGTGACATAGGCTATATATTTTCTTTCAGCAATAGAATGCTACTTTAACACTGACTGACATAGGCTATATATTTTCTTTCAGCAATAGAATGCTACTTTATCACTGAGTGACATAGGCTATATATTTTCTTTCAGCAATAGAATGCTACTTTAACACTGACTGACATAGGCTATATATTTTCTTTTACCAATAGAATGCTATTTTATCACTGAGTGACATAGGCTATATATTTTCTTTCAGCAATAGAATGCTACTTTGTCACTGAGTGACGGCTATATATTTTCTTTCAGCAATAGAATGCTACTTTATCACTGACTGACATAGGCTATATATTTTCTTTCAGCAATAGAATGCTACTTTATCACTGAGTGACATAGGCTATATATTTTCTTCTTTTACGTGGGCAAAGCCGCCTGGCAGAATCGAGACTATCTAGCAAATCTTTAGCTAGGAAAGATTTGCATGTTTGGTTGTAATGAAAAAAAAAACTACTACTAAACCGATTTAAAAAAATATTTCACCAGTAGAATGCCACTTTATCACTGACTCACCGACTGATATATATATCTACTATATATTTTCTAATTTCACACGGGTGAAGCCGCTAAGTTAGTAAAAAATATTTTTTTAAAGAATTTCGACTTATTCTCTTCAGGTTCACGGTACATGCCTGTTTGACGACAACCATAAACTTTAATTTTCCTATAGGAAATTAAAGTGGTTTTTGACAGACTGAGACCAAGACTAGAACGCGTTACGTAATAGATACGCAGAGTACAATGCGTTCCAAATAAGAATAGGATTCATTTCCATGCTGTGACGTCAGGTCATACTGTCAAATCAAAGAATTATTATGGTAAGCAAAAGATTTTTTTTTAAATTCTATTTATTTACGAACTGTGAAAGAAAAAAGTTAAATCAAAATTCAGTTCTTCAATTTTGTACAACTCTGAGTTCTTAAATCTTGCCCAATTTCTTGCGATTTGACAGTATGACGTGACGTCACAACATGGCAATCGATCCTATTCTTATTTGGAACGCATTGTAAGTACTTACATACCAGTTTTTTTGTTGTGATTGATTGTCTGCCCTACTACAGGTTCGATTCCCTCACGAAACAAACATTTGTATGACCTACAGATAGTTATTTGGATCGCATTGTAAGTACTTACATACCAAGATTTTTGTTGTGATTGGTTGTCTGCCCTACTACGGGTTCTATTCCTTCACGAAACAAATATTTGTATGACCTACAGATAGTTGTTTAGTTGTTTCGGGTCTGGGTACCTTATGTATGTGCATTTACATGTTTGTGAATGCAGCTATGATACAGGAGGTATTCAATAGGGCAACCGTTTTTTTTTAAACAAAACAAAGGCAATTTTGCAAGTCCCAGCGGTGGTGATGGCGAGAGATTATGTGAATGATTAAGTGGTGAATTGATATTTTTTGATATACTAAGATTCCAGAGCGATCTGACATAACTTATTTTTACATGGATGAATTTTTAGGTTCTCAGTAGCGTCTCATGTGAATACCTGTGCGTTTGTGGAGCTCCCCCTTGGGGCCCCTGGGCAGGTACTAGGTGAGAAAGGGAATTAAAAATAAGAGTTACTTAACTTAAATTTGTATGGCTGATTTTTATATATGTTTTGTAGAATATTATTCTAAAGTAGTATCATAATTGTCAGACACATTCCATGGACCAAAACTTCCGCAGAAATGAATGAACTTTACTTATTTCTATATGTCTGATTTTTAAATATGTTATTAGGGTAACTATTACAAAGTTATATTTCATTAGTCAGACAAATTGTAGTGACCAAACATCCAGTCAGTGCATGAAATCGTTTCACTCGCTCTGAAACGCATGCGTGTTCTCGCGCTCATATTCTGGTTTGAATAATTTTTGTGTTTATCAATGTGAAAAAAAGTTATGTCAGATCGCTCTGGGATCTTGGACTGAGATCAGACTACTACTGAAAGAGAGAAAATAAATTATGAAAAAAATTTATGACGGGTTTCTGAACGATTCGGACCCTACTTTAATGCCAAATTTTAACAGATTTTCAGGCTAAAGTACCATTTGAGAAATACTCGACTTCAAATGCTTTTAAATTAGAAATAGGTGGTAAGAATTGCTATACAATCTAGTCTTTTGGGCACACAGCAGATTTGACGCCATATCTTATTTCAAAATTTTTGTTTTATGTGTTTTTATATCGTTGTTTAATCATTTGAGTTATATTTTTAAATATTTTATTTTATAGCTCGTGAATAATAAAATTATTTATCAACTCTATAATATGTGGCTGGGAAAAGGTCAGACAGATGATGATTGATCAAAAATCCGAATATTTATGTATGTAGGTATGTCCCAAGCTTTAAGTAAACAATCTTTAAGATGACGCACAATTTCCTTTATTTGATTTCAGATTTCAGGAGTGGACGGAATCTCATCAGGAAGTGCCGCCGGCGTCGAAGCGATTTGACGCGCAAACGAAGTTTGTTAAAAGGTACGCGCAATCTTCCCGTGATTGTGTTAGCGTGAAGTGCTGAGCGTCCCGACTTCCACACTTCAAACTGTTCAAACTTGACTTTTGTTCAGATTTGATGCTTTAAAATTTACTGAGCATTTCAATAAATTTGAAGTTTTGAAAGGAAAGTTAAGGCAAAAAGCTGCGATGACCTATCAGAGCTGTCGTTGCGTGGTTTGATACATTGTGAGGATTTTTCTGTCTCTGGAGCGTAACCATCTGCATCTTAGTACCCTGCTCCCGGCACCGAGAGATCGTGCAATTCAATTTTTTGACTGACCGACATTTTGACAATTCAAAAGTCCCATGCAAATAGTTTATTAAAAAAGGTGTTTTATTATTTTTATTTACAGTTTTTTTTGGACTCGCGCCCTGAGGGTTCCGTTCAAACTTACCTATGTAAACATTTCAATTCCCGAATGGAGTCTCGAAGATTTTTCCGAATTGCAATTTTGTTTTTGTTGTGACGTAACAATAAATTTACAGTTTTCAAAATTTATTCCTACACCTGTGCTATAAGACCTTCTTTATACAAAATTTCAGGATTCTGGGTCAACGGGAAGTACCCTATGAATTTTGATTTCCTCGAGAGTGTCGAAATATACGTTTTTTGAGACAAAAGCCGTATCTTTTTTTTAGTTATCTTAGAAATTTGATTTTTTCACAGCTTTAAGAGACCGCAGACTTGATTATATGGTTTTAATTTCAACTCGATACCTCCACGCGTTCCCGAGATAAAGGGTCTTGACAGACAGACAGACAGACGGGCAACAAAGTGATCCTATAAGGGTTCCGTTTTTTCCTTTTGAGGTACGGAACCCTAAAAAAACACTTAACCATCATTATAAATAGAATTACACTAAAAAAAAACACTAAATTGTTTATTTGAAATATATGATTTTGATTTGATTGATTGATTGACCGGGGTGGACTATTATTTTTCTTGTCATATTTTTTCTTTCTTTTTTTAATTTGTGGAAATAGTTAAATTGCTTAATTTAGGCTATTTTGTGATAAGTATAATGTTAAGTTTGTTCTTAATAATAAAGTACAAAAAATGCTTAACTAAGTCCAGTTGAATTACAGTCCCTAAGTCCGGGATAAAAGGCTCACGTCACAGCCCGTATGATATTTTAATCACGGATTAACCCTCGGGCAGACAGAGGTCACGAATATACTACCTTCAAAGCTTTAGGGATCACAAACGAAAAGTGTATAATTGCGCTTTTAACACTCTAGATTTAAACTTTTTAATTATGTATGCTTGATATGCTGCTCGATGAACAGTGGTGGCCGAGTGGTAACGGCTCTGACTTACGAATTCAAGTCGCGGGTTCAAACCCAGCCAGGCGCATTACTTTGTGTAATTTGTTTTATCACCACTGCTCTCAAAACGGTGAAGGAAAACATCGTGAGGGAACTGGCATGTCCTAGAACCAAAAATTCGAAAACATGTGACATTCACCAATCCGCACTGGGCCCGCGTGGTGGATTACGGTCCTGAGTCCCAGCAGTGGGAACATTAAAAGGCTGAATATGCTTATGCTTAAGCATGATATGGGAAATTCTTTATTAGTTGATCAATAAATCCCATCGAATCTTATTAGCTGCCTGCCGGTGCTGCCGCTGCGGCTGCTGAGACCTTCAAACGGCGCAAATACTGAAGGTAACCTTATTGGTAACTAGCATCTGCCAGCGGCTTCGCCAGCGTGAATGTCGGTTTCCCCATACAAATTTTGGACCACCGATGAAACGGTGGTCCAAAATTACCTTACCTTAGGGGGTGAATTTTGTAAAATCATTTCTTAGTGCTCGCCTACATCATAAAAGGACAATGCTTCCTTTTATGATGTAGGCGAGCACTGCAAATTTTCAGGCTCCTAGTCTTAGTAGTTTCGGCTGTACATTGATATGTCAGTCAGTCAGTTTCTCCTTTTATGTATATAGATGTAGCAAGATTTGACATTTATTTCTATTCTAGATTAGCATTTGTGAACCTGTCATTTGGACTACGCCTTTATCTGAAAATGTCCAAAATTTTTATATCGTATCGATAACGGATATTTTTTTGTTTCGGATATCCGATAGTTCCGGAGCTCCGTAACCTAACTGGAAAAACTGTATAAAAATCCATTCAGTCGTTTTTGAGTTTATCGCGAACGTACACACAGACAGACGCGGTGGGGGACTTTGTTTATATGTAAGGATAACTATCAAATGTGTTTGACACACAGATTTGTGTGTAGGAGCAATGACATGTAACAAACTGCTAATGGCCTGTAATTTTTCTATTTCTTTTATTGCTGTTGCGTTTTTTTTTAAATTTATGGATGTGGGAAGATTCAATTCTGCGAAACGTCGTAGGTAAGTACTTACAATGTCCAACAAAGATCTTTTGAGAGGCAGTGTCATGTGGCGGAGCATTGTGCTGATGTCGCTAAGATTTTGGTTATGGATGTTACTGTCGGCTAAGCTAACCTTGTATCACCTGTTGTGATATTGTCATTAGCCGAGATTTATGTATACGATCACTTTAGCGTAAATGTCCTTCTTTACTAAATCTGAATAAGCGCCGTCTGGTTATAATAACGGGAAAACTTTTTTTCATTTCACTATTATTATAAAGGTGAAAATTAGTGAGTGTGTGAATGTTTGTTACTTCTTCACGCTCGAAAGGCTGAACAGATTTGGATTAAAATATTGACATTCCATATTTTTTATCGTGGGAATAGGTTCCCTCGGGTCAATTTTGGGCAAAACCGTTGGCTGCAGGGAGTTTGATAGTGAACGTTTAAGTTACCTATGTTAAAAAAGTCGCATTAGGGTCTCTGTACGTTTTAACCAGAATGTTGCGGTTTACGACAAAACGATAACAATACTGGTCATACACGTTTCAGTTTTTCCTATCGCTTACAGGAAATCAAAAGATACATAAAACAGCCATAGGAAATAAAAAAAACAAATCATGTACTAGTTATGACGGTATGTATGTTCATAAAATGTTTTACTATTCTTGTTCATTTCAATAGTGCGTAAAAAGTGCAATTACATTACACGTGCATGAATCATAAAATACATTGACATAGCGTACACAAATATAGTATTCTAGTGTATAGTCTAGTGTATATACAAGTTGAAGGTAATTTAGACTCACATAGATCCAATTTCGGCAACTTCATCTTTCTGGATATATTCAGGAATCGAGTCTCAGTAACGTGTGACAATGACGACGGGGCGTATCGAAATACCACACTAATACAGACGTTTACAAGAAGTTCGCATTACGTTGTTTTTGAACGACGAAGAATGTGTACGATTCTTATATCGCGATGTTTTTAAAATGAAACAGCCTTGATATGTGCGGCCGTGCGCATGTACGGGCTAGCACTGCGGAGCGCCGGCGGCGAGTGCGGGCCGCGCCGCGTGCCCGGCCTAGCGAGATGTTGCCAATAACATCGTCCTGACACGATCTCCATTGGAATTAATTCAACCGATAAGTGCTTGTTCCGCGCCGCTCTTCTCCATCGACAATCACGGCGGATCAATGCCAGCGCCTCTCAACTATCGACGTGACGATTAATAGTCGAACATGACACTTAATACGGACAAATGGCTTCCTAATTTAAGACAATTGGCCGGCCCGCGAAACTATCCGTTGACCTATTACAATGATGAAATTTTAAATTTATTGTTACCGCGTATGAACTTGAAGGACAAAATCGCTATTTAAGAACCATTTAAAATAATGAAATAAAAATGAAATTCAAGATCACTTACATTTTAACTGAAATAAAATGTGAACGCGCGTTAACACTTTTACATGTAATAATGAACTGGCTATCATTATTGTCAGAAAATAAGAAGCTTTATAATTTCACATTAAAATATAAAAACAATGCAAAAGTCTTTACTAAATAAATAAATACTAGTAAATATCTAGGTAATCGTAATAAACTTCACAACACAAAACTATCACACAGGGTCTCTACAGGGTAATAACCAAAACATGAAACTGTTATATTACATAAATTGCAAAAGTACAAAACGATATTAATCTCATAGGTACACTTAATTAATACAATAGCAAGCGATAACGATGTGAAAATCCGAATGAAAACTCTTGTCAACTCACCTGAGTCCACGCTCTTCTTCATGGGTACCATGGGAACATTTTTGCACATTTTTACAGCTAATGTTATTATGCACTTGAGTCAATAAATTTTTATATTAAATAATAAATATTTTGTTTTTAAATTTTAGTTGGTTGTCGTAGTTTTATTTGATGGATGTTTTGTTATTTTAGTGTGGTGTATTATGCATGGGTGCGTGTGGTCGCCGGCGCGCGTGGCCGCGACTGCAACAGCGTGCATGTGGTTGCTAGCGGGCCCGGTTGGGCTGAAGGCGCATGCGCTGTCACCGGCGCGCGTCTCCGTTCCGGCCTGACCCGGCTGCTGTCATGTAAATAGTGGAATGGAAACGTAAACATTTTGTTTGGTACTTACTCAAATATTTTCTATAACGTCAAATTCGTTGTTTATTCTCAGTAGTTCCTTTGGTAATTCCTTTGGAGGAACTACTGAGCTTTTTTTGTCATAGTAGTTCCTTCAAAAGAACTAAAGGAACTACTGGTCCTTTTTTATCACAATAATTCCATTAAAAGGACTGAAGCAACTACTTACCATGTTCCGTGTACAAAAAAGATTATAAGCTGTTTGCAGTTAGTTCATGAATATGAAACATCAAATACTCATTAGAAGAGTTATCGTCTTTTTCATAATTGTAAAATTTATTGTCATTGTATTTTCATAAATAAATCACATTTGTAATAAAAAATACTTACCAATTCAAAAAATACAAAATAAGTTTATTTCGTGAACACATAAAATTAATAAAGATTTCGGTAGTAAGTAAAAAAACTTATTTTACTTTTTCATTCTACCTCTAAAAAAGAAAGCAAAAGCAAAAAAATAATGAAATAAAATATATTTATTGTCTCATTAATTTTTTTACAAACGTAGATGAAGCTCTGGATGACAATGTTGTCATCAATCAATGTTGGAAAAGAAGATAACTCCTGTAATGAGTATTAAATTTGATGTTTCACATTCATGAACTGCAAAGAGCATAAAATCTCTTTTATACACGGAACATGGTGAGTTATTGCTTAAGTCCTTTTGAAGGAACTACCGTGAAAAAAAAAAGAGGAACTATTGAGCTTTTTATGAAGATTTAAGAACAAACGAAATTCGTTAACATATTGGTATACGAATTTAAAGTTCATTCTTTCGAATTTACCTCACAAAAAATTTAATACAACATACACTTCTTCCAAGAATTTTGCAATTTTTTTTTATAAATATCATGAGACGTCAATCAACGTTTTCATATTTCGGCGGGAGAACCCCGGACACCCCGTGGTGGGCACGTGTATCTTTAAAGTCAAAGTCAAATGTTTTTATTTCACATAGGCCTACATTGGCACTTATAAAACGTCAGAAGCTAGTGCACGGTTCCATTAGTCGTTTCCTATGGAGAAGAACCGGCAAGCAACTCCATGCCGGGATCCACCGTATCTGTATTCGTTTTCTGAATTCACCGACCGTTATAAATCGTACGATGACGCCGATCTGCCTAGTGACTACTGACGTTCATTCAATTTCTTAACTGAACGTTATCTTAGAACCTTCGTTTTATGACCGAGTACTGTTACGTCGATGGTTCTCGAACATAGTTAAAGTAGTACGCAGATTTTAACGTGGCTATGAGTACCTACTTACTGAAACAGTGATTGTAAAAATATGTAAATTTTGGACGATATGTGTGTAAGTCATCACTAATTTAAAAATACAAAAAAAAAAACTGTGCAAAACAGCAGATTTTTAAGTTGGTGTTTCTGGTTTTGTTTCTCCGTTATTAAACACCGACTTCCGAAAGTTTTTTATTTTCCACTTTTTAGTTATGATAATCGCAGTGTATCTCGTTTATGGAATGCTATTCGGATATTCGGATATCATATTTACTGTTATTCGGATAATATGCATAGGAACTTAGCAACATATTTTAAAATGGTATTTTCTTATATTTTAATATCCAAAATACTATAATATAAGGTTATAATATTAATAGCTGTTCATCCGTAACCTTATCATAGAATTTGTTTTTTTTTTTATATTATGAGGTACTGTGTAAAATTTTATAATTAAATAAGTACCACTCGACATTCTCCAAAAGGATGGGAGAAATTTAAAGCATGCTTTAAATAATGCATTATTTAAACGCATAATGCATTTTATGCATGCTTTAAATTAAATAAAAAATTGAAACATGTTAAATTAAAGAAAAATAAATAAAACATGCATTATACCTATGCATGTCTATAATTTTTTCTCTCTTGTACACTATGTAGACAGGCATAATAATTATAATTTGGAAGATTTTTAACCTTGATAAAAATGATTGGCTTGCCGGTCTTCCCCCCAGAGTCACAGTTATAGGATCACTTTGTTGTCCATCTGTCTGTTTGTCTGTCGGTCTGTTTGTTTGTCTGTCTGTCAAGACCTTTTATCTCGGGAACGCGTTGGGGTATAGAGTTGAAATTAAAACCACATAATTATTCAAATCTGCGGTCCCTTGAAGCTGTGAAAAAATCAAAATTCTGAGTTAACGAAAAAAAAAGTGTTTATGTGTAAAACGTGTATTTCGACACTATCAAGGGAATCAAAATTCATAGGGTACTTTCCATTGACCTAGAATCGTGAAATTTGGCATAAAGCAAGGTCTCATAGCACAAATATAGGGGAAATCTGAAAACTGTAAATTTGTAGTTAAGTCACAAAAAAAAAACTTTTTGCGATTTGGTAAAATCTTCGTAACGCCAATTCGGGAATCGAACTGTTTTCATAGGCAAGTTTGTACGAAACCCTCAGTGTGCAAGTCCGATTCGCACTTGACCTGCTTTTTTTAAAGAAATTAACTATCCTTACTTTAGGTAAATACTATGGAAATCAACACACGATCTGCGCACGCACACACAAACACTAGTGATGCAATCAAAATTTATTAAGAATTTATCAACAGATTTAAAAAAATACAAAAATAGCTAAATCGATTCAGTAGCCGTTTCTCAACAAACTACTTTCAGGATGGGCGTTTATTATACCATATATTGTATGTCATTAAATTAAAACAAAGATGAACAGTTTATAGACGTTTACACAGTAATGTAGTCAATAAGGTAACCGTGTCTTCAACGTAGTCATTAATCTTGTAATACACTTTTTTGCTAAGGATACGCTTGATAAACGTTTTAACATTCCTCGTTAAGTTTTGTAACCGACTTTGGCAGTTTATTAAAGCGTGTCTTGTTTGTCTTAGCTAATTGCTATTTTACAGAACTTTTCAGCCTTAGGTTTTCTGAATTACTTACTCCTAATCTATTTAATTTAAGATTTATTTCTTGAAACCCACTCGTGCAATTACTGCACTATTTTTTAATGAACGTGAAATTATTAAATCGTACTTTTTAAAATATTTATTTACGGTAGGTATATCAAAATAACCGTCAAAAGATATTCGACACGCATTCTAGAACAATAATAATTAGTCATAATTATAATACTTCTATTTAATAAAAGGCATACCTGCTGTATGTTGCTTTTTTATTATTGATTTAAACTAGTGCTTGATTGCAATTCCACCTATTGGTAAGCAGTGATGAAATTGTTGATGATGAGGCGCACAAGTTTATTTAGAGCCTATTCACTCTAGCCTTGAAGATACCCAAATTATAATCGGAAAAAGCTTAGAGTTTTTTAGGACGATTTTTGCCTATATGGTAGGTCTGAAAGAAAATCATCACTCATACTGCAAGTCGGTATCATAGAAATTTATGAAAATTGTTTGAGATTTAGGGCGTCGGAAGTTGCAAGGCGACTCCCGACCACCGTGGGCGTTGGCTTGTTAACAGTAAGTAATGGCTAGCTCACCATCCGATAGGGACAAGGAGCCTTAAATTACTATGACGTGTTAATAAAAATGTCAAGCGTGCGAGTGAGAGAGATGGAGCCACCCTATATAGTTCCATCCCTTTAACAGTTCAGTTTCAGTCGTCAAATGGATCGCTTTAAGTCGTGGCAGGGCCTCTGGGCCGCGTCGACGGCACGTCGTGTTCCAAAGAGATGTCAGCATAATTGATGGGGACCGTCAGGGTCGATAACTACGAAAGCTGAGTAAACTGTTCAAAAGAGTTACCGCGGCCCTGGTACGCTAAGGGCACCTGAAGGAACATCAGGTGTGTTCTTGTCAGTAAAAGTGTGACACTCTAACTCCAGAAAGGAATAAGTAATTTGATGACTTCCCATTTAAAAAAACAGGCCAAGTGCGAGGCGGACTCTCGCACGAAGGGTTACGGAACCTTTTGTGCTTTACTACGGACGGTACGGACTGTCCGTAGTAAAAAAATGGCCAAAATAATCACGTTTTTAGTATGGGAGCCACACTTAAATATTTATTTTATTCCGTTTTTAGTACTTATTTGTTGTTATAGCGGCAACAGAAATACATCATCTGTGAAAATTACCACTGTCTAGCTATCACGGTTCATGAAATACAGCCTGTGACAGACGGACAGACCTACAGACAGATGGACGGACAGCGGAGTCTTAGTAATAGGGCTTTAACCTTTGGGTGCGAAACCCTAAAAAAGCATTCATTAGAGCGATCTATCACAAAAGTCGATGTTCGTATGTTTGTAATTCAATACGTATCGTTAGTAATAATATGAAACCCTTGTTTTTACAAATGTGATCCACTTTTGGTAAGTGTACCTAGTGTTACTTTTCGCAGTAATCAAAATCTCAAGTCTCGATCTCAATGTGGTTGAACGGAAATCATGTCTGCATTCCAATATCATTTAAGTGTAAATACATGTGTATATTATTATTATCTCACTAAGGATGTGGAGATAGTTTGTCGTGGTATTGAATTTCGATATTTTAATCACGGTCTCTTTAATTCAGGCAGGTAATAAAAAAAATTGTTTATTGGTACCAGTAAAATTATTCACAATATTATAATACCAAGAAAATAGGTACAGTAATCTCAAAAGTTGCTGATAATTCCCATACTAAGCTATCGCTTTTATTTTGGGACACAGTGTTCAGTCGTAGATGTTGTAATAATTATTGTTTATCAAGATAAACGTTTCCCTACTCTTTAAAGTTCACCTAGGTATACGTGCAGTTGTTCTATCTCATCAAGGCAGGTTGCTCTTTCACCATTATGTGGATCTCCCGGAGGACAAGGTGGAGTACACGGTGGATGTCTGCCCCACATGAGCGCAAAGTACTGTCGTGTCCTCGTGGAGGTAATCGCCTGCGCTGATTTCTCGTGTACGGCCCTGGTTCAGGCAATGGAACGGAGCGAGGAATCGTGACAAACCATGAGGCACCCCGGCTTCCGCTGCAAGTGACGTCCCGGCTGTCAGGAGTAAGGCTTTTATTGAGAGCAATAGGTAGCTCGCCGTCTGGTAAGGACCAAACTCAAGTTGACGGCGCATTGTGTTCCACGTGCGCCTCGAAGGGCTATCAGCAAAATGGACGGGGCATACTAGGGCCAAAGCTTGCAAGAGTGGTGGAATTGTTCGAAGAGAACGCAAAGGGCAACAGCAGGAATACATAAGTGGGTTTTAATCAGCATAAGTCTGTCACTTCCTCTCGCTGAGAGAGAAGTTTTTTTGGATAATATCCCTTCTCAAAAAATATGGCAAGTTGTTCTTGGATGTATATTTAAGTTCACGTACAGAACCCTAATAATAGGTACTCTGTGACATATACTTTTCTTGTAACCTTTGTTTTTTTCTTAGCTCGTAGCAGTCGGTGTCATATAACTTACGCAAAAGAATTAAAAGTCTCAAATGTACTATGTGCAGATTCACGCCTTCGTGAGCTAGAATATCTAGAACGAAAGAACAACATTTTTTTTAGTGTCCGAGCGAAATTGTATTTTCAGCCGAAAACTAAAACGAATCCAGTCTCTCTTCGGCTCCAGTCTCATTTTCGGGCGAAAAATAAAATGATTTGGACATTAAAAATTGAAGATATTTTTTTTTTGGCTCTGAATAAGCAAAAAAAAATAAATAAAAAAAAAGAATAGATAGGACCTATATAGGTCCTATCAATTCTTTTTTTTTAATATTCTATAGATACCTTAATTTTGAATTATTATTACTTAGGCTTACCAGTTACCAGTGACGTAGGAACTAAAATATATATCGGTACCATGGGCGTAGCCAAGTTCTAATAGATAACAAAAATATGCTAAAAATGACTTTTACATTTATGTGTAAAAATCAAAATTTCCATATCAATAAAATATTGTTTGTAGGGTTTCAATTAAATTTTGAATATTGGGGGGGGGGGGGGGGGTTCTAAGAGAGAATTTTCTAATATTCATTCCCTAAAGGGATGAAACGGGTGTCCAAGTTTGAAACCGCTAGCAGAAGTATAAAATAAAAACGTATTTAAAAAAATACTATCGCCATCCTTATTAAAACGCTAAAAATGTCAAAATAACTTTAATTTCAAGTCGTCAGAAGGACCAACGATTTATTTTGCATTTTTTAGTGTTTTTTTTAACTCGGTCACGTTTTGTCATATTTTCAGCGGTTGTAAATAATTTGCTAAACGAATTTAGGGCCAAAAGCGCATTAACAGGTTATAGTTGCGTAGCAAGAGGAGTCCAGCGAGTAGCCTGGCGAATAGCGAAGTAAAACAGGTAGAGAACGTTGCTTTGCTTCTACTTTATTACTCAGTTAATGAGAGATCTTATTATGTTCGTTACTGGTCGTACTACGAGCTTGGTGTTTAACGCTCTCTCGCGAGGCCTACAGGATATCTGCTAAAATTTTGTCACATAACTCAATCACTTAACAGCAGTTAGCAGGTTATAGATAGATATTGCGTGCGAAGCTGGGGTAGGCCGTTAGTATAGTAGCATAATCGGCCTTATAATGTTCCCACTGTTGGAACTCAGGCGTCCTCTCTAGGAGACGGAATGGGACGTAATCCACCACGCGGGCCCAGTGCGGGTTGGTGCATATCACATGACTTCGAATTTTTGGTTCTAGGACATGCCGGTTTCCTCACGATGTTTTCCTTCACCGTTGTGAGAGCAGTGGTGATGAATTAAATTACATAAACACACACTGTAAGTATAGGTAATGTTAATATTCTTATTGCCAAAAGGCAATCAGTATTTTAAACAAAAGGGGGCAAGCAGAGCGATGAGGATGTCTTCATAAAGGTAGAGAAAAAGAAGAGGAGAAGTCGACTTGTCAGAATCAGTGCGGTAGAATAGAATAGAATAGAATAGAATAAAACTTTATTGTACACCAAAATAGTAACAAAAACTTACAAACTAACTTAATGTATGGGTACAATGGCGGTCTTATCGCTAACAGCGATTTCTACCAGACAACCTTAGGATGGACTGTAAGAACTTGTCATAAAAAAGGGGGTAGACTGCGGTGTACTGCAAAATAAATTTAATTAAATTAAAAATATATATAATACTATACATAGATATAAAATTATATTATATAGCTATTATAAATAAAAGACAAAAAAAACAAACTCATGAATATTATATATATATATATACATACACATTATATGTTACACAATTTCAAAGAGAGAAATAGAGAAAAAATACAAAAAGGTGAAAGGACTAGAAAGAAAAAGAAGGGAAAGAACTGAATTTGGATAGTAGCCGAATTAATTATTGTGAAAGAAAATGATCTTTAACTAAATTTTTAAAAGAAACTAGTGACTGGGCTTGCCTAATTGGCATCGGCAACGCGTTCCACAGTCGCACTGCTTGGACTGTGAACGATTTGTCACTAAACTTGGTGGAATGTGAGGGCATTAAAAGTTTCAAATTTTCCGATGATCTTAAGTGTCTAGAATGTGTGTCATGAAGGAACTTAAAACGTTCTTTGAGGTAAGAGGGGGTTGTAGGAATGAACAGGACACTGTAAAGCAACGATAAGATATGGGTATTCCGGCGAAGGCGGATCGGCAGCCACTTGAGCTTAATACGGAATTCAGAAACATGATCATATTTGCGTAAACCAAATATGAACCTAATACAAAAGTTTTGGAGTCGCTCAAGCTTATCTAGCTGCACTTCAGTTAGGTCTAAATAACTGACATCGGCATAATCAAGGATTGGGAGAAGGAGGGATTGGGCAAGCGCAGTTTTGGTGGCAGTTGGAAGAAAATTGCGCAGCCTTCGCAAAGACCCCGCAGACGCAAACAACTTGCGGCTAACTTCCTGCAATTGAGGACCCCACGAAAAGTCTTTGTCAATAAAAATACCTAGATCTTTCACTGAATCGCTATATGTGATAATTGAGCCATCAAAAACTATCGGTGGTATCCGCGTCCAGTCGATTGTTGAGCGCAACCTAGGGCTGCCGACAACAATGACTTGGGTCTTCCTAGGATTGACTTTCAAACCATGAGCCACACTCCACTCGGCAATACGAGCCAAATCTTTATTGACCATATTAACCGCTTCAGATAGTTCATCTACCGGAGCTTGCGAATATATTTGCAAATCGTCAGCATAAAGATGGTATGATGAGAGAAGATCATTGGAAATAGAGTTTATAAAAATAGCGAAAAGAAGAGGAGATAGAACGCCCCCCTGCGGTACGCCGGCAGATGTATTGCACCAAGACGAGGACGAACCTTCAATGTGAATACGTTGCCGACGGCCACACAGGTAACTACGAAACCAATCAATCGCCGTTGGAGACATGTTAAGAGAGCTAAGTATTCCGAGTAGTATATCAAAATCGACGGTATTAAATGCGTTGCTGAAATCCAACAAGGAAAGGACCGTCAGATTGCCATTTTCCATACCAAGTCTAATATCATCTGTTATGCTAACGAGAGCTGTTGTAGTGCTATGACCTGGACGAAACCCGGATTGGAAAAGGTTAAGGAGGCGGTTTTTGCACAGGAAAGCACTAAGTTGAAAATGGATAAGGCGTTCAAGGACTTTGGATAGAAAAGGTAAAATGGAGATAGGACGGAATTCAGAGAAGGAAACAGGATTACACTTTATTGGAAGTGGGGTGATTTGGGCTTCCTTCCATGTAGTGGGAAAAACACTACAAGATACGGAATAATTAAGGATATGACAGATGACAGGAAGGATTTCGTCGAGGATAGGAAGTATCATCTTGCGACTAATACAATCACTACCAACAGAATTAGACGTGATAGATTCTATGCTCTTCTTAACATCACAATCAGAGAATTGATTTAAAACAAGAGGTGAATAATCGGGAGTAGGAAGAGATGAAAGATTATTTAAAGTTTTCGCTTTGATAGTAGCACTGAAGTTAGAAGATGAAGAAAAATGTTGATTGAGTAATTCAAGATCCACATCCTTAGGAATAGAATCTTGGCGCGATTTACCAACTCCCATTGATCTAAGAAATTTCCAGACTTTAGCTGGGTCACCGTTTTCAACGGACTTATGAATGTGGTGGCGTTGGGCATCTCTACACATCAGGTTGCTGCGATTGCGGATTGCAACATATTTTTCTTGATTTGAAGAATTTGGTCTGCTTTTAAATCTTGACTTCTGCGTCCAGCAATACCCACGACTCAGAGTACGTTTCGAGGCAACATCACATCACGAAGGTTGAGGAGATCATGGAGTATGAGATCGAGTCAAGACGAACTGGACTTTGAGAGTCGAGCAGCCGGACCATAACACTAACTTCAAGTCGTTTGTGGTCGTTCTTCAAAGGAGAGTTTTGGCCGAAAGGTGTCGTGTATCGACAATTTCGTGGAAGGATACCGACCTCACAGCGGAACACCACACCGTCACTTCGTGTGCAATAGTTTAAAAATAGTGCATAGATTATTAGTCATGATTTTATTATTTAATATGTATTAGTATATTATTTTGTAAGATTATTATTTGTGTATTTTGTCTAAGGGCCTTAGTTGCCTGATAATAAAGAGTTATTATTATTACTGACACAAGGCACATATTTAATAGCAGGGTCTAAGACGTGAAATTTTGCACACAATTTATTTACCGATGGGTTTTTTTACTGTTGATAGCCTGGCGCTTGACCACTATCTCACTTGATGGAAAGCGACAACGATGTGGTCGACGATGGGGCGCGCTTGCCTATAAGTAACCTAGTTACACCAAAAGAGTAAATAGTTGGTAATTAGTATTACTTATTCTGTGTAATTAATGATAAATACACCACACACAAACTTTCGTCTTATTAGTGTGATCATCTCACGGATGTGCACAAAAGAGTAGTCGTTAAGGCTGAGAGGATTGAACTCGACGCTCTTTTGTTCGAGCAATCGTCTAGGGCGAGCACTTGCTACGGCACGCGGAAGCGGCGTCTTCCGGCCGTAGCTATGGGAGTGTTTCCACTAGTGGAGTAGAGCAGTTTGCTTTGAAACGGAACGGAGTGGAGCTGAACCGAGCTGTGCGTAGGTCGTCCAATGGATCGCGTTAAGAGCTCGTGGTAAGACCTCCGAGCTGCATTAATAATAATAATAATAAGTTTTCTTTATTCGTCAGAATTTGAAGAAGGAAGCGTGGGCTCGCGAATAGTGAAAAGAAGGTAGCCTTTTGCCCAGTGGTGGGACATAAAAGGCCAACAAAATAAAATGTAATGACTGCCTATTTCACCGGCACAACCTATACAGGGTAGGTAACATGTTACTTCTTGGTTAGATCGGTGTATCAGATTTTCTGGCTTCTGTCTATCCATTTATACTTCGATGTTTGTCAAAGATATATAAATAACACCAGAGACCAAGGGCTTAATGTGGTCTCCGAGGCACGGAGGAATCTCGAAATGTTGAGATGGTCACCCATTCATAGACGACCTCGGTAAGAGTTGCTTAACTTTGAAGACCAACCCGTATGGCTGTTATTAGGTACTTAGGCATGAACGCGTCTTTTTATAATACACTAGTTTTTGCCCGGGGGCAAGAGCCCGAGTTCTTAAAATATATTAGCCTATGTCACTCAGGAATAAAGCAGCTTTCTATCGGTGAAAAAATTTTAGCAATCGGACCAGTACTTTCAAAGATTACCTCCTACAAACAAAAAAACAAACTTTACCTCTTTATAATATTAGTGTAGACTACATAAAAATAAAAAAGCCAGTCAAGTGTGAGTGCCATACTGCAAACTGCAAAAATCACGTTTCTAGTGTGGGAGTTCGCTTTATTTTTTATAGCGGCAATAAAAACGCACCCTCTGTAAAAATATCAACTGTCTACCGATTAAGGTTAATAAAATATAGCCCGTTGATAGTTGGACGATTTAATTGTAAGAAAGCTCTCTGTTTTTCCGTACATATTATAAAACAAAGGCCTATCCGAATTTTCATGAGGTTTTTTACCCATAGCCAATCGCTTTGGCTTTTTTATAACTTTATAACTACAAATTTCTAACATACAGGCAAATTATAGTAGTAAAAAAAATAAAACGTATGCAAGATGTATGATGTATGCAAGTGTATATAGACATGGCTGGGTTCCGTCGAGTAAATTTTTACCAGTCGTGAATATACGGAACTACTGGAAATACGCCTTTTCATTTACTCGCTCCGGTCAATAATTATATCCCTAAAAATACATTCAGCCGAACATAGAACCTCCTCCTTTTTGAAGTCGATTAAAAAGCAGAGAATTCTAAAGATTTGTAACACCCGCGCGAAGCTGGGGTGGTAACTTTGGTTCTCCGGCGGAAACTTTCACTCCTGAGTTAACCGCGCAGGAAAATTCCGAGCATAGCCTTGAGCCTATCATAGCCTTTGTCTTTTGAGTGGTTTAAGCCTTCTGATGAGGCCCTTTGTGAGTAACCACATTTCAAAGCCATATGGCAACACGCATAGGTTTTGAGACACTGCGGTATGTTGGACGAAAAATTACCGCGCAACTTCTCGACCTAATGACCTTACAGCCCCTAGACGTCTAATAACATTCGACGCATGTTTTTCAACACGTATGACTGATAGATCTGATGTAGGTCGCCACAGAATAATTTCCAAATAATCTCGACCACTTCTCTAAGCCGTAAACACGTCCACGATAGTAAATAAAAATATTAGAAAATAAATGTAAGCATGGTCTCTTGTTCAATACTTTGGTGTGGTAACAACAGCCAGACTTCGCGTATTCGAAAAGATGGCATAACATTTCATTGTTAAATTAATTACGATTATATTGATTTTCTAATATTATTTATCGAAGTTCAACTTATACTGGTCATATCTGTATCTGTATCGATAAAGTAAAAAATCTATTTACTATTATTATATAATATTTTACTTAATACTATAAAGACTACGTAATAGGACGGAATTTAATTGTTAATCGGTTATTGATTTTAGGTACCTGAAAGATCCTGATTTTATTTTTACCAGAATGCATTAAAATGAGGGCAATTAAAAAACTTTTACTATAATAATAATTTTATGAGCCTATGTTATGTTTTAATAAATAGAGAGAATCTTTTTTTAAATTTTACTTTACCTTTTAAAGTTTATTAACTACATTAAGTATGTACATTTTATGTTAAAGTAATATCTGAAGTATTATCTGAATGAACTAAGAAGCTAAAAAAAAACAATTAATAATTGTATGAAACATTGTTAAAAAATATATAGATACTACCACGCAGGAATGAGATAGGTTTAAATAAGTCACGACTTATTTAAACCTATCTCATTCCTAGTGTGCCGTATTGACCTTGGTAGGACCAATCAGAACGCAGTACCCCGCTCCCCCGTACCTCGGCTAGTTGACAGAATTGTTTATATGTGCTGGGTTAAGCATAAGGCGTCTAGGGGCTGTAAGGTCGTTGTCTCGGACACTGCCCAACCGAGTCGGATTCCACGCTTGACCTCATTTTCGAAGTCAGACCTACTTAGCTAAATTGTCCCAGGTAAATGTAATTGTCTACAACAACGATAAAAAGTCCGATCACGTTACGTTGCTAAAGCTTATTTACGATGTTCTTCGTTTTATTTATGTTCATTTTAAGACCAAAGGGTGGGTCTTAAAATGAAACGGAAGCTCTACTGCATACTGGAAGACGCAGCATTTTAGGGAGAACTTGCAACGCTCAAAAGCAACGCACAAGGTGGTTCGATGATGTGACCCGCGGAAATCCAATAGATGCGAGACGCACAATAGTGCTATTCTCTAAAACAGCCTTAAGCGCAGCGCTGGCTGCAGCGACGATATCCAAATAGGTACATTGGAATAACAATCCAATGTTGGTACAGGTCTATGCGGATAGATGGAGAAGAAGAGGGAGGACAAAGAAAAGATAGATGGATTGTGTGAGAAGTGATATGAAAGAAAAGGGAGTGACAGGACAGAATGGAAGAAAAAAACGTGTTGTGCCGACCCCAAATAAAACGGTACAAGGGCAGGAAGATGATGTACAGGTCTATTGAATTGTTAATCCTATGTACGTATTTGTAATTCGTCACTGCGGCCAACGCTGTGCTCAAGGCTGTTTTCTTAGAGCACGACAGGACAAGTTGTTGTTGTAACGACACTTCGGGGAGGCCTATGTTGAAATTATGATGATTAGAATGCGAAAGTAACTTTGCTACTGTCTGATACCTCTTTACGTCTTAACAGATTTTAATTAAACTTGGCACACGGATAGTCCCGGATTAGGTTATAGAAATGTTTAACTCGAGAATATGTTCCCGTGGAATAATTTATGACATCTAAGTGAACGAAGATCAATCTTGAAGGTAAACCGTCTCAAAAAGGAATGTCGAAATAGAATCTAATAAAGTCCTCGACTGGAACTGTCCTGGCTGAATCCCAATGACATTATTTCGTTATTTATTCTGAACATTTAACAATGGGTATAAGGTCAGAGGTCCTGATGTGAGAATAGAAATGATTAAATATCGTTTTACCTACTTCTGTAGCGAGCTAGTTTGTATAAACCAATTACGCTACAAAATTCAATTAATGTCTATCTAGTCATCCCGCTTGCAATGTTAAAATATCGACCAATAAGATCATTTTAGCACAAAAAAGGAGCATGCAAGTTATCTCGATAAACTAGTGTTTGCAAAAGTACTTTTGCGATAATTGCGGCCACATAGCGCGTAAGTACCTACCTAAATTGACAGATTCCACCAAAACCGAGGGTTGAAACTAGGGATATAGTTATTTGTGCAACAAGAGAGCAAAGTTGTTTTTTCTGCGAGTGCTAATTTTGAGTCCCAAGCAAGCGAAGGATTCTAAAGTAGAATCCTGAGCGAGGGGAGGGATTCAAAGGCACGAGATGCAAAAAGTTGTGCTCTCGTGTTACACACACAATTTTTCACTTCAGCAGCGAGAACACATATTACTTAGGAAATAAAATAATTAACAGTAATAGATTTAATAATGATTTTAATTAAAATAAATACTATCTCTGTCGCTAGTTTTGCTCATATTTTACAATTATTTTAGCTTTCTTAATCTTATTTGCCACTATTTTATTTCCTCTGTTTTTTTAAAGCACGTTCTAAAACAGTTATTATTATTAGTAACAAAATATTAAAAATAGAAATAATTATTTAAAGGTTAAATGCCACTTTTATCTGCTGCTATAAGTACTCAGGTACTCTTATTTTTGTTCAAATACAATAATAAATTTAAAATTCAATAATTTATTTATATATAAAAAAAACAATTTTATATTTAACAAATATTTTCTATTTATTACGCATTTCCGAACGTGTTTTTCTTTGTGGTGGAATTTCAAAATTGGAATGAACTTCGAATTGGCATGTTTCTTACTCTTTTTTTTATAAGGGCGAGAAAGAGACAGAGTACAGTGCAGTTCGAATCTTTCGAAATATATAGCTAAAAAAAAAAGTTACTTTGTCTCACGCAGTGCGCAAAATCGAATTTTTGCTCACTGTTTTCAAGCAGCAAAACCTACTTGTTTGAGCTGCTGTGGTGAAAAAAATTTTGTAGATAAGACTCTTTCCTTTTTCCACTCTCCTTCATCATTGCATAATTTGTAAATTACGGTTAGTGGATTATCCTCTGTTGCTAGGAAACCTTAAAAACTCGGCACTCAGAGGTGAGAGTTTTGCCCTCTTAAGTGGCGCCGGAATTAAATTACAGACGCCTTTCGCCTCCCAAAGTGCTCTCAAGTTAAACGATGCTGATGAAATAAAAGATCAAAATCCCTTTTTTACACGATTGTCAGTCTTATTTTCTTGATTTTAAGTTTTTTTTTTTGACACGTGTTCTTTAATTAAGATAAAAAACACATGTTACTGTCGACTTCTTTGTATTTAAAACTAGCTTCTGCCAGTTACTTCGCCTGCGTGAAAGTAGGTTTCTCCATACAAACTTTGGACCTCCGTTTCACCCATTTAGGGGATGGATTTTGGAAAATCCTCTCTTAGCGCTCGCCTACGTCATAAGAGTAAACCTTGTGCAAAATTGCAGGTTTCTACTCCCAGTAGTTTCGGCTGTGCGTTGATATGTCAGTCAGTCAGTTTCTTCTTTTATTATAAATTTAAACGTGTGTGCAGTTTAATTGATAAAGGTTTCAAAAGTAGGACCACAAGATTGATACAATTACAGATTTTTTATCTTGGAAAAATTAAGACAGAAAGTTTGGCACATGTTTAATTACTTCGATTTTCGATTACTTACTTCGATGTTTGATCAAGTTTGATAACGTTTACATTTGCGTTTATTGTTTAGTTTCCTCTAACCTAATTAGATTTGTGTTGATTGATCACGTATCATTTCATTGAACTTTAAATTTCGTAAAAAAATATTCGTATTAGGCAAGCCAAGAAACATCCACATTTCACCTTTAGAAGATTGGTCTTTAGTTACAGTAAATACCTATTAAAACAAAATAATAATAATAATACTTTTTATTTCAGACAACACAACAAAAACAACAAACATTTTTAGCCTATGTTAGTACGTATACATTACTAAGGACAATGTTTTATTTTATACGATGCCTCACTATGGGGCTCTCATCATATATTTCAGCCATCACTTTCAGAGGGCTATTGCTACTGTCACGCAATCTAGTACAATAATAGGCCATAGATATGAGGTGAATTAAAATAGTTCTATGATTAATGTTTTCTTGTGTACGTCGGTCGGTATGACGATGACGACACCCATTCAATTTTATTACATACCTAATGTTTGTTTATGTACGCGGGTTACTCTAGATTTGCGTATTATTCAGAATTCGATAATGTTATTAAAGTAAAATAATATTATTTTCAGATTCAATAGAATTTATTGGAATTGACTGGTCTGTTGGTCTAGTGGTTAGTGGCCCTGATTGCTATGCCGGAGGTCGTGGATTCGATTACCACCCAGGACAAATGTTCGTGTGATAAGCACATTGTCTAGTACTCATAACACAAGCTCTGCTTAGCTTGGGACTAGACGGCGTTGTGTGATAGTTGTGTGAATATAAAAAAAAAATTGGTATTGATTATATGGAGCTATCTTGATAATCTAAAATAAAAATTGAATAATTTTCTCACAATTGAAAAATATGTTGCCTATTTGGCACAGTGCTTGGAAAATAATTCTATCTCGAGAAAATCAATTGGTACGAATTGGGTCAGCCACGGTGAAGGTTATCTCGCGCCGGGATATTCAAGGTGGAGGTGAACTTTTACTTGGTAAGAAAAATTGAATAGGTTACTAACGTCATAAATATCTTTTGTTTTTCTGTAATAGTTTCTAGTGTTTTCATTAATTGTATCTATGACATTGTGTATTTAATTGAATTGTATGTAACAATGTGTATGTAATTTTAATGTCTATTTTTGTAATGTTTTATTTGGATTGGTTTTAATTTTGTGTACATATGGACAATGTATGAAATTAATGAAGTAATAATAATAATAATTATGAAATTAAAAACATTGTTCCATAGTCTAAACATAGTTCCTGGTAACCAGTACATTTAAGAATCCTAAAACCATAGCCTTATTATTGTTTTTGTTTTCCATATGTTGCAATAGTTTCCCACCAACCGGGGGTTGTCCTTGGATGCATTAGTACAGCGCGTACAGGGATAATCGCCGGTTGATACCACGTTCCATAAAAACCGTTAAAGGGGCCTCTGCGAGTTGGTTTCGACTCCTCGTATCCAAAGGTCCAAGACCCCAGGGTTCTGAGATATAATAACTCATATAATAATAATTATGATATATTATATGCACATGAGACATAGGTACCTACGTACAAAGTTATGTATGTTAAAACATTAGAACTGCATTGCACTCTATCTTTTTACTGCGCTCATAAGAAAGCAAGAGAAAAACCAGCCACTTCGTTAAAAATAAAATACATTATCACTGTTTTATTAGTAAAAAAAAAAAGAATTGGAATAACTTTGAACGGACTGAGATTTGAATTTGGTGCCACAGTAACTTATATTCAGTTCAAAATGACCTATCCAATGACATAACACACTTATCTAGGATGGCAACCAGTCGGTTGTCCTTTAAAATAAAAGCACGAGAACACTTTCGCAAGAAGTTGGTAGATTCATCACACTCTTGATTTGTTGTATTTGTTTTTTTTTCTCAATGTCATTCTTTATTTGTATGTATGTATCTAAGTATATTTATTATTGTTCTTGTTTCCTCACTGACAGTCTTTTATTAAGTTGCACCTGCCATGTTATGTCTCTGCACCACCCTAAGGTCGACTGGTAGAAAATGCCTAAGGCATTAAGTCCGCCTTTGTACAATGTTTAGTGCATAAAGTTTTAAATAAATAAATAACTATTGGAAGGTGGGCCCAGGATTTGCATCCTTTTTTACATGAATGGTCATTAAGATACAAGAATCATTTCTACACCACGACTACTAGGCCATTTTGTGTGGGCTACCTATATGGGTAGTGAATATTAATTGTAGACAGTCACACTATTAGGACTTCATAATTTATAAATACTTGTAAGTTTGTGGACAATGTTTTTATGTATGTTTATTTCATAAATAAAACAAAGTTGATTGGTGTTCATTTTTAAAGTTCTAGAACAGAAACATACAAAATTTTGTCATTTTTGAGGTACTTTACTATGGTTTACATTACTATGTAGTACACGTAAGTCATTTTGTCAAGCTCTTCGGCGAATTAATGTCACGCCATTTTCTACACCGATGGCTTTATAAAATGTCTTGTGATAAGTGACGTTATTAGGGTGTGCCTATCGCTGTTTCTGGGATCTAACTTTAGTCCCCGACTTTAAGTACTTTGACTCAGTAATGCCTATTACACTTAGTAGTAATATGTTAAATGCCTGATTTTCTATAAGTGTTCGGCATCATATAGAATTGCGTTTGCTGATAAGAACACCATTTACGTATGTGTGCTCATGATGTACCTATATTCAATACAATTTCTATAATAATAATATAATAATAATAATAATATACCACAACTATCACACAACGCCGTCTAGTCCCAAGCTAAGCAGAGCTTGTGTTATGACAAAGACAACTGATAAACATACTTATATATTTCTAAATACATACATATATAGATAAATTACACCCAGACACAGAACAAATGATCGTGCTCATCACACAAACATTTGTACTGGGTGGGAATCGAACCCACGACCTCCGGCATAGCAGTCAGGGTCACTAACCACTAGACCAACAGGCTAGTCATATGTGTTTGCAATGTAATGATTTTGGTACGTACACATAGTATCGATTATATAATTATACAATACTTTCAGGATTTTACACTAAATATTGATTGATTCATGGTTTGCTTAAGAATTGAAATTATGTAATGTTGACAAGGTTGAGGTTAATATTGACTGTATTTTAACCTAAACGATAACCAGTACTGCAATCATGTAAATTCAAGTGCTGCAAATGCAATAATAAAAAATCTATATTTATATGGAAGGAGAATCTCATGTTTCAAGTGTGGCGACATCTATGGCGTCACAAAAGAGCTAATCCTGCATCGCGCAATCAAAGTTTTCCGCGCGATAAAACATAATATAGAACAGCCCGAAATCATCTATCGGGCAGTTGCTCACCAGACATAACATCCCGTCTGGTCGGAGGATCCTCCCTTTTCAGAGGCTTGCGGGACTTTACTCTCTGTTCTGCATACCTCCAAACAAGTACCACGAGCTGTGCCAGTACTGCCGCTGCGGTCAAGGGAAAAAAGACTACCTTGTTGGTAATTACAGTTTTAAGCCGTTTGGGTTCATAACGCTTGGGTCATGAGGTTCGATAGCTCGTCATCTTTTCAAAAAAATCTTTCGCCTTCTGACCACTTGCACCTCGTTCTCCACCCAAAGATTGCCATTAGCATTGCCATTCAACGTAGTAGTGCTACTAGTTTTCTGAGCACTTTTTTGGGGTGCCCGGATGACAGTAATGTGGAAGAGTATGACGCCTACGTTTGTAACTTTTGAGTGTATGTTTGTGTGTGTGTACAAATGTGTATATATCGAAATCCGTTCAGCCGTTCGAGCCTGACTATGTCCTGGAATAGCACATAGCATACTTTATATCCCGTTAGTATGTTCCCTTGGCATAATTTTCCACTATCTGCTAGTGAGCAACAGTTACTTTTATATATCTATTTAACTCGTTTCCAGAAATGGACGATCATATCAAAAACCAAGAAGTGATAAATTCTAAGATCTGGTCACACCAACTGACATAATGCATTACGTAGTTAGGTTATAAATACTCGTAGTTACATAACATTTAAATATTTTATGGACATATATTTTGTTATTTCTGGATAAATAAGTTTTTAAACTGCCGTATAAAATATCGGGTAATCCCATTGAGAATATTACGTGATCTGCTACGTTACGGAAATAACATCATAGAGCAAAGGGAAATAATTACGGACTTATCAATCCGTATGTACCTAAGCGTTTTACCAATTGTAGTTTCCCTGCTTCTAATATCATTGTAATAATGTGGTAATGACGTAATTATTATTATTTTTAGTCAAACAGGAACTATAATTTTATCAATACGGGATAGTTTTATTTAAAATGGTGACGACAAAGCTGCATGCACAGAGTTTATTCTTCTTAAATTTATATAAGAAATATTAAGGTTGAAAGTGATGGTTGTTCCTAAAATTACGATTAATTACAAAAAACGGTGTTTGCTAGCAGTACAGTTAGTGAAAGATACTGTGAATGAACCTAAAAAATAAGTCATGTAATTGACATTGTTTGATTACATTAGAATGCTAAGATGGCAAATTTTTTCGGTGCGGATCGTCCGCAACTTACTCAAGACAGTGCTCTCGTCTCAACACCTGGTGTGCGCCAAGTTGGTCGTACCTACGTCCACCTAATTTTCGCGTACGCCAACGCACCTGCATGGTTCGCGTTCGCCTTCAATAACGAAGGATACATCTTGCACTGAGCAGCATCGTGGATGCCTCTTGCTACGTCGTCATTTAGCGTGACCTCGGGAATGAGACCCTGGATAAGAACTAGTTTATGTGATGTCTCACGAAGGGAATGTTCGCGTGTGCCAGCGCATCTGCTTGGCGTCAAGTCGAACATCTGGCACCCTGGTATGCGCAGATCCCTGACACGAAATGCCTCCCTCATGACATGTATGCGGAAAACAGCGACTGCAGGTCTGCTGCCGTGGAATTAAGTGAAGGAACAGCGGTGCTGTTGCACGGTTGGCTACAGCGCCGCAATGCGCCTGCAGTGCATAAACAAGCAACTTTACACATGGCTGCGACTTTTGGCAGGTCCGTTTTTACGGGTCATGGTAGAGCACCTGTGGGCAGGGGCCACAGGACTGCTCGCCACGCCTCTCGCAGGGGTGTTATGCTATACTGTGAGGTCACGTCATTCGTCTCATAAGAGTGTCGTTTTAGACAACTCTGAAAAAGCGAAATGCCTAGCCGACAGCCAAAGAGTCCCAATGTTCTGCTGTTTCCCAACCAGTAAACAAAGCTTACGTTGACATGGTTGATACTGAAATTGAACTGCCCACTTACATTAACAGAATTTTAAAAACTTATACATATTAAAAAAAACAATTATACATAATGTTGACAACAAAATTGTCTGGAATTTTAGAAAATAATTGATGTTGATTATTATAATAGGATTATTTCAATAACACATAATTATACGAATATATGAATATACACATACACAGGAACAGTGGACACCCTTGCATACTGTCTCTCACAGAACACCAGACAAACACGTCTTATTTTATTTCATTCGTCCGCAAACAAAAAAAAAGGTGGTGAAGTTTGCGGGAATCCGATGGATCCGAGGCGCACAGGACCGTTCGTTGTGGCGACATTTGGGGGAGGCCTATGTCCAGCAGTGGACGTCTATCGGCTGAAATGATGATGATGATGATATCCGCAAACACATCACATTCAGGGTCAGCATTCAGGAGGTTGTTAAGTATCTTTAAAGTACGATTCGGCTCTAAAGACAGTTCTAGATGGCTGAAGTGCAAATAGATTGTGACTGCAGCTCTGACGGTGTCCAATGTATTTATCGGGCACAAACAACCGACAGAAGAGGTCATGGAGCACAGGGCAGTCAATGCGTCGGCTCAGTGTTTTACAAGCCACTACGAGCTGATCGAAGCCCCTTCTCACTAGGGAAAGAAAGTCCTTTGAAATAGAAATTTCAGGAAAGTTTTCTGTACCTTCTCAAGCATTAGTATCTGAGTTGCGGTATATAGATGCCACGCACAGGCACTTATCTCGAGTTTACTTTTAACCGAGTGGTGTATAAAAGCTAATAACACTGGGATTACGCAAGTCCCGGGTATTACGCAAAACAAAACCCAGGCGCCTGAAAAATTCCTTTGTAAGGGCAGAAACGTAATCCTTAAATGTCAAACAGCGGTCAAAAGTCACTTCCAAGTCTTTAATGCTTGTGACACGAGTAATTACTTCCCTACCCAACCTATAGTCGTAAAATATAGGTTACCCCCGACCGTAAGTCATGACGTTGCACTTGTTCGTGTTAAAAAACAACTTGTTCTCGATGCCCTGTTCGTAGATGTCGTCAGGATCCTTTTGTAGGAGTTGGCAATCCTCGACCGTTCCGATTCGCAAAACCAGCAGGACGTCAGCAGTACGCACTTTGCATGCTCAATTTTAGCGGTGAGATCATTGATCATGATCGGGAACAAAGGCGGTCCCAGTACGGTTCCCTGACTCACGCCTGATCGAGTATAATAAGGCTCAGACTCAAAGCAACGAACTGCTTCAATCCCGCAGGTAGTCGGCAAAAAAGTTGAGAAAGCCGGTTGAGAAACCAATGGCCGCCAGTTTTGTTAAGAACACATCATTATCGACTTTGTCGAAAGCTTTCCGGAAATCGAGATACAGAGCATCGAGTTGCCGCTATCTAAACCACTGGATATAAAATCAACATTAATCAGCAGGTTCGAGTTTATGGAGTGACCAGGCCGAAATCCATGCTGGGCATCAGAGAGAGACCTATTTATGAATTTATGAATAATTGAATGGATGATATGCTCAAAGACCTTAGCAAGGATTGGTAGGATAGCGATGGGTCTGTGATCCTCTACGAAAGTTTTGTCAGTGGTTTTAGGAATGGGAGTTAAACGTGAAATTTTCAATTGTTCAGGATACACATCGGATTGGAGAGCTAAATTAAAAATATGGCATAACAGTACTGCCAAAATATCATTACAACCCTTGACGATAAAGTCTGGAATGTTGTCAGGGCCAACCGAGCTATAGAGTTTGAGTCTGGCAATCCCCTTCGTCGGGAGGAATTAATACGGGTAAAGGAATATTGTCTCCCTCATTTTCCACGTTTATGGCCGTTGGGCCCAATTTGGGTGTGTCAGGTAAAAATACGCTGGCAAAATACCAAGCAAATGCCTCGGCCGCTTTGACGCCTGAACTAGTCACACCATTCAGTACAACATTCGGCTTGAATCCATCCTTTGACCGTAGACTAGAGATGTGCTGCCAGAACTGTTTAGGGTTTTTTTCCTATATTGTTTTCTACAGTTGTACACTACAATCTGTAGGTCTCCTGGGTTCTAACGTTCAGTGTTGTGTGGGTGTTCAGATCGTAGAGTGCTAAATTCAGCGTACGTAAGACAACATCGCGATTTTTTCCATTTATTATGGAGTTTAGTTTTACGCCGAGTATCGTGTACTATGTCTGTATTAAACTAGACTGGATACCGCTTGTTACCAAAGGGCTTTCTCTTTTTTTTGGAAAGCAAGAATCGAATAAATTATAAATTGTTTTATAAAACTCACTAACAGCGGTGGCTGCGTCAGTGGAGCAAAGAACATCTTGCCACAGGAATAAATCTGAAAACAGCAAATTTAGTTGTTGCGTCACAAATAATCTTTTTTTGCGATTCGGAAAAATCTTCGGGACTCTATTCGGGAATTCAACTGCATATTCACATCGCGAGTCCAACTCGCACTTGCCCAGTTTTTTAATATGCTCTGGTGTGGGCTTTAACTATTTTTAAAGTCGCCACAGACAAATCCGGTTAACCAGACGACAAGCTAACAGCTTGACCTGTGAGAAGACACTCATATAAAAAGTAAGGTCACTCGACTCCGATTATCTCTTTATTGTTAAAAAATACTTCGTGTCCATTGTAAAGTTTTGTTAACTTTAATAAAGTTTGTCAAAGTTACCAACTTTATCTGATTTGAATAGACCCGGTTTTTTTGCACATGAAAACGAATTACTCAACCGTTTGCTCTGCACTCTATATGTATATTGTAAGTGCCTATCTGAGAATATTTGGGCATAGATACCTAACGTGCCTGCGGAGTTTCGGTGGTTAGTTTAATTTGACCCTATATTTTACCACAATCCCCGAGCCTTAGCTTTGTTCCGCTTAGCGACTGATCCGCATTGTATTCCTGAAGGGCCGCCTTGGTATGTCGTTCTATTTCAGATTATAATCTCTAAAGGAAAGGCCTTTTGTGTGGAAGCTTTAGCCCGAAGTAAGACTCCCAAAGGGCCGAATTGCTCATAACCTCCAAACCGTTTTTTCGGGTCATTAAATGTTCATAATACCGACCTCTTTTTTAAAGTCCGAGTGCGTAGAGACCTTATATAGCTGTATAAAGATATCCTTTTTTTTTCTTTATAAATTTTACATACATATATGGAGATACTATTTATTTGCGAAACGGCCTATCAATAGATAAAATTGGGCATGCCGTAATATGGCGGTAAGAGGCTGGAAAAACCTCATGGCGTCTTCACCTTCCGCATGACGCAGGTTCTCCCCGAACATGGTCAGTTCGGGAAGTTTCTGCACCGGATTCGTTCGGAAGTAACGCCCGGGTGTCATCATTGTGTGGACCGCCCAGAAGACACGGTGGAACATACGGTAGAGGTGTGCCGCGCTTTGGGCAGAGCACCGCCGTTTCCTCGTGGGGGCGATCAGCGACAGCGATCTCTCGCGCCGGGCCTTTGTACAGGCCATGGTTCGAAGCGAGGAGGAGTGGCAGGCGGTCGCCTCCTTCTGCGAAGCAGTAATGCTAGCAAAGAAGGAGGCCGCACGTGCAAGCGCGAGGGAGCGGCCTTCGTGCCCCAGCCGCCGGAATCACGATTCCGATTTCCGGCTACCGTAGGCGCGAGCTTGTGGACGGCGAGAATCGGAAGCTCGCCGTCCGACAGTCCGCTAAATGTCCGAACCGAGTGATCTGGGTGTGATCGAGTGCAAAGCATCCCAACCTTCAGATGCATTTGTAAAATGTTTTGCACTTGGCTCATTCCAATGCCTAATAAAGCACGAATTTGTTAGCAAGTAATTCTTTTGTCAGTTTCTGTACCTGGTGTGGTTTTGACTAAAACCACACCTGTATCCTTCTAAAAAGTCAAACACGCCCTCTCGCTCCACCCAGAGCGCGAGAAGTCATTTGGATGATTTCCCACCTTAAAAAAAAAATTAACCTAACCAAACCTAACAATTCTTAATTCTTTATTGTACACAAAAAAAAAAACATAATAAATTGACATACAGAAAATCACACTAATATTATAAATGCGACGGTTTGTGAGTGTATATGTTTCTTACTCCTTCACGTTGAAACTGCTAAAGGGATTTAGATTTACTTTGGCATACGGATAGACTATGTCCTGAAATAGTATATAGGATACTTTTTATCATGGGAGTATGTTCCCTTAGGATAATTTTCTATTATCACGCGGGAACATACTCCCAAGTATATACTATTTTACTAGTAGTATAATAAAATATTTAAATTATTACATACATACATTACTGCGCATAATTTCATGGGAAGAAAAAAAAATGTAATATTAAAGTTAATTTTTGATGTATGTTCTACTTACTATTACTATTAATATTCCACAACTGTCACACAACGCTGTCTCGTCCTAAGATAAGCAGAGCTTGTGTTATGAGTACTAGCCAACTGATAAAAATACTTATATATTTCTAAATACATACATATTATAGATAAATTACATCCAGATACAGAATAAATGATCATGCGAACGAAATCTGAAAAAAAAAAATCATCAAATACCTACATATAAAATAAAATTAAATGAAACATTAAATTAAAAATGCAAGCTTAATAAGTAATTACAGTCGTTAAATTACCTGATCATCATCAAAATTTCAGCCGAAAGACGTCCGCTGTTGGACATAGCCTCCATCGGATCCCCGCAACCCTCACCAAGTCATTGGTCCACCTTGTGGGAGGCCTTCCAACACTGCATTTTCCGGTGCGCGGTCGCCACCCCAGAACCTTTCGGCTCCGTTGACCATCTGTTCTGCAAGCAATGTGCCCTACCCGCTGCCATTTAAGTTTGGCGATTCTGCGGGTTATGTCGGCAACGTTAGTTCTCTGGATATCTTCCTTTCTGATGCTATCACGCAAGGAGTTTTCCGAGCATAGCCCTTCCCATTGCCCTTTGGGTGGCTTTCTGATGAGGCATATTATAAGCGACCACGTTTCAGGCCTAATTAATAACAATGAAAAGTAATTAATGATATCACGATTTAGTTTTCAGTCAATATTTTATTGGCTCTGTGTCATCTAGAATACATTCAATAACTTCTCTCGCTCTAGGTGAAGCGAGAGTGCGTGTCAGACTTTTACTAACTAAGACCTACCTGTGTTCCTGCAGTTGCTCTTTGCGTTCCAGGGCCACGTTAACTATTTTGAAAATTCCCGCAGTCTATAAACAAAATTGAAGTGTCTTTTTGTAGCTGTTCCTTTTGATAACCTTTTACCTATTCTGGGGATTTTATAACCATTGCTCGTATATTTAAACTGGAATATTCTTTAAGGATGGCTATACCAATAAGGAAATAGATAACATTATAATTTTAATTTGGTTTGGCCGAGACTCTAAATACAGTAGCTACATATAGTTATAGATATTCTATGTCACGAAAGTAGTGTAGTCTTGTATGTGTGTACGTACACGTGCACATAGTTTCTGTGTGCGTGATCTTTTTTCTATGACACCGCGGCCTTACGCACACAGATAAAAAAGAGTATGAACTTTATTTTTGTTTATTTTTAATTATTATGGATAAGCTCGCGTTTGACAACGATCTCACCTGATGGTAAGCTGTGATGTGGTCGACTTAAGCTTAGGCTTAGGGACTTAGACGGTGACTTAAAGACACACAGACCAACAAAGACAAGAATACAGACTGGGTGGGGGGAGGTCCACCATGCACCGTTGTCGCAGGTCCACCATGCACCGTTGTCACAACGCCGTACGTCTAGTTTAAACGGCCTTGTCGGAATCAAATTGTGCAATTCCTATGCACACTCCCCGAAATGTAAAAGATAGAAAACCGATACGACGATAACGACTTTGGAATTTTGACTCGACAACATCATTGCAGGCGATCTTCTTAACTCGTTGTTATTTGAATGAAACCATGATTTATTTCCTTCAGCACTGGGTGGAACGAGAGGGGTGCCAGATATAATATAATAATATAATATAAGCGCTGGCAGGTATCGAACATATAGAACCACATTCAGAATTAACCCGCCGGTGATATAAATTAATTATACCGACTATTTAAACAGATAAGTAAAATGTTTATTAGGTACTTAAAACTATATATTATATAGAATAAATAGTCGTTCCTCCTGAGTTTATAGAGTCAGTAGAATCATAGGTATAAGTAGCCCCAGCTGCCCATGGGATTTACCATCGACAAAAAACGATGACCTTTTAATTCCGTCCTTTTAAGTAGATACTTTATCTTCTATAAATATACTTTGACCGTTTCCTTACACAAAATAACTTTAAAGTTGTTGACCATATTTTAGGGGATAAAAGTCACAAATAGATAGGCAACTTTTTATATCCCATATTAAGAACGTATATTTTCAAAGGGAGCCCCCTTTGTAAATATACGTTTTTCAACTCGTATGAAGTAAGTACCTTAAAAGGGCTTCATAAAATAAAAAATGCAATACTTTGATTGTCTTTTATTTCTTATAAATTTTTCTTTTCATTTATTGTTCTACAAACAATAAAAAAATGTTTATTTGCGTTTATTGTTTGTGTTTCAACTTTTTTACCTAAGCAATTACCAACACGAAATTTATACCTGTCTATAGAGGATAATATAATGATTGTAAATATTGTACAAATACTTTTTTTTACTAATAGTAAATTATTTTGAGATATTAGAATTTTTCAATTCTCGGTTATAAATTTGTCAAAATGTCAAATCATAGGTCGCATAAGTATCTTAATTATATCCTACGAGGTCGCCTAGCCTTTGGACGGGTGGACGTACGTCATTTTTCTCGCCAAAACGATCCCATATTTACGTAGACTTATCATTTAAGTGTAATATTATAAGAAAAGAGGGGTAGAAAACATGTCATATGTCTTCGGTTAATAGGAGCACCTTAAAAGTTGCCTGCACTCAACTCCGAAATATGATAATCAGCTTTTCAGTTAATTAATTAATGATGATAAACTTTAGTTCAGTGAAGGTTCTTTAAGGAAACTTTTAAATTTTCATGAGTACATTTAGCCCCCTGAAAAAATTCTATTGAATGAAAAATCACCCGTCCTGTTTAGAGAACCATAGCTTTTCGCTAAACCGATACGCTAGGTTCGGATTGCGTGTTTGTCAGTGACTGAATTTATTTAATAAGTTAGTTGGCAATGCCGTCAGTCTTTAGGGCACATTACCAGTCGACAGCGATGTGGAGGAGTTTTTTAACGCCATATTTTAGTTTCTTTTTAGATAGTTTTAATTATTTTAGTGTTGTTATTACTATTTTTAGCAACGATTTTTGGTTTTACTAAAATATAGTCGTTAAGTATTTTTTAAAACGTAAATTATATGTATATAGTATATATACATATAATTTATTAAGATCGTGTATTCGTGCAAGGACCGTTGCCTCAAGATCCCATGGTGTCAGATCAACAAGGAGGCTTGCTGCTTCGCGGGAGACCGTGCAGTATACCCGCGCCATCCGGATGGCCATGACCCTCTTGCATGTGTTCAGCTTGACCACCCGTATCTTACGCAGCCACGATGCACACACCACCGCGGCATTCCGTACAAGGGCATGGACCGAACAATCCCCTCGTAGAGCCTCCGGCGGGAGGCAACTGGTCCCCCTATTGGCAGCATCTGTGGATGATGTTTTTGATGGCCAATGAATTACTTTTTCATTCATACGCGTTTCTACGGACAGCGTCATTAACTGGTTACCCCCTTTTTCTAAGATGCTTTTAGTGGGAGGGGTACCCAATTGATGCAGCTGTTTGTACAGTACATACTATTAGCATAGCATAGCATAGCATATTCGGCTTTATAATGTTCCCACTGTAATAAGTACTCGACTTTAAAAAAGGTAAATAATTCTCAATATTTTCTGACTCATCTTTAGACTTATTACTAAAAACTAAAAATGTAAAACCATCACCGCATCAAAATGTCAGTTCATGACTGTACAAAATATTCGATCAGTTTGTACGACAAGTACATAACAACAGATCGAATATTTTGTCCGGAACGTTTAGACTGTCGTTTTACGATGTCGAACAAATCATTCAATTGTTTTAATGGCCAATATATAAATCAGCAATGACTTCTAACTCTTTTTAATCGAAAACATGACCCCTAGCAACAAGCGGTCACCATTAGCAATGATTTGAATAAAGACCGGCAATTTTTCGGGCCTCCAGTCTCCGTTTTGCTATTCATTTAGTTTTTTCATTAATGACAATCCATTATATAAGGACAAAATTTGGAATGACAAACTAGCTAAAATTGATAATCCATCGACTGATATCTGGAGGATTGTTAAATCTCTTACTTATAAACCAACAGAGATTCCACCTTTGAGGTGTTTTCATGAGTACTATAGCCCCCTGAAAAATTTTATTGCATAAAAAATCACCCGTCCTGTATATGGAACCATAGCTTTTCGCTAAACCGATACGCCAGATTCGTGTTGCGTGTTTGTCAGTGACTGAATTCATTTAATAAGTTGGTTGGCAATGCCGCCAGTCTTTTGGGCACATTACCAGTCGACAGCGATTTGGAGGAGTTTTTTTTAACGCTTTATTTTAGTTTATTTTTATTTAAGATGTGCATTGTATTAGAGTACTTTCAAATTAAAAATTAGTGACATTAGCTATTAAGTTTTTTTTTTAATTTACTCGCAAAGTTTTGATGATGATGTCTCGCATATATCGGATTCTCGCGACCCTCCTTAGGTCATCGGTCCACCTTGTTGGAGGCCTTCCAACGCTGCGTCTTCCGGTACGTGGTCGCCATTCCAGAACCTTTCGTCCCCATCGACCATCTGTTCTGCGAGCAATGTGCCCTGCCCACTGCCACTTAAGTTTGGCGATTCTTCGGGCTATGTCTGTAACCTTGGTTCTCCTGCGGATATCTTCATTTCTGACGCGATCACGCAAGGAAACTCCGAGCATAACCCTTTCCATTGCCCTTTGAGTGACTTTAGGCCTTCTGACGTGGCCCATTGTAAGCGACCACGTTTCGGAGCCATATGTCATCACTGGCAACACACACTGGTCCTTGAGACAGTGTGGTATATTGGACGAGAAGACACCGTCCAGCTTTCCGTCTTCGTTCTTCTATAATTATTATAAGTAGGTACCTATTCTTCTTTTTACATGAATTGTTAATAATTAATCGATCTCTAAATAATCATATATGTACCTAAATGACTTAAATATTAACTAACTACAAGTATTTTTAAACCATCTATGTACATAAGTAGGGTTGCCAGGTCTTCAAACTGAAAATCCGGGCAGACCAGCCAATTTAGCCGGACATTGGATTAAAATGGCCAACATTTTTTTTTTAAAGTCAATCTCGTGTTTTTTTTTATTGATTATGATACATATATTTTTTAATTCTAATGAAACAACAATAACATTGGCTGCTATAATTGCTAGTCCGCTTCGCTTACGCTAGCGATACAAGATGAAGAAGAAGACATGACAAATCTTAAACAAAAAACTTAGAAGTTTGATTTTTTCGCAGCTTCAAGAAACCGCTGACCTGAGTATATGGTTTTCATTAAGAAAGGCTCTTTACAGACAGACAGACGGGCAACAAAGTGATCCTATATAAGGGTCCTATTTTTCCCTTTGAGGTACGGAACCCTAAAAATGGCCAAGTTTATTAGCACTTTTGGTGCTAGATACCCTTTCTTGTTGCAACGTTTTGTTCTTGAAAGCCATGCATGGCCCCATACGATATATTGATTTTTCATCGGCCCATATCATTTTTAAGCGTAATATGCAATGCAATACAAAATTATGCGATTTTGATCCCAAAGATATTTACATATTCACATATCCATGATTTTTATTTTCACCGGCATACTAAAACTAATGTTTTTTGTCAAAATTAATTTAGCTAAACATGAAACATCGAGCTCAGGACACACATCTCTTTCAATTATATTCAAGACTGATTACAAGCTTATGAAACGCGTACCAACCTAAGGGCGCGGTCACACGAAACGTGTGTTCCTAGAGTTTTTATAAATATAATAATTATTATTAGTGTTACATTTTATTTAAGTAAGTATGTCATGCTTTTAAAAAGTCCATATAAAAGTAATAATTAAAAAAAGAAAATTAATCAAAAGGTATATTTGTTTCAATAAAAAAATAAATATTTTAATAAATAAATGATTAATACGTAAGATATGTATTGAAAATATGAAAAACTTATATATATAAATAATTAAATTTCTAAAAAAGTGAATACTTACATTTTCAAAGTTATTTATAGACGATTAAGTTGTTAATTTACGTTTCTAATAAAATAATAACAATAATAAAATTATTTTTCAAGTCTATCGGACATGTCACCGTCCGAAAGAATCAATCCGCCACATTGTCATCACGTGGCGAATAGAACGCTTCTTTTGCGGCCTGAAAAAGGTTTTAACTAGCCTTCTGTCGGGTGGAAATAAGGTGCGCGCTTTCAGTTGTCCTTTAAGTAGGCCTTTCACCTTTGCTTCATCATCATTTCAGCCGAAAGACGTCCACTGTTGGACTTAGGCCTCCCCCAAGCGTCTCCACAACGACCGATCCTGTGCGTCTCGCATCCACCGCATTCCCGCGACTCTCACCAGGTCGTCGGTCCACTTTGTGGGAGGCACTCTTTCGGCTATGTCGGCGACCTTGGTTAGGTCATTTAAATTTAGATGAACACAATTGGACTTAGATTGAACTCGACACCTTGGATAGAAGGGTCTGTACACAGCTAACCGCAAACCGATGAGTGTTGAATCCGGTTAGCGGTCTGGATCTTGGGATCATCGATGATGAGACTGTAAATCCCGCGGAAGTAAGCCTTAGAGAATATTTCATTTAGAACCGGGCATGCACTGAGATTTGTCTACAGTGAATAAGAGACTTACCTGGCAAATCTGTAGTACTCACTTCTGATAACTGCAAGGAGAGGTATGGAAAAATAATAAGCTCCATGGGCGCTCTTATCGGGCTCTTTATGGGCCTGATTGTGGATGTGAGGACTGTTGATTGTTTTTTTTTCTATTTTCCTTTTAGTAATTATAACGTTTGTCTGGCAATTTGAGTATTTTCTGCGGTCTACCCAAATGTCCTTTCCTTTCCTTCAAGTCGTTGAGCTCCTTAGTAGTCCTGAGTTGAGCTCTGCGAATACTGACAAATGCTTGCACTGACTGGACAGTTCCACTCAAATCTGTATGGTTCTTTCGTCAAAAGATCATCTCAGTCAAATCTACATGATTCTCATGTGATTTGACCATTTATCTACTGTATGGTCTTAAAAAGAGACTGACCCCTGAGTTTGTTTCGGTGTTTCTTCTCAGGGTAGTCAGTTAGAAAACACCGGCCTCGTCTAGTTTAAACTGACAAAAAAAAGAAAATAAGATAAATAAGTAAATGTGTTTTTTTAAACCTATTTGCAAAATAAATATCATTTATCATTTGATGTAGGTTTCTCGGCGTTCCGTTGCTAGGCTACCTTTTGGTGACCTTTTTGGGGAAACTGAAGGTTTTGTTTGTCTTTGGAATTATGGACGTAATCTAGATGAATAACTACCTGACACCTATTTTGAAGGCTTGGCACCTTCCTTTAGACATATGGCAAACGGCCAGTAATTAATAATAATAATATACTTATTCAGAGTTAAAACTTGGTTAAATAGTTACATAAAATCTTAGGAATAATTACAAAGATATGGCTTGTTATGTGCCTGTATTAGGATAAACCACACGCCACCACAGGCGGTAGAAATCCTTACACTATGGTTTTTTAAAGACAATAAAACTCACAACAATATTTAACATTAAGTCTCGAAAAGGTGAAAATCGATTATTAAATTATTTATTATATACCTACTTAGTTTACTTAAACACTAAAGTCACAATATCGTATCGTATATATCGTATTTTAAAACTGTTTCTTGCACTTTACTCTAGTTACACACATGATTTTGCGTCAGTAGAATTAATAATTGAGTTAAAGTCGAGGTTGCGTTAATACAAAAGAGTTATGTTTATATTGGACACTTTTGCCAATCAACTTTATGTTTGAATATTATTTAAAAAAAACTATGGTTTGTAGGTTAGCACACTGGAATTTTGAGTCAACGGTAAGCGTTATACAGATGTCTGACCTTGAGTATGACGCTTTAGGCGCCCTCATAATCGATTGAGTTTTTTTATCTGTATTCCGCTATTTTTCTAGCAGGACACTTAGTACTTCCCGTTTTGTGGTTGGGCCCTCCAACCACGTAAACGTTAGAAAACGTTTCGAACTTACCTCGGCTCCCACGAGAAGTCGTAACTCGCATTGCCCCGCTCCGGTTTCCCAATTGTCAATTTGGACCGTTTGAGTAACATTTTCTTGTAGGTGGGAAAATCATCCAATGACATCCCCCGCTCTTGGGCGGAGCGAGAGGGCGTGTCAGACTTTTACTGACTAAAAACCCACTCCTGTTCCTTCGTTGCCTTTTATACCAAGGCCGAGTCTTCAATTGTTTGATTGTACCTATATTCGTGTAGGAATTAAGTTTATTTATTTGAGTATAAAATGTGTAATTTTATTTAAGGTTTATTAATATATCTTTTTTTGTATTCGCCTTTTTTCCACTTTTTTATTGCATCACCCAAAGGTTGACTGGTAGAAAATGCCTAAGGCATAAAGTCCTCTGTAATTTTGTGTGCATAAAGGTATAAGTTGGTAGCAGATGACATGAAGCTGCAGCAAACGACGTGTCGCAGCAACACTACTGGTTTCTACGTATTTCTATGAAATTCCCTCCGTAGTTAGCGACATGAAGCTAGCGACGCGTCGTCGAGCGGCAGACAGCAGTGTCGTCCGACCGCAGATCAGTAGTGCCGCTGACGCCGGAGTAACGACACGTCGAGCGTGTTTCTTTTCGAAATGAATTTTTTCGATTGTGGCTTTTCGTCTTTTTCTGTATAATAAAAACAAGTCATCATCGTCTTCTTCCTCTTCTAATAAAAGATATAAAAAAATGCGATCACTTTTCTCGAACACGTCAGACATCTTGTTTCACAGAGCACTCGGAACTAGGGAATGCAAACCGGTTAACCCGAAAACCGAAAAACCGATTTTTCGGCATATTTTAAAGATTAAAAAACCCGGGTTTAATTTTCAAGTATCCGGTTTTTTCGAGTTGTTTTTTTTTAATGACGTTATGTTTTTAGCAAATATTGTTTTAAAATGCTGCTGAGGCTTGGTATCAGTCGTAGGTTTGTTTATTGTACCATAGATAGCTACACCAACGGTACACTTCTTCTGTTCACGATCTTAAAAGATCCAGTTCGGCTATTTATTTATTTATTAAAACTTCATGCAACATAAAGGTACAAAGGCGGACTTAATGCCTTAGGCATTCTCTACCAGTCAACCAAGGGTAGTGAAGAGAAAAACATGGCAGGTGCATAAAAAAAAGGAAAGAATAATGAGAAAACAAGGGATCAAATGTATATATACATAAAATAAACATACATACATATTTAATATAATATAAACCTACATATATATATATTATGTGTTGAGACTCATCATAACATCATCACCTTAAACGAGTCGCTTGAAAAGAGTGAATAGATCAAAATCTTTGCTTGTTCGTTACATTGATGGAAAACTCGTGGATATTTTTGCTACCGATGAGACAATTTTCACAATCAAGGAATATTACAACAAGTACAATAATCGGGTGTATGCTCGTAGCTCCAAAGAAAACTCTCAACTGGTTAGCAGAGTCCTGAATGGTCATCATTCGATATCAGTAATGGTTTGGTAAGGGCTAATTCTATCACGAAGTGACCAAGGTTATATTTCAGCTAAGGTGTATCAAGATACTATCCTAGACGGCATAGCGAAGCCTCTTAAAGCCTCTCTCTTTTTAATAACATATTAGAGTCTTTTCAGCAAGACTAAGCACCCGGTTACAAGGCACGCACTACCTAGGCTTGCCTTGCAGCGAATGTTTCGGACTTCATTAAGGCTGATGATTGACCCTCGGCTAGCCCAGACCTCAACCCCTAGACTACAAATGTGGTCTGTATTAGAGGACATGGGCTGCTCCAAACGTCACAATAATTAAGAGTCCTTAAAAAATTATATACGATCAGCGGTGGGCAACTTTCCAATAATCACAGTAGTGCATGGGCGTACCCAGCTTCTGGCGTAGGAGGGGGCAAGTCAAATTTTTTAAGTCGAATCGTCGGCGGCTGTTTTGTCATACACACTACACAAACACACCTACATGAAACATTAGGTATATATAGTGTAGTGTGTAAGGCAAACAGCCGCAAATGATCCTGCTTTATAGGTAGTTAAATAAATAAATAAACTTTTACAAAAAAAAAATACAACCGACTTCAAAGTAAAAAAAAAACACTGGAAAGTGCAAAATAACTTTAATTTTGGAAGTCGGTGTTTCTCTAATAGTTTTGTTTCTTCGTTATTTAACACCGATTTCCGAAATTAAAGTTATTTTGCACTTTTCAGTGTTTTTTTACTTTGTTACCTCTGTTGTATTTTTTTTTTTGTAAAAGTTTTTTATTTCACACTTTTAACTTATGGTACCACCCCTAAAAAGTAGGTACCCCTCAGCCAACTTAAATACCTTATAGCCAGAGTGCATCTCATGACAATTCAAAACGACAAACAACAGACAAAACTTTTTACAAATAAAATACAACCGCATTTAAAAAAAAACGCTGAAAAGTGCAAAATAACATTAATTTTGTATGTCGGTGTTTCTATAACAGTTTTGTCTCCTGGTTATTTAACACCGACTTCCGAAATTAAAGTTATTTTGCACTTTTCAGTGTTTTTTTTTTACTTTGATGTCTGTTGTATTTTTTTTTGTAAATGTTTTTTATTTCACACTTTTTAGTTATGGTACCACCACTAAAATGTACCCCTCAGCCAACTTAAATACCTTATAGCCAGAGTGCATCTCATGACAATTCAAAACAACAAACAACAGACAAAACTTTTTACAAATAAAAACTTTTTACAAAGAAAAAATATACAACCGACTTTAAAAACAAAAAAAAAACTGAAAAGTGCAAAATAACATTAAATTCGGTTATCGGTGTTTCTATAATAGTTTTGTCTCTTCGTTATTTAACACTGACTTCCGTAATTAAAGTTATTTTGCACTTTTTAGTTGTGGTACCACCACTAAAAAGTACCCCTCAGCCAAACTTAAATACCTTATAGCCAGAGTGCATCTCATGACAATTCTAATAATCCCAAACACGGTGGGACTTTTATTTTTATTTTGTAAGTGAGTGTGATTTATTTACATTTATAAATACTAACTATAATTACAATAAAATAAAATAAATAGGAAATAATAAAAACCCTAATCTAATTACAACTAATTAAAACTAAAATATGGCGTCAAAAAACTCTTCCACATCGCTGTCGACTGGTAATGTGCCCAAAAGACTGGCGGCATTGCCACGCTGTATGGCAATGCTTATCCTCTGTCCGAGGTAAAAGCCAGCCCTTGGGTCACGCGAAGTGTCAACTAGACGTTTTGACAGATCTTTATACAACTTGTGAGCACTCGGACCCCACGAACCGAGAGTTTCAACCCCAAACGGTTCGAAAATATAACTTCCAACACGGTTAGATTACATTAATTTATTACAGAGTTCCGGTGCCTAACTTCGGGCTTCATCATCAGATCAGTTCGATATATTCCCCCTCTTCTTTCAGTCAGTCATCGACGACACGTATAAACAAAGCAATTTTACTTGTTACGACATAACAATATTTCCATGGGACCAACTCGGAAGCATAACCTTACAATAATATTTTTTTTTTCAAAATCGGTCCATAATTGGCCGAGAAATCGGTGAACATACATAAAAAAAACATACATTCAACCGAACATACAACCTCCTCCTTTTTGAAGTCGGTTAAAAAGTAAATGTATGTCATGTCTATGTCAAATAAAATAAATGCTAGTCGCACGCAACTCCCTATAATGCTAGTCCCGCGCCATCGTCGCGCGCGGTTTTTTGGCAATTGCATCGTGCATTTTGCCAGTGTCTACTGCGCGGTTTATTTAAAAGTTAGAGCATAAGGCCCCGTTTGCACCATAATTAGTAATTAGGAGAGTTCATACATGTTCTGCGAGATTTCCAAGGGGGGGCAGCTGCCCTCCCCTGCCCCCCCCTGGGTACGCCCATGCAGTAGTGCGTAAACCGATAGACGGTGGGTGGATATTTTCAGTAGAAGCGTGTATTGATTTCTGGTTTACATTCTCTATGTATGACATCATTCTAAAACATTAGTTTTAATGAAGTTAAGATGTTTTTATTTAAAAAAGAATTTATGGCTATCTTATATGGCCATAAAATAGTATACGTAAGTATACAATTTCTTTTGAATAGATAAGTTTCTAAATAATTATTAAAAGTATGCAAATTGTAGGCACTCTGAATTTCACAAACAATTTAAAATTTTCACTTAAAAGATAAATAAAAATAAACTAACTTTAAAAACGGTTTCATCAAAAACCGGGTAATTTTTTTTAATGGGGTTTTAATTTTCGCCGGTTTTGCATTTCCTAGTTAGAACTTATAATGAAAGAGTTTAAATCTGTAATCAATTATGTTGAGTTTTATATTTCATAGTAATTTATATTCATGCGTGATATTTAAAATGACTAAATTACGCTTAGTTGATTTTGTTGTTCATGTTGATTTATATTGTACCTACTGAGTTTAAACAGAAAACGCAAATGTATATTTTACCTAAATAAATTTTTACATAATACCTTCCGGGTGCTCGGGCTAGTAATGAACTAATCCGGTCCGAACGAGAGGCTATGGTGTAGCGTACGAATGTCTCTCTTCAGGCAGTCTCCAAGTGGGGTGAAACCAATCTGGTAGAATTCAACGCCGCCAAAACACAAGCATGTTTGTTCACCGCCAAAAGGAGTCCGTTCACCTTGGCTCCTGCTTTTCGGAATGTATCCCTTGAGTGCACCGACCGCCTTCAGCTCTTGGGTGTCGAAATTTCTTCTGACCTCAATTTCGGGCGGTTCATTGAGTCCAAAGCCAAGGTAGCTGTTAGAAAACTAGGCGTTCTTGCAAAGGTCCGGCGGTACTTCACACCGGGTCAGCTTCTAATGTTATACAAAGCACAGGTCCGATTGTGTGTGGAATACTGCAGTCACATATGGGCTGGTGCTGCAAAATGCCATCTGGCAGCTTTGAACTCAGTAGAAAGGCGTGCGAAGAGGCTAATTGGGGATCCAGATTTGGTTAAGTCCAATCTACAAAGCCTCGAGCACAGGCGCAGGGTAGCCAGCCTATCGGTATTTTACAGGTTGCATTTTGGAGAGTGTGCGCGGGAATTGCATGACTTGATTCCGCCATCTCCTTTCTACCATCGGACAACCCGACGTACGGCGAGTATCCACCCTTACGTTGTTGAAACACCAACGGTCCGAACTAAGCGATTTGCTTCGTCGTTTATACCGCGTACATCGAGGGACTGGAACAATTTGCCTGCTGCGGTCTTCCCGTCCAACTATGATTTAGGTGCCTTCAAGGCTAGAGTGTTTAGGCTCTTAATAAACTAGTGCGCCTCACCATCAATGATTGCATCACTGCTTACCATCAGGTGGGATCGCAGTCTAGCACTGGTTTATAAAGAATAAAAAAAAAAAAACAATTTCATTTAAATTTTGAATAAGTATATATTTTCTTAAATTAAATAGATAAGTTTCAATTTATATACTAAAGAGATGCAAGATGTAGGCGGCCTGAATTTCACAATCAGTAACTTAAAAACTTAATTCAAATAAAAAAAACCGGATACCCGGGTAACCGGTATTTTTTTTTGGGAAACCCGTAAATAAAACCGGTTTTTTAATTTTGACGGGTGTTGCATTCCCTACTTGGAACCAACTGGATGCCATCTGCTGTTGCCGTCCACAGTCGGGTTCGAAATCATGACTGCAGCGACATGACGCAACGACGTGTCGTGACTACATGAAGCGACGACATGTCGTCTGCTGCTGCTGCGTGCAGTCGGCTACCAACTTGTACCTTTAAGCATTTAATTAATAAATGAAAAACTCTGCTCCTGTAAGCTTTTACCGGAGTATGTAATGCTACGTAGGTCATCATTCGCGACAAGTGTGTTGGGGCCGGCTTCCAGCGTAACGTAATGCAGCTAAATACCAATATTTTACATGGAGCGATTGCTATCTGACCTCCACTATAAGTTAGTCACTTGGTTTTACGATACCTTTTAGTAATAAAGACTGATTGTCAGGCTCTCGGGACTTTGACTACCCGTAATTCCCGTAATAGATCAATGAATAACAGCCGAGACCAATGTCTTAACGAGCTTTTAGGGGATTAGAGGAGCTTGTTGTTTAATAAGCGGTCACCAATTCACCTCGATAAGCGTAGCTTTGATTGATACGTGCAGCGGTTATACTTACCACGAATTTCTCGTCCTTGGTGTGCAAGGTGCAGAGCAGCATACAGTTCTAGCAATGATTGCTGGGAGATTGGATTGCCTTTATATCGGACATATACATATACATATTGCTGGGCAGAGGCCTCTATTAAGTTCTTCCGGATAATCTTCTTTGGCGTCGTCTCGAACTAGCTCATGATACGCGTCCGAATGCATCCTACCCCCTTTCTGGGCCGGCTTCGCATCGGTCATCATCTTCAGAACGCATTATATCACTCTCGTCCAGGGCCGCCGCATAATCCGAAATGTTCAAAGAATCTCAATAAAATCATCTTTTATTATTTTTCCACCTTCACCTACAGCACTACCTACCAAACCTATCCTCTGCTACGATGACCTCTGTTACACTCCTAGTCGTATTTTTTTTTTGTTGATAGGGTCCTGCTTGACCAGTATCTCACCCGATGTAAGGCGAGGATTTGGTCGATAATGGACTACGCTTGCTGAGAAGTAATCTTATTAACTCTTGACTTAAAGATCTCCAGATTGTAGCTCGACTCTGGCAAGGAATTCTACTCCTTAGGCTGTACGCATAATTAATGTTTTCCCAAAACTTTTTGTACACGATATACTCATAATATAAAATGTATAAAGAAAGTAAGAAACTATTTAAACACCAGTTGCTGGTGATTGCTAGTGATATTACGGGTTTGGTGTGAACACAGCCTACTTCTACTCGTATTTAGTCATCCCTTAATTCATAGTTGTAGGCTTGGCGTGGCGTCTCGACGAGGACGCGGAGGCGCCTCGGCGGCGGGCGCCCACTCGACGGGGTCTTGCCCTTGCAGACTCGTCGGGCTATACACATATACTTCAACTGAAATTGAACTGGTAGGTATTATATTGTTAAAAACGATGAAGTTTTTTTATCGTTACTTTCAGTTTAGTTCAAGGACGTCAAACTATAATTGAACTGTTGAGAATTTTGAGACAAATCTTTTATGCCAAAGTTTGACAGGTTTTTTAGACTATAGTTTGCCAAATACTTACTTAATTTCAAATTCTTAATTAAGGAATCGGGGTATACCAAAGAAATCTCAGTTTAGCTTTAAATATATGATAAACTCGTTAAAAAATAAAAAGCCCGTTTTGATATTTGTGAAAAACCCTAGAATGTAGCTTAGAACGAAATTGAAAGAAACAATGAAATAATAATTAATAACATAAAATGTTTTAATGAAATTACTATAGATGGTTACTTATCGTAAATAATAAAAACATCAAATGTCAAAACAGGCCTTTATTTTTTGACAACTTCAGTTATAAAACACACATTTGCGCGGACGGCGAGCAATGGGTAGCTCGTCGTCCCGACCGTCCGGTAACCGTCCGGACCGAGCCCAAGTTGTCGACGGCGCGTATTGTTCCTCGCGCGCCTCAGGTAGATGTGATGAAGCCTACTGGGGCCACGGGTAGTGTGAAAGTGAAACCCGGAGCCCTGGGACGAAGGCAAATAAGGAACAGAAGTGGGTTTTTAGTCAGTAAAAGTCTGACACTATCTCCCGTTCAGCCCAAGAGCAGGCATTTTACATGGCACGCCAGTGATTCCCTGCGAGACACGAATTTTATTGATTACTATATAAGACCTACATATATATTGCCCAGAAAACATAATTTATGTAGATCATAATATCTACCACACTCGAAAACTCATCTAATATTAAACTTTTATGTCGCAAAAAATGGCCTGCGATCTAATTTTTTCTACGAAATGAAATAGGAAAATTTAGGTAGAGGTAAATAAAATATCGTAATCTTCTAATCTTAGTTCATTAAAATTTCTAATTACGCTACTCAACAGGTTAAAGTGAAGTCTTTTTTATATAAAAGAACATAAATCTAATATTATACAATAGATCCGACATTTTACAAGGCGGTGTCGAATTATCAAATGCATCGGGCTTTATTACCTACTGGCCACCGAACCCTACAAGGGTTCTACCGGACTTTTTTGAAAAAAGAATAGTCACCCTCTTACCCCCGATTTCTGATTTTGGAAGTTAAGTTGATATTTCGCAAATTCTATTTAACCGGAAAACCGGTCATTTGGCATTTAAGTAGGGTCAGAGACGTCTTATTCAGAAACTCGGCTATAATCAATGAAATTACATACTTACATACCTACATAATTACTATAATATAAAAATAATATCAGGTCAAATCTTATGTAATAAACAACTTATTATACAGATAGAACTTAGTGAATTACAAAAACTGGCCAAGTGCGAGTCGGATTTGCACACGAAGGGTTCTATATTCTATATATTACAATAGAGTTTAAAAACGCCGACAAAATAAAGTTTCTTGTATAGGAACGTTTTTTCTTTTGTAAATTCATTTTTTTTTTTTTTATTTGCTGTTGTAGTAGGTAGTAATACACATTTTGTGACAATTTCAACTCAGCCCGCCGACGGACGGACGGACGGACAGCGCAGGCTTGGTAATAAAGCTACGATGGCACCCTTCGGGTACGGAATCCAGGAATCACAACAGCTATTATGGGGTTCATAATAAAATTGAAATTATTAATGCTACAGAACTCGCAAAAAATAATTAAAAGATAGTGTAGTCAAACTTTTATTAAAGACATGTCGTTTAGACAAGAGCTGGACGGACAACTATAAAAAGAAACACAATGCACTGAGATTTTACTAATCTTATAATGTACTAGTTTCTACTAGCGGCTTTGCCCGCGTGAAAGTAGGTTTTCCATCTAAACTTTGGACCCCCTTTTCACCCCTTAGGGGGTGAATTTTGGGAAACTCTCTCTTAGTGCTCGTTTACGTCATAAAAGGAAACTTTGTGCAAATTTTTGTGGTCCTAGTCCCAGTAGTTTCGGCTGTGCGTTGATATGTCAGTCAGTCAGTTTCTCCTTTTATATACATACATAAAATATCTCTATGTAGATAGACAAAAATAATAAGAATTAATTTAATGCAAACTTTTTAGTCGCCTAAAAAGTAAGAAAATATTGGCCATTCCACCAATAAATAATTGGGATGCCATAAAATAAACATTTTATTTATTTTCCTTTTCAGGGCAAATGGTTTCTAAAATATTTTTTTCATCTTAATTGGCCTGTATTGTGTCTCTTTTTTTGTACAATCTCTTTTGAATGCTAATTAATTTAATGAGTCGAAACACAACTTTTTTACCTTTGTAAATAACTGTGCTTTAACTTTTTTTATTATTTTCTCTGCTTTGTTTACAAAAATGAGAAAAGAAAATGTATGAGTAACTCGACCAGTTTTGCTGCTAGAGCAGTAGTTTACCAATAGATTAATCTACGTTGGCATCTATGAATCTACATCTATCTGAAATAAAATGTCTAATTAGTAGCAATAAGAAGAAAGTATTGATGATGTGCTTACGTTTACGTGCAAATACCACCCAGACCCACCTGTAACACTTGACCTGTCATGCTTTGATTTTCTTTTTTTTTTGGTTTAGCACAGTTTGTGCATTTAGCCAGAGGCAAGTTTAGTTTTTGATACGCTATACAGTTACTTTATTTCCCATTAGAATGTGGATGTAACACATTCCAATATTTTTGGACTGTTTGACAGCAAATGTATCGGGTCAGCTTTTTCGGTCTGCTTCATTGAAGTACCTACTACAATAACATTATCAGCTCAGCTCAGCTCCATTTTACCGAAATTGCAATTGTTTTAATGAATTCACATATTATCCACTTGAGATACAAATCTACACCAACTTTACATTACAATATCCACTAGGAATCAATTTACAAATAACTACAACAGCCACTGAACTTTAGTGCAAAAAATCCCGCCAAAAACTCTTAAGGAATGAAAATACCTTTTTGTCCGACTTAAACCATAGACAATTCTAAAAAAATATAAAACACTCCTTCACATAATATACTTATAATTTGTTAGTTCTAAATTTGCGCCTTGTTCCGCCAAATAAAATGGTTTTCTTTCTTTCTTTCTTTCTTCAAAATATTATTTGTTTTCTGTATTGTTAGTTATGTATTTCAAGTATCTATACTAAACTGAACAATATGTAGAATAATTGAAACAGGCGCTATCTCGGCACTCTCAACTTATCGGCAAAATAAATAAACCAATAAAAAGATAATGAACCTAATCCTACATATTTGGCGTGAAAATGTAGCATTGGAAAGTCTATGTGGATAGTATACTGCGCTTCTTTTCACCTTCTGAAATTTTTAAACCTGTAGGATCACCAAATCAATATTTTTATCTTATTTAAAGATTTTTATTCATAAACGTAAAATATATCAATAATTTCAGATCTGAAATCTAACAGATAGAGAACGAGACCTGAAAATCACGGGTAATTAAATTATTTTATATTTACCAATTAAACAATTTACGATTTTGTTGACACGTGATTACGTGTCAGCAAAATTGTGAAAACACTTATGTACTGGACTCGTTTGCCGCAAACATCACCCATGTTTGCGGCAAAACCTTTTCGTGTCTGAAAGGAATTGAAACGGGTGTGTTGGCACCAAATAATATTTTATTCTTAAGACTTGTATGTATAGCGCACATTTGTTCCTTTCTTTGTCCCTAAAGGGGCCTGTCATCATATACTTACACCCACCCGTGGTTCGAGTGTAATGGAACAGAATGTAATACACAACAGTTTTATCGACGCAAAACTTCAGGGAATTGAAAGTATTATTGTTAGTACTTATTCTCAAAGGATTGGAAATGTGTGTATGTTATACATGAGAGCGCACTGTATGATTTATTTTTCGAATTCGTTGGTTTTTCTTTGTGAAAAACTGAAGCTTTGTGTGGAGCTTATTCGGAGAACATGATTGTACTCAGAACGCTTGCCTTTTATTGGACTTTTATTTATTCGCTTTGTTCGGAAAGGATTCGTGCCATGTTTTACTTAAAGTAGTTTTGATTATCTACCTACTTGAAAATATTAATATGTAGATTGTTATGGGTCATAAAATTCAGATAGCGGCTGTAGCAACCCAGCGCTAGGCACGCCACTGACGCCACAATCGCGGCAATAAGTTGTGGACGGTGAGTAACGGGTAGTTATCGTCCGATAAGGAATAAACCCGATTCGTCGGCGTATTGAGAGCTGACAGCAACATTGGCGGAGCCCACTAGGGGCGATATCTGCCAGGATTGCGGGATTATTTGAGGCACTGTTATGCAAAGAGTGACTTAAGGGAACACAGGTGGGTTTCAGTGAATAAAAGTCCTTTTATTCTCTATGTTGACGTCCTCTTGCTCCACCCAGAGCGGGAAAAGACATTTGATGATATTCCAACAAAAAAAGAATAACTGAAGTAATTATTCCGATTATGAAATACAGTGGACTGTGTAGTGTTATACAGCCCACTGTATTACATATATATCTCTCCCGGTTGCCGCGGGTTTAGTTTCTCATTGTAAACATCAGCTATCCATCAATGAAGGTCCCATCAAAGTCAGTCCAGCTGTTTCGGAGATTAACCGGAACAAACAGACAGCTAGATTCTCTGTCTGTTGGTTGAAAGACAATCAGAAACATTTCTTTTGTTGTTGTCGTTCCGCATTACTTTCATATTATGCAATTAGTATCTACCTTAAAAAAATATATGTATTACAAACAGATACTTCAATTTTATTTACATGTATAGATGCTATTCAAAATTAATCAATATTTAGGTTCGCAAATGTAGGTACAGCTACATGCATAATTAATGATTACGGTTCTTTTTTATATAAAACTAGCTTCTGCCAGCGGCATCGCCCGCTTGGAAATAGGTTTCTCCATTCAAATTTTAGACCCCCGTTTCAACACTTTAGGGGGTGAATTTTTGGAAATCCTTTCTTAGTGCTCGCCTACGTGATAACAGGAAACCTTGTGCAAAAGATCAAGCTCCTACGCCCAGTAGTTTTGGCTGTGCGTTGATATGTCAGTCAGTCAGTTTCTCCTTTTATATATATAGATAACTAGGTTCTTATGTATAACGCGAGGACTTGTATAGCAACAGCTTTCTCTGTTTTTATTAAACTATTCTTTACGTATTGCTTAGTAATAGTGAAAACTTACCGTTTCGCTCCACGCTAGAGAGGAAGAAGCCATTAAATGATTTCCCACTTCCCAAAAAAGCGTGAGCACCTACTAGTGAAAACTGGCATTAAATAAAAGAAACAAGAAAAATACAAAGAAATACTAATTAGATTTTGTTACAGCTCTAACACAGTAGATATAAACTCTTAATTAGCTTTATAGGCCAGACCTACATTAAGTAATAAATATAAGAAGACAACCTCTCTTATGTATAGCCCCCATTAATTTACGAGGCCAAAACTTTCAACTGCGATCAATTTTACTGGCATTTAAAACTTGTGAAAATTCTTGTTGTAAATAAATTGACTATGCCGTTAACCAATTTGTGTACACAATATTTTTTTCAGATTAATACTCGTTAAACGCCTGTCAAAAAGTAGCTGCACACAATAGCGTACGAGCAGATGGCTCTGATAATAATCAAAGGCATGAGACCTCTGTTTCATCGTTTGTACGTGATACACTTATATAATTGATAGCATTAAAAATTCATCCACATCACTGTTAATGGAAAAAGCATTTATTTATTTAGACTTCGTACACACAGGTACAATCTCTCAACCAAGGGTAGTGAAGAGATATTATGGCTGGTGTATTGTTTGAATAAAAAAAAAATCGATGTTTCAAAAACTAGTATCAATTAAAATAGCTAAAAACCACGTAAATACATACCTAAAAGAGAAATAAATGTGATGATGAAACAGTTTACAACATCGTGAGATTTATTTAATCTTACGTTAATGTTTGTAATTTCAATATCCGGTGACATTATCAATCCATTATCCACCGTACCGCAACAATCTGCGTTTGCTAATCTCACAAATTGGTAGCGGGTACCCAGCAAACCCCAATACCTATAATATTACTCGTAGCTTAATCTAATACATGAAAATCTCGTGTCACAGTGTTTGTTGTCGAGCTCCTCCAAAACGGGTTGACAGATTTTATGATATTTTTTTAGTAGGTCTGAGAATAGGTCCTAGGCTATTTTCTATACCACTAGGTGATAAGTCTACTACAATGCGGGCGAAGCCGCTGGCGGTAACTAGTCTAATATATAAAAATCTCGTGTCACAGTGTTACACGGTTTTAGGGTTCCGTACATTAAAAGGAAAAACGAAATCCATAAAGGATCACTTTGTCTGCCGGTCTGTCTGTCTGTCAAGACCCTTTATTTCGAGAATGCGTAGAGGCATCAAGTTGAAATTAAAACCATATTCTCAAGTCTGCAGTCTCTTGAAGCTATAAAAAAATCAAATTTCTAAGTTAACGAAAAAAAAAGATATAGCCGTTTATGTCTTAAAAAACGTATATTCCTTCTTTCATATGGTACTTCCCGTTGACCCAGAAACTTAAAATTTTGTATAAAGCAAGGTAAGACCTTGCTTTACCTAGCACAAGTATAGGAATAAATCTGAAAACTGTAAATTTGTTTATTACATCACAATAAAAAAAAATTGTGATTCGGAAAAATCTTCGAGACTCCATTCGGGAATTGAACTGTTTACATAGGTAAGTTTGTACGGAATCCTCAGGGTGCGAGTCCGACTAGCACTTGCCCAGTTTTATGAATTTTATTATGTTCATTATTTGGTAAGTCTGATAATAGATCGTGGGCAATTTTTTATACCCCTAGGTGATAAGTCTATCATCCGCTACAGCAAGTTGTCTGTAAAATATTCTACTGCCAGTGTCACGGCATTAAAGTCCTTATTAGTATTTATGACGTCATCTAGACAGCCGCTCTAACACTCCTTGTGTTAGAGCGGCTGTTAAATTAATGCATTCCGCACCCCCGCGGCCGTCCCACGCTGAGTCACCGCACCGCATTGAAAATGTTCCATGCACTTAGAAAACCCCTTTTATTTTGAGAAAGTACAATGTAATACTAGAAATAAACAAAGAAAGAAACATTTAAACTATTAAAAATATACCATATTAAATTATTCTATTGCAGGGGCCACGTAACCCTTTTTTACGTGGAACGTCGTCATCATATTTATGTCTCTGGTTTGAGCGAAAGGGAGTGTAAGATTTTTACAGATTAGAACCTACCTGTGCTTATCTGTTGCGAGGGCCTCAGTAATTCTTTCGAACAATCCCGCAGGCCTAGTAGGGTTCCACATAACCCTAAGAAACTAAATAATTATTGTGTTTAGTTTTATCTAGCTTTTTCCAGTGACTTTACTATATGACTTGCAATATTCAAATATATAGTAATACACAATAAGCAAGTTTTTTAGAACCATACTATAGAACCTGCATTCAAATATTTTTCTCAACTATGTTTTTATCAAAATCGGGTGAAAATGGCAATAAACAACTGAATGTTTGCAAATCTAACCAAGTGGGGTTTTTTTTTTTTCGGTGGGAAAATCATCTTATGACATCCCCCGCTCTTGGGTGGGGCGAGAGATAGTGTCAGACTTTTACTGACTAAAAACCCACTCGTGTTCCTTCGTTGTCTTTCGTACCAGGGCCGAGTCTTCCTTTCAGAATCAGACCCTTGTCCCCAGTAGGCTTCGACCCTGCTGGGCCCCACACCCCCTGGGCCTCTACAGTTGCTGACATCTCTTAGAAGCGCGCGTGGAACAGCACGCACCGTTGACGACTTGGGCTCGGTCCGGACGGTTCCGGACGGCTCGCCATCCGCAAGCCCGCGCCTACGGTGGCCGGAAATCGGGATCGGAATCCCGGCGGCGGTTGGGGTGTGAGAACCGCTGCCTCACGCGATCGGCCGCCTCCTTTGCAAGCATCACTGCTTCGCAGAAGGAGGCAACCGCCTGCCACTCTTCCTCGCTCCGGACCATGGCCTGTACCAAGGCCCGGCGCGAGAGATCGCCGCCGCCGATCGCCCCCACGAGGACACGGCGTTGCTCTGCCCAAGCGGGGCACACCTCCACCGTATGCTCTACCGTGTCCTCCGGGCGGTCCACACAGTGGCGACACCCGGGCGTCGCTTCCGCATGAATCCGGTGCAGGAACTTTCCGAACTTACCGTGTTATGGAGTTTCTTGCCGGTTCTTCTCCACAGGAAACGACCAATTTGGAACCGTGTACTATCTTCTGACGTTTTATAAGTGCCCATGTAAAATAAAAACTTTTGACTTTGACTTTGACTTTGTCCGGTGAGGACCTGCGTCATGCGGAAGGTAATGACGCCGTGTTGCCTTTCCAGCCACTCCTCAAAGAGGACTTACTGCCATAATTAACCAAGTGGGGTATCAAATGAATGGGTATAAGATATATATATATATATATATATATATAAAGACACAAAGTATGTACCTTATCGGTTTGTCAGTTTAAATTAAGTTATGGGGTTTAAAGGGGTTTACTTTACATCTAAAATAAAATAAAAAAGTCTTAGGTTTTTCAAAACTTTTATTTAACAATAATTTCTAACGTAAGGTATCATTTCACCCTGTCTATAATCCTTACTCTTCTAGCCATATACATTTATACACAAAACCTTCCTCGCGACAATTTCCACTTTCCTCCGCATAACATGACAACCAATTTCCCCACAACTTTTTAGTCCCCGGCACCGTATTTCTGATTTTCCGGGTGCGTAACCACGCACATCTCTATTAGAATTTGCTCGAAATAAACCACTAAGCATAGGTTAGTGGTTTATATATTAGGTCTTCCAGGAAAATATATCATTCTAACGAGATCCTTTAGCTTGTTTTCGCATTTTATGAGCAACAATTAGGGACAAGAACGAACAATAATTGCTGCGTATACTTCAGCAGACAAATCGCGCACCCGTATTGCTCCGCACAGAAATAAAGACATTCCTCTTCGTGAACAGCGGGCGTAATAAATTCTCGGAAAATCCATGATCATTACGTCTTCAATATGCCGCGAAACCTTTTTTTTTTTCTATGGTCTCTTTTGTTTAATTGAGCAGCACTTCATGATTTCATGATAATTATGCGATATAAAGCTATGAATAATGTGTTTCTCAATCTTTTATGTATAAATTATATCGAATGGTACTTGAAAGTGGTTTAGACTGTTCTACCATGTTGAAGTATTAAAATACTAGCTTCTGCCTGCGGCTTCACCCGCGTGTGAAAATAGGTTTCTCCATACAAACTTTGGACCCCCGTTTCATCCACTTAGAGGGTGAATTTTGGAAAATCTATCAATCGTCATAAAATGCACCATTGTTCAAGATTTCACATTCCTACTCCCAGAAGTTTCGGCTGGGCGTTGATATGTCACTCAGTCAGTTTCACCTTTTATATATATAGATAAGATAATTTAAGATTGTACCTATCCCCTCATCCCTGTAGGGTTAATCAAACGGGTACCCTTATACAGATAGGGAATTACAGCAACAACAACTAAAACACAACTCCGGGATGTTACCTTAGTATTCCAGATGGAAAACCCGATAACACTGCCCAACCTGGTAATCGAATCAACAGCAGTGGGACACTCAGAAAGTTTTGAGAAACTAAAAAACTAACTTCTATGGATAAAATATTTTAATTAAATCTTTTCAAAGAACTTTCCACCAGCCTCTATACAAAGTTTCATGCGTCTGAACCAATTTTCCAAACAATTTTTCCCAGTGCGCCGCAGACACCTCTTCCACGACCTTTTCGAACGCTGCGCTGCTAGCGCATCTTCCAGCGATGAAAACTGTATCCCTCTCAGCAGGTTTTTTATTTTAGGGAATAAAAAGAAGTCACATGGTTTTTCTTTTAAGGTGGGAAAATCGTCTAATGACAAATCTCGCCTTGGGCGGAGCGGGAGATAGTGTCAGACTTTTACTGACTAAAAACCCACTCCTGTTCCTTCGTTGCCTTCGTCCCAGGACCCCGGGTTTCGTTTTCACACTACCCATGGCCCCAGAAGGCTTCGACCCTGCTGGGCCCCTACGATTTGCTGACATCACCCTGAGGCGCGCGTGGAACAATACGCGCCGTCGACGACTTGGGCTCGGTCCGGACAGTTACCGGACGGTCGGACGGCGAGCCACCCATTGCTCGCAGTCCGCAAGCTTGCGCCTACGGTGGCCGGAAATCGGGATCGGAATCCCGGCGGCGGTTGGGGCGTGAGGACCGTTGCCGTTGCCTCACGCGATCGGCCGCCTCCTTTGCTAGCATTACTGTTTCGTAGAAGGAGGCGACCGCCTGCCACTCCTCCTCGCTCCGGACCATGGCCTGTACCAAGGCCCGGCGCGAGAGATCGCCGCCGCCGATCGCTCCCACGAGGACACGGCGTTGCTCTTCCCAAGCGGGACACACCTCCACCGTGTTCTCCACCGTGTCCTCCGGGCGGTCCACACAGTGGCGACACCCGGACGTCGCTTCCGCACGAATTTGGTGCAGGAACTCCCCGAACTTCCCGTGTTCGGTGAGAACCTGCGTCATGCGGAAGGTGAGGACGCCGTGAGGTCTTTCCAACCACGCCACAAAGAGGAGACTTATCGCCATAATTGTGGCGTGCCCAAGTCACACGGTGCCAGAACATGACTGTAAGGAGGGTGCCCCAAGACTCTGACCGGTGTGGTGTCCAGGAAGTCCCTCGTTTTGAGCGTTGAGTGCGCGGACGTCATGGTGAAACAGTACCCCGCTGTGTTCGGTCGCTTGTTGCTCACTGCAGACAAAATTTCTGGCAGGCATTTTGTGGTATACAATACGGCGTTGATGCTGCTTTGGTCTCGTATTGAAATTGAAATCAGATACCCCGTCAAAGTGAAGAAACTAGCGATCAACGTTTCCTTGCGTTTCTCGATCGCTTCACTTTCGTAGGCGTTGGTTCGTTTTGAAACAGCCAAACTGTCGAATGACGCTTTGTTTCTGGTTCGTATTGATAAATCCAGGATTCATCACTTATCACAATGTCGTGAACGCGCCGAGACAAGCCTGCTTCAAATTTTTTAATCATATCACGGCACCACTACACACGGGCCTGCTTCTGAGCTTCGGTGAGGTTGTGCGGCACCCAGCGGCAAACTATCCTCCTCACACGGAGGTGCTCGTGTAGAATCTTGTGAACGCTTCCCGAGCCAATCTACAGTGTACGCTGAACCTCTTCGTATGTAATTCGCCTGTTTTCTTGAATTTTTTTTTTACTGTCAGCACACTTTCTTCCGTGACAGTCCTTTGTTCATCCCTCAAAGTAATGCGACCACGCTTAAATTCGCTATAACAGCGGTAGATGGTCGCTTTTGAAGGTCCTTCATCCATAAAAGCAATTTGAACTCAATTTTCTTGGTTTTAGGCCCCATTTAAAATCGTAGAAAATCATCGCACGAAAATGTTTTCGATGCAGATCCATTTTTAATGAGACACGATAATTTTATTTGGCTCTCGAAAAAATGTGGAGGGATATTCAATATTCGAACAATGATATTTTTACTTTTAAATAACCAAAGTTTTCAAAATATTTACAAGTGGCCAATACCTTATACATAAAAACTTTTTTTTGCAAAACATTCTGAGTAGAAGAGAGGTATGTATCATAAAAAGATCCTCTGTGTATTTCAGCGTCTAAAGTCAGGTTTGGGTTGGGCGTTTGATGAGTCAGTGAATGAGTCAGAACTTTGCCTTTTATATAGGTACTAACTATTGCTGGCGGCTTCGCCCGCGTGATAGTATAATATGTTTCCAAGGGAAGATACTTTCGGGATTAAAAGTGATGAGCTATTCCAGGACACGTTCTACTAATGTATCAAGTTTAATCGAAATTCATGAAACATGAATCAATTCATTTTTTTCATTAATTAAAATCCCTTAAATTACTAACCTTTCCGTCACTCTATATTTTGGAAATGGCACTGTGTAACAAACATCTATACATACAGACTTTCATACAGTTTTTATTATTAGTAGGATAATACAAACATACGTTAAAGTCGATATTATAAAAAAGGTGTTATATATTCTCGAAACACAAAGGGAACTCGGTACGTCCCTTCTTTGAGGAGTGACTACACAGGAGTCACGGCGTCGTCGGTGACCTTCCGCAAGAAGCAGGTCCTCATTGGACCTGGTAAGTGCGGGAGGTTTCTGCACTAGATACAAGCGGAAGAAACGCCCGGATGTTAGCACTTTGCGAATCGACTGGAGGCCACCGTGGAGCATACGGTGGAGGTGTATCCCACTTGGGCGGAGCACCACCATGTCCTCGTGGGGGTGATCGACGGTGGCGACCTCTCGCACCGGGCCCTGGTACAGATCACGGTCCGGGGCGAGGGTGAAATTTTTGGCAGTCGCCTTCTAATTCGCTAATTAATGCTGCCGCACGCGTGAGAGAACGGACATCCACGCGCCCCAGGCACCGGGACGCTGACCCGAGTACCAACCACCGATAGTGTGGGCTTGTGAACGGCTGTCCGGTGCCCGTCCGAAACGAGCCCAAGTCGTCGACGATGCGTAGTGGTCCACGCGCGCCTCAACAAGATGTCAGTAAAACCGTAGCGGTCCAGCAGGGCCGAAGCCTATTAGGCCCATGGGTCGACTTCTGAAAGGGTTACCTGTGGTTCTGAGGCTGAAAAAGCAACTGAAGGAACATAGGTATGGTTTTAGTCAGAAAAATTCTGACACGGCTTCACGCTCCGCCCTAGACCAGGAGAAGTCGTTATATGACTTCCCACCTTAAAAAAGGCCGATTACACAAAATTCTGAATTGTCACCCATCTATATTTTAACCTGAAATGTCTGTGTTATAACCGCACCAAACGTTGCAGATCAATAAAAGCGCGTGTTTCACCCACGAGCCCCTAAAAGGCCGTAAAGATAACGATCCACTTAAAAGAGAAACTTTGGAGTGTAAATAATGTAGGCAGGTCGTTGTTGCACGCGCGGCCTGTGTACTCATTTGAATGTTTGTAAGTAATGTTTACACGCCTCAGTCGCCACCCTTTTGCATATTCAATCCGTTTATTTCACGAGGTATAATGAAACCCTAATGTTATGGTGCGTCCAGATCGGGCGAATGCGTCCCTCGCGAGCCGCTTACGAGCCGCTTGCGAGCTGTTTGCGAGCCGCTTGTGAGCCTCTTGCGAGCCGCTTGCGAATGGCGCGCGTGCTGCTCGCGTGCGGTTACAGTGCGCCGCCCTAGTGCAGCTCCGGCAAAGCTCGAATCGCACCAGATCTGCACACTCCATTACGTCGCCGCTCATTTCGGCTAGCATATTATTCGGGATTTTGTTTGCAAATGTTTAATCTGCTTATCAATCTGACGTTAATCCCTCGGGGATTCACCTTTTGAAACACGTGACTAACATGAAATAATCAAAGGAGTGGGTGCCTTTGTTATCATTTTAACTTGTCTATTAACCGCTTCGTACAGCTTTATTGCGCTTTGGTAACGAGGGCTTCAGCTGTCGTAGATGTTTGCCAATCGTCAGACTTTCTGGTCCCTAGCTAACCAGTCAAAAGCCTAAAATGCTGAAGCGTCTGATTTCGACGAATGCCAACCAAAAAAAATATTTATTTATGTACTCACGTACACAAAATAACAAATACAGATAAAAGAGTACAAAGGTTCTGCTTATTTCTAACGAAATTTCTTCCAGCAGACCTGCGACAAGAAATTTGGATAAGAGATGTAGACACAGCGTGTATAAATAAAATAGAAAATAATTAAATAGACTATAGTATCTAAATTAAATCATATAATACATACACATAAATTGATAAAACCATAAATTAAATTATAAAAATACACATAACTATAATATATAACTTACGAGTAGAGTTGGTAGAGGTAATGTTCTTTGACTAGCTTTTTGAAGACAGATATATTTTTTAGCGTCACGGATCTTAGCGGGAAGTGAATTCCATAGTCGTACCGCATGAAAAGAGAAGGAGTTAGAATAAAAATGGGTTTTATGGGCTGTGAAATTAAGATGGTATTTAAGGTGGGATCTGCTTGGGGCATCAGCAGGACGAGTGAACGAAAAACGATCACGCAAGTAGCCAGGATAAGCAGAGTTGAATAGCATGTTGTACAAGAGACATAATACCCGAGTGTTCCTACGAAGGCGGATAGGGAGCCATTTGAGATCCTTGCGGAACTGAGAGACGTGGTCGTATATTTTTTTTTTTTTTCTTATGCCATACACAAAACGAATGCACAAATTTTGCAAGCGATCCAGCTTATTTAATAGCGCCTCAGTGGCATCCAGGTAGCAGGCATCAACATAATCGATGATCGGCTGAATTAGAGTTTGAGCTAAATCAATTTTGGTTTTAAATGGGAGAAACCTTTGAAGGGATTTAAGACTGTGAAAGGAAAAGTTTACCTTACGGCTAACCTCGTTTACCTGCGCTCGCCAAGAGAGGTTGTTGTCATTTAAGACACCGAGATTCTTAGCTGTGTCAGTGTACGCAATAGTCGAACCGTTAAGGGATAATGGCGTCAAGGTAAGAAATGTTAAGCGCATTGCAATAGTGTCGACTACCTATGATCATAGCCTGGGACTTTGAAGGATTAATCTGTAAGCCGTAAGACTTGGCCCACCGATTAATACTCTCCAGGTCACGATTCATGGCATTAATCGCTGAGTCTGTATCAGCCAATGTGAATTGACGATAAAGCTGCAAATCGTCTGCGTAAAGATGGCAGTTGAAAGTGATAACCTTAGTAACAGTCTTTATAAATATAGTGAAAAGAAGAGGAGAGAGAACGCTACCCTGAGGAACACCAGCAGTGAGATCACACCAATCAGAGAAAATCTCATCATGGCGGACACACTGACAGCGACCCCGAAGATAAGGGTCAAACCAGGCTAACGCAGAGGTAGAGAAGTTAATAGATTAAGAGAAGAACTCCAAGCAGTATAATAAATATTTCGGATTATTTTTTTTGATTACCTATTCTTTTTTCAGAATGTTTTTTTTTTATACGAATCTTTCTGAAAAGACTGGTGCTGGGCTGGTGTGATCTTTTGTCCAAGATCATCTAGTAACTTATTTGGGTATCCTTGTGGGAAAGGTGATGTAAATAACACGATCAAAAAAGAGGATCACTCAATATACTGTCGCTTCAAATATCACACAAACAAAACTACAATAATCTTGATACCAGTTAAAATTTACAAACTATTTTTCAAAATAACGTAGCATTATTTACTCTACTTTGACTACACAGAATAGGGGTGACAGTTATCGGAAATGGTGCCAAATATATGTTTTAAATATTACTTATACCAACAGAAAAAAAACACAAAAGAAAAATTTACCCAAGAGAACATACTCTAGGGATAAAATTTATTATAATATATTCTATCTACTATTCCGAGACATTGTCCACCCGTGTGCCAAATTTCATGTAAACCCGTTAAGCCATTTGAGTTTAAAAGAATAACCACACACATACACATATAACTTCTGATTTGTCATAATAATTCATCATCTTCCTGCCCTTGTCCCGTGTTATTTGGGGTCGGCGCAACATGTTATTTTCTTCCATTCTGCCCTGTCATTCGTCATGCTATCACTAACTTCCTTTTCTTTCATATCACTCTTCACACAATCCATCCATCTTTTCTTTGGTCTCCCTCTCCCTCTCCATCCACCCACATGTAAACTCATAACTCTTTTAGTAACATGCGTTTCATCCCTCCTCTTCACATGACCATACCAAGACAAACGATTTCCTTTCAATTTTTTAGTCATAAAGATATTTCGTACGTTTTTGTGGAGCAGTGAAAAAAGTGAAGCCGTGATTGCTTAACAACTCTCAGCACTTGCTCGCGTCCGGACATAGTACGTACTCAACCCATTGACACGTTAAGTGTTCGAGAGGGAATGGGATGCGGTCACCCTCTTCTGCGAAGCACTATATGCTAGCGAACGTAAACGTAGGAGACACCCCGGGCAACGGGAGTTGCAGGGTGATCCCAAGCCATCGTAGGCGCTCGCTTGTGGACGGAGTAAAATGGGTAGTTCTAGCTCGTCGTCTGGGCAACAGTGCCGATGTCCACTAGGGCCACGGGGAATATCTGTAAAGGAATCCTGTCTTAGAACGCAAAGGGCAACTGAAGGACACAGGTTTGGCTTTAATCAGTAAAATTCAGATCAGAGTGAGAGTAGTGGTGGCAGAGTGGTAACGGCCCTGACTTACGAGTCAGGTCTACTGTAGGTCGCGGGTTCAAACCCAGCCAGGCGCATTACTTTGTATTACTTCATCACCACTGCTCTCAAAACGGTGAAGGATAACATCGTGAGGAAACCGGCATGTCCTAGAACCAAAAATTCGAAGACATGTGACATTCACCAACCCGCACTGGGCCCGCGTGGTGGATTATGGCCTATTCCCTCTCCTAGAGAGGAGGCCTGAGTCCCAACAGTGAGAAGATTATAAGGCCGACTATGCTATGCTAAGCAGTAAAAGTCTGACTCACTCATTCCCTCCACCCCAGAGCGGGAGAAGTCATTGGATGATTTCTCGCCTCAAAACCTTATTAACACGTTAAGCGTAGCACTCGTTCTACGAGTGCTACGCTTACTACGACTACCTACCTTCTTGCTACGATTGCCACCCTCTAGACCCAGTCAAAATCATTGTAAATACGGTTTAAAATTTACAGAGCCGGTGATTTATTCAGTATTCAAAACTTAGTTTAAACGATATAGTTGAAAACAGACATACCTAGGCAGCATTTATAATATTTTTTCTTTTATTTGGTTTAGAATAACTTTCAGACTTTTGCTACGAGATTGCTACGCAAGACGTAGACGTCATACAGCTGACACACAAAATGTTTTCATGCATACATTTCACTTTCAGCTGTAGACTAGAGAGCACTGCAATAAATATTTGTTCATGACTCAGCTCGTAAAAGCTCGGCTTCACAGAAACATGACGGGCGCATCAGTTTGTTGCATACAAATGTAACAAAAATAGACATCGATATTGATTTCCAGATTGCATATAGGTAGCTTGTTTCGGCATTTAGTTCGCTCCATTTGCTATATCGGCCAAGGTCCTTAATTAAATACTTTTAGACGTAATATTGAAATCTAAAACACTTAATCCAGACCGAGGTACTTAAGGTTTCCCAAGCAGTTTTAAACTTCTAATGACCTTTCAAGTAGTTTCTGAAGTTCTTATAGAAATCACTCCTCCATAATCCGGTTGTGACGCAAAACTGCAAACTCTTATTAGCTAAGAAGCAATAAGAAAATAAATTACTTCCCAAACGAAACGCCGTAAGCTCGCAGACAAAAAAGTTGTAAATTCTATAATTATAAGTAGTAGCGGGCGAGCGCGACTGGGTGCGATGCGCGCCGGTAGCAGTGTGTGGACAGACACGGGCCGACCTAGATCGGGTCCGCTCGATGCCGCCCGAAGCGCTCGCCGGCGCCCGCCCAGAATAGACGCAGCACGTGCGTCGGCCGAGACACACGCTCGCTCGCTGTGGCCCGCTCCGGCTCGCGCTCATCCGGCCCGCTCTCGTACGGCCCACTCTGGTACCGGCAGCGTCGCCCGCACCCCGCATATAAACTATCTCGAAACCGTACTCTTATAATACCACCATGTAACTCGTGTTGTGATCCCCCGCGTAAATGGACGACAAAACTCTATTCGAAACTCTGCGTAAACTATTAATAACCTTTTTAACGTGAAAGTATTTAGTGACTAAATGTTTACTGTGCTTAGAAATCGTAGTGGCCTTGCTCGTTATCTCTCAGCGGGAAAGCTTCCTATTATATTACCTTTCAGTTTAGTTATTCTTTATCCATCAGAGATAAGTGTTAGCCGTTCAGAGTGATATATTTTTGTGATGTATCATGAAAAGTTTATTTAAGTAACAAAAACACTGTAACGATGTGCCTTTATTCTGTAATATTCGCGTAGTTTACGACGATTACTTGTAGAACGCAGTAAATATTTGTTGTTAGCGCGTGACTCACCGTCGCAGACATGCAAAGTTTCAAGTTCGTGTTAATTTGTGCTTTACTGTTCGTACCAGAACCTGTCCCCGCCTGGAAGGCTGATATGTAAGAATTTATTATTTAATACATCTATCATTATAAGCTATGCTATACATCTACTACTTCCATACACCCATAAACCTCACTGAGCACTCAGCTGGCTGAAACATACTGAATATTTTATCTAGTTTCCAACTAAACTGTAGTCCGGAGACAGAATTGCGAAAGTTTGCTGAAATATTTTTTTATGTGTTTTTTATGCATAACGTTTTTTGCAACTTATTTTTACTTTATGCAAAAAAAATGTAAATACCTAACTCACAATTTCAAAGCACAATGAAAGAGACAAAACACAAACAACAAAAGTTCTTATGTACGTGTAGAAGTACAAAGTTCGAAAAGCATTACGAGACAACACCGGACACGAGACCGGACACCGGACAGTCAAAAATGTGACGCACGTACATCAAGATCGCTCACATCTTACACGTTGAACACCTGAAAGTATTGACATCAAAGTTATGGTCCAACGAACCTCAATTAATTTTGGTGACAAACGTAAACAGACCCTTATTTACGAGTTAGGGGTCTACGGATTACCTACCGTCGTCCGTCACTCACAAATATAATGGATTCTGAAAATTTGCTTCATGAGCGGGTATTATTTTGATGAAAGAAATATTTAATGTAGTTTATTTAGGGATAAATTTACCTTATTTTGTTTTTGGGATTTGTTTTATAAGCAATGTTCTGTTTTTATTTTTGTTTAAATTTGTCTAGTTTTAGTAATTGACTTTTCTTTTTTTTAGAGTAAAAGTATGGGCGAGAGCGCTTGGGGACGAATTATGGAAGTTAAGTGAAGCACTGACAAAATCAGATCAAATCAGAATTGTGAGTAAATTTTTTTTATTGTGATGTAACAAAATATCTATTAATTTAAACGGTAAATTAACAAAGGCGGACTTAATGCCTCAGGCATTCTCTACCAGTCAATCAAGGGCGGAGAAGTGATAAACGGCAAGTGCATTGTTAAATCTGTTACAAGTAAAAATATTTCAATCATAATTTAAAAAACAAAAAAAGCATTTGCAGACTTTTTCGTAGAATTAACCGTACACGTACAATATAAAATAGCATTGAAATAGAAACAAATCGCCTTCAACGTTACTTATCAGTATTCTGTTATATTAGCATTTTTTTTCAATTTCGCAGAAATACAAACAAATGAATGCTAGCGTGAAGAGAAAAGATGGAAATCAAATATTGGAGTCGTCACTGCGCTCGGTGAGCACCATGCTCACTCGCAAAATCAATGCCGTCAAGGTAGGCCATAGTCGTGCCTTCTTATAGCACTGTTGTATTACACAATGACCCGTATACATCATACTTCAACGGCAGAACCAACAAAGTATTGATTAATCCGTAAAATAAATTAATGGGAAAGCATTATGAAAGAACTTTTCAGCGGAGAAAAGCATCCTGTTTTATTTCGGATCAGTGATGGATAAAAGTGTTTCTGGTAATTAAAGTTGAAAAGACTGTTAATGAATTTACTGTGAAATGTAACACTCAAGTTGTGGACGGACATTCGGTCAGCAGTTTTGCCCACGTGAAAATGGAAAATATACTACTTTCTTTAGACCTGTTATTATCATAGAAATCTTACATCAATGATATGGCCAAACGAGGATGTCCAGTAGTTTTTGGTTAATAATTACAAACAAAAATACAAATCTATTCTCTTTATTAGTACAGATTTATGTCTGTATTATTATGAATACTGCTTTCATTTAAATATAATTCAATATAACGATTTCCACAACGATATTAGTCATTTTGCAAGAATAGGCACTTGCATGAAATATGTTTGTACACTCAGTAGTTTGTTTGATAAGTTTCTTGATCGTAAGTGACAATTCGTGTCTTAATGGGAATAAAGATATTTAAACCTCTGAGCTTCTTTCAAAGAGATGCGTCAATTTAGCCCCCGTCATTCCCTTCGAACCTAACCTGTCTGCGTCAGGGTACCTAAAATTCCGAGTTCGCTAGAGAATTGCTGTGGTGACCTCACGCTGTAGTGAAAAGATTGAGCGGCTAGCAAGGTTAATAGTGGGGCTGATCGCGCAGGGTTTCCATTAACGTATACTATACACTCGTCGTATAACGTATAAATACCGAAATGTGAGCTCGATAACATGAAATTGTTACATAAGCTTAACGTGACAACCAACGCAATCAATGTGTTCTGTTTATCTATACTTGTTACTTCTATATTATAAATATATTATTTATGCCACTAGCTTCTGACAGCGGCTTCGCTCGCGTTAAAGTAGATTTCTTCATATAAACTTTGGCCCCCATTTCACGCCTTTAAATGTTGAATATCCGAAAAACCCTTGTTAGTGCTCGCCTATGTCATAAAGGAAGCCTTGTGCAAAATTTCTCGTAGTTTCGTCTGTGCATGACAGTCAGTCAGTTTCTCTTTTTAAGATAAAGCTGAAGAATTTTATTTGATTGTTTGAACGCGCTAATCTCAAGGAACTACTGGTTCGAATTGAAAGATTATTTTAGTTTTGGACAGCATATGTATCGATGAAGTCTGTAGGCTATATAATATAACGTTTCGACCAATAAGAGAGGAGCAGTAACCAAAGATGCGGGTGAAACCGTGGAGGAAAGGTAGTGTTTAATATTTTCAAGTATTTTTGTTAATATGAACTTATGTTTGTAGTGCATTCACGCAACGGCACAAAACCTTGCAAGGCGTTTCAACTACACCACCAATAAAAAGGATCCATTCGAGTACTGTTCGGCGAAGTATTCAAATTTTTTCTATGAAGACGAAGCCGATAAGCCTGTACTCGATAGTGATGTGGAATTACCCTTTTACGTTATAAACAGCACTCGTTTCATTAACGTGTCTCTGGAGAAGGACTCGCACTTCTACAACATCAATGTTAACACAAACATCAGCTGTGTTCACGTTCCAACAAACATATTTGATTTGGGTATGTATTTGACAAAGCTAGTTTTTTTTTACTTTTCCCCACACTACAAACACAATTACTCCCCTATATTGTATACACTTACTTTCATATACACGAGACACCTAGATCTGGAACAACCATCTGTAGGCCATACAAATATTATTTCCGCACGGAAATCGAATCCGAGACACGCAGCGCAGCAGCCAATCGCTGAGCAACTGCGCCACCCGTATCCTTAAACGTTGTTTTTATCATACATAAGGCCCTCTTATCCGAGCACCGCGTAATCCGCTGATCGCTTTATTCCAAACAGTTAGTCACTTTAGTTGGATTGTAAAAATGTTAGAGGGAGTTTTATCGCGGTTATGACTAAGTTTTTGTCAGTACTAAAAAGTGGATCAGTACTAGCTCTGGCTCGAGGTGTAGACTCCTAGGATTTCGTGGCTATGAAGATACCACAATCTAATTGGGCATACTACAATCGCGGCGATAGGTCCCTAATTTTAGGAGTGGTTAGAAAGTCGATATGGCGTCATCACTTTTTACCGGGAAGTTCCTGTTTCGGATTCGGCCATTGTGTGGATCGTTGGAGGACACAGCGGAGCGTACAATCGTGGTCTGCCCCACTTGGGTAGAGCAACATCTTGTCCTCGTAGAGGTGATTGGCGGCGAAGACCTCTGCGCGCGCTCTCGCGCTGATAGCAAAATGAAAAACATTTCACGGCACAAAAAGATTGATGGGTTCCGCTAGAGCCTGTCAAGATTGCGGAGTTACGGCGGCCACGGAATGCAAAGTGCAACTGAAGGAACACGGGTGGGTTTTAATCAGTACAAATATCACACGACCTCTCGCCCCACCCAGAGCGTTTGACAATTGTCCACCCCAAAATGAGGCACAATATTCGGTTCTCGGTAAATGATTTATCAAAAACTTCAAACAATCCAATTCTTTTTCTACCAAATTCAAATCTGCCCTCGTGCTAACAAAGTACGTTTTGCGATTTCCTACGATATCTTAGTAAGTTTCTTTTCGCGACCACTAACACATACATTTGGATGAAATTTTGTTTGTATATTTGAGCGAGTCCCTGGAAGGTTTGAAAATACAATTGAACCCGGTAGACGGTGCTGCAATTGGGTTCTCATTTTTTTTCTGACGGAATGCCAGTTTTCGGGTAGGACAACGCCTTTCGGGACCGTTAGTAATTATAATTAATTTCTTTGAAAGTGCATTATCGGCAAAGAGAACCAAACAAACAGACCAATCATATAGTTTCGTAGACGTTCTGCACCAAGTGCAGCGACTACGTAGCACCTCTCTCATACTCCAGTACTGTACAAAGAAGGTATTGGTATCAATTACATGGGTGTACCTAATTCTAGGTAATCCATTTTATTAACCTTTCGTATGCCGTAACTAGAGACACAATTAAAAAGCGATTGTGTCTCGCGTGGATCCACGTCTAAAACAAACGAAAGGTTAACTCAATGTCCGGTAGTGGTTATTAAAAAACACTAACCTTGGAGACCCTGAAAACAGTGAATTACAACAATGCGATGACCGATGCTTTATCTGATGAAATAAATAAATTATACTTCTCTAAAGGGATATACATATTATTCTATACTTTTAGGTAGTATATTTCGATACCAGAAGTATGAGTTAAAGTAAGGGATATTTTTACGTTTTGCGTAATAATAGGGGTTAAAGTACGTTGTTTCATATTTCCAGTATCGATTTATCGAATACTAGCTTCTGCCGGCGGCTTCGCCCGCGTCAATGTAGGTTTCTCCGTAGAAACTTTAGAGCCCCGTTTCATCCCGTTAGGCTAGCTAGGGGCTGAATTTCGAAAAATTCTTTTTTAGTGCTCGCCTACGTCATAAAAGGAAGCCTTGTGCAAAATTTCGCGCTTCTAGTCCCAGTAGTTTCGGCTGTGCGTTGATATGTCAGTCAGTCAGTTTCTCCTTTTATATAAATTCTATAAATATTTTCACCCAAGTTTAAAAAGTCATAACCGATAACTGGACTAAGCCCAATTAAGGGAAAAGTACGTGTATACAATTTCGATTCTATAAACCCAATAACGAATTGGCCGGCTCGCCCCAATCACGTAACAGCGGTTGGGCACTTAGGCAGTGTCTGTAATACAGAGTCAACATTTAGAAATCTCTTTTAAGGATCAATTACATTTAGATAATAAATATGGTAGGAAGTAAATAAATTTGCTAAAGTGATAATATATTCATTATTTTTAGGCAGGATATTTATCGCAGATCGCAGTAATGAAATAAAGTCATGAAAACAATAACTCAAGTGTTACGTTAAAAAGTCTTCATAACCGATAACTGGAATAGACCTAATTAAAGGAAAAATACATGTAGGTATACAGTTTCGATTCTAAAATCCCAATAATGAATTGGCCGGCTCACCTCAATCACGTAACAGCGGTTGGGCACATAGGCAGTGTCTGTGATACAGAGTGACCTTTTACAGATCTCTTTTAAGGATCAGTTACATTTAGATAGGTAATTAAAGTGGTAGGTAGCAAATAAATAAGAGAGACTTCTTCCAAATGATTAACACTTTTTTTGAGGAGGAAAATCATTAAATGAAGAAGCGAATGGGCGTGTCAGACTTTTACTGACTAAAACCCACAAGTGTCCTTCATTTGCTCTTTGCGTTCTAGGACTAACTAAAATAGTAACTCCTTTAAAAAATCCTTTTGTTTGGAGCCAAGAAAATCCAGTGGTGTTCTTTTTAGATTATAAAATCTGCAGTTTTTTTAATGTAAAATCATATAAGTATAAATATCTCGGGAGCTCCCCTAAATTTTTCACCCAGTATACTTATAGAGCAATACGAGTGGATAAAACTGTACCTGTAGTAAATTATGATTTCACACATCTATCGTGTGAAAACAGCGCAAACATATTAGAAATTATTTATCTTAAAAATATTTTTTTTTAATCGGAAAGACACTCATTACAAAAGTACCTATTATTAAATAAATAAAAAATGAGCGCCCGGGATATAGAACTATGAACAATATTTCTTTGTAAATTTTGCCGCAAGCTAGGAATGGCTCCTATACCGTGGGTGCATACACAAACATGTAATCTCACATACACAACACACCTAAACCTAAAACAACAATCTTTAGGTCACACAAATATTTATTACGTGCTGGAATCAAACCTTTGACACGAAGCGCAGCAGCCAATCTCTCAACTACAGCGCCAACCGTGCCGTCAAATATTATTATTTTTTAAATTGAATTCAATTATTTTATCGATTAAATTATTTTTTGTTAACGATTCATTTTGGTGTTACAACATCGTTGATTTTCTTTTTTACAGAGTTGACGGCCCTAAATGCCATATTATGGTCAAAAGACTTAAACAAAATCTTTGAACAAAACTATAATTCCGATCCATCATTATCGTGGCAGTACTTCGGCAGTGCGCACGGTATCCTGCGCTTTTACCCTGGCATGCAATGGAATACTAGAGAAGTCGACACGTATGACTGTCGCGTCATGTCCTGGTACATAGAAGCTGCTACCTGCTCCAAAGACATGATAATCCTATTCGACATATCAGGTTCAATGACTGGATTCAAGAACTACGTAGCAAGAAGAACTTTACGCTCACTTTTAGATACTCTATCGAACAACGATTACGTCAACGTATATACTTTCAAAAATGAGACTCACTTCGTTGTTGAATGTTTTGTGAATCTAGTTCAAGCAACTCCTGAGAATCTGCAGACTCTTACTGATGCCCTAGAGCCAAAAATCCGGGGAAAGAAACATAAAGTGACACCTCTGGAGGGTTACGCAAACCTGACGGAGGCGTATATCAAAGCTTTTACTGCGTTGAAGGAGGTTAGTAAGTTGTTTACGTGTATACGTTTGCATAGCCTTTCGTCCACGCAGATCAATCGTGTCAAAAGATTCAATTTTGAGCTCGTAATTTCTACTTTTAAGGACACAAATGATGTCCATTGCGGCAACTGGCATTTTTCTTTTCATTCGTCTGCATGTATTCAAAAATTTGAATTTAGCCATCACGTTTAAACAGTTTTTTACTACACCAAAGTTGTGGGCCACAACCTCTTGCACCTATTTCTAATGCACCGGATATAATTAATTAATTAATTAATTCTGGTATATATATTGGTATTTATATCGACTTAAATTTAGGTTGGGCCTTACGGGGATAAAATATTATCTCACGTTTTTTTACAAGCTGATCATACCGATAGATAACTCATATCTTAATATGACTAAATGTTACTTGTCTGTTCAGCGAAGAGTAATGACAAAGTGCAACGTGAGTAGCACCCAGGGTTGCAACCAGCTGGTGATGTTGATCACCGACTACGTGCCCGGCAACCTCACTGAGGTGTTCGAAGAGTACAACCGCGAGGTGGTGGACGGCGAGACCTACATCCCTGTCAGGGTGTTCACCTACCTCATCGGCAAGGAGGTCACCAATGTTCGCGAAATACAATGGATGGCATGCTTGAATAGAGGTACAGTACAGCAATGCAATTTGTACATTATTGGTGTGCATTTGGTGTGAGGCCCGTTTAAAACTCTTTGAAAATATGCTTAAGATTTAGTGAACATTCCCATAGAATTGTGAAAGTTAGAATCAGAATTTGTGTAAGTCAAATAAGCGAGTTATGGACTGTTAAGTTCAGCCCTCAGTTCTCACATAGAGGATTGAGGGCCCACTTGTACCGGATAAACTACGGACACTAAAAAAACAAAACGCTTTATGCTAAAATCTAAGCTATTGCCAAACAAAATTTGTGAAAACAATATATTATCGCTAAACACTTTCCTACTTTATATATCCTTGTTTAAAATGGGCCTTCAATTCTCATTGACGTAAATGTTTACTACGAAAATAAAATGAAATAATCATCTTACATCTGCTATTTGAAGTCCTATAAGCTACTAGTAGCTTGTATTATAGTGGGCATATAACTAGATAAATTTAGAGTTAGTTAGACTTTTACAATTCATTCGGACCCTCAGTCCTCCATTTCTTTATATTTTCGTTATATTACACTTAACGTATGAGAGATTGGGTACGCCACAATTATGACGGTAAATCCTCTCTTTGAGGCGTGGTTGGAAAGACCTCACGGCGTCCTCACCTTCCACATGACGCAGGTTCTCACCGAACACGGTAAGTTCGGGAAGTTCCTGCACCGGATTCGTGCGGGAGCGACGCCCGGGTGTCGCCACTGTGTGGACCGCCCGGAGGATACGGTGGAGCACTCGTTGGAGGTGTGCTCCACTTGGGCAGAGTAATGTCGTGGCCGTGTCCTCGTGGGGGTGATCGGCGTCGGCGATCTCTCCGCCGCGTCCGGAGCGAGGAGGACTGGCAGGCGGTCGCCTCCTTCTGCGAAGCAGTAATGCTAGCAAAGGAGGCGGCCGATCGCGTGAGGCAACGGTCCTCACGCCTTTACCGCCGCCGGGATTCCGATCCCGATTTCCGGCCACCATAGGCGCGGGCTTGCGGACGGCGAGTAATGGGTGGCGCGCCGTCCGACCGGTAACCGTCCGGACCGAGCCCAAGTCGTCGACGGCGCGTACTGTTCCACGCGCGCCTTAGGAAAATGTCAGCAAATCGTAGGGGCCCAGCAGGGTCGAAGCCTACGGGCCACGGGTAGTGTGAAAGCGAAACCCGGGGCCCTAGGACGAAGGCACAGAAGGAACAGGAGTGGGTTTTTAGTCAGTAAAAGTCGCAAGTCAGTATCTCCCGCTCCGCTCAAGATCGGGATTTGTCATTAGATGACTTTACCACCTAAAAATAAACGTATGAGAGATAATACAAACACAAAATTGACACATCTTGTAAAAAACAAATTCAAATTAACCAATGATCTACAAAATAATTACTTATATCAGCAAAGTATATGCACTGGCCGATATTAATTAGAAATTTAACAACGTTTGCCGAGGTCATTCCGTAGATGGCTGACCATCACTCCATAAAATGCCATGGAAAACACGTTAAACAGCATTCTGCTGAGCATTGTTGCTAGAAAGACTGAAGGCCACGTAATATACCTGTGGGCAGAGTATGTAGGTAATGTTGCCAGGTGGCTCCGGAAGGTGGTGATTAAATATTATATTGTTAAATTTATTGTAGAACTGTAGCAAACCGTATGTATTCGGTACTGAGTAACGGGTACGCCTTCTAGTACCGAGTAACGAAACGTTACACACGAATGCATTTCGTTTCTCGTGATTTCGTAGTACAAATACCGTTGATGAGTGTATTCTGTATTGAAACGTTTGCTGATCGTATGTTTTATGCACGCACGCGCTTATTCGGTGAATTTTAAAAAATATATTACAAATAATGATGTTTATTTATTAAGTTATACACTAAAACACAAGTCTGGTTCAAAATACGGAAAAGTGAAAATGCACAGTTCGCAGCTTGGTGTATAATGTATAGATAAGTATGTTTTCTACAAATTACGAATGTTGCGACACCGCGACTTAATACTATACGCATACACTATACGACTTGATTCGTAGCTCTAACATAACATGTTATGAGGTATCAAAAGTAACGAGTAACGTAACGATACGATAGTAACGAGTACTAATTGTTATAGTAACGAATACATACGGGTACGCTTTTTTTCGTTACTTTTACACCTCTAATTTATTGTCGATTATACTAATATTAACGAATTTATGGATAACCTACCTGAAATAAAGAATACTTTACACTAATATTATAAAGGTAAGAAAGTATCTGTTTGTTTCTTCTTCACACTCGAACGGCTGAACGGATTTCGATGAAACTTACAACGCTGGCAACAGCTAGTAAATAAATAAATATACAGTTGGTCTCGCGTGTCTTTTTAAGATTTTTGACAGAATTTTTACGGGTAGTCAGACATAAGAATGTGACAGTAATCTTGCCAAATACTACCTGTAGTAGTTTCCCACTTTTCGTAGATAGCATTGTAAAATCTATAGCCAACTTTCTCTATTGTGTCAGGTTTCTTCGTGCACATCCATTCGGTGGAGGAGGTGCAGCAGCAGGTGCTGAAGTACATCAACGTGATCGCCCGGCCCATGATACTGGACGGTTCCTACCCGACTCCAACCTGGACACACGCCACTATTGACCACACGGTCAGTATACTGTATAAAGACGAAAGGGAACCTGTTTATTCTGCCCCAACAGACGCACTATAAATTACAACAATAAAAAAAAACAGTTTCCCAGTCGAGCCATGTGTGGTCTGTCTATCATTGTAGTAAATATCTACTTGTCCACTGTCGCAGTAAAAATGTCATTGAGTTATATAATTTTGTTCGGGGTCGGTGCAACACGTCCTTGATTCTTTACTAGTCACTCAGTTGTAGGGCTTTCAATACCGGTATTCCAGGAACCCGTAATACCGTGATCACAAATAGATATTGTTTTTTTTTAATCACGGTGTTAACGAGCAATTACCGTGACAATTGATGTGATGTTACTCTGACACTTATTTTCGCAAGCACATGTGCCTACTCTTATGTCTGGCTTACTCACTCGAGCCGGACACGCCACAGTCGCGGCGGTAAGACCCCTCTTTGAAAAGTAGCTGGACAGGTACCACAGGGTGAGAGGTTCCTGTTTCGGATTCAGGCAAAATAAACGTCCAGTTGTCACCATTGTGGGCATCACCCGGAGAACACGATGGAGTAAATGGTGTGTGGAGGTGTGTCCCACTTAGGCGGAGCACCGCCGTATCCTGGTGAAGACGATCGGCAGCGATGATTTCTCACGCCGAGCCCTGATTCAGGCCATGGTCCGGAAAGAGAGGGAATGGGATGCGGTCGCCTTTTTCTGCAAAGCAATAATGCTAGCGAAGGAGATGGCCGCAAGCGTGAGAGAACGGACGTCTTCATGCCTCAGCCGCCGCGACAGAAAATGCCCTGGGCGTCAGCGGTCACAGGGTAATCCCCGGCCACCGAAAGGCGACCGCAGAGTCCATCCGTGCTGTAAAAACCGAGCCGAAGTCCGCAAGAATATCTAATAACTTCAACCCGTGTTTCGGTTGCGTTATTAGACGATATATACGTCACAAAATAATTACAAAAATCTTCAAAACTCGATTCGGAAATCGAACTTTCTATCTACTTAAGTAAGTTTGTACGAAACCCTCTTGAAAGTCGAAAGACTTGTACTTGACCAGTTTTTTGGGAAATTAATTGGTGAGAATAATTTTATCGCACTCACACTTGTTTTTCACTGGAAAAGGCTGCAAAGGAAGCATCACGGTTTAAATAAAACAATCTGCTATTACAATAATGTCAAAATGGTCTATCATTGACTTCATAATAATTGATTTTGACAAGTTTGGTAATATGCTAATATAATGGCGTTATTATGACTTTCCAATGGTCAACCACTGACACTCCATTGAAAGAAATGGCATAGAATGGTAATCTCGTGCATAATGACAAAGGAATGTCTGACGTACGCGGTAATCTGCTAAAATCATGCTAAAATATTCTTTTGATCAGAGTCATTGCTTTAATTTGTTACGAGACAGCTCGATATTTTCATTCTACCACATTTCTTTTAGGAGGCTAATGACTGACCAATGATCGACCATTATGAATTTAGCAGACCACGATAATTTGTTATGAGACAGCTCGATATTTTCATTCTAACACAATTCTTTTAGGAGACCAATGACTGACCAATGATCGACCATTATGAATTTAGCAGACCACGAACTTTTAGCAAAATGACAATGGGATTGTGGTGAAATGACGAATTTATAAAAGTAACAGACTTGGCTCTTGGCTTGGCTTGGCTTGGTTCTAGAGTGGCGACCGCGCACCGGAAAACGCAGCGTTGGAAGGCCTCCCGTAAGGTGGACCGACGACCTGGTGAGGGTCGCGGGAGTGCGGTGGATGCGAGAAGCACAGGATCGGTCGTTCTGGCGACGCTTGGGGGAGGCCTATGTCCAACAGTGGACGTCTTTCGGCTGAAATGATGATGATGATGATGATGAACAGACTTGGGCCCCAAATGTTTGATCCAGAAACTTTTATCAATATTATGCTACTTTTAGAAATGCTTTAGATTCGTGGAAATAACATTCTACTTTAATTTTTTTACAGCGAACCAAAAAATGGAACGTGAGTGGAGATATCTCAAAGGTATGACAGATTTTATTTATAACAATAAATACAACAAGAACAAGAAAGTACAAGGAAGAATATAAATAAAGTAGATTTTATTGTTTAATCACCTATAAAATATTTATATATTTCTTTATTCGCATTCCACCGAGGTGCACAGTTAAGTCGTACGGTTTATAATTTCTGCTTTCATTTAAACCAAACATGTTCGGTGTTTCAGCCCGACGAAGACAAGTTGGTGACGTCAGTGGCAATTCCCGCGTTCGACTTTAAACACAACGAGGAGAACAACGAAGCGGCCCTGCTGGGCGTGGCTGGCACCGACGTGCCCATCGACAGCATCGCCAAGCTTGCAAAGCCGCATCAGGTACTCAGACTAGGACGTCAAAAAAGTATCGATACTTTGTGGTATCCAGTACTTTTCATTTCGATTCCGATACTTTTGTACCTACTCTATACTTTTATTCAACGAGGACTTTTTGCCTGGTATCGTACCAAAAATTTTGTTCTAGACTGAAGCTAAACTGGTGTCACTGAGTGACATTGATGTCATAACATGTAATTGAGAGCTCATTACGACTTTAAAATAATACTCGTTACTTTTGGATTTCGATACTTTTACAAATAACGTACTTACCACGTTATATATTTTATAGTACTCATGAGTACAGTATCGATATTTTCAATTTGATACCGTATCCCTACTCCCTAGAAGGTACGTGCGCGCAGAATTTAAAAAAGGTACTCAATACATTGAAGTATCGATACTTTTGTTTCTATACTGATACGAGTAGGTACGCTACTTTTTTAAACTACTCATGAGCACAGTATCGACATTTTCTATCCATCTAGGTCACAAAAAAAACTCGCTGTAAGTAAAGTTACTATTTTGTTAAACGCACGAGAAAATATGTAACGCCGACGTTTATGAATGAGCTACCTGCAAAGTTAATACCTTGTGCTAAATCCAAATACCACACAAGAACATCAGCTGTCTAATTTTTTATTAATTGTTATATTATATACAATAAAGAAATATAAGAAGAAAATACTTCCTCAATAACCTCTATCTGTCACATGTGCCATATCTATTTTCTATTAAACATCGCATTTGCTTCCATGGATAATGAAAAGTCTTCATGGATGTATGTAGAACGTAAGATGGTTTCATCTCTATTACATTGACCTGTAGTTCTTCAATTCATTTTTTAATAAAAGTTTATTCTGTATAAGTTTACTGGCACATTTTAACAAAAAATTTAATGTGAAACGAAAACAACCGCCGACAAACTCTTTTACAGTTTTTCAGAATTTATGAATATAGTAAAAGCTTAATAAAAGCTTAAATAAACAATTTATTCAATATTATGCAATTTTCAGCTTGGTGTCAACGGCTACTCATTCATCGTCAGTAACAATGGCTACTTGTTGCTGCATCCTCTTTTGACGACTACTGTGAGTATCAAAGCAGAGGTACAAAAATATCTATAATCATTTTTCGAACTAAAAGTTCATCGACAAATGGATTAATCGTATTCGGCCGATACCAGTGGTTCAACCCTAAAGTATCAAGAGTGTGTTACACTTTAACTGTTAGAACTATTTTCATTTTTGTATATGTCAATCCAGGATATAACTTTTTTTGACGGGGCTAGTTGGGGCGACGCCTGACAGAGCTGCGGATAGTTCGACGGAGTTACCGTAGTCTTCGAAAAAAGTCTAGAAGAAAGAAGTCTAGAAGTTATTTGTTGATTTCACACGTAAAAAAGGATATAACTTGTATAAGTGCTATTTCTTAGCTTCAAAAACAAGCTTCAAGTAATCGGGGCAGTATTCGATCTCATAAGTATCCAAATCATCAGTCGTATCCAAATAAACAAATCGACATAACAAGCTTTATCAAAGTTACAATTATTCTCTAGAAGAGATCCAAACTAAACCTGTATTTTCTATTTGATATAATGATAAGTTCAACTTTCAAGAGATAAATAACGATTTCCAGATAAACGGCGACCTGCAAATGAACTACAACAGCGTGGACTTCGTGGAGGTGGAGCAGGTGGACGACGGCAAGGGCACGCGCGAGCTCGGCGAGCAGATCAAGCGGTTGCGCCGCTACCTCGTGGAGGGGCAGGACGGCAACATGACGCAGGTGCCCGTGCTCTACCACTACGACAACATGAGGTAACATCACGCATTTGTTTACAGTTTACACACATTCTTAACCAACCTGGAAACGAAGATATGACTACCCCCGTTTTATTTTTAGTTTTTAAAATCCATCCTAGGGATATCAACGTCAGCGACAAGATCGGCCGATTTCAGTTTGTGTAAAAGTTTTGTTACTATTTTGGTGTAATATAAGCTTTATTCTGTTTTAAGACAAAAAATATGTAGTTTGTTGGGACTAAAAAAAGTAACTATACCCTATTCATCTGTGCTTGAGACAAAATGTAAACAAAGAAAACAATGTAAAGGTACCTTTGGCTAAGTTTCATCAACGTATTTGAATACATTAATAACAGTCTCCTTTTCTATTGAACGGATTCTCTCTGGAGATCTTCGGTGAATAACAAGAATTCAACGAAATTATCTGAAAGCGGCACTCTCGTATTAACAAGTTGATGAGAACAAGATGGCAGATTATAACCCACCCGATGACAAAAAGTCACATTTTAATGTAAAATGTTTGCAGTATCTGTCTGTCTGTTATATGTGGTTTGTTTACCTTTTGTCTCACGGCTCCTTGCATAGGGTATAGCATGGATTTTTCCTTTTTTAGGGTTCCGTACCTCGAAAGGAAAAACATAACTTTTATAGGATCACTTTGTCGTCCGTCTGTCTGTCTGTCTGTCAAGACCCTTTATCTCGAGAACACGTGGAGGTATTGAGCTGAAATTAAAACCATATACTCAAGTCAGAAGTAACTACGGACTGAAAAGAGTGGAATAACGGAAGGGAAGCCCTGTTTGCCCTGCAGTGGGACACATAGGGCTCATAATAATACTTAAGTTTGCTGTCTCTTAAAGCTGTGAATAAATTAAATTTCTGAGTTAACAAAAAAAAGATGCGGCCGTTTATGTAGCAAAAAATGTATATTTCGACACTGTCTGTGCGTACAGAGTTGCGTATAAAAACTTGCACCTGGTATTCGTTGACTTCGAAAAGGCATACGACCGGGTACCTCGTGAGGTTCTGTGGTGGGCCCTTAAGGAGAAATGTGTGCCTGGGAAGTATGTGCAGTTGATCCGAGTGATGTACAGTCGATGCAGTACCCAAGTTCGGTCTACAGTGGACACCACTGGCAACTTTGATGTGGCTGTCGGCTTACATCAAGGGTCGGCTTTCAGCCCTTACCTCTTCCTGATGATAATGAATGCTCTGACGTCGGACATTCAGGAAGAGGCTCCCTGGTGTATGCTGTTTGCCAATGACATTGTGCTGGTTGCCAAGAGTGGTCTAAAGATCCAGAACAGATTGGAGGTGTGGTGGTACAGATTGGAGAGTTTTGCCCTGAAATTGAGTCGAACCAAAACAGAGTACTTGTTTTACGATTTCGGCGGTCTCTCCAATCCAGTGCCTTTAGCTCTCGCTGGAACGCCCATACTGATCTGTTCCGTCTTTCAGTACCTCGGATCGGTCGTCGTTCTACTATACAATACCTGAATTTTTACATGTTAGTGATTGGGATTTTATGAAGACGAAAGTTTGTGAGTGTGTCTGTGTGTTTGTTACTTCTTCACGCTCGAACGGCTGAACGGATTTAGATGAGATTTGGTACACGGGTAGACCAAGTCCTACAATAGCATATATGATACTTTATATCCCGGAAGTATGTTCCCTATGGCAGCAGTTAGTCATAGGAATATACAACAACAACAATAATAATATAACTAGACTTGGCTCGCGAGGTTGTTGACATGTGGGATGTGGATTCGGCGATCATTGTACCGACAGTCATGTCGGGCAATGGCTTAACAGCCAAGAGCCGCGACCAACACCTTAGGAGACTCGCGTTAGGCGGCTGGATCAAGGGCTTGATTCAGAAAGCGGTACTCCTGGACATGGCTCGTATTGTTAGGAGGTTCCTTTCTCTGAAGCCCTGACCGCCGGTAGCTTGGACCCTGTTCCCGATACCGGTGGGGTACTATTTTTTATTTTTAAATGTTTTTTTTATGAGTTTTGTTTAAAAAAATATATTTAAAAATGTAATTTATATGTGTTTATATTGAATAAAGGATATAACTAGTATATGTTTCCAGGAGGATAGCTCGAGTGAGTCACGACTACTTCTTCAACAAACTTGAAGGAACGCCGTTTTCAATGGGCATTTCACTGCCAAAAGGTTACGGAGATACTGAACTTATGCTTAAAGATAATCCTTTAGAAGCAAAGCAAGGAAAAGAACTTACTGGCATCAACGTGACGGATTACTTTAGGTATAGCTTTAGGGTTCACCCAGACTGGTAAGTTTGCGATGTGGTACTGGTACTTTATTTATTAGATACATGTTCCCAAATATATTTGTACTTTTCAACCGGATATTCCGACTGCTTACAGGATATATTGCAAGTACCATTATCTAGAAGGTCACGAATCGGCTAATTCTGAAGAGGAGGTATGGAAGTTTTTAGTTGGTTTATCTAAAAATGAAATTGATATCACAAAGGAGCAATATACAAAAGAGAAAGAAACCACAAACTTTACTCTGAAAAGTGAGTAGAAAACTTACTAAGTAGATTTTTTTATTCTGTTTTATTAGGGTTCCGTCCCCTATAGGATCATTATCTCCTTAATTATCCGTTTGTCTGTCTGACAAGACCCTTTATCTTGGAAAATGAAAGTATCGAGTTAAATTAAAAGCATATGCTTAGGTTTGCGGTTCCTTGAAGCTGTGAAAAAATCAAACTTCTAAGTTAAAGGAATAAAAAGATACCGTGTTTGACGAAAATAACATATATTTCGACAGTCTCATGGAAATCAAAATTCATAGGGTACTTCCCGTTGACCCAGAATCCTGAAATTTGGCATGAAGCAAGGGCAAAGTCAAAGTCAAAGTCAAAAGTTTTTATTTCACATAGGCCTACATGGGCACTTATAAAACGTCAGAAGCTAGTGCACGGTTCCAAATGGGCTTACACCACAGGTATAAGAATAAATGTGAAAACAGTAAATTAGTTGTTACGTCACAAATAAAAACTTTGCGCGATTCGGAAAAATCTTCGAGACTCCATTCGGTAATTAAACTATTTACATAGTTAAGTTTGTATGGAACCCACAGTGCGCCAGTCCGACTCGCACTTGCCCAGTTTTGTTTATAAACCAGAGATCCTGAACTAACTTTGTCCACCAGCACACTGCGGCATGACACCACTTGGGAAAGACGATTACTATTGTAACGAAGACTTAGTGAAGCAATTAGTGTTCGATGCTAAACTGTCCGCGCCATACTTCGAGACCTGGAGCGCCACGGAGGAGGAGATGGATTTAGCCAAAAAGTACAATGTGAGCGTGCGGTTCATTGCCACGTCTAGTGGTCTGACAAGATGGCACTATGTGTTCGATACTGACAAGAACGAAAAAGTTGATGACCATGGGAAGACATGGAAGAAATATGCTGGAAAGTAAGATTTTTTTTATTTATTACACACAACAAAACACTGTTGACTGTTGTCTTTATACATTTTATACGGACTCACCGCACACGGTTGACGCCGGTGGTCGCCATACGCTACAAATTATCGGCCTCTTCTAGCTTCTCGTGGCGACGTTTGTGTCTGTTGCGTGTGGCCCGTGTGCAGCGACGCTTAGATCCCATTACATTTTTTCGATCGCTCCAATTCAAAATTAGTAATACGTTACGTAGTGTTATTGGAAGACGTACTATAGTTCTATGTAGAAAACAAATGGAGATTTCTTTTTTAATACCTATACGTTACCCCACACTAGGAATTAATCCTGTATCGTAGGTGCGCTCACACACAAGTAAACTCACATACAACACAGACACTCATTTCCGTTATACCTATCTGTAGACCATACAAATATTAGTTGCATATTTGTGATATTGGTATTTGCATATTTGTGATATTAGTATTTGCATATTTCTGATATTGGTATTTGCATATTTCTGATATTCTGATATTGGTATTTGGATATTTCTGATATTGGTATTTGCATATTTCTGATATTGATATTTGCAAATTTCTGATATTGGTACTTGGACTGTTGATTGCAGAGTTTTCGGAGACGACTACCACAACACAATTGAAGAGACTTGGTATAAAGCAGCAGTTCTTCAGCACATGATAAACAAAGAATCTCTGGTGGTAGCCACCCCGCTTCCTGTCCTGGATGACATAATCAAGAACCCACCAAAAGTCATCAATCCAGATGGGGACATCACTATAACTGCTAGCTACGCCATATTCTATAAGGACGGCAATTCAGAAACACCAGCGTCCGTGGTTGGCTTCCAATATTCGTACCTGAAATTCTATGATAGATTTTTACAAATTACGAATATAACTTTGGACGGTTCTAAGGTATGTAAAGCTTTCTGGTATATAATAATTATTATTACTACGTTTTCTACAGCCTTGATAATAAACGCGTAGCAAAGTTATGTTGAGTTCAAACCTCGATAGATATTTGATTAGTTTTTCATTCTGGAGTAAGCGTGAGAATCTCTGTCTAAACCACTTTTTAGGAAGGTCTGTCCTTCTGTCTGTCTGTCTGTCTTTCTGTAAGCGGGCTTCGTATCTCATAAACTGTAAGAGGTAGAGAGTTCAAATTTCTACAGAATGTGTATTTATTGCCGCTGCAAATTAAAACAAAGTTAAAAATTAAAGGGGAATTCTCATAGAAGAAACGTTTTTTTTATTGGCGTTTTTTTTTGTTCGATTTTTATATTGTAGAGTACAGAACCATAGGGAGGCCAAAGAAAAGATGGATGGATTGTTTGAGGAGTGATATGAAAGAAAGGTGATAGTGTGATGGGTGACAGGACAGAATGGAAGAAAAAAACTTGTTGCGCCGACCCCAAGTAATTCGGGATACGGGGCAGGAAGAAGAAAAAGAAGTACAGAATCCGTCGTGTGTAAGTCCGACACCCACTTGGCCAGCTTATGGTCCGGAGTGAGGAGGAGTGGCAGGCGGTCGCCTCCTTCTGCGAAGCAGTAATGCTAGCAAAGGAGGCGGCCGATCGCGTGAGGCAACAGCAACGGTCCTCACGCCCCAACCGCCGCCGGCATTCCGATCCCGATTTCCGGCCACCGTAGGCCCAGGCTTGCGGACGGCGAGCAATAGGTGGCTCGCCGTCCGACCGTCCGGTAACTGTCCGAACCGAGCCCAAGCCGTCGACGGCGCGTATTGTTCCACGCGCGCCTCAGGGTGATGTCAGCAAATCGTTGGGGTCCAGCAGGGTCGAAGCCTACTGGGGCCACGGGTAGTGTGAAAGCGAAGCCCGGGGCCCCGGGATGAAGGTAAAGAGGGAACAGGAGTGGGTTTTTAGTCAGTAAAAGTCTGACACTATCTCTCGCTCCACCCAAGAGCGAGATATGTCATTAGATGATTTTCCCACCTTAAAAAAAAAAAAACTTGGCCAGCTTTTTTTTTCCATAGTTCGTTGTGTTCTCTTGAACTATCGGTTATCATAACTGACCACTTTCTTTACGCGTTTTCTCGCTATCAGTCGAAGTACCTACCAAATATTTGAAGTTAGATATCAAATAGTAGCAAATAATAATAATAATAATAATAATAATAATTTAATTTTCCAGATAATACAATCCATTATGGTTAGTAAAGACATACACAACTTATAAACTAGTGTTAGTACATCTATATCTCGGTCAATTAAATAAATACATTCAATAAAGCATGTCACTAATAATAAATAAATTACACAATCAAAAAAAACAATTAACATATACACACAACACTACTTCTGGGCACGGTTTGAGGATAACACTTGCGTCCTCGTCCAGTGTTTTAATATAAGGCCGTCAGTCCTATCCGCTACGGTTTTTAAGAGACTGTTGGCGCTGCCCCGTACCCGCCCCATCAGGGATGCGACACGCTTTCGTACGATAGCATAAAAGTCATCAATACGTGCTTCCGCAAACATCCCCGATGCGCTGCAATGACGCGGCAGCCTCAACAGTGCCCTGTATGCGTTATTATATTGGACCCGCAAGGCGCTGTAAGCCCTCTGCGTGTAGTCAACCCATAGACTGCAAGTGTAAAAAGACTGGCAGTATGCCCTAAACAGAGTAGCCTTTACATCCTTTGAACACTTTGCAAATCTACGAATCAACATATTGCTTCTGACTGACAGCGCCCTGCGTTCCCTCTCCATGTCATCATTATCGGTCTGTGAAGCAGTGACCCAGTGCCCCAGATATTTGAAAGAAGTAACCCATAAAAAAAAAAAAAAAGGTAGTGTATTTTGGTATATCCTAAACATCAATTATCGCTTTTGGTCCAGGGGTTATAACTATTACAATACTGAAGAGTATATTAGTTGTCATTTAACGTTTACTCATAAGAAGGCTTTAGTGTTTACTTTGTTTTAGTTTGAGAGTTGCATTCATTATTACTTAGGTACCTACATATGAGAACTACGTTATCTAACATAGTTTTTTTCATCCTTGTCAACCAAGTGCCTTCAAACAACGTAAAATTTCCAGGAGCCAACCTGCGATCCGAATTCCGACAAGTACGACTGTTACATCATCGACAGTTCCGGGTACATCGTGCTGGCTAAAAACAAGAAACTAGTGGGGCAGTTCTTCGGCGCCGTCGAGAAACACGTGATGCAGTCCTTCCTGGAGATGAACATCTACGACCACGTCGAGGTCTTCAACTACCAGGCCCTGTGTCCCATCTCCGTGCTGATTAACACAAGTGATTCCTGGACTTTGCGCACGGTTAGTTCTTATAGTCCTACTTTTAAGAAGTACTTACTTCTGAATCGTTACATATTATAAAACAAAGCCCCCCACCGCGTCTGTGTGTCTGTTCGTGATAAACTCAAAAATTACTGAACGGGTTTTCGTGTAGTTTTCAACAACAGACTACAGAGTGAGTCATGAGAAAGGTTTAGTTTAGGTGTATAACACATGCATAATTACAATAGAGAAAAGCTGCAAATTCCAAAGATTTGTAGAATCCGTGCCGTATAATGCTGTGGCGGGTCGATACTATAAAATATTTTCTACCGGAAATTTCTGACTAGCCCCACTAGCCAAGTTACAACCGTTTCGTTTCGATTCTCTTTTCGTTGATGACTTCGAGTAGGCCACGCCTTCGATTCCTTTATTCTAACGTCATCGCAATGCTCAGTCACGTGGTCAGAACAAAGGAATAGGAGGCGTGGCCGACTCGAGGCGATCAACGAAAAGAGAATCGAAACGAAACGGCTGTAACTTGACTAGGGGGCAGTTATTCCGTTAATCCACCCTAAAGGGGAAACTCGTGATTACCTATTCATCCCACTCTCACTATCTACGTCCGTCTTGTGTGGATAGATGAACACGCGTTATAGAGTACCCATCCACCCAAGTTAGGATATACCGAATAACTCTTTCAAATACTTAAGTACCTATAGCGAATTTCAAAGTATTTTTTTGCTTGTTTTCAATATAACATACCGTAACTACCTACGGTATGTTATATTAAAAACAAGCAAATTCTACGACCGTACGGAACCAGATTAGGGACAGTGCCTATAGGTCTCAGATTTTTTGTGATTGTATGATGCAAGAATAGATAGTTATTCCTTTCCATGAAACATTTATTTGAGGGTATTTCCAAACATATAAAGTTCAGCCTCCTAGAAGCCATGACCCTCAACTGTGGATATGGCATTGACGGCACGGTTGGCGCAGTGGCTGCTGCTCTGCTTGTCACGGTTTCGATTCCTACTCAGAACAAATATTTGTATGCGGATGTTGTGTAACATATTTGTGAATGCACCCACGATATCGTTGTCTAGTACTCATAACACAAGCTCTGCTTAGCTTGAGACTGGACGGCGTTGTGTGATGGTTGTGGAATATTATTATTATTATTATTATATAGAAGTTATTCCAGTCCCCCTAGCCAAGTTACGATCGTTTCGTTAATAAGCGTTGAGTTGACGTCAGAACAAAGGAATCGGAGACGTGGCCTACTCGAGGCGTTCGATGCAAAAGAAACGATCGTAACTTGGCTAAGGGGGCTAGTGTCGAACAACATTTTTTAGGGTTCCGTACCTCAAAAGGAGAAAAACGTAATTCTTATTGGATCACTTTGTTGTCCGGCCGTCTGTCTGTCTGTCTGTCTGTGAAGACCCTTTACGGTATCGAATTGAAATTATAACCATATACTCAGGTCTGCGGTCTATTGAAGCTGTGAAAAAAACAAATTTCTGAGTGAATGAAAAAAAAAGATTCTGCCGTTTTCGGTCGTTTCGGCCGAATCTTTCGACACTCGCAAGGAAATCTAAGTTCATAGGGTACTTCCCATTGACCTAGAATCCTGAAATTGGCATGAAGCAAGGTCTCATATCACAAGTATAGAAAAAAATCTGAAAACTGAAAATTTTTAGTTACGTCGTGATTCGGAAAAATCTTCGTAACTTAATTCGGAAATTGAACTGTTTTCATAGGTTAGTTTGTACGGAACCCTCAGTGCGCGAGTCCACCTCGCACTTGCCCGTTTTTTTTTAAAGAAAGATAAATACCTTATGGTTAGTAAATAACAAGAATATTTTGTAGCCTTTTAATTTAGCGCTGAACTTCTTTCACTGGCTGGTGACTGAGATCCTGCTGCTGATCATGAACATGTTCAACGGCGCGTACGCCGCTGGCACCTTCGATGATACTGGTGAGATGTTATAATGAATCTGTGGTTCTGTAGTAAGAGATCTTAAACCCTGACAAATAATTCGATTTAGAAAAATGACAGAACTTTGCATTCGAAAATTGCAAAAATGTGTGGACCAATCTGTCATTTAACTGAATCGAATTACTTTTCTGGGTGTAGGCTAGATAGTATATAATAGTAGACAAGTTTAGAATGCTCTCTCTACTTTCACATTTTTTGAGGATGTTCTATAAAGAAACTGAAATCTGAGATTATTGTAAATAGGTACCTACAAATGGTTTCTTTAAAAATGGTTGTTTATAAAACACACTAGCCGCTATTGACGTAGGTACTTTGTTAAATGATATTACAGAAAAGGTCTTTGTCCTCCAGTGAGTAAGTTAATATGATCAACTTAATAATATTAGTCTAAAAATCCCACTGCTGGGACTTGGGTCTAGAGATATCTAGGAGAGGGAATGGGTCATAATTCAGCACGTGGGTCCAGTGCTGATTATAGATACAAGTGAGTAACAGTTATAGGGTGAGAAATACAGCGGATGCGTATCACTGTCGATAATTTTCAAAATGTTCTCAATGCTAAATAACAATATTGTAGGAAATTGTAAAAACTGGCAGTAACCACACGCTTGTGTAGGTTAGAAGAATGAGCTCAAACACCAACTAAATGTACCCACGGCAATAGCAGCACAGCAGCACAAACTAATTACTTTCCTGTGTACACACAATTTTGTAGTAGTACATAGATAAATGGAGAAAAACCAGCGATAAAACTAATAGCAGCACTTACTAAATGAACTTTGTAGCGATAGTGTCCAATATGACTTAGCTTTTCGCAAACGAAACAATTAACTGCAAATCTATGTATTTATATGTAGTGCTACTGAAACTGCATGGTAGCTCGCAGCCTTCACTCTTCTATAAATAAGCATGTTTAATTCTTCTGCTTTATGTAACTGCATGATTGTATCGTACACAGACTATAACGATGGGTTCCACAATGGGTTCACAGCAGCGCCTCCGACGACTCCTACGCTCTTAGCAGAAAATAAAACAAAAGCTCAGAAAGAAAACATCAAAGAGGAGGAGACGCCATTCTCCTGCGACCATAGTATTACTCTTTTTATACTGAACCAAAAATATTTTTCGGAGGAATCGGGGGCTTCGCCTACCGTTCATAAAGATGAAGCAGGGCCGTGTTGGCCCGCGTACTGGGCGTCCTACATTCCTAAGACGAACTTGGTGCTGGTGGTGGTGGAGAAGCAGGACGACTTCGACGCGAACTGCACGCTACCGCCCGACACCAAGCCGCAGCCCACGCGCATGTCGCGCACCAGCCGCGAGCCCTGCCACAAGCTCGACTTGGGCGCTCTACATAGACGACGTCTTGAAGGCTGCTATACTTACCACGAGGGGGTATGCTTTAATTATACTTATTTGTATTCCTACGTTGTACTACTTATAATTCTACTACTATCTACTGATCACCTTACTTACTTAGTACTTTGCTATGTGAAGGGGGGAAATAAAAAAAAAACATTTAAAAAAAAAAACAACCGATTTCGCAACAAAAAACTGCTGGTGTTTCTGGTTTTATTTGGTTGTTTTTTATCACCAACTTCCCAAATTAAAGTTATTTTGAACACTTTAGTGTTTTTTATAGCGACGTCTGTTTTTTTTTGTAAAAGGTTTTATATTTCACACTTTTTAGTTTGGATAGACTTATAGCCAGAGTACAGAGTAAAAATTTCAATTAGCCCAAACACTGCTAGGATAAATTGTTTTATTATGAAGTTACTGTGCCTACCTTCTACCTTCCGGCTCCATCATCAGATCAGTTCGATGCTACCTTTGCACTTTGCATCTCTTGACAATTCTAATAAGCCCAAACACGGCTAGGATACATTTATTAATTACGATGTTTTGGTGCCTACCTTTCGGCATCATCATCATCATCAGACCAGTTCGATGATACTGTTTTCTACATATTTATTCAGAACCATTTATTTATTTGTATTGTCAGTTTCTTACTATCTTCATTGTGATATCTATGAAACTGTAAAGTTCCGTTGGCCATTTCTGGTCTTCTTCAACAGTTCCACTACATCAAATGATACTTTTTGACTGTAGTCACGTTGTTTTGAATGTTTTTGACTGTTGTTGTTTGTGTGTATCTACTTCTCGATGAAAACACCAAAATCACTATATGGTTTGCTATAATATTTGAGGAGTTCACTCAATTACTCATGGATCCCATCATCAGAACTGGATTTTAATAAAAATGGGACCAATCTGGAAGCTTATCCTTTTAAGTAAAAACATAAAATGTTGCAAATCTGTTCATAAATGACGGGGTAAAAATACAAACGAATTAAGAACTAATTAAAAATAACCCTAGTCGTCATTTGAGTTTTCCTTAGAGAAAGAAAGAAAGAAAGAAAAAACGTTTATTCGTACCTCACACATACAGTAAAATTAAAATAAAAAACAGTAGAATCACAAATGCAATCAGTGCAATCTCAAATGGTCATAGTGGCCTAATTTTGCTGAAGACCACTATATAAACTGGAACTCATCATATATCGAGGATTGGTAGCTGAACCACTTTATAAGCTGAAGGCTATCTATCATCATCATATACCGAGGCTTTTTTCCCTATTTAACATGTGTCGTTTGTCTACTAGGAGCGGAACATAACAGCGTGTGACGGCAACATCGCCCGCATGGACGTGGCCGTGCTGTTGGTAGCCCTGGTCGTAGCACTAGCAGCCAAGGTCTCCGCGTGATGTACATCCGATATATTTGTACCTTTGTTATTTTAGCAATAAAACTTGTTGCTCCTGTACTTTGTGTTTCATTTATTGTCCGTAGCTCCTGAAGTTAAAGTACTAGAGGCCCTACCACAAGCTGTTAACGCGATCCATTTTACGACCTAAACTGTGCTGTTAAAGGGATGGAGCTATATAGGTTGTATAGCTCTATTCTTCTTTATCGCTCGCACGCCTGACATGCATGGCTTACCATGACGTGTTAAAGGGGCCTGAGCCCCTGGAAAATGATAACCTCTGTCTAGACTATTGCCAGCTATATAATGTGATACAGACAGTTATATCAATCGTAAAAACCTTTTGTATTGTGTTCCTTGTGAAGAGATGGGGTGTTCCTAAACGCAAATCAATTAGCCAAGAAACAAATAAATGGGTTGAAAATTATAATTATAAAAACTACTCATATTACGAGATAGTTTAATAATGAGAAATATATGAAACATTCAAGTAGTAAAAAAGCTAAGGCGTACGAAAGCAACAAACAAGATCAGAACGTATACGGCACGTCCTATAGACACGGTGACCTAGTGCCGAGAGCGATGCCAATCGATGGCAGGTGGCGAGCGAATCCACAAGTTACGTTAACGCGATGTACGATACACAAACAAGGGAGCGCTCGTCAGAGGTCGGTAGTCGAGCCGCGCAGGGGAATTAACGCGCATGCCCGCCCCGCGCTCACTCGCGCCTGCGCACTGCGCCGCACACCTATCAACCTTATCAATGTTCGTCGCCCAGTACCTCCCGTCACATCCAACACATCGGATTCCCTTAACATCATCAATGTCATTATTAGATTAAGTGCGTAACATGTTCTCCAGCAATTCTAGCCAGTGAACTAACGTCGTGGTGGTTCTGATGTGCAAGTGTGTCGGTGCTTTCGTGCTACTTCTGCTGGTTCTGTTCCTGGACTCCAGGGACTGCTCGGCTAGTGCACAGTATGATGCCGGTGGCAAAATATCGCTTAACTCGTAAGATATTTTTGTTGAATACTAATTCATAATTAAATTAAAGTTTTTCCTTCTACCGACCGATACTAATGGCTTCCAGACAAAAGTATCTAAACATAGTCCTTTAATTTCTAGCTATCTTTCTTGTTACCTACTTCGCATCAATAAATAAAGAAATGAATAACTGACTTTGAACTACAAAGAATCTATAAATATCTATCGAAACCCTAACATCGTAAAAAATCCATAAAGAATGAGTAACTCGGAAATGCTAAACGAATGTTCTCTGACAGAGAACTTATGATTTGTTTTATTGTAATGTCTATGTTACCATTTTAGAGTCCAAGCATGGGCGGTTAAACTTGGTACTGAATTGTATCATTTTGGCGAGTTTATCACCAGGAAGAAAGAGGTTCAGGACGTAAGTAAACTTTTTAAACATTTTCTGCTATCTATTCAGATTGCGCATTCAGGTGGTAACAGTATATTGTTATTTATTACATACAGAGTTTTAAATCTGCTCAAGTGGAATCGAGAGATGGTGAAAAACTAGTCCAAAGTATGTCGGACGATATTCGCGCCATGATGGAACTAAAGATTAGTGCCGTCAAAAGGATAGTGGAGGCCGCAGAGAATATGGCGTTTGATAAACAAAATGAGCCTGTTCCTGAAGACTTTCAGTACTACAACAGCAAAGAAATGGAGGAGCCGTGGGACGAAGTGTCGATCACAACGACTCCAGAGACAGATTTTGGTCAGGAAAGTTGGATAGTACGACCTCCATCGAAGAACGCGCACACGCAGCAAAACCCACATTTTTCTAACATTCCAGTAAACACTAATTTTAGCAGTGTGCACGTTCCGACAAATGTTTATGCTTGGGGTGAGTAAACCATAGACGCGTCATCGCAAATATTTTGCGAACGGATTCAAAACGATTAACGTATTGCAGCACCTGAAGTCATCAAAGGGATCCATTGGTCGGAAGGACTGGACACGCACTTCATTAATAACTATCAGAGCGATCCAACACTCTCGTGGCAATACTTCGGCAGCTCAACTGGATTCATGAGGCATTACCCTGGTAATCAAAATATATTGTCTAATGTTGTATAGTCGACTATATTGAAAGCTTAAGCAAATTTTTCTACAGTTATTAGAATATTATTAGGTCTGATTTTGCGTTACTGTAATAACCTTGCAACAAACTTGTTATCAATTTTATTAGATAGGTATAATAACCCACATTTGCCGTCTCTGACATGGCGACTGGACATGATACCACAATTTTCATGAATGGTCTGGTCATGACGTAATTTTTTTGGCATTTTGTTAAAAATTGTTAAATTTGATTAAAATTGTAGTAATTAAGGTTAAAGAAACAAAATTCCCGGTTATAGTTATGCTATCTCCGTTTAGTATTTTTATTTTACTATATAGAAGCAACTAACAGTCGCATTAGAATATCTTACAACTAATTATAATAAAGACAAGTTTTGGCAATAATGCAATCCACAACTTTGCCCAAGTATTGACAGTTTCTTTCAAATATTAATTTTTCATTACTTATACTCGGAAAGCAGGTCTGAAGTTGCCTAAAGAGCGGGTTGAAAGTAATACTTTTCATCCCTAAGGAGAATCACTTTCAACTGACAGCTATCTAATTCTTAGGGGTTAAAATATGAAATTGCCGTTTTATAAAACCGGTTACTTTGAAGTGTATAAACGATAAGTTCAAATAAACGAAAATGAGAGCCAATAAAAAAAACTTTTTTCGTATTAAGAGTTCCAAAGTTCCAACGTAGAAACTATGCATTTCAATATCAATGACGTTCACCTACGACTTTCTTCTCACAAAAAAACTCTGTGTTCTTGGTTTAATAGCTTTTTTTTGGAAAGAAACGTTTTGGAAAGAATAGAATAGAATAGACTACCCATATTACAAAATAATGCGAGTTTTCTTAGATTTCATACATACATGGTTATAAGTACTGCGATGTTAAAGAACATGTGAAACACAAAGAAACCAATAAATACTTAATTTCGATAAAAAAAATAACGTACCTTTAATATAAAGTTTATTTGACCTTATAATTTCAATATAATCCAAAGAAATAACACTTTATGTACAAAAACAAGAACAAAAAATGTCTACTTGGACGATTTCTAACGATTTTTTAACAGAAAGGGTCAGCTTTCAATCTTATTGATAGTACCTAACCTAATAATAATATCTACTGTTGATTTATGGTACCTAATGTGTCAATTCTAGTTCCACATCCTAATCGAAATAATGTTTTAGCATTGAAATGGAGGGCTGACCCTGTGGATATTTATGATTGTCGGACTCGGGCATGGTACATGGAAGCGGCTGCGAGTCCAAAGGATGTGATCATTTTAGTAGATCGCAGCGGGTCGATGACCGGGCAAAGGCGGGACATCGCCAAACACGTCGTCACAAATATACTCGACACCCTCGGTAACAACGACTTTGTCAACGTATTGACTTTCGCTGACACTGTAGAGGAAATTGTACCGTGTTTTGAAGATTCTCTTGTGCAGGCGAGTAACAGCATTGTTATTTCAATCTCTCACGTACCTTACGGCCTCAGTAAGAAAGCCATAAGTTGTAAATTGTTGTTTGAACATGCACTTAGTACATAAACAATATATCAAGATAAAGACGATAGTAAATTTCTTATCTATTTTTTTATGTTGGTAAAGTAAACTTATCACCAGGTATCATCAATATTATTTTCTGTCATTATTAGGCCACATTGGGAAATCTTCGAGAACTGAAATTGGCAATGGACAGTTTCGAAACGCAGGAAATAGCAAACTTTTCAGCGGCGTTAACGAGAGCCTTCGAGCTACTGGAAATGTATAGGAATAGCTCTGGAGGAGCAAATTGTAATCAGGTAATTAATTTAACAAAAAAAAAAAACATTTAAAAATATAAAAAATAGAAGTCCACCGGGACTTTGGGGGAGGCCTATGTCCAGCAGTGGACGTCTCGGCTGAAATGATAATGATGATGGTGTGAAGTCCATCGGTGTCGGGAACAGAGTCCAAGCTACCGGTGGTTAGGACTCCAGAGATAGGAACCTCCTCACAGCGCGAGCAGTACTGCCTTCTGTATCAGGCCTTTGATCCAACCGTGCAATGACAGCTTCGACAGATAGTCGAGACTTTATTAAAGTAGAGCTTTAATATACTGTATAAATATATGAATTCTGTACTTTTTCCTGCAGAACAATTGTTGATTTAGCACGACAACGGCAAGGAGAGAATTTAGAAAAATACCAAAACCAACTGATACAATGTTTTGTTCTTCCAGGCAATAATGCTGGTTACCGATGGTGTACCCTATAATTACAAAGAAATATTCGAAAGATTCAACTGGAAGTATGAGACCCCAGTGAGAGTATTTACGTACCTGATAGGTCGCGAGGTAAAGGTAGTACCACATCAAGGTCTTACTGTGTGTCGTAGTCATTGTGCGACCTGCATAATGCCTTCCTTCGTACCAAAGTGCCAGTACGCCTAGAATGTGGTACCTGTTGTTTGTCTACTTTATATACTGTACATTACATTAAACCCGTACATCGCATGGTGGTGTTCTCGTAATTTGTGAAGTTTTCCATTCTCAATGTGCTTATGCTTGTAGTTTTTTTTGTTTTGTTTGTATCGTCTCTTTACTGTGGGTTCACATATGAGCGACATGTAACAGAATTTCATGATCTAAAGCTTAGATTAAGCTATCAAATTCTATCTACTTTCTACTGCAATTATATTTTGGTGTCAATGCATAGTCTCAAGTTTGGACTCACTTTAATGTACGATTCACCCGTGACTACGGCCATGGCATAATTTAAGAGAATACACGTGGATTTCGGACAATTGTATTACATACTTCCTCCATCTAGTGGCAGTCATGCGTTCCAAAACGCTGTGTTATGTGTGTGTCGTATTTTAGATCATAAAATGAGACAGGATGACGCCCATTAAGCGAAATTTTGACCACGATTCATTTAGAATGATTGTATGAATTCACACCTACTTCAAAATTCGTCTACTAATGCTTTTGGAAAGTTATTGAGAAAAATTGTGGTTTTAGTATCGAGAAAGTTAATGCACTCTGTGGATATTACGCTTACATAGCTGTAGCAACATGCGACGATAATGTAATTTTCCTGAATTGATTCACTCGAATGCGTTTCAAATGCATTCTTGAAATATTGAAAACGGATTTTACAGTGAGTTTGAATACAAATAACAGTCTCGGTAGATTTTTCGTTTAATATGTGCGTCAGCCTATAAGAATTAGAGCATTACATGCATTTAAGCAGTGCTGATTTTTACGTAATGGTTATGCATTTAAATTTTTTTTGGGATACTTAATAACTATTATTATATTCTTCTAGGTACCTACTTAGATTAACTTTAGATCCTAACTAAATCTTTTTCTATGCTTTTTAACTAAGTAGCATCCAATAAAACTTAGATTATAACAGCATTTGAAATGATTGTAGATAGTTCCAATATTGATGTTGTGAAGCCTTACCGCTATGCTGCAGAAGACACTTAGTTATGCGACAATGAATGCAGCACTCACAAAAGGCCGACTAGAGAATCCAGATATAAAAGATGTGTGGTAACAAGTAAAGGAATGTGTAGGTGGCAGACGTGAGGGAGGTGAAGTGGATGGCGTGCGCCAACCGCGGGTTCTACGTGCACCTGAGTACTCTAGCAGAGGTGCGCGAGCGCGTTCTCGAACATGTCAACGTGCTCGCGCGCCCGCTCGTGCTGCAGAGAGAGAAGCATCCCGTCGTCTGGACCCCCGTCTATGCTAACGTTACTGTAAGTCATTCAGTCTTTTTGAAGAGTTTTATATACCTGTACAAATGCCTACATGATTTGTAAAGAACCAACCAGCATTTGTTTTATCGCAGAATATAAATATGTATATTATGTAACGCTTAGGATCCGAAAGTAGCTGATTATCTTTGGGAACAACGTGAAAGAGCCGAGCAAAAGGAACGCTTCATGAGCCAGCGACGCGACAAGAACCTCTTTAACTCGGACAAGGAGCAAGACAGACGATGGAGAATTACACAGGTAATAAAATAAGTCACCATGCATTTTGTTCCGAGTTTTGATGTTAGCCTTAAGTACCCTTCATCACTGCTCAACGTTAATGGAAGGTTGACCTACGTTCGTTGCAGATGAAACAGGGCCAGTACAGTGAGCTTGGAAATTCCAATTATCAGTTAATGACATCCGTATCCATGCCTGTTTACGACCTGCGACACAACGAGGTGAGCTGTCCCATGTGCTCTCATTTTAAGCCCTGAACTTGAAACTCCCTTAATGTGTAATATTACCAAAATATTCGGGAAAGAGAATGATTTGAGTATCTTTATTAATTTGCGTTTTTATTAATTGAAGTATCTTTTCTCAGTGTCAGTGTTCTTCTCTCTTCTAGCCAAATTATTCTCTTATCTCTATTATTTAGCTGTACATTACGTCTTTTCCAAATTCTAAATTTTCCATGTAGCATGAACCAAATAAACCTGTCATCTGTTTCAAAAGATTATGTTTACAGATTGGTTTTATTTCCTACTAATTGGACGTAAGCTCTATCTCTTCTAATTACTTTACTCTTTACTCTATTGTCTTCTTCTTTTACATGTCAATGTCTATTAATAACTCCGTTTTGTTTGATGGTTTCCCCTCAGAACATCACAGAGAATGTACTGATAAATGAAGCTTACTGGGTTTCGGTTACGAAAGAGGTACTACACTTAGAAAGTTTTGATGATTTAATTGTAAAGTTTTTGCAAGATACAAGAGAGTTTTTATGATTTAGTTTTTTGGATTTCAGTAACGGTACAGTGTTATTTGGCCCCGTTAGCGATGCATCTGTCCTCGATAGATGTGTGCGCGGAGGGCGGCGCGCGCTCGGCCGCCGCACCGCCTGACCAATGTGTTGTCCGACCCTTTGGCTTACTGTAGTGATGTAGTTTCTACTAGATCGTAGGCGTAGACCACTAGGGTGTTATGAACGACTTTTCTATCAATCATCAAGTTAATTTTCTATGCAAGAGTTATGATCTATATACACTACACACACTATCTAATGAAATCAAGTATTTTTGCCTGAATATAGTGATGTCTTCGTAGAGACCATTTTAAAAGATTGACTTGTATGACGACAAGTAAATGTAAATATTTTTGAATAACAGTATCGTGTAGCCCGACATACGCAAGACGAGTATGGGGCCTTTGTTACTTGAGTATCTACTGAGTTTAAACTATTCTCTTCTTAAGAATGGCAATTTTTGATATTAACAATTTTAGCAATATTTAGTCTCTCCACGAGAGGAGCCATTTTAATTTCTAGCGGAAGTTGTTACAACGCATTTATCTATATGTTATTATATTTTATTGCATTCGTACGTCCACAACCAATCGCAGTCCGTAGAGGAGAACGGCCAGAAAGAGGTAGGCCAACGCTCATAGACCTACTGCCTCCGTGAGACGTGACAGACGATGCGTGAGAGGCGACGGACGAGCGGTGTGCGTGCCGTGTCGCGTGTGCGGCGTGCGCGTGCCACACGGAACACGAGCACTCGACACACGTCTGTGAGAAGATGCTGCTTTCAATGTTTGTGCACATATTTATACTAAGGGATACAGTTTGAAGTGCAACATTAAGTTACTGGCAATGTCTATGTCTATATGATTAATTTAAAAATTTCGACAGATTTTTACAAGGATACAATCCAAAGGGTATTTGTATATTTACAATCAAAATAATGGTAGTGGGTTTTTTAGAATCTAAAGAGTAGTATTTTAATTTTATAACATAAAATTATTTAATATTTGAGTAGTAATTGCTAGAACCTGTAACCGTGGATATAAAATTAGAATCCTTTAACATAGTTCTATATAAATAAACATATAGAACTTCGCCTAACGGGGCTTAGATGCTAAAAAATCAGTAATTTATTGCTAGTTTTACGAGATTGTCATAATGTTGTATAATATCAGTAGACTGATGGCCACTACATCGCCAAATGCGGAATACCTTGTAGTTAGAATAATTTTTGACTGTTTACTTACAAAAAAAATATACAGCATATTTTTATAATATTTTTTATATTTCGAATGTAGATTTATAAAATGGTAACGTAGACATTAGCTATATTGATTTGCAGAAAAGCCTGAGACTAAAAGATGAATCAATAGATATCATTACTGTGAAGTGTGTTGTGAAAAATTGTAATATATACTAGTGCCAGTGTTATGTAGTGCTTTCTAAATATTTTCAGATGCGTATAGCTAGACTTTTGGGAGTCGCAGGCACTGACGTGCCACTCTCTGAGATACAAGCAGTAATGTCACCTTATAAGGTATGTTACCATAACAGTCAAGTTAAATCTTGAATTAAGTGAAATATATATATTTATATAACCCATGCTGTGATTTCTAATGTTGCAGATCGGTGTGAATGGTTACGCATTTATAGTCACAAACAATGGATACATCCTAATACACCCTGATCTGAGGCCCGTGGTGCGTATTATATTTTTATAATTACATTGAAATTTTTTATTCTCGCCTCACGCCATTCTGGATTTGGTGCTGCTGATACTAAAAGAAGTTCGTTTTAAGAGAGACTACATTCCGGTTTTTTGTTTTCAGTTTCAACAAATCTTGAAACCAAGCTATAACAGTGTTGATGTGATAGAAGTCGAACTTTTTGATGATGATAGAGGCCCCAGAAACTTTAGTAAAGAGTTAACTGCAGTAAGTGTTCAGTATAGGAATTTACATCGTAACAGTATGCAATGAAGGTTTTACATTGAAAAAATTTTACAGCTGCGACAAGAAATAATTGATCAAAAGACGGGCAACAAGGTGATGAGTGTCAAGTATCATCTGGATGATATGGTAAGTTATGTTGTATTAACAAAAATTATTGGTTAGATATAGCTAGTAGGACAGAGAAAAGTGAAAAAAGGAGGCCTTTGCCCTGCAATAGGACACAACACGCTTATAATAATAATAATAAAAACAAAACAGTTGGTAAGTGACAAATAAATGTTGTAATAACAATTATACAAATTACTTGAGACAGAATATGAAACGAATAGGTTTCCTAAAGTAGTATAGAAAGTTATTGATCATGATTACTCATAGAAACAAGCATCATAAATAGATGTGTAGTATTTCGTTCAAAGACAAGATCAATTTTCGCAAGTCTACACCCAAATATATATTTCTCTACAGAAAAGAGTATCCCGAGCTAAAAGACATTACTTCTGGACGGGCATCAGCGACTCCCCATTCACACTAGTAGTTGCAATACCCGAGAACTATGGCCGCCACCGCATCACTCCTCCACCAACTGATGACATACATAGACTCTCGCTCACCTCCAAGAATATATCAGCGAGGCAGTATCTATCAGACAAGTGGAGCGTTCATCCTGACTGGTGAGTGATTATGTCCGGCAGACCTTACTTCAGAAAAAAGACTAATATTCTGAAGAGCATAGCATAATCAGCCTTTTTAATGTTGCCACTGCTGGGACTCAGGCCTCCTCTCTAGGAGAGGGAATGGGCCGTAATCCACCACGCGGGCCCAGTGCGGGTTGGATTCTGAAATGTATCCTATTCATTCCAGGATGTATTGTCGGCATTATGAACGCACGTTTGCAACTGCTGAGGAGGAGTTGCTATATTTCTTGGAACGAGTGGCCAAGCCTGGCTGGCGCTGGCCGGCCAAGCCTCGACCTCCAGAACACCACAAAAATAAACCTGGACATGAAAAGCACAACAACGGTAACAATTTATTTTTGTTCATACGCCTGTCACATTTTTTTATCGTGGCCATGTCATTCTTGTGACTGAACGGATATTTAATTTTCTAGGCACACCAGAAGCGAGAGACCGAACCAAAGTATCAAATAGCACACCGAAGAATGAATATTATTGTATGTATTAAACTAAACGAATATTATAAAGAGCTAGTTTTGTTAAATGTTACTAAAAAGTAGTCTTTGGAAGAACTTAAACCGGGAAATACACGATTCCACGGGAGCGAATACTCTAGTTTGATAAATAGGTAAACAGATTATAATAATAATACTCCCGAAAATTTAAGCCACGGTAGACAATCTGCCAAGTAGCAGAATATTATAGTGCACAAGTGTGTCGACTCTCTTCCTTTACTCTTAGTCCGAAGGGACGGAAATTCATATGCTTTTCAAGGCACGGGAAGTGTCACACTACCAACTTTCAAACTGCGGGCAGCTACTGTAAAAATCGCAATGATAGCAAAAATCCAATAACGCCTTTTGCCTGAACTGGGACTCCTAACCAGAACTCCACGCTTATTACTTTCATCTCTATGCCTTTAATAGAAGTCGGTTTTAGCAAATTAGCTATTTTCTCAATTATTTTATTGCCCTTATTTCAATTTATTTGGGTTTGGCGCAGTGTTTTTCGTCCATATTCGCTGTCATATCAATATTTACCTACATCCTTTCTTGCTTAACTCTGTGTTGTCAACTTAATTTTCCAATAAGATTTACAATGACTACTTTCTGTTACCAGGCGATCATGGTTTGATGCAAGCTCTTGTATATGACGCTAGGAACACTGCCTGGTTCAACAAAAGTATTTCTGATTCTGCATCCGAGGAGAAAGCGTAAGTACTTTTATTTTGATAAATTATTACAGATATAATGATGCTTTATTTTTTCAATATTTTCAAAGATATGTATATATATACATAAAAAATAATGTCGCTTAGCAGGGAGTACTTACCAATATTGAAATTAATAGATTTTTTAACTTTATTTTTAAATACGAATTAATTTACTTGGAACGCATTTTTACTACTTTCACCTGGATAGCCCATTGACAAAAGTGATCGGATTACTGCCGAGGTAAAGTAAACTTTCGACATGGAGCTGTGTTTTGCATGACTTGTTATTATGATGAAAGTATCATTAGGACGACAGTAATCAGAACTTTTAGGAAGATAATTTATATAGTGATCCAGCCGTAATAATCAGTGTGCTGTTTACATATATAAGGCTCCAAATTGAGTCCAATACACCATAACCGTATATTCAATTTTAGTGTATGCGTAGGTATTGTTTATTAAAAATGCAGCTTCGGATGGGTTTGTATATTATGTATATACCTAATTATACCGGATACCGGTTTATTATCGGTTATTGGTTTCGGATTGTGGAACACTATCATAAAACAACCAGCACAACATGCTGAACATCCCAACTATACGTACAAAACGATTAGGGAACACATTTAAAGTTAAGTATAGCTAAGGAGTAGAATTCCCTGCTGGAGTCTATTTCCTGATAGCTACAATCTAAGCAGTACTTAAGTTAAAATGGGTTAAGCAAGCGTCCTCTATCGTCAACCACATCATCATCAGGTGAGTTAGTAGTAAGCGCGCGCCTCTCCAGTTATTATGTTATGAATTACTTACCAAGAATTTGTTATTGAATTTTAGACTTAATTATTAAATTTATCTGAAAAATCAATACGATTAAGATTTTCTAAGAACATAAATATATTGTATTTTTTTTTTTTCTGAATTCTAAAACTTGCAATATTGATTGCAAATAAAAATAGGTACACGCACGATATACAGTTAGAACGTTTGTAACAGGGTGGAGTTCATCCAACGCTTTGGATACATCGTGGCATTCCTTTCAACGCACAGCGGACTCACGCGATGGCAGACACACCCTCCCAAAGAACATGACAATGATAAGTAAGAAATATTTTACTACACAAGTAATGTGTACTTATGTGTAATGTGGTCTCGTCATTTCATGCAGTTTTTGATGATGTACAAAATGGATACTTTCCGGTTACGGTTACGTGTGATTTTAGATTTTACAGTCTCTTAAAAGAAATTTGCACGAAGCCTAAATGTCTCTTTTCAGACCTGATTTCGGCAAGCAATGGCCACGAGCGATCGAAGAGGTGTGGTACCGTCGGGCTGTGGAACAACACTACGTGGATCCCCTTAGCTACGTATATAGCGTAGACTTGAGCACCATCAAGTTCCCGCTCAACGTTAGCCTGGCCATGGTCACCGCCTCGCACGCGGTCTTCCACGGAGACGGACATAGGAAGGCTCCCGCTGCTGTGGTCGGGTTCCAATTTAAACATGAGCGACTCAGCGAGTGGTTTGATAATATTACATCTTCGGTGAGTTATAATTTTAACGAAATAATTAACCTAACTAGCAATTCTATTGAACAAAAAAGTTAACTATACTTAATTTGTTTAGGGTCTTAACCAGACGTAAACAATCTTAATATGTCTTTTTATTTTTTTTAAATCGTTAAAAGACATACAACAATTACTATAATTTTGTTAATTACCGAACATCGGTTTAGATACATAACTAATTGTAAACATTTATAGATAAATTTTTTAGACAAATGTTAAAATAAAAGACATGTCAAAATTGTTTTCATTTAGATAAGTACCTAAACAAATGGAGTATCTAGACTACAACCTACTTTATTGAGAAAAAAATACATGGAGAAGAAATATTCATTGTCGTATCATGGTCATTTTTTTCAGTGTGAACACAACAAGGAGTGCACAACTTGTCAATCTGATAACTGGGATTGTTATTTGGTGGACAACAACGGCTGGATCGTGGTTAGTGAAGATGCGACTCAGACTGGACAGTTCTTCGGCAGGGTAAGGATCAACTACGTTAATTGGGTCGAAGGACTAGAAATGGTTATAGAGATAGAGAAAGACTGGAGAAACGATGGATGTATTGAGTGAATGTTGATATGGTTAGACAGAAGGTGACTATCTACAGGAAGACATGCTGCACAGTCTGATCAGCATATCTTCTACTTCCAAATAAATTCTGATAAGGCAGGATGATGATATGAAGAGTTGAAAGGACATAGTAGAAACATAATATTTATATAAACTTTTAAACGCAATATTAGAAAAAAAAACTGCAGTGAATTTGTTATTCACAGATTCGACCAGACATCATGTCGAGACTAGTCGAAGACGACGTATACAAGGCAGTGCACATTGTGGACTATCAAGCTGTCTGCTTCAGAGACAAGAAAACTACGAACCCAGCCACTGTGCTATTTACAGTAACCTATATTTTGTTTACATGTTTACCTCGATACTGGCCTAATAATGTAAATGGGACAAGCTTTTCAACTATAAAAAATATCCGGTCATAATTCAAAATGACATATAACCTACGCGTCGACGTGAAAATCCTATATTTTATTCGGCGTTTTGCAACTAAAACAGGCATTTTTATTTCAAAAAATTTAAAAGAAATTATGATTCTACATGCCTGTAATATTTATTCAAACTTCATGTACAGTAGTGGTACATAGGCGGACCATATCATAATGTTATTTTACGATTTTCAGCCGCTAGAAAACTTGCGCCTCGTGATGGCGTGGTTCCTAGCCACCACGGTCTGGTTCTACAACTCTATCACAACAGGTTTGGCACAAGCGTCCAGCTACTCCTTGGACGATGGTACGTTACCCTTTGTATAAGCTGTGCAATTTTTCATGACCATAATGTGTGAAAATACTTCAACAATATTCCACAGTAACCATGAAATTCCAGGCCAATAGCCTGAGTGTCGTGGATCTACATACATATATTTCGCATTCGATGTTGCTCTTGCGCGTTGTCGGCATGTTCTGTCAATCTGCATGACAACGAGCACTTATAGCCGAAGTAAACTGTAGAAGTGATACCGTGTCTAACTTGAAATAACATTTCTCTGCGCGAGATACAAAGTTGTGCTTATCAATGTGTCTGTGCATGGAATATTTTGACTATATGATACAGAAATATATGTTTACTATTAAGTAATTGCCTCTAGTCAAACTTAGATTGAAATAACACGTAATACTAGTCAAGTGTGTTACAACAACTTGTAGCACTTGCTCACCGAATTTGTATACACGAAAGTTATTTTGGGTGCATGTGAGTGCACCGCGCGGTTCAACTGCACCCAACATTACTTCATAGCTGGTTCTCACAATATCTGTAGCAAAAGCAAAATTCATTCATGGAGTCAACAATTGGACTTAGATATTTTTTCTACTAAAGTAGTAATGACTCCATCTTTTTTCAGAGAATGTTACACCCACTGGTGAGTTACATGTAGAGCGCGCACACGCACGTGTTGACCGATAGCCAACTCTTATAGTTTTATATATTCATAGATATTCTAGTTGTTCTCTTATAGAACGCAAGCTCATTTTCGGTCTAGCTTAAATTGCTCAAGGACGAATAAAATATGCAATGATAGATTCATGACAAAAATAGTAATATTCTGAAACTTATTAACACAAAAAAGCAGATATCTAACTACAGCTTTTGGCTAAATTGAAGAAGCATATAATTAGACCGAAAGTGAGCGTGCTAAACGGCAGGAATGTGCATGCTCGTAGAAATGCGTTTTATAGACGATTTTATCAACTTCTATATCGGTACCTGCCTATAATGTCTATCTACCCCAAACGAAGATCGAAAGAATATTGTATTGTAGGATTATAAACATTTGCATGCTTTTCGTTTTTCAGGAAATTAGAATAATATTAACGGCAAAATAACAAACAATTCAAACATTATCAAATACCCGTCCCTATATCATGTACACATTTTTATTTTTGGCATTATCTTTGTATCTATTTTCTTTTTAATTGAATTGGGATCCAACGTAATTTTTTTCTATTTCTATCTTGGATTAATCTGCTATAACTTCTTTTACTTCACCTTAGCTGTATAATAAATTCTTATATTCAAATAATTTTTACTCTTCTGCATGTTTCTTAACTTTTCAACTTATGTTTGTTTCTCATTAAATTTCACGGATTATTTGCTCGTGCATGAGGACCTAAACATTTCATGCTGGAAACTAATAGTCAACTTTCTGGCACAGTTGCATATCAGAGTTACGAAAATGACGAAGAGACCGACGACCCATATATGTCGAAACCTCCAAATATGAGAGTGTTGGAGCGAGACTATGAGAAGCTTGTGCTGATCAACCGAACACGGCCGACTCCTTGCGACAGAGAGATGTATCTATACCAGATAGACTACAACAACCAAGATGAGAAGCTCAACAAACCGGTGACAGAATGCGGCCGTCCGTTCTATGCGCAACACGTCAACTACACCAATATGCTGATGATTGTCGTGGACGCCAACTGCCCGAAGGACGAGGTGGCCGCCATGACCGTGGACGCGACGGAGGTCAATTACAATGAATCTCTGCCCTGCTTGAAGCATATGCATCCCTTGTATAGGAAGCAACCTACTTCGTGCATTAGGAATCATAGTGAAGTAAGTAACACGGGACCTTAACAGTGTGATAGATGACAATGTCATGGCAGAGAAGTGAAAATTTTATCACCAGAAATAATCTAAAAAAAAAATCGAATAGAAGAAAAGGTCCTGTAGGTACAGCTATCTAGCCCATTAGCTAAGCTTGAAATAATACTTCCCATGTAATAATTTCAACCTTCTGCACTAACTTTCCATCGAACAAAAACACATCTGTAAAGAAGGATCAAAATTCTGTTAGGAATTCTGAAATATATATTACAAAACGAATATTAATTTAATTTAAATATTTTTAGGAAAGCAATATCGATATGTGCGGACGGGGCAGTTTACCAGGCAACGGCAAGACGTGGTTTTCGTTGAGCATCTTTTTAATAATTAGATATCTAGTGTAAAGTCGTATTGAAGCGTTTCAAATTGGCAGCCACCTAAAGCATTAAGCGGTCTAGAGTGCGAGATTCATAATGCCTATCAATCTCGCTATCTCTTTACATACCTGCACTTATCGTTAGTGTATTGGAAAAGTCAACGCTGTTAGCTGCTTAGTGCTTTAGCTACTTAGCTTAACTAAGGTTGGCAATCGAAGGGTAGTTAAAAAAACATCACGCATCATGGCAATTTTTAGTCATTGAAATTGATATCTACGAATAACATTTCAATCACTAAAGACGACGTCGGTATAGTTGTGGCATTGTGTTCTGCGAATTACAAATTCTCAAATACAATAGAAGATATTACCTATAATACGTTCTGTTAAGATATGTCATAATTTATTGAAATATTTCTGTTCGTAGTTAAAGAATGATCAAGTAAACTTTTATATAGTTTATATTTGTGTTAATATTGTGAATTAGATATATTGATCTCTGCTTTTAGAATAGGTAGGTAATTTAATGAAGTACATGTCATTCCCACATATCAAATTTTAAATGATAGAGTTATATGCTCCCTTTGTGCCACAATAGGAAGCAATCATAAAAATATTCATATCAACAAATTAAATTATCCTCATGTCACCTTGTGGGGTGGTGTTCTTTAAAATTGTGAGGTAAAGATACAATTTACTTATTAAGGATTTATAGCTTTTATAAAGAATTGGCTTATTGCATGATTTAATATTCAACACATTACTTATCAGTTTTCTCTATGTTGTAATTTAAATAAAATGTTACCTTTGCTCCGTCCTTATAGTGAATTATTTTAAAGGGATGGATACTTTTTACGACATTCTTATCAAATAAAAAACAATTACGGAAAACATTTCAAATTAAATTTTATTGTATTCTTAAATTTTATTATATTGATACAGTATTACACCACCGAGTGGTCAAACTTGTAAAATTATTATTAGAATTTAGTATTTTGAATCTCTGTCATTTACGTATTTGTCTTAGACGTGAACCATTTACTTAATTACTGAAATGTGATTATTTGTTACTATAAATAAATTAATTATTGCAATAATTTAAAATGCATTTCATTATACCACCTGCAATTTCACTAAAGTAAAAATAATATAGGTTAGGAAGTATCTAAACAGAAATAATATTACTTGCATTTCGAGGTTGGTAAGTAGGTATAGATACGAGTACCTACTAGTTAGTTTCAGCTGTTATAGAATTAATCTTCTCAGCAAACTGATTAATTTCTTCCATGAACTCTGTGCGCCAGTTTATTCTCAGCAGATTATTTTGCATCTGTTCCAGTAGGTAGTCCCCATCCATGAATTCCAACAGATTGTGAGCAATCCCCCCACCCTGGCGATGTTCCATCACTACGTCCTCAGCATGGTCATACGTGCGGACCAGATCCTTTATAAAACTGGAACCAGTCTGTAAGCAATAGGTACCAATTGAATCTTTTTTTATTATTGATAGGCTTGCGTTTAACAAATATATCATCTGATGGTAAGCGATGATAATTATGGTCGACGATAGAGCTCGCTTCCCTAGAATTAACCTATCAATTCTTGACATAAGTAGCTATTAGAAAAAACCGAAACCTGGTGTCTGGCAGGCAAATCAATTTATTCCATCAAAATTAAAAGGCTAGTCCTTATTAGATTTGCCGTGGTTAAACGATACGCACGGGTCTAACTTCAAGGTTGACCAATGTTTGTCGAGAACGAGAAGTGCCTCGGAAAGCACATTAAGGGTGTTTTTAATATCGAGCGGATTTCAAATACGCACGCGAACGACAAACACGCGAATTAAATTTGTCAAAATTTATAAATAATCAACTATCGCTCGGTAGATGGCCAGGGGCCATCCATGATAATGTTAAAATGTTAGTCGTACGAGAGAAATGAGTGATGAAGCTATACACCCTAAATAGCTCCATCCCTTTAACAGTTCGGTTTAGGTCGAAAATATAGGTAGTAGTACCTACCTTCCTAGATAGCTAAAGACTCCCTACAAACCTTTTGTTCCGGTTCACTATTCGATGTTTTTTCTTCTTCTTTTCGCCACGAAATTGTCTTTAGTTTTTCAATGGTAGTCTCTTCATCACTTTCTTCTGGTGTACTTTCTTGACACTCCACATCAGTACCTCTTGGAGAGTGCATGATACGCACATCACTGTCTGTAGAATTTACATAATGGCCATCTTCACCACTTGTACGCTTGGTTTCAACGACAAGGTTTCGATCAGGGTCATTTGCTTCTGTATCGGTGGGTTTAGGAAGAACAGCTACGGATACAGTACTTGTGTGAATGCGTCCGCCTTTCTCTGTAGCCGGGATCCTTTGTACGCGGTGCACTCCTGCTTCAATTTTCATTAGCTCAGGCACACCTACACCTTCGATATACATGGTAGCCTTCCTGATACCTCTCGTTTCGTATTTTTCGAGGGAGACGATACAAACCTCCCAGTCTTTATAATCGGCGTATGATTCATACATTTCAAATAGTTGCTGCGCGAACTGCGTAGCTTCCTGGCCGGCGCCAGCCATAACTTCTAAAAGTACCCCGCCTTCCGTCAACTTGGGCTCCAAAAGCAGTGACTGCAAGTCACGATCTATATCCGCCATCCGTTGCAAGTATGACAAACCTTCTTTTTTAACTATTTCCATCGTAGCTTTATCATTACATTGCTTTTTACTAAGCGCTTCAATGTTGTCGTGCAAGTTGTTTCGCTGCTCAAATACGTTTATGATTGGTTTTATTTCAAATAAACGTTTTGATTCCTCGGGTGTTCTTTTTACTTTAGAAATCAGATTTTCATGTTCTAACTTCAAGTTCTTCAGATAAGCTTGAATAGGGAAATCGGATACATTGAAAACACTACACTTACGATGCAATTGTAGTTTTACGGCTGAGAATATAGGCCAAATAAATAAATTTCTTGAAATTGACATTCAGTTTAAGTTGTCGTCTGGGTAAGGTAAAATATATATAAACAATAACACTATAAAAGAAAATACGAAGAAAAAAATATTTTACTCACAATCAAGTAGATTGCGAGACTTCACTTTAAAACGTCAATGAAAATAATTATGATAGTTTTTTATTGACGACATAAGAAAGGAGTAAAGCAGTGTCATGGTATGAGAGCAAGGAGGCGAACTGAGGCGAACCTACTTTAAGGAGATGTAGAATCTACAGACAGAAAGCTACCTAAAGGAATAGGTAGGTACAGTCCTACCAACTTATCTGTGAACTGAAAGAGGACGGCACCGTCAATTCAGTGTTGCTAATTAATATAAGGTGCCCAAAATTGAGTAAGTTTTCAAGAAGGAAATTTTACATTAAACAATCGTTTAATAAGAATAACAGTTTTTACAAATTAAAAACAATGATAAATTTATAAAAATAATAAAATAAATAAAAAGAATTTGATAATTTACATTTACGTAGGTACGCTAACAGTTAAGTCTCTCAGCAATAAACAATGGCTTTATCTAAAAAGTAATCCAATGAAGTGGAAATTCAGCAGATAAAATGTTCCACGGGGGGATACAACTTTCATTTAATGCGAAGTTAAGTAGGTACCTACCTTACAAGAGGTACCTGGATGTCTAGCATTTAGTTATGACCGTACCTGACCCCAACACCAGATTTGACTAATTATAATTAGCAGTGGTACCTAGTGGTAGTGTAGTGTAATAAAAAAAAAACAAATTGCTTTACAATAATTTATTGAAAACCAGGTTTACAGTAATTGTGATCTTTAGATGAACCTGCATACACAACTTCATCCTGGTTGTAAGGCTATACTCCGCTTATTTCCGTACCACTATCATCATTATCACTATCGCTTTCGGTTTCAGTGTCACTTACCACTTCTATAATAAAAGGTTTATCTAAATACAAATCATGTTTTAAGTATTCTCCTTCTAACCTGCGAACGTGTTTAGAATGCTGTGCCCACTCATGAGCTGTAATAGCGTCAAAAGTTTCTCTAACTAGGCGGGGAATTTCAGCATTTTTGTGCTTAATATTTACATCAGCAACTTTTCTTTTTATTGTACTCCATATAAGTTCAATGGGATTGAGATCACAGTGATAAGGTTGCATTTGTGTCTATTGTCTTCTTAATTTTTTTCAATCTCATGTACAGGTTCAAGCTTGTTTCTCTTAATTATATCTAAAAGCTGAGGTTCAGTAAAATTCTCTCCGTAGTCAATTTTATTTTGGGTCAACCATAATTGCATCTTTTTTTTAAGGAATTCGTATTTGGGACTTTATTCACACAAATACGGTGATAAGGAGCATTATCCATCACTATTATGGATGGCTCTCGTAAATTAGGCACAAGTTTTTCAATAACCCACTTTTTAAAGTTTATAATAGTATTCATCTCATCATGATAATCACCACTTTTTGTGTTTGATTTAAATACAAGTAGTGCATTTGTAACAAATCCAGTATAGGAGATACCCGCATGAACTTGAAAATGAATGATGTATCTTTGCCCTTTCGTTATAGGCTCCAATACTCCGTCTTCACCCTCTCCTTGCCAACATTTACCCGATGTATGCGAAGAGTGAATATACCTAGGTCTCATCTAAATAAATTATGGGCTGGGGAGATTTATTATTTTTATCCACTGTATGCAAGTACTTAGCTCTCCAAGCTGATATTTCATTACGCTCCATAAGAACCTTCCGACTGGATTGAGATTTTTTTAAACAAAATCCCACCTTGTGAAGCAGCTTTCGCAGACTTTCTCGCTGTCCTGTGTAATTTATTTCTCTCTTTAAGACCTCTAGAAGCTTTTTAACAGTAGGGACCTCTTTTTTAGCAGAATAAAATTCATGTACTTTCCTCCGTATAACTCCCATGTCAAAATCACCAACATACACAAATCCACTTTTACGCTTTCTCTCCTTGCCTGGTGTTCGAATTTTTGTACCAGTTTCTTCTGCTGCGTGCCCTTCCTTAACTAAGGTGAGTGGACCATGGAAGGCCACTGTAACGAATAAACAGTTTTTACTAGTTTATTTACTGGATAAATGAAAAGAAAAGTTTTATTGTGTAACATATAAATTACTTTTTTAAATTCTAAATGTAATCATTAAAAAACTTAACGTTTCGTGAAGCTCTTCCAAATGGCCTTGCAAGGAACAGGGCTCCATTCAAGGCCAATATTAGAAATCGGTCGCTCAGCTTAAAACTAGAGTTGTAGCAATCTAAATATCTCATTTTACTAAAACTACATATAAAGCTCTTTCATTTAAACGAAACAATTAATGCTTAATATATTATATTCATCTATAAAAACTCAACGAACATTACTTGAACACCATCATATAACTAAGAATATATTAATGAAAATCTTCTTTAGTAGCTCCTTTAACTCTGGATTTCGACATCAAAATCAGGAAATATTTTTATTTCACATAAGCCTACATTTTTTTTTTAAGGTGTGAAGTCATCCAAATGACTTCTCGCGCTCTGGGTGGAGCGCGAGGGCGTGTCAGACTTTTACTGACTAAAACCACACCTGTATCTGCCTACATGGACACTTATAAAACGTCAGAAGCTAGTGCACGGTACCAAATTGGTCGTTTCCTTTGGAGAAGAACCAGCATGAAACTCCATGGTTACTCTTTTAGGAAAATGGTTGTTCTTACCTACAATATTTCCACATTACAGAACCTATTAATATATATTATGTAAGAACAGTGTAGACGTTTTTTTTTTTAAGCGGATAACTGATGACAAATTCCTCTCTTGACTCTACTTTTACTGACTACCCACTTCTGTTCCTTCTTTGCCTTCGTCCCAGGGTCCGAGTTTCAGTTTTACACTAACTGTGGCCCCAGTAGGCTTCAACCCTGCTGGCCCCTACGATTTGCTGACATCTCCCTGAGGCGCGCGTGGAACAGTACGCGCCGTCGACAATTTGAGCTCGGTCCGGACGGTCGGACGGCGAGCCACCCATTACTCGCCGTCCGCAAACCCGCGCCTACGGTGACCGGAAATCGGGATTGGAATCCCGGCGGCGGTAGGGGCGTGATGACCGTTGCCTCACGCAATCTGCCGCCTCCTTTGCTAAAACTACTGCTTCGAAGAAGGAGGCGACCACCTGCCACCCCTCCTCGCTCCGGACCATGGCCAGCACCAAGGTACGGCGCGAGAGATGGGCGCCACCGATCGCCTCCACGAGGACACGGCGTTGCTCTGCCATATCCCATCCCATATTCACGGTTTCTGTATTCGCGGCATATTTACAGAACGTATACCTCGCGAATAAAGAGCTTTTACTGTTTATCTATATTGTAGCATATTCTATTTTATTTTATTGGGGACAAAAAACAGTTACATGCTAGAGAAATAAAAAAAAAAATCCTTAAAAGTAGATGCACAAACATGTAACCCACACCATATATTGCTAAGCGAAGCCCGGGGCCCCGGGATGAAGGCAAAGAGGGAACAGGAGTGGGTTTTTGGTCAGTAAAAGTCGGACACTATCTCCCGCTCCACCCAAGAGCGGGATTTATCATTAGATGATTTTCCAACCTTAAAAAAAAAAAAACACCATATATTGCTATATAGGTATTTAGCTGTATATTGTACCATAAATAAATAAAATAAGACATTTATAATTCACATTCAAAAACATATTACTTTTTATAAAATTAATCAAATTTGGAACTTTCTTGCTAGTTATTATCAACTGACTTTACATTTATGTTCTTAGCAACATGGCAGATTTCTTCCAAGAATTCCTGGCGCTTTTGTGCTCGCAACAAGTTATTTTGCATCTGTTCTAGCTGGCTATCTCCTCCCATGAAACCCTGTAAGTTGTGAACACTTCCCCCACCCTCGCGATGCTCTGTCACTCGGTCTTGTGGATAATTGTATGTACGAATCTTCTCATTTCTGTTACTAGACCCAACCTGTAAATATAAAAAAATATATTTTTTTTTAAATAAATTACTTATTACTTCATGTTTGTGTTAGTTTCATTTTTTATAATCATAGTTAATTAAGTATCATACAAACATCAAAAAATGGTGTTTTGGTCAAATGTAATAATGTTTAGGTTTTTTAGTAAATCATTAATTCATTAAACCCCAAGTGAATGCCGATGTTCACTCTCTCATTGTCATTATATTGTGTCTCTAGTTACGGTATTCGAAAGGTTAATAACCTACAAATTTAATTTATTTATTCACAAACCTGTGATTTCCTCTCACTGTTAATTTTGGATGTTTGTTCTTGTAGTTGCTTGTCTAGCAAAATTGTCCGCAGCTTTTGAATGGCAATTTCTTTATTCTTTATTTGTGATCTGCCTTCTTGGCACTCAACTACAGTACCGGTTGGAGTATGCGTGATACGGACAGCACTGTCAGTAGTATTTACATGCTGGCCACCTGCACCACTTGCACGTTTTGTTTCAATAACAAGGTCTCGTTCAGGTATATTTGCTTCTATATCAGTAGGCTTAGGAAGAACAGCTACAGATACAGTACTTGTGTGGATGCGTCCACTTTTCTCTGTGGCAGGGATCCTTTGAACGCGGTGCACTCCAGCTTCCATTTTCATTAGTTCAGGCACACCTACACCATCGATAAACATGGAAGCCTTCCTAACGCCTCCAATGTCGGACTTTTCAAAAGAGACGATACAAACTTCCCAGTCTTTGTACTTGGCATATGATTCATACATTTCAAATAGTTCACGAGCAAACAGCATAGCTTCTTGACCACCAGCACCAGCTGATACCTCCACCAGCACTCCACCGTCCGTAAGCTGGGGCTCTAAGAGAATCGACTGTAACTGATCATCTACTTCTTTCATACGTTTCAAATATATCTCAGCTTCTTCTTTTATCATTGCCTTCATTTCATCATCTTTGTCATTGCTATGCTTTTTGTTGAGTTCCTTGAGCATTTCGATGTTATCGTACAAGGTGATTCGCTGCTCCAGCACATTCACGATTGGTTTTATCTCAAACAAGCGCCTTGTTTCTTCAGATGTTCTTTTCATTTTTAAGGTCAAACTTTCATGTTCTAACATTATATTTTTGAGATAAACTTGAACGGCTGTGTCGGATAAATTAAATGCATTTTGTGAGCTACATCTACAAATCAAATTTAGTTTTTCAGCTGTGAATATCCGCCGGGAGCATAAAATTCTTAGCAGCGACATTATTTCCTTACAGCTTACAACAAAGCTTGATTATACACAGAACTGGAAACACTTTAGATATTCGGCTTCCACCAAGTAGATATTGATAAATAGCCCAATAAATAATATATTTCCACTTAAAGAAATTCTACTTATTAGACCCTCTCTAGGTTAAGTTTACGGGTTACGTCAATTAGAACAGCTGATTATTTTGATTGTCTTTTTTTTTTGACATTGACAGATTTCAAACTAGTTTCTTTCGTTCAGAAATAATGAATAGAAATAAGGCACAAGGAACTTATAAACTAACATAAATAAAACGCATTACATAAATAGGGTTTTTACAGGTCCTTCGTAGCAATCTTAAAATCCATTTTACAGAATGAAGAACCTTATAATCTAAAGCAACATTTGCGAAATAATGAAATTAAACGTAGCGCCATCTACTGTCGAGTAGAATAATAAAAAAAATGTTAACCTTTCGTTACAACTATAATAAATGGCATAATAAGCAGTGTAATATTTAATTAGGAATATAAAAAAATATATAATGAGGAGATCCGTTGTCAGTAAGCGTATACCTGCATTTGAATGCAGTTTTTTATGCTATTTATATCCACTAAAACAAATCATATTGGAAGTCAAACCCACTTTTTTGCACTCTTGGTTGCAAGTAAAAATTATGCCCATTTAGTTTTTTCTTACACACGAGCCGTGATCGCACGAGCCCTAGGTAAACCGAGATCGTAATACCAAAAATGTTCAAAAATTACAAATGATTTAGATAATATCTACTCTTTGGTTTCAAAGGACGTTTTTCAATTCACTTTAGAGAAAAACTTTTTTAGTCTTATTCACATTGATATTTTGTAACAAATAGGAAGTTATTTGTATCTAAGTATATAAATGTTGATTTGCTGTAAAATAAATGCGTACCTAATGTTATGAAACATAACGTTGATTTATTAACTTTTTAAAATTAAATTACACATCGGTATCTAATTATAGGTACTATATTAGGTACTTATAAATACGAAAGTAAGTCCGTCTGTCTGTCTGTTATTTAACGTTTTAACGACTGAACAGATTTAGTTGAAAGTCCCGAAACGGCTTCGCCGTTAGCAAATGTTATTTCGTGAACTTGAAGCAGTCATAACTTCGAATCGAACTTATTATTGTAATTCTAAGTAAATCCGAAACTATCATAGGCCAAAGTGTGCATTTTTATAAAACAGCAAGGAACTTCATAGCTTTTTTTGTTGCGGTGGAAAATCATATAATTGCTTCTCACTCTAGGCTGTGATGTCTCGCGCTGGGCCTTGGTACAGGCCATGGTCCGAAGCGATGAGGAGTGGCATGCGGGCGCCTCCTTCTGTTATGCAGTAATGTTAGCACAGGAGGAGGCCGCACGTGCATGCGCGAGGGTGCGGTCCTCACAGCCCAGCCGCCGGGATCCCGATCCCGATTACCGGCCGCCATAGGCGCGGCCTTGCGGACGTCGAGCAATGGGTAGCTCGCTGTCCGACCGTCCGATAACCATCCGGACCGAGCCCAAAACGTCGACGTTGCGTACCTACTGTTCCAAGCGCGCCTCAAGGAGATGTTAGCAAACAGTAGGGACCCAACAGGGTCGAGGCCTACTGGGGCGAAGGGTCTGCTTCTGAAAGGAAGACTCGGCCCTGGTATGAAAGGCAATCGAAGGAACTGGAGTGGGTTTTTAGTCTGTATAAGCCTGACATACCCTCGCGCTCAAGAGTGAGGGATGATATTGGAAGATTTTCCCACCTACAAAAAAAGCCCTCCACAACATAGGCGCTCAAAATAAAATCCGCGTGACATTTCTTTTTATGACATTTTATTTGAATATAAATTTTTGGTGACGTTTGACATTTATTTTATTAACTTATGCTGATTAAAAAAAAAGTTAATACTTTAAATTAATTAATTTAAATTTGTAAGGTTTGTCGTAATCGATAAACGACGCAGTGGCTGAATGAAATTTTTTTGCCTTTTTCTGACGCTGTGTGAGTGCAAGTTAATCCTGTGTTCCTTTGTAACTCGCACTATGTTGCACCTTAGTACCTAGTTATTCGCCACTGTAGTATGTAAAATTATTCGTAGCACACTTTCCTGCAATATTGTGGAGGTGCAATAAGAATCACTCCTCAAGCACGTACATTTAAAAATAATAATAATAGGAAAATAATATTAAAAAAAAAAACAAATTTTTAAATGCGTAGGTACACAAAGATCTTGTTGATCGTTAAAGAACTCCTTTATCAGTATCTAATCCTGGATAACGATTCAAGATATGTTTTTACCATTCTCATCGGAACTGAATCAACATACCTAAAAATTGAACTCCATAGGATGAAGAGGAAAAACACAAACATTCTAAGTTAAATAAGTACCTATATAAAAGCTTGTAATACTTAGGGCATACTGAAAGTTTATGAATTCTGATAAATAAGACTGGATATGAAACTTAAGAAATATTTATTGTTTTTCAAAGTATATTCGCAATTAGTGAATTTTTGCATTCGCTGAAACCGCTGTACAAAGCAGTTGGACCAGTTTTCTTTATAGAGACCTTTTCAATCGCTCTATGGAACGCATTCACCACCGATTCAGGGCTTAAATTTTAGGAATCAAATAGATGTCGCAGGGTCTGGGCTGTAAGGCGGATGCGTCATCAGTTCAACATTTGAAGCCTTTAAATAGGCTTTAGGATGCGTTATCGTAGTACAGGAGTACATTGTTTCGAGGACGCTTTTCGCGTTTTCCGAAACTTCAGATGCACATGTAAAATGTTTTGCACTTGGCTCTTTCCGATGCCTAACAAAGCACTACTTTGCTGGCAAGTAATTTTTTGTCCGTTTCAATAAGTTGTTGTACTTTGTCAATATTCGAGTCTGTAACCGCAGTCGACGGCTGACCTTCACGTACCTCTCCATAGAGCTGATCACGTCCACGTTTAAATTCTCCAAATCACGAATACACAGAGCTGCGATATGGTGTTTCATCACCAAATGCTAATTGAAGTCTCTGAGCTACAACGAAAATCATAAAAAATCATTGAGCGAAAATGTTCACGAGTTAAATTTATTTTGATAGCGACACACAATCTTCGAAAGGATGCCACAATGAAAAAACAAATAACAGTCTCGCAAATTAAAAAAGTAATATGCTCGCGAAGAGCTCCATTTTCGAATTCTATAATTGTTTTTTCATTCTTTTATTGTAAGTGGCCATATATCCAGAGGCTTTCCCCACGTAATTTTAAACCTGCCTTCATAAAATGATCCATCATAAATACACTTACAGAGTGTTTACCTAATTGTCAAGATGTTATGACAAAGATGTCTCTCGCTAGGTTCAAGACAGACCATAGTAAAGAAACTTATAATTACCCTCTTTAAAAAAAAAATTACTTGCTGCTGAATTGCAGTTAGTTACACAATTCTTATGCTTATCAACTACGCCCCTCAGTGAATAGAGTGATGGCTGTCGCTTGTCAACGAGCCTTGCAATCATCGTTACTTACACTCAGCACACGCCAACACTCCTTGGCGGAACACAAAGCAACATGTTACACCAAATTGCCGTATAAAAAAGATAAGAATAGTCTTAGGGTATAAAATGCAATTAAAATTCAAACCTAAACAACAACGAGGAAATTACACATGCTGCAACCGTCCGACCGCATTGAAATTACTGTCTGTTGGCTGAAGCTTCCTGTGTCAATTGTTACCGACGCTTGCATTCCAAACATATTCTAGACGAGCGATTACCACATCGACCGCAGCGATGCGCCTATTGATAGAATTATTAGGACGCTCAAAGAGAGTTTCCTCTTCAAACCGCAAGGACGTCTCTTTTGCGTTATTGTAGGCAGTTACGTGCGTGGAGCGCGAGTTATTAGTGCTAATGACGACGGACAGACGGACGGCGCAACCACACTGAGCTTCCTTTGTTTCATCGGCTGTGGTGGAAATTATGAGCATGTAGCATTCAGCTACAGTTATGCTGAATAAGATAAATTGTTTACTGTTACTTACTTTGTCAGAAGGCATTGTAGGCTTGCCAAATGACTGCTGAGTTATTGAGATGGGCTATTTAATTTGCTAGTCACCTCTACTAAGGCCCGCGTCCCACCGCCGACGATTAGCGAAAATCGAGTAAAACAAACAAGTAGTTAGTAACTACTTGCTGTGAACCATTCAAGTATTAATATATTATCTGTACAGGTATATTGATGAAGGAAACATTTTACTGACAAGAGACCTACATAAGTATAGGCACTATGAGTTAAACTGAAGTTTCTTGAGTGTGAAAATAGTTGATAGCTAAGTAGTCGCTTCCCCGTCAGTTATCAAAATTTAGATATCCATTACATACGTAGTTCCATTAGCGGGTCTGCAAAACTGATGGGGTCCGAATTCGTATCAGGAACCTCCCAAACTGGCCGGTGGGGACCTGCTTCAGGCAGAAAGTGAGGATGCCGTGGCACCTCTCCAGCTACTCCTCAAAGACACTACATACGTAGTTCCATTAGCGAATCTGCAAAACTAAAGGAGTCCAGTAGGCCCGATACCTGCTAGGACTACGGGAATACCTATTTGAAAGATTTACTATAGCCCCGCAAATGGCAAGTGAAAGGACATAGATATGTTTTTGGTTAGTAAAACTCTTACACAACAGAGCGAGAGAAGTCAATTGATAATTTCCCACTACCAACAAAATAAATTTATTAACTGGCCTCGGTTTAATAAAAAATTCGTAGTCCAAAATTTGAAAGATTTACTATAGCCCCGCAAATGGCAAGTGAAAGGACATAGATATGTTTTTGGTTAGTAAAACTCTTACACAACAGAGCGAGAGAAGTCAATTGATAATTTCCCACTACCAACAAAATAAATTTATTAACTGGCCTCGGTTTAATAAAAAATTCGTAGTCCAAAATTGTTTTTATTTTGTTATCTAGTTCTAAGAGTTAATTTTCTACTGTATGATTAAAATTTTTAGTAATTATAATACTCGTAATATGTAAACAAGGATTGGGCACGCCACAATTATGGCGGTAAGTCCCCTCTTTGAGGCGTAGTTGGAAAGACCTCACGGCGTCCTCACCTTCCGCATGACGCAGGTTCTCACCGAACCCGGTAAGTTCGGGAAGTTCCTGCACCGGATTCGTGCGGAAGCGACGCCCGGGTGTCGCCACTGTGTGGACCGCCCGGAGGATACGGTGGAGCACACGGTGTAGGTGTGCCCCGCTTGGGCCGTGTCCTCGTGGGGGCGATCGGCGGCGGCGGTCTCACGCGCCGGCCCTTGGTAGGCGGTCGCCTCCTTCTGCGAAGCAGTAATGCTAGCAAAGGAGGCGGCCGATCGCGTGAGGCAACGGTCCTCACGCCTAAACCGCCGCCGGGATTCCGATCCCGATTTCCGGCCACCATAGGCGTGGGCTTGGAGACGGCGAGCAATGGGTAGCCCGCCGTCCGACGCGGTAACCGTCCGGCCCGAGCCCAAGTCGTTGACGGCGCGTATTGTTCCACGCACGCCTCAGGGAGATGTCAGCAAATCGTAGGAGCCCAGCAGGGTCGAAGCCTACTGGAGCCATGGGTAGTGTGAAAATGAAACCGCGGGCCCTGGGGACGAAGGCAACGAAGGAACAGGAGTGGGTTTTTAGTCAGTAAAAGTCTGACACTATCTCACGCTCCACCCAAGAGCGAGATTTGTTATTAAATGATATTCCCACTTAAAAAAAACAAGGATATCTACAAAGTTTTTAAGATACCTGACAGCCTTCCACTGAGGTATCTCTACTTATTTTGCAAGCTACTAAATAAATGTATCACGACGATACAACAGTCAGTGAAAATGGTCGATAAATTACGGCTTTACATAGTTACATAACATGTTTATCCGGTACACATAAACAGTAATGTGGCAAACACCGCAGTAGCTGCCTCTGCAGTTTGCTCAAACGGCATTGAATTAAATTGATAGCGCTCAGTAAGCGATAATGTTAGCTAATGCAACATAATTACAGTTGGTACAGCTCCCGTACGTAAGGCTAGCAGAGCTCATTCATTAACTTAATGAATAAACACAGCACAGACATGCACAAACTTAATTGAAATTGCCGAGGGATTGTGTTATGGAATTATTATAGTTTCGCACTGTCAATTTGTGTATTTCAAGATACATAGGTACTCCTTACTTGCATTACATTTTTTGTCACATTGGCTGAATTTTTTTTTTTTTGATGTTTGGAATAATTAAATGACTTGTCCCTCTCTATAACGTGGAGCGACACGGCGTGTCAGACTTTTACTGACTGATATCATCATGTGTCCTTCAGTTGCCCTTGACGTTCCAGAACCACGTTAACTCAATCGAAAATTCTCGCGGTCTAGGTAGGTATTAGCCCTACTAGTATCCTATGGTTTTGCTGACATCTCGTTGAGGGCCACGTGGAACGCTACCTACCGCTGTCGACAACTCAGGCTCTGTCATTACCAGACGGCCGGACGATGAGCTAGCCATTGTTCATCATCAGCCTACGGTGGCCGGGAATCACTCTGTGGTTCCTGACGCCCAGGGCGTCTCCTGTGGATCAGTTGCGGGCATCTCCTTTGCTCACATTAGGTACTTCATGAAAGCAACAAATACACATAATGTTAACCAAATAATAAGAATGAATGTTTAAAAATACGAACAGTACGGGTTACGACGACAGAAACACAATCCAGATTAAAAAGAGTATCGCGTCTTGTTGCTCCAGTACTTAGTCATATAATAAACTTGTTCCTTGAACATGGACTGTTTCCTTCGAAATAGAAATTAACACTTGTAAATCCCTCACTTAAAATTGAAAAAAAAAGAATAAATAAAATTTTACAGATTAATTGCATTAATACCAGTAATAGCAAACATTTTTCGAAAGGTAATTTATAATAACTGGTATTAGAACTTTGAGGTCAGTAAAATATTGCACATGAGCAATTCGGGTTCCGTAAAAGGCGGATCTACAAGAAATTAATTAATTTAAAAAAGCAAAAATAGACTAGATAACAAACAACAAATAACTGTGATTTTTATATGTCAAAGGCATTCGATTGACTGGCTTGTTGGTCTAGTGGTTAGTGACCCTGACTGCTATGCTGGAGGTCGTGGGTTCGATTCCCACCCAGGACAAATGTTTGTGTGATGAGCACGATCATTTGTTCTGTGTCTGCGTGTAATTTATCTATATATGTATGTATTTAGAAATATATAAGTGTGTTTATCAGTTGTCTAGTACCCATAACACAAGCTCTGCTTAGCTTGGGACTAGACGGCGTTGTGTGATAGTTGTGGAATATTATTATTCGATCATGTCCATCATCAAATACTTCTGAACGAGTGTGTTACATAATTCCGAAAAATGTAACATCGATTAACACGTTCCCGTAAGTTTACTAATCCGAAACACTTAACAACGAATGCGCGTTACCACGAAAAACTAAACGCCGTAGCCATGCGATCTCGAATTACATGATTTAGAAAACAGTAATATCGAATAACACGTCCCCGTATGTTTACTAATAGGAAACTCTTCACAACGAATGCACGCTGCTACGAAAAACCTAACGCCACAGTCATGGAATCTTGAATAAACAAATCTCTAATTCACCAATTCGAGTCAGTTAGCAACAAATGCGCGCTTCTACGAATAACTTATCACCGAAGCCACGCGACCTAGCTTAACCAAACTTCTAACGAAAAGACATCTCCAAATTTTTAATCTATCTATTTAAATTATTATTATCGAATTGGTGAATTAGAGATTTGGTAAAGAACGGAGTGCACGGGCAAATTTTTGGTTGCTGATAGATAGTGATTACTTCCATTTCTGGTATGAATTAGACGCTTGCTTGACCTCCTGAGTCCTACCTTCGGTGTAACTGAAAGACACAAGGGGCCTACATTTGGCAGGCGCGTATCATTCACTCCTTGGCACTTTCCAAACCAGACGAAAGAGTTACCGCAGCCGCAAGCTCCGGAACGCAAAGGGCATTTGAAAGAATATAAGTGAGTCACGTAAAATCAATAAAAGTTTGTAATTCCCACTTGCTCTACACAGAGCAAGAAGAGTTATTTGATGAATCACCTTAAAAAGATAAAAACTTTCAACTATCAATGTAAGCAATACATAGGTATAAAATGCTCTATATTTCAGAAAAGCACCCAACGGACGTAGTCACTTTTCAAATACCAAGAATGTTCACAAAAACACTTCCCGAGAACAATTCGTATCAATTTCGCATAAAGCACCAAGTCCAAGTGTTACCAACGCGCAAATATTTCATCTAGAGTAAGTAATCGGGCAAATTGGCGTACACTTTATATCCGGAGGGTTCCGGTACGTTTACCGCGAGAAGTGGCAAGACTACCGCACCCAGTCAATATTGGTTCACTAAATTCACACTAAGGGCACAAGCTCGTAAAAGCCTCGTTGAAACGTTCCTCAGAACGTATTTGCGAGGATTTTCTTCTCACTATTGATAAAGCTCAATTTTATTTAGTAAGCAGTTATATTATGTTTCAGTTATTTATTTACATATTAAGGATTCTTACTTTGCAAGATTTAGGTAATCGTGTGATTTAGATTTTGCTTTTTTTAACTGAGAAAAAGGCCGGCTTCTTAAGGTACTTACTTACTAATATAGATTTTTCAATTTCAAAATATGTATTTTATCTCACATAGACCTGCATGGGCACTTATAAAACATCTGAAGCTAGTGCACGGTTTCAAGTGGTCGTTTCCTATGGAGAAGAACAGAACAGAAATTACAAGGCGACTCTTTTAAAAAAAATATTCAGGTTTTCTTCTAGATACCTTATTTCCAGGTAAATCTCTTCAAAGTTAACGATTCTTAAAAAAATAAGTCCGGAGGCCTCTGATAACTTCTCATCTACAACCGTATCCTGGACCCTCACACTGCCGCGGGCGGCGGGGGCTCGCTCCACATCTCCACAACGTCCACATTAGTCGTGGCCCATTTCCGTCCGGAGTGCTCAGTTTGCTCTGGTCTTGCTGGCTCTTAAATAAATATCCCACGTTTGTGCAATATAACCGCTAACAACACTTCACACTTTATTTTTCCTCGGGAAGACATTTATTGCGCCCGCATAAATCCACTCGATTTATTGTTTCACCTACAAGTACATGTTTAAACCTTTACAGTTCGCTTTATGGTTGCTTTGTGAAAATAAATATGTTTTTGTTTTGTTATGAGTAACTAGGCAGGCGTATTGTAGTTTAAATATTTAAAACATCCGATTATGACTTAAAGCTTCTGCTGATTAGGTATCTCTACCGTGCTAAGAACGTATCAATCACGGAAAAAAACACTATACAGTCAGAACGTATCGGTGTACAGTGTATAATCTATGGGTGGATAACGTGTGTAGTGACCGTAGCATCTGCGTATTATCCCCGAGTCTTATTCGTTCCCGTTCTTTCGGTTGTACACCTATGTTTTCTCGTGAAGTGGTCGTGTTAGGAAGAATGAGTGAGTACTTTTGTAAAGAAAATTATTCTAAAATATAGAATAATTTCTCTCTAGCAAACATATACTACGTATGACGTCATTTACAGTCATCACACGCATTTATGACACGTGTCACATATTCACCAATTTGGCATTATTGCGTGCCATGCACAGAGCGTATCGGCACTGGCAAAATATAATGCTACGGTGTTGATTGGTGACGGAACGATCTCGTGGGCATAGTCTTATACGTTTCAATATGATATAGTTTTATCTAACACGTTTTTAGCACTCTTACTGCTCTATGGTTTTCTAAAAAGCTCATAGATAACTATAAAAGAGTAGGTACATTTATAATATCGCAACGGAACGTGCCAAAACTTGATACTACTTTTTGAATACATATCATTATCAAGATGCAGTTGCACTCTACCAATGTTAAATTGCCACGAACCGAAAGATGCAATGTTAGAAGGCTTCCCACAAGGTGGACTGATGACGTGGTGAGGATCGCGGGAATCCGATGGATGCGAGACGCACAGGATCGGTCGTAATGTCGACATTTGGCGAGGCCTGTGTCCAACAGTGGACACTATCTCTTCTATAGAAACAAGCACCAAAGCACTGGTAGGACTGACAATACCGGCAAAAGTGTCCCAAATATAAAACAAAAACCGACAAAATCGAGTACCTAGTATATTCAATAACAAAAGCGCACACAATAATAATTGCTTTAAATTCTATATTGTTAAGTGTCAAGTAAAGCAGAGCTCGGCTCGCGTGTACGAGCGGTAATGGGCTATTAGCTGAAGCGAGTAAACAGTGTGATTGTTTTCTGTCGTGCTCACTTGCCGGCCAGTCTGACGTGGCGCAGGCATAGGCTATACCCTACCTTTTCAGGTGAATTTTACAATTACACGAGAATTTTTTAAAGTATTTATGTAAAGGTTCAGGCGCAAGCGCTGCTGTAGAATGTCATTACAAGTAATAACGTTCGTTTCTTACTTTCCATTTATTTTGATCGCTTGTAATAAAAATATTTTGTGTATAATAGACTAGCTTCTTCCAGCGGCTTCGCCCGTGCGAAAGTAGAAAGTATTTATATCCTATGCCACTCTAAAGTAGCGATCTACTGGTAAGAGAATTTTTTAAATCGGTCCAAATTTAAATTAATGTTTAAGTTTATTCATTACAAACATACAAATCTTTTCTCTTTATGATATTACTATAGAAGTAAATATATAGATTATCCTCGCCTTCTACGTAGCAGAGACTTGTGGCTAAATATATTAAAAAATGCGCTCTACGAGTAAGTACTTTCGACAATAAACAACATCTGCTGATGTTTGTCCGTGAATTGGTCAATCTATAACACCAAGGCCCATTCATACCTCAGCTTTCAACGATCATTTGAAGATTTTTAACAGTCGTTACGGGTAGTTAGTAGCCTAAAAATCAGACTACCAGCCTTACTGAGAGAGTATCATGTTATGCCGTTACTGGTTTGTGGAGGTCAGATAAGCAGTCAACCCATGCAAGTTACAGCTCCCCGTTAGACTGGCCACATAAGAAAAAAACTAGGGGGCTTGCTTGAGTCTATGGCGTAGCATGCTGGATAGTATTGAGCTGGATTTCAGAACTGTCGATCTAAAATAAAACAGAAACTTACTAGAAAAGAAATTGTAACTAATGAATGCGTATTACTAATTATCTACAAATACTGACACGTACAGACATTTCTACGAATACAGATTGGAAATCAACTACAAGTTCTGGGGCGTCCGCCGACAAGTTAAGAACTGCTAAAGGGATGGTATTGATTTAAAGTGTTGTGATGAATCTTAAAGAGATATAGAGTAAAAGGTAGTGATGAATGGTGCTCAATGGCACACGGGTCACTTTGGACTGTAACTTATTGTGACTTTTCTTTTGATTTTATTTTTTAGTTTTCCGTGATCTAGCTTCTAGTTCTTTGTTATACTTTTATTATTTCACATTGTTTAATAATGTAACGTATTTTGAATTATTATTAGACTTTAATGTAATACGACTTGTATGAATCTACTATGACTATTTGAAGGGAAGTCGTTTACCTCATCTTCCAATGTTGTTCGACACTTTCCCCCTATTCCTGATTTGAGTATTTCTCAAACTGAACTTTAGTCTAGTTCTCTTTCACAAAGACGTTCATTTTTTTATACTTCTCTCCCGCAAACTCACGAAATGTGGTATTTTTTGACCAAGACAAAAAAAATAATAAATCCAGACGATGGCCATCGTTCGGGAGTCCACAACAATGCCGACATCACCTGGACACAACAATCATTTAACCGTCTACTTCCTGCAGACTGTCACAATGTTCATTATTAACGACATTAAACTGTGTATCGCCGAATTTGTCGTCTCTCAGCGGGACGTAATTCAATTTATTTATGGCTTACCAAAACATTTACCCTATTATTGTTATGTTGTTATGGCTGTATTAAAATGCCATAAAATTTATGATGCTTGCAGAATTTTCGGCAGGAGAATTTTATCTTTACTGACAGGAGTTAGAGTTGGTTGTCGTATGCAGTTGGTTTTGCGGGGTAGGATGACAAAGGTAGTTCGTCCCCCTCGATTACAGTGTCGCGAGGAGGCGAGAAGCCGGCGTGACGCAGACTCAGCACAGCCATATTGTCTCACTCGTGTTGGGGGAAGCCACAATGCTAAAGGGGTGAATACACGCTACGTGGCAAATTGATTGTCATTTGCTGTTGTACAACATTGTAAATGGAATCGAATTTAATTTAACCGAAACGTTTTGGTCTTTTAATTTTATTTGTGTCGTGACTACAAATAATTTCTCTTGCTGTATTAGTCTATCGTGTTTTGTATTTTGAAACGGTTTAAATACAGATTCATATTTACTACTTCTCAACAGATGGCGTTTGTATCTCTAAGACGGAAACGACTTTTCACTTTTATTTATTAAAACGATTTCCTGGGTTCGATCCTTGGGTCAGTTTAAGTGTTATTTTGATTTTTTCTCAGTAGTATACTGGTGTTTGGATGGCCAGTTGATGGCAATAGACATAGGTACCTCCTACAACATGAGGTCTTTAAACAACCATAACTGCCATTTGAATGTAAGCAGGTACTTAAAGGTGGAGCTCTGCCTAAGATTTTGAAGAATACATAGGCGTGGTGTTATTATATATTGTTTTTAATATTTACTGTTTTAGTACCGACCACGCTTTAAAAACAAAAAGGAAAATGTGAATAAGAGCATCCATATTAGATTTACTTGTTGATCAGTGATCGGAGTAGGTACATTGATTTTTGGTACTTTTATCATAAATGCACACAGAAAGAATAACATGGATAAGCCATTTTTCCGGAAAGTAATTCCGGTATTTCCGGATTTAAATAAATATTGTTAATGTTGGTAGTTTTACTAATCAATTAAACATTTAAAGGAAGGTATAATGTTCTGATTGGTCGTTGGGTTGTGTCCAATCGTGACGTGACTGTGTACCGTTAAAAAAAAATGAACAATATAATATTGCTCATTTTAATACAATTCCTACCTAAGTTCCGGTTTTTTTTTTAATAATCAATCATTTCCGGAGGAATGTCCATATTGATTGTATACGTTTCGGATCAATGACCCCAATCCAATCTACCTACTCCGATCACTGATTATAATAAACTATAAACTAAACCAAGTCCCAAGCTAAGCAGAGCTTGTGTTATGAGTACTAGACAACTGATAAACATACATAAATATTTCTAAATACATACACATTATAGATAACACACCCAGGCACAGAACAAATGATCGCACTCATCACACAAACATTTGTCCTGGGTGGGAATCGAACCTACGGCCTCCGGCATAGCAGTCAGGGCAACCACTAGACCAAAAGGCCAGTCAAAATACAATTCGGTTAGCCACAAATATTTTAATAACGGATTTATTTCAGATTGCCTGTTTACTAGGCAAATAAGACTCCACAATGTTTCTAACGCAAAAACAATCTAAGCGGGATCTGCTGACAAAAATAAGCGAAAACAACGAATAAACAAATTACGGTAGATTTTGATTGTAAAAAAGCCAATTATGTTAGGTGCGTTGTTCAAACACCCGCGATCTAATAACGAGTTATAATAAAAACAAATATGAGATCATCATTACGGTAGGTGCAGGTAAGGCTAGCGTGCACAGGCAACCAGTCCATTTAAATTATAGGTTTTAATCTATATATATATATAAGATTAAACTGACTGACTGACTGACATATCAAAGCACAGCCGAAACTACTGGGCAGAATGTGAAATTTTGCACAAAGCTTCTTTTTGTGTCGTAAGCGAGTACTAAGGAAGGGTGTTTGGATTCGACCTTTTAGGGGGTGAAAAGAGGGGACAAAATCTTATTTTGTGGGCCAATACACAAACCCGGGCCCTGGGACGAAGGCAACGAAGGAACAGGAGTAGATGATTTTCCCACCTAAAAAACAACGAAACCCGGACCAAAAGGAACAGGAGTGGGTTTTTAGTCAGTAATAGTCTGACACTATCTCTCGATCCGCCCAAGAGCGGGATTTGTCATAAGATGATTTTCCCACCTAAAAAAAAAAAAAAAACCTAAAAAACAAAAACCTATACCTACTTCAAATTTTGTTCGAAAGTAACCAGTAATAAAAGTTTCAATTATTTGTTTTCCAAAACAAAAAAGAGTTATTATTGTGCGAAGCCGGGACGGGCAGATAGTCTGAAATAAACAGACGGATATACAAATTTTGTTTTTATGAATTTATTTCTCGTTGCTCCGCCCAAGTGCGTGGGATGTCATTGGATGATTTTCCAACCGAAAAAAAAAGCCGCGTGTAAGAAGAAGCTTTAATATGCTGTCTTGTTTCAAGTTACATATAGGTAGGTCTTCTTATTATTCTTTTCGGTGGAAAATTATCAAATAATCCCTCACGCCCGGTGGAGTGAGAGGGAGTGTCCGACCTGTGTCCTTCAGTTGCCCTTTGCAATCCAGGGCCACGGTCACTCTTTCAAATGTTCCCTTAGTTACCTGCAGGTGGATTTTAGTCAGTAAAAGTCTAACAAGCCCTCTCGTTCTACCCTAGAGCGCGAAAGCCAAAAAGGTCATCTGTTGAATAGCCTACTCAAAAAAAAAGGGCTTTAGTAACGCTTTCGAACAATCCTGCAGTTGTTGGTAAGCCTAATATTGAGAGTCTGCGAAAAAAACTCCTCACATTAAACATCTGACAGACTGTCCGGACCGACACAAAGCTACAAATTTATCTTTGCGCCGTTCTTCGTTTCTTGCAGGAGTATTATTGCATGTGACAGTTAGATGAGGTTGCTAAAATAATCAAGACACAATGATTACAGTATTTATACGATTAAAAATTCGTCTGCGAGTTATGAATCAGAAATAAACATTCGTTTCAAAAAATGGAAACAATTACTAATTTTTTTCGCAAGCAATCTGCTCGTCGTCAAAAGACAGTTGTCTACGTATTTCACAGTAATTAATCAAGAACAGATCGCCTTATTCCAAGATTAATACAATTTTTATGAAAATATTTGATAACATGACCCCAGTGCACACTTCTCCTAATAAAGCAAGCTCAAATGAGTGTGTCGGCTAAAGCAACGCTAATCAAACAGATTTGGGGGCTCATCCATCACGTCAAACATACGGCTCATTAGGGTGCGGCTGTAAACGCGGGGCGGGAGCGGGCGAGCGGGTTAATGTGCGGTTACTGGCCGCGCTTGTGTGTGAGAACCTTATCTTGCTGTATCAATCTGTTACATATTATATGGTCATTTAGCTTTGAGAGGCTTGTATAGAAGCAGATGTTTGAAGCTACCAGTAGGTCGTAACTTAGGAATAGGCTCGGCATAGAGAGTGAGAAAGTATTACATCGAAGCGGGGTTGATGTTATCGGGTCTACATTGTCTTCTATTGTTATTAATAAGGTCGCGTTTGACCACTATCTCACCTGATGATGTGGACGACGATGGAGCACGCTTGCCTAGAGTAACCGATTAACTCTTGATTTAAAGACTCCTAGGTTGTATCTATCAGGAATCACAGACTCCGGCAGGGAATTCCACTCCTTAGCTGTATGCACAATAAATGTGTTCCCTAAACGTTTAGTGCGTATGGGTTCGATGTTCACCAAAGACATTAAATATATTCTCTTTAAATCTCTTTGATGTCCACTATGTACCGGTGGTGTAACGCCGTGCATCAAGTGGTCTGATGATAGAACGGACTTAGCGAATTGAACACTTGAGGTGGTATTGCATCTAACAAGGTAATAGGTCGCTGTTTTACTGACAAAAACCAGATCAGGGAAAGCTACTTAAGAGCTTTCGCAGTGACCTTATTGAACCTTGACATTTTCTTTTCTAGAAACTTAGATGTGAGAAGAGTAGGAGAACGTATTTGATGATAACAGAAAAGGAGAGGGTACTGTGGGGCTCGAATCAAACGCTTCATTGCATTTAAATTATTATATAGTATTGCTAGAAGCACTCTTTATGTTACAGTCTTAAAAATTATGTCCGCCTATATTTTTCTTATTTGACATCTTCCATCAATCTTGTTTCGATATAAACATCTACCCTCTCTAAAATAATGTGGCGGCTTAGTAACTGCGATTCGCTGAGTTGCAATTTTGATGAAATACGGGAGCGCGAGCGCAAGGCTCGCCAGTCGCTTACGTTACACCGCCCTGCCTCGACACATACATAGTACGTAGTTAGTAATAAGGAACTATTGTGGAGTCAGAATTAAAGACATTTATTTCATCATAGTCAAGTTTTGTTTAATCATCCGATAGTATAGTGAACACCCACAACAACAATAAACCTTAAAAGGTATAACTATCCTGCCAGTATGCAAGTTATATACTAGCATTATATGTGTGGCCTACATGGACGCCACAGTACTCTCATAGTCTGATAGGACGGATATGACTGTCCGGACTGGTTCAGAAAGATTAGGGTAAGAGAAAAGAAAAGAAAAAACCTTTTCACAAAAAAAAAATAACGGACTTCACTAAAAAAAAGCACTAAAACGATCAAAATAACTTTAATTTCGGAAGTCGTTGTTTCTCGGATTTTTTTGTTTCTTATTTTACACCGACTTCCGAATCAAAATAACTTTAACTTAAAGTTATTTTGATCGTTTTAGTGCTTTTTTTTAGTGAAGTCGGTTATTTTTTTTTACTTTAATTTAATTACGCCCATCCGCAACTTTACATACAGGTGACGAAATATTACTTTTTGACTGTAAATGCCTCAGTTATTGATGAAAATACCAAAATTACTATATGGTTGCCTATAATATAAAATAATGAAAAAATACAACCGAATTGATAACCTCCTTTTTTGAAGTCGGTTAAACATTTTCAGCTAAAATTAAAGATGAACAGGGTTATGACTTGCGGCACTTAAACAAAAGACGAAAAAATAACCTTTTATACATCCCTTTTACTAATAAACTTAGTGTAAAATTATATCAGGAATAACATCAGTAAGACTGGATAAGTAATAGCCTTAAGTAAATTTTCTTATTTTATTTATAGGTATAAGCGTGGTGTTATTTTGCGCACCATTCTATTAAGGCCTTAGTAAATACTGTCTTGTAATTTTTGTATCGAATAATAAATTACTTACAATAGTTTATAGGTTCCCGTTTATTATAATTTCTTCAGTTAAACTTAGGATAGTGTCAGCAGCTGATACATTTTATGTTTTTTCTTTCACGATACAAATAATTGCGTATTCCATTTAATTTTGTGGCATTATCTAGGTACGACTGTTAGTTCGCAGGTGCAACTAAATCAATTGAATATTATATTTACTTTTTATAACAGAACTCGCTATTGAAATGAGTTTATTTAATGTGCAGCAATTTCTGAACTGAGCGGCACTAAACTGCAGCTATGCGTTTGCATGTAACCTACCAATTTCTTTATTTTCAAGTAATTAAGAAAGCTCAAGAATAAGATCAAAAAAGTAGTATTAGACATATTATTATTTTTGACATGATGTTAATTATTATTATTTTTTATTTTATTTGACATGATCTTAATTATTATTATTATTTTAATTCGTGTATTCGTTATCATAACATATAAATTATATTTTTAAATATTTCAATAAAAAAATAAATATAAAAAATAGTTTCCCACCGGTATCGGGAACAGGATCCAAGCTACCGGCGGTCAGGGCTCCAGAGAAAGGAACCTTCTAACAATACGAGCCGTGTCCAGGAGTACCACTTTCTGGATCAAGCCCCTGATCCAGCCGCCTAACGCGAGCCTCCTAAGGTGTTGGTCGAGGCTCTTGGCTATTAAGCCATTGGCTGACACGACTATCGGTACAATGATCTTATTTATGATTATTTTAATTATTATTGTGTTAATGTTTTTTTAAATGTTTTGTGTGTTATCGCTATTTATTGATGTGTGCCTATAATACCTATAATTTATATGTGCGGTGGAAACTATTAGTATAATTTGGCAATAAGTAAATAAAAGTATTCGATTTTTTACGATCATCTCCTTCCTATACGTACTGCAAAAAGAAGAAAGACACTGATCAATATTTTGGAAAGTCTTGCGTCCTTTTCTAGGGTAATGCTTTGTCTCCCTCCCTCTGCGCCGGATCGTCTGCGAGGACGAATGCGTCGGCGCACCAGACAGCTGAAGTCGTATTCCTCATTTTCATCTAGTAATGTAACTAAAGAACAGTTTGTTTATTTGATATATAACGGCATTGTTATACTGTAGACAGTAAAATTATACGCAATTCCAATGAAAAATGTACAGGTACCTACGTAAACTATCATGATTATTGTAATTAGGCAATTCCTGATTTCCGATCACTATAAAATGGTTAACGTAAGAGAATTAACGCTCCTTTGTCGGCGAATAGGCCTGTAAAGACATTTTTATCTGCATTAACAGTAAGGTTCAATAACAAGCTAATAATATTGTAAAATTTATACTTCTTAGTAAATTCATTTATGCCCGATAAATGAATTTTGCGGCGTCGTCTGTGTTGGGCGAGCGGCGTACTCTGGCGCGCGTTTACGACGCACTTTAAGTGAAATAAATAAATCGCTGCACTACGAGAACTTTGCTTGGTGCGGCGGGCGCTATGTAATTTTTGAGAGAGGCTGGCTCGTTCCACCGGCTTGATGTATAATGTGCCCGCAGCGCCCTAACCAGGGCTTCACGAGGCTGCGCTAAATGATGGCCACTGCGACGACCACTAAGTGGTACTCTTGTCTACTTCTCTGCCGCGGTAATGCCTCTGTAATTAATAATTACGAAACAAAGAATACGCTGAAGTACAATGCAACGTATTGTTTTGATGTTAGTCCATCCTGCATTTATGACTACTACGAATAATGCGCATGTTAAAAATTACTTTCTAGTTGTTACTAATAACAGGTAACAACTAGTATACAGGTTTTAAACGAATGTTTCTAATTTCAACCAAGCCCTTAAACTATAAAAAGGCCAATAACCTCGATATTTTTAAAGCAAAGAAAAACAAGATAGGTACACGTTGTCTGTACCAGAAATACTTTCAATCGACTCAATCGAATCATATCGAAAGCAAATCATCGTTAAACCTAGTTCACTTCTTAATCTCGTTAAAACATAATACGTAAAGATAACCGGGCCGCGTATATATCGATAGTAATTTCACGCGTCGAAGTGTGATTTTTCACGTTTTCTCCCGAGATGCTAACGTGACCCGGAGCGGGCTCCATTTATGATCGGTGCACCGAAATGGCCGACAAATGGCGGCCAAATGAGAGGCTTCGTCCGCCGATGCCGGCCGCTGTTCAATACGACTGGTCGCTTTTTAAAAACGGAACCACCGTATTATCGATTTCCACGACGTACAATGCGGATTTTGTTGACACAGATCGACGATGCTTTACTATAAACAAGCAATGGATGGTTGCTGTCGGATTTTGGATCCGCTTTGTTCTCAGTAGAGGCGGCCCGAGGCACATTTGATTATACGTTGAGAGAGGGCTAATCGCGCTCGACGGGCGAACACCTCGAGATCAAACACGAGGCGCGCCGCCAGATATTTTTGTTTCTATTAAACAACACCCGACGTAATAATGTTTAACAATCGTGCAGCGATAATTTGAACAGCAAAGACTGTGGAGTCGTAATTGCAGCTTTTTTATTTTATTAAAAATATTTTAAATGAAACCTTTAATGAATTTTGATTGAATTCAGGTTCTAATATGCATTATTTTAGGTTGATGTCAGGGTCAGGTTGATGTAACTTTATCTTCAATTTCAAAAATAATTTGAACTTTAATGAAAGTTTAGCAAATTAAATTTTTAAGTCGGACCCAAAACTACATAATTTATTTGCTTAATAGAATTATATTGACAACATCGAAATTATTCTCCCAATATACCTAATACAAACGACTTCCAAAAGTTATTCTGACACACTCCTAATTCAAACAATTTATACATATTAACTTGAACAGCGACTCTACCCCTCGTCCTGTTCCAATTGAACAGATAAGTGGTCATCTCAGAGGATCTGGGATTGTTATTAAATATTTGTGTTGTGGTGCAATTAGTGGCGGCTCAGCGGCTAATTTATCCGTTGCATAGCACTAGCTGTACTTATATCTGACGGATAACAAGCGAAACTACTGGTACTTGATGACATACTAGCAGTTTTGTTTCAGTTAACTGCAGGATATGAATAGATTTTTATTGTAATCGCAGATGCTTGTTCTAACAGCTTTCTAACGTTGCTACGGCGTAGGTGCGTTGCTACGACGTAGCTGTCGGCTACGAAATTATTTGGCAAAATTTGGTGACATTCCCGAGCAGAGCTATAAAACAGTGACTTCCTGAAGCCTAGTCTTCGGTAACGGCTAGGTCAATAGGTTTGAAAAAAATGTATATTTGCTATAGATTCATGTACAAAATTATCAAGATATGACTTTCTCATCTGTTGTTAAAAATATTTTTTTAAATAATATTTTTAACAACATGATATTTTTTCGTTTTCACTACTCCTTTCAAATGGCTTTGATTTTTAGAAATGTGTTTATACAAAAACATTTTTTTTTTGTTTGATATAAACCATCTCTGACTGCAATCCCACCTGATGGTAAGCAGTGATGTTGAGGAGGATGGTGAGGCGCACTAGTTTATTAAGAGCCTATTCACTCTAATTGCTGATAATTTGTGTGAGTAGTTCTAATGTGATAAAATTAAAAGGTTAACTCTATAAGTTAAAGTACAATACAACAGTATTTTTTTTACTTGGTTTTAAGGAATTATTGCATTCGTATCTCAGTCGGTATTTGGTATAATAACGCAAAAACAAACATTTGATTTCCCCTTCATTTTGACAAATAGTGACTGCGAGTGACTGTGAAGTTTCTTAAAAAGTACAAGAAGTAACGTTTTTGTGAAACATTAACATCAAAAAGAGTTTGAAAAGAACTAATTTTCCTATTCTCAAGTCAGAATCCGAGGTTTATTGTATGTTACGTTGTGACAGTTTGTTGCGACGTAGACAGGTTGTATGGCTTGCTATTACGATGCAATGTGCCTCATTTTACTGTACAATGCATTCCAGCTGGTCACAGTTAGCTTGCGGTTAAATACATAACGAAACATCTATATACATTCACTTGTCTTTAATGACTTAATTCATAGTTCACTAGCTTTCGCAAGCGATTTTAACCGCTTGAAATTCATAAAGTATTCCACAGAAATTCACTGCCGCGATAAAATCTAATCTTTATACTAATCCAAGTCATAGATTACTTATTTTCAAAATTTCTCCTAATATATTCAGCCGTAATGGAGTAATAAACATCCAAACATACATATTACGATTTAGCGTTTATTTTGCATCAATACCTCATTATATCAAATTACTAGCTGCTGTCTGCGGCTTCGCCCGCGTGATAGAAAATTATCTTAAGGGAACTTTTTCCCGGGATATCTAATATCCTACTCCAGGACATAGTCTACTAGTATACTAAGTTTTATTGAAATTCATTAAGCCGTTCGAACGTGAAGAAGTAACAAACAAACACACTCACAAACTATCGCCTTTATAATATTAGTGTGATTCATGATTCTGCATTATAATATGCTATGTACACAAATTTAGTACTACAAATGACTGAGGACTGAATACGTCGGAATAACCTCAGAGTATTTTAATCCACAGAGACAATATTATGACATGTGGAGTGAAAAGTAAAGAACTGGGACTTTCGTTTGCTATAAGAATAGAGTTTTATTCTTTTGTTTCACGTGGGGCATACAAGTGTCTGGATCTGGCCACTTGCAATAAAAAAATTAAAAAATAATTATCGAATTCGAAAATGGAACTCTTTGCAAGCATGTTGCTTTTTAATTTGCGAGACTGTCATTTGTTTCCTTTCGAAGATGTGTGTCGCTATCAAAACAAATTTAAATCGTGCAACGATATTTTATGATTTTCGTTGTGGCTAAGTCAACATGAGAGTTGCATTGCAAAGTATTCGTGGTTTGGAGAATTTAGACGTGGACGTGATCATCTCTATGACGAGGTACGTGAAGTTTGGCTTGGTTGACTGCGGTTACAGACTAGAATATTGACACTGTATAACAACTTATTAAAACTGTCAAAAAATTACTGGCCAGCAAATTCGTGCTTTGTTAGGCATTGGAATGAGCTTCAGAAGCTGAAGGTTCGGAAGCTTTGCACTTTATGGATACCGCATGACTTAAAGGAAGACTAGAAACGACTGCGTGTCCCTGTCCAGTGGTGCTGAAAAATTATAATAATAAAAGTTTGATGGAGGACAGTCATTGGCGGTCTATAATATCGTGACCGGTGTCATCACCGGTTTCATAACCTGGGTGTAACCTTTGAACCCGAAAGAAAAACCCATTCGGCAGACTGGGTCTTTTCTTATGAAGATTTGCCGATGAAAGTTAAGAAAAATTCGAAGAATTAGTAAAAAAAAAATGGTTGCTTATTTTGTCGGCAAATCAGGACATTACACTACAGTATCGCTTGCAGATTAAAGGGCAGTGACTGCAGATTGGTACGTCAATACTTGTTTGCCCAGAGTCTTAGAAATAGTTCGCGGAAAGCGTCCTCGAAGCAATGAAGTCCTCCACCACGATAAGGCTTCCTCATATTCCGCTAAGGTAACAGAAGCCTATTTGAAGGTTTCAAATGTTGAACTGATGACGCATCAGCCTTACAGCCCGGTCCCTGCGACATCTATTTTTTCCCTAAAATTAAAGACAAATTTAGAGCCACACGTTTTACGAGCCCCGAATCGGCGGTGAATGCATTCCATAAAGCCATTGTAGAGGTCCCTAAAGAAGACTGGTCCAACTGCTTTGTACAGTGGTTTCAGCGAATGCAAAAATTCATTAATTGCGAGGGAATATACTTTGAAAAACAATAAATGTATCGTAAGTCTTATATCTAGTCTTATTTATCAGAATCCAGAAACATTCAGTATGCCCTTTGAAATGGTATGTCTTAATCTTCCTATTATTTCTTGTTCTTGAAAATGTTTGAAATTAAGTTGCTGTCTCATCTCCACTGAGATGAGACATAAAGACATAATCGATGTAAATAAAAAACTTTTTACAAAAAAGAATACAACCGACGTCAATGTAAAAAAAAACACTGAAAAGTGCCAAATAACTTTAACTTTGGATATCGGTGTTTCTATAATAGTTTTGTCTCTTCATTATTTAATGCCGACTTCCGAAATTAAAGTTATTTCGCTCTTTTCAGTGTTTTTTTTTACATTGATATCGGTGTATTTTTTTATTGAAAAAGTTTTTATTGTACACTTTTCAGTTATCGTACCACCACTAAAAACTACACCTTAGCCGAACTTAAATACCTTATAGCCAGAGTACATCTCATGACAATTCTAATAATCCTAAACACGGTTAGATTACATTAATTGATTACAAAATTGAATCCGGTGCTTAACTTCAGGCACTCTTTTAGTCTTTCTTTCAGGCTTTCTTTCAGTCTGTCATCGACTAGACGTATAAACAAAGCAATTGTACTTGTTACGACGGTTCTGCTGTAATCCGATGAGGAGTTCTGTTCCATATCTTCGAAGTTCATGATCAGATCATAACAATATTTCTATGGGGCCAACTTGGAAGCAGTTGATGAAGATGAAGCATTATTATCTCTGTAGGTATAATGTAACGAGCTTTCTGAAAGCTAATTATGTCAGTCCACAATTGACCGAGAAATCGGTCAACAAACATAAAAAAAAATACATTCAGCCGAATATAGAACCTCCTTCTTTTTAAAGTCGGTTAAAAACATGTGAAAATGAAGAAAAATTGTCTATAAAAGACGTTTTTGGCAAATAAAAATCAGATCAGATTGGTTGTCATACTTAAAAAATTTAAATATTCAAGTCACAATATCAGTCTCCAGCAATATCAAAAACTTATCAAGATGTAGGGAAATTAGGATTGCGACTGCAATGCGAATGCGACTATTGCTTAAAAATACGAGAATAACCCCTTTTTTCATCAAATGACTTCTCCTGCTTTGGATGGAGCAAAAGGGACTGTCAGACTTTTACGGATTGAAACCCACAGTGTTCCTTCAGTTGCCCTTTGTGAGGGTCATGGTAACTTTTACTAACAGTCTGCAGCCCTGGCTGGGCGAGAATACCCCTCAGAATACGATTGTTCCATCAAAATAAAGAGATAGGCCCCTTAGATACGTAGGGGTAACCACCGTGTCCTCGCGGGGGCGATCTGCGGAAACGATCTCTCGCGCCAGGCCATGGTCCAAAGCGAGGAAGAGTGGCAGGCGGACGCCTCCTTCTGCAAATCACTAATGCTAGCAAAGGAGGCAGCCGCACATGCACGCGCGAGGGATCGGCCCTCACGCCCCAGCCGTCGAAATCCCGATCCCGATTTCTGGCCACCGTAGGCGCGGGCTTGCGGACGGCGAGCAATGGCTAGTACGCCGTCCGACTGTCCAGTAACCGTCTGGACCGAGCCCAAGTCGTCGACGGCGCGTACTGTTCCACGCGCGCCTCAAGGATATGTTAGCAAACCGTAAGGGCCCATCAGGGTCGAAGCCTACTGGTGCCAAGGTTTGCTTCTGAAAGGAAAACTCGGGCCTGGTATAAAAGGCAACGAAGGAACAGGGTTGGGTATTAGTCAATAAAAGTCTGACACACCTTTCGCTCCGCCCAAGAGAGATACTATTAGATTATCCCACCTAAAAAGAACCAGTTATTGTATTATACTTAGTCAGTACCGTGACTGTCTAGTATTACAAACAACAGTCAATAAAGGAATCGTAGATAAAACACGACACACCACAATACCCCTCAAGCGATGCCAATACAACCAACGCATTAACTTAATACACTGTTTTCAACGATAGCCAATTAAGATTGCTCATCGATAAAGGAAAACGTGCATGGCAAAAGTACCATAAACAAGTGACGGGTCATCGACAAAGAGCATAATATAATCACTGTGTCTGAGGCCTCCTTCGACGGCTATCAATTGATTCACCTAAGCGTTCTATGATCAATCGCTGACAGCCAACAGATATCAATTGACAGTTGACGTTTATAGCGTAGCATAGACAAACGAGTAGTTTCTCTAGGCAACGGTCACTGCATTGTGAATCGGTAATGTGACAGGCACGCGAGGACTTGAAGCTTCTGATATTAATATTCTGTTTGATTATTTGTTACGAATGATAATCACATGAATTCATTTGAAAACGAGGGACTTATTAAGGTTGCATGGAACGGTAAGATTATGCCAGCATTAGTATTCCTTTGGTTTGAATGCATGCATAGGTATTGCAACGTATGTATTTATGTTTTATTATTAGAGTCCGCCAGAGCGGCTTCGCGTGAAAGTAGAAAAATATTCAAAGAGAATATATTACCGTGATAAAAAGTATCCCATCTAGTGCTCAGGGACATGATCTACATAAGTGCCTTCGTCAAAATCTGTTCAGCTGTGTGAACGTAAATGAGTAACAAACAAACATACACACAGACATACAAACTTTCGTTGTTATAATATTAATGTAATTTCGTTTCAATATTTAACACTAGCTGATTTCCGCATGACGCAGGTTCTCACCGAACATGGTAAGTTCGGAAAGTTCCTGCACCGGATTCGTGCGGAAGACACGCCCGGGTGTCACCACTGTGTGGAAGGCCCGGAGGACACGGTGGAGCACACGGTGTAGGTGTGCCCCGCTTGGGCAGAGCAACGCCGTGTCCTCGTGGGGGAGATCGGCGGCGGCGATCTCTCGCGCCGGGTCTTGGTACAGGCCATGGTTCGGAGCGAGGAGGAGTGGCAGGCGGTCGCCTCCTTCTGCGAAGCAGTAATGCTAGCAAAGGAGGCGGCCGATCGCGTGAGGCAACGGTCCTCACGCCTCAACCGCCGCCGGGATTCCGATCCCAATTTCCGGCCACCGTAGGCGCGGGCTTGCGGACGGCGAACAATGGGTGGCTTGCCGTCCGGTCCGGTAACCATCCGGACCGAGCCTTAGTCGTCGACGGCGCGTATTGTTCCACGCGCGCCTCAGGGAGATGTCAGCAAATCGTAGGGGCCCAGCAGGGTCGAAGCCTACTGGGGCCATGGGTAGTGTGAAAGCGAAACCCGGGGCCCTGGGACGAAGGCAAAGAAGGAACAGGAGTGGGTTTTTAGTCAGTAAAAGTCTGACACTATCTCTCGCTCCGCCCAAGAGCGAGATTTTTCATAAGATGATTTTCCCACCTAAAAAAAAAAAATAAAAACACTAGCTGATGCCCGTAGCTTCTCCCGCGTAAATAAAATATAGCCCATGAAACTCAGGAATAAAGCGGCTTTCTATCGGTGAAAAAACTGTAGCAATCGCACCAGTTCTTTCAGAGATTACCTCCTACAAACAAAAAAACAAACTTTACCATTATAAATTATTAGTCTAGATTGGATTTGACGTTATGTCAAAACAGAATAAAAACGAACAGCATGTATACTTCCCTAGATCATTTGCGAAAACTATTTGAGTATATGGCCAAATAAAAGTCGTGAGTACTTGTCGGGTGCCCTTCACTTTATCAAAGCCATTTTGTCTCATCTCGGAATTTTCCCGCAAATCGATTTGATATCGAAAAAGAAGCAGTCCACTGTTATTTATGGGACGCTTACCCAATTTCAAGTCATACTCGATTAGCACATCAATATTTCATACGTTAATTTTTTTCTTGTTAAGCACCGCAAACCTTCTCATATTATTTTTGGACATGATTACGTTAAATGACTCAGCGAAGACGGGCATTGCATGTAAACCTTTTCCTCAAACACCCAAATGTTTATTAAATACCCTTCACATTAAGCATCATTAAAGTGTTTCAAAAAGAAAAAGGATAAAGATTTTGCGCGTATATTAAGTGGTTGGGATCGGAGCGATCCATATATCTCTCGCAAACCGTAGCATTGTGTTACATAAATAAAAGCGCTAAACGCCGGCTTATTGTCTATTAAGAATTACTTTTCTGGCGGCGGGCGCGGCGCGGGCGCACAATGGGCCGGCGCAGCACAAAGCCTCGGCGATGGTTATCGTTCCGCGGGTACATTAATACGCAACGAACACGCCCCGATCACGAAATACTAGATCCGTTTGTGTTATGATACGTATTTGTGTCTGTTACTTGCTCTTTATTTTCACGCCGAGTTAATATATCTTCATACGACCTTTGCGGCGCCTGCGCATTCACGCGTTCAGCGCTCACAGCTAGCGTGTGGTAAACGAGACATTGTTTTCAGTACAAATTGTGAGCCTGTAATGATAAGGTATTCGTGGCAGTAATTGCTATTGATATTGGGCGTGTATCTATGGAGGAGGAAGAATAGTCTGGACATAAACAAAGCCGCAATGCTCAAGCAATATTCATTGTTTCTTGCATAATTTCGAGAGGTACAGTCGCACGTACCCGTTTGTCAATTATTTGCATTACCGACAATCGGAAATTGAGCGTATAAGTAATATTGTAGAGACCGTATCATTGCAAAGGAATCATTACGTTGGCAGACATTGTTCTGTCTATAGCGAAACACGGAATAGACATCTACATATCTTGCTGAGCATACAAGGTCTTTTCTGTTACTTGCTGGTCGATTTTGGCGTAAATTCTAGACGCGTGTGAGTATTATATTGTAGACTAGCTTCTACCAGCGGCTTCACCCTCGTGAAAATAGGTTTCTCCATACAAATTTTGGACACCAATTTTGACATTTCCTGTCATTTATAATTGTCGGATTTTCAATTGAAGATGAATGACTTAACCAATTTTCATAATTTTTAACCTTCATGCCTCCAACTCTCTATCTGGTGATTTATTCGAGAGCAACCCTCATGATTATGTCACACGATGCCTGCGGCATCTCATCTTTAAGTCAATGCAAATTTTATTGTTTTACATTAAAACGCTAATAGTTACATCATTAATTTACAAGGAAATAGTTAAATGTGAAACGATTCGCGGGTGACAGAAATGTTCGTGATATCGTGGAACAAACTGAAAAGTCCTGTTCAATTTATCATGCCGCCTCCAAAAAAAGCCATTCAGATCTTTATTTGGAAAAGCCGACCATCAATTTATTCAAAGCTAACTTTAATTCCAAAACATTTGTCAGAAATAATAAATCCTCATTATAATTACAAAATCCCGAGAGATATGATTAGACTGTGCAATAAAACATAGGTTTGTAAGAAGCAGTAACAAAAACAAATTAGCCGTGGTCTAATTTCGGACTCCTCTAAACGCGTTCATTCAACCTAAATCACAAAAGGTTTTATTATATAATTGGTGCGTTTTACAACAAAACTCAATGAGCGCGCACGACACAATGTTCCCAGAATTAAGTACAATAAACTTGTAAACGATACCACAAAACTTCTGTGTGAAGAAAAAAGACGGTCGGAAACTGCCCGCGTCTTGACCGTCAGCGCTGGTCCATTCATTGCGTGTATCCTTACCGTCAGCGAGACCTGTCCTCTGAGCCAAAGAGCAATGGACACTCTCGCACTCAAAGAACCGCCGTCAGTGGGGAATCATAAATGGTTTCACACACCTGTGCATCGGCCGGCAGTTTATGAGTTTATTGCATTACACCTCTCGGTTTAGGATAGACCCCCGCTGGTAATTGCTCTATGAAAGCCTCATAAACGAACGGTTTATTAGTCAAAAACATTGGTCGCATATTATTAGATACAAATAGTTCAATTATCTTGAGAGTCCCTATTATAGCATAACACGAAAAACTTACGTAGCATCAAAATAAAAATAAGCTGCGTCAACTCGACTTGAATTAAACATACACGGTTGGTGTTTTTTGTCGCTCCGTATGTTTACCTACCTGCTTACTCGAAAGGTTTTTTGTTGCTTTATTACCTTTACAAATCGAAAATCCTATTATTTGAATGAAACCCAAAGCAAATAGAAGAAAAAGCATTTTTCAATGTGGCTACACTGAGGCTTCGCTGACAATGGCAACAATGCGGCGCGGCTTGAGCCGGCGTAATCTGTTGGTCATTAATAAGGGCTCTTCACACGTTCAGTGTTAACATGACAAATGCAGCGGCCTCACAAAGCCGCGGCGCCCCGCTACGCGCTCCATTATCATTTACACCTTACCACACAGATCGACGCTGCGTAGTCCTGCCATTGCTTCCTAAGGACTCTGTTTTACTGTGCGCTCTGTCTGTGTAGTGTGTACTATGCTGAGTACTCTACTTTAGGTACGCTCAAATTGTTTATTTTGTTGACCTTATGAGTTTACTCTGCAAGTAACAACAGCTGAGCATACCTTCGATAATACAATCTACTTGTAGGTACCTTAGTAAAACTATATTATGAATTAACTAAAGATAAATAAAATTTTAAAAATAACACGTTTGTTTTAAATTCATTACCGACCGATATTATTTTTCTTTGTAACCTATCATTTTCTAGTTTTTTAAACCTTATTTCGCTAACAGTTACCGTTTCGATAAAGTTTTAATCGCATAAGTGGTAGTACGTGCGCTTGACCGGGCGACCGGCCAACCGGGCAGCGGGCCGGGCACACGCGAGTGTCCGCTCGATGTATGTAAAGACAACTCTAGTATGTCGTGTCGAGCCCTCGCCTGTCTGTCCCGGGGCTAACTGCAATTATTGCAAGTAGAAAATTAAATTAACACACACGCACATCGTGTAACTCGGGGGAGGGAAACGTCCAGGTAAACATGACCTCCGAATATCATCGCTTTGCCCCCTCTATCGTGTCTTGTACCCCCCTCCTGAAGGGGCGAGGGAGCTCTCGCTAAAACGGTTGACTGGTCAGCCATTTTGCTCCGTTCACTAATTGTAGGCCCTTAGTAGTCATTTCATCGCTCACTACGAGGGACGTCTTTGTGCTCATTATAGTACACTGCGGTTTGTATTTTTCGAATTAGCACTTCCATGACTTCCGTTGTTTTCTGTGCTTCATTGTTATACATAATTATTGGGTGTAATAGAACACATATGGGATGAAAACAACGACTGCTCGGTCAGCATAAGCTTTTAAGTTTGAACAAGTCTAAAGTATCAATATGCATTGTGATCTACATGTTTGTCGGTTAGGTCCTTACAACGTTTTGAAGTTACTGAAAGAAATCTTGCTACTAAATCCTACCTTACTCATCTATCCCAATAAGGATGATAATAATCTAATTAACTAAATTCCAACTGAAAACTTCATAATGAGCTTTTCATATAGGTCCTTGATTTTTACAGTTCGTGGCATCGCAGTACTTCAAGCCCAAATTTTAACTAAATTTATGAGAAAAACCCTCACGCGTATCTAACTTGTATCCTTCTCATTCAGGAATGTATAACAGCATAAAGGTCCATGCAGGCCCATTTGTTCTACATCGCTTTACTAATTCAATTAACAATGGCGGATTGAAATAATTTCAAAATGTAACATAACGCAGCATGTCAACACATTACACACTTCCATTTGTAATGAACAAAAAAAAAACATAAAGTGTCGACTCAAATTGAGCGTGGCAAGTTTTTAATTCGGCCCAGAGTCTCGAATATATTTTTTAATCGAGACCATGCTTGATTGGAACCAATCAAATGATGTAATTTACAACTTGTGTTCATATCGGAGCCTGTCCAGTGTCCGACGAGTATTTTACATTGACCTTGACCTCAAGTGGGATGCTGAGCTGGTCGGCAAGTTTAATCCTTCGTGACGAATCATCCTTTCGTCACGCTGTATACTGATTGGATAACTAATGAAAAGCACGTCGAATGGAATGCAGTAAATAGACCAGTGGGTATCGGACCTGCGCCAGTTTACTCGGGAATGTGGGCTACGTTTCCAAAATTAAGCAAATCAAATCCTATTTCATTGGTTTTCCTTTCTCACTTTCTCTTAGATTAGCGTTTTCGAATTAAACCAGATCAGAGTCAGATTTGGTTTTAGAACATCTAACTTTCGAATTGTCTTCAACACAATATCGTCTTCAGAATATCGAAGCATCATTTTTATCAGCTTCTGCCAGAAACTCCCCTGCGTAAAATATCTTAAGAGAACCAAAAATCCAGAGATAAAAAAATCTATATGCTATTCCAAGACATGATCTACCCATGTGCTAAATGTCATCCAAATCCGTACTGTTTGAGTGTAAAGGACTAAACATACATACACACACACATAATTATACGGGTCGAAACCTACTGGGGCCATGGGTGATGCGAAAGAGATCCCCGGTGCCCTGGAAAAATGGCAAAGAAGGAAAAGGAGTGGGATTTTAGTTAGAAAAAGTCTGACACTATATCCCGCCCCGCCCAAGAGCGGGGGATGTCATTGTATGATATTCCTACAAGAAAAAGAAAACACATAATTATACAAACTTTTGCCTTTATAATATTGACGTGATTTAAGTTCAACTTCAAAGACATGTTCTTTTACTCAGCTCTATATTTTTATTCATTGAAACTGGTCAATTAAAAAAAGTATCTACTAATCATTTCTGATACATATAAAAAAGACTGCACTACTTATTATTTAGTAATAAATTGCACTAATTACGCTTTTTGCAATACAATTGCTGACTACCCACCCACCTGTAGGTAATCATATAGGAATGCATATATCAATGCTCATTATGTTCTCTCATTACTCCGTTCTACTTACCTTATTACTCCACTTAGGCTTGAACATTCATCTATCATCAATTATCGGGCCATTAACCTTGATTAGTTGCAAGTTTTATAAATCAATGGCTAATAACTCTGTTGTAGGACAGTCAGCTTCGTTTTTAAACCTTGAGAATATTAATTAATATGATATCAATCTATGGTGAATGTGCTCCCGGATGTAGACTCGCTATCAAAATAAAAATTAGACTGTTGAATAATTATAACACCTTATACGTCCGTCTGTAGACGCGGTTTTATTGCTCAGTTTACGTCAGATTAATCCGAAACAATCCAATATAAAATAACGATTTTTAAATATTGTGTGTACGATTCAAGGATAGTCTACTCTCTTCTGTTAATATAACAGATAAAGCATCGCACAATCGGACGCTATTTGTCATGTTGCCAATCAACAACCGCGGCCTGTCTGCCGTGCTAGTGACGGCTGGAGCTAAACAGCGTTTGTATTACAAACGAAACAAACACTGTGTATATAAATAATGATAAAAAAGCTGAAGGTTGTTGATTAACCCGATAATATCGCGAGATTGCGGGCGGCGAGATTGTTTTATACTTAATCAGCTGTTGCGGTGTCAGGAAAGCCATAAAGCGGCGAATTGGCCGAGATGCGGGCGAAATGTGATAGAATTAATTCTCAAATTGCAGGTTCGCCGCTCTCAAAGCCGAGCCTGTTTTTTATTATTATTTGAGCTCGACCGTACTCTGTTATTTGGGCATCAATTTGAGGCGTATTGCACCTGCTAACCTCTTTAAATATTTATTATTGTGCGGACACACCGTCCCCGAATTGGGTGGATAATTTGAAAACTATTTTCGTGTTGGGAAACATTTGTACGAGTTTTTCAATTATGTGTGTAGAATATAACAGTTGTTTGTGTTTATTGTCCAAGTTTAATTTAATGTAGGTAAATATTACAACAACATAATACCTAGTGGTAGTTTTGTAACTTTACTGAATAAACTCTCCCTTCAATTTCATACATCCCCAAAAAAACAAGTAGTTTGATATAGCTGTACCACATATGTAAATTATATGTATAAATATCAATTGGCATAATAATATCATTAGTGTGGCTTGCAGTATGTCCGCCCATACGTTTTGTATCGTTTTGGCTGTTCCCAACTTCCGGTCGCGTTTTGTACAGTTTGGGGGAACGCGAGCAAGGGCTAAGGGGCAGCCCACATTGAATGTTATTGTAATTGATGCTTTATTTAAATACATCTGTCAATCATGTTCCTCAAATGATTATGAGCTTTTCAGATTGTACGTAAACTACTCATGATAACAAAATCAATTTAATAAAAATATTCGATTTCTATTACCTATTTTGGATTAGAGACATCCGTATGGTTTAGTAAACAATAAATAAAAAAATACGTATGTTAGTAAAATTACTGTCTATTTTAAAACAAGGCTTTTGGTTCGTAATTAATGTACGAAAAAAATTGGATACGTTAATTTTTGGATAAATTATTGTACTCAACAAGTTAACGCTACGAGAAATCCATTAAAATGTCCAAAAATAATTGAATCAGAATGTCAATTAACTTTATTTAATTTTCGTACAAGAATTCTTTATATATTTTTGAAGACGTGATACTTTTAACAGGCATGTAATGTTTACAACAATACATTGGGTCTGTCGAATCGTTGATTGCAGAGGACGGGTCGCGGGTGGCGCACGCGAACCGAACGATCGAATTCGATTACCGACGAAGACGATTCACCAAAATCAACCGGAACAGTGCCGTGGATATCCAGCTATGGTTCCGATCAAGCACGCGTTCTCGATTACCTACCAAATCGATTCGAGAGGCACACACCGAGAGCGTACCTACACACCATTACCGACACCCGTGCCGCACATTCCACTATTAAATAGAACGTTTTTGTTTAAATCCGAATCAAATCGGAAATTTGAATACTGTTGTTATTCCTCAGCTCGTCTTATTTACGGTCTTTACTGCGCTCTATCATGCGACGGAGTGCCGAATGTGTTTATTGATTCACGGTACGTCTTCCGAGTTTTCTGAATTTCACACTATACTTTACAATTATGATGGAGGTTTTCTTAATTGCCTATCAACATACTAGGAGATTATTCCGTGTCTAATAACTACAATGTGTAACATCGCGCTGAAGTTGCTAGGGTATATTCTTCTATTTCCGTATACATAGAAATCGTTTTTATTATAACTTTACAGATAGCTTTTATAACCGTAACTTAAAAGTGTAACAGAAGACATTAATAACAGAACATTGCACACGATCTACCCTTGCAGTACGTTGTTCATTTTCCGTTATTGTTGTCCTCAAATCGATTTTTTTCCAAAATGCGAGTCTTGCTTCACGGCGCGTTACAAAATCATAAAGTAAAATGACATAATGTTTGTTGTGACAGCGCTTCCCGCGTGACAAAACGGGCCCATTTATTTCAGATAACAATGTAGTAAATATAAGTTTAATGACCGTGCACCCAGTAGAAATTACCCTTGAAGATACATGCGGCGTCTGTGTCGACTAGTCCTACAGCTTATATTGGCCATGTCTCATGTTATACAATGGCACTGTTTTAATATTGATTAAATCGCAGTTTTGTATCATATATTTTATTTATGTCGAGAATGTAAAATAAGAGAAGCTGCGAAGCTCAAAAATATCCTTAGGGTTTTTTATAATTTTACGGTTTCTATAGAAAGTGAAAAGTCTTCTCCATAAATATTCATAACTAACTTTTTAGACCTTAGAACGAGATCTTGCGTATCAAGTTTAATTAGAATTAGTTAATTTTCTTTAGACTTGCCAGTTTGCATGAAATACCGTGGGGAGTAAACACCCATAATAAATAGATTAAAAACAAAAGCTGAAGGAAATTTTGGGACTGCTACGAGAAGCTACGAAGTTCGTAGCACTGCTACGAAATCGCTTCTGTGCTGTTTCTTATTGCTAATTGTAGTTTTTATGAGAGGTAACCGTAATATATCTTCGACACATACGAAATAAATCAAGTACAAATATGAAAACCAAATACAACAAAACCGCAAGACGTTACCCGCATGGCGGTGCTCGCGTCGAGAAATTTGTCACGCTGTGAAATACGGAGCACAAAACGGAACGGAATTGAATTTATTTTGCCCCGATGCGGTATAACGATCTAATAAATCGGGAGGATGCGGCCGTAAGTCAGGGTTCACCGCGGCGCGGCGCAGTAACTCAAGCGCAATGTGCCGCGAAATCAATAGACCTGACAATACGACCCGCGGAAAAACTGCTACCCTATATTATTTGTAGCCACATTCAAGTCTTTTATGGAGCTGTCAAGTCTATGTACTCGAACTGAATTTAATGCGAACAGGAGCTCAGATTGTTTCCGTTAAACATTTTATATTACCCATTTGTGGACTGCTATAATAAATACATTTTAACTCACATAAAAATCAAGCTTACAGTACTTAATAAACAGTAGTCTTAATCTATAGAGCAATTAATAAACATCAGTTCGTAATCACAGGGTTATTTTGACATGGACCAGTGTAAATTTCAGTTAGATTACAAGCTGTCAATACTGAAGTCATTCGTACCGCAAATCGAATAAACTTAATGGAAACCCGGCGTGCAATCAAACGGCAAGAACAAGCATAAATTTATTAACGATGCTGAAATATCACCACATAAATCGCTATCTCGCCTGTCAGTTTATCGACAATTATTCTTAATTGGATTATGAAAGCGGTGTGCACTGTCGTCGTGGGCCTAGAGAGTGAGCGGCGAGCGGTTACAGTGAGGACCGAGCGGAGAAAGTATGAGTAATGGACTATATGTATTTTGACCGTGAGTTTGTAATTGAACACGACTCCTAAAATACTTTAGCGAACCACAAAGGAGGCAACAATCAGAAGAAAGAAAACGTTAACAAACAAACATCAAAATCTTAGAAAAGACTACTCTCATATCGCAAAGTTCCAATTATAAGAATACCTTATAGACTGACTTTATTCACTGATAAACTAATAACATTAAAAGTTTGACTGGAAGTCAAAAGTTGAGAAGTTAGTTGAGAAAAGGTTTTGCAGATTTATTGATTTTTATTGATGAGATTTAACCTATTAAGTAGCGTAATTAGAAACACAATAGAAAGACAATGACAGAGCGAACGCCGGCGTTCGCTTGGGGTTTGATGAATTAATAATGTACACACATATACAATGACACTCATAGTTTTTAAATGTCGTCTTCGATAAGTGACAGTATCGTTAAAATTTTTCTAAAGAAACTACATACAGTTCATTTAGGCAAAATTAATTTCATAATTAGTTTCCATGTGATACTAAATGAAGTGTCTGCTTGGAGCTCGAACTATCAGTAACCCAACTACTTATCTTTAAAATGCGCGTGATATGAGCGACTAGATGAGTTGACAGTAGCTATTGTCTCACTTATCGGTTGTTACTGGCAATTTTCACATAAACAAGCATATCTTCCCCCTCGATCTGCGTTGTCGCTGGTCGCTCGTGTCACACGCAGGTCTTCTGAAGGCGCCTCTGATCTCGCGGAGACACGCCGGGCGCCTCCCATTGGCGGAGGAGAAAGGGGCGGCCCTCCGCGCAAGCGACCGCCTCGTAGACACTCTCCGAGACTTCTACTGCTGCATGAAGAGGGACAGAAGAACCAATTGTGCATCTGCAGATAACATGGTACCTACCCTATGACATTCTCAACAGATTTAACATCCATTTGACAGCCTCAATTTCTTAAAATGTCTTTAGGGAAACCCAAACTCCCCACTTACCAGCAAGGACGGCATAATATATTAAGAATAATGAAGCCAGTAGGAAAATCTTCAGTATGCCAAACAACGGCAAAGCATTGCGAAAGAAAAAGTCGTGATTTGCAAATACAAAATAAGGTGTATATCTTAGTGGTGACTGTGGCAAGAAAGGTACCCACAGCACATCGCTTCAGTGGTCAAATGAAACATGACGCGGAATGTGAGGATGCATTATTGTGGTGGAAGAGTACATTGCTTCGAGGACGCTTTTCGCGAACTTTTTCTAGAACTCTGGGCAAGCAACTGTTGACGTACCAACTGCAGTCACATAGACACAAGACCATCGGACAGTTCCTATGGTCTTCAAGCGATACTGTTGTGTAATGTCCTGATTTGCCGGAAAAAATAGCAACCATTTTTTACCAACACTTCGACTTACTTTAATATTATAGTTCTATTTGTATGAATGTTAAATAACTATCTTGTTGCCTTGTATTGTGTACAATTTATATGTTTTGAAAGGAGGAAACTTGTTTGAAATAAAGTTATGTTTATTAAAAAAAAATCCATTTCATTGAGATACCTATCTAAGTGCTTACAATAATTAATTAATTAATAATAATGATCTGTACTTTTGTATGCATAAAGAATTAATAAATAAATAAATTTATCTAAGTAGATAATGTTAAAATTTTATATTAAAACCATTTTTATTAAAGTTGTTTAAATTTATCTCGAAAAATAAATGTTATTCACACCTGCTTCTATGAACCTCTTTTGTCTAATGCAGAAGTGAATGGAGTATAGCTGTATGAGAAAACTTTAATGGCGTATTGCAACCTCTCAATCGAAAATTTAAAAAACATGAAACACCATACTATTACTTTTTTATCATTTTACGGCACCACTGGACACGCAGTCGTTTCAGGTTCTCCGTCAAGTCATGTGGAATCCATCAAGTGCAAAGCATCCGAACCTTCAGATGCACATGTTAAATGATTTTGTACTTGGCTCGTTTCAATGCCTAATAAAGCACGAATTTGCTGGCAACAATTTTTTTTTGTCAGTTTCAATAAGTTGTCGTACGGTGTCAATATTCGAGTCTGTAATATGTATAATGTATTCAGTCGCTGGCCGACCTTCACTTACCTCATCATAGAGATGATCACGTCCACGTCTAAATTCTTCAAACCACGAATACACAGAGCTGCAATATGGTGCTTCATCACTAAATGCCAATTGAAGTCTCTGGCAACTCTCTTGTAATGTCTCTCTGGCAATTTTCGTTGTGACTTAAGGCAAGTTAAGCCACAACGAAAATCATATAAAATCATTAAACGAAATTTTCACGAGTTAAATTCACTTTGATAGCGACACAGAATCTTCGAAAGGAAACAAATGACAGTCACACAAATCAAAAAGTAACATGCTCGCAATGAGTTCCATTTTCGAATTCTATGTTTTTTTTTTTTTTATTTCATTCTTTTATTGTAAGTGGCCAGATCCAGAGACTCAGTATGCCCCACATTACTGCATTTATAAAAATAGAGTATGAACCAGAAAGACTTAAATTGCCATAGGTTTATTTCTAAACTTTTGATCCAAGTGTTCCTTCTGTAATCACCGTCTTCTTTCATCTTCTTAGTTACTTATTGTATTTCAATTACAATTCCATTCATTTTATGATCTGATTAACCGCTTTACAATCGTCACTGTAAACATTGGACATCCATTTAAGTTAATCTGCCAGAGCTCGGCACCGTGTGAGAAGAATCAGTCTGTAATAAAAACTTAACTGCGAATTGTTAATTAAATACATTGAGGAATAACGGATACCTTAAATAGATACATTATATTTTTCTTTAGTATTTCTGCCCGGGTCATTTCAGATTTTTATGTAAACAAAAAAGACATGACATTATGAAACAAAATGTTTCATAATGTCATGTCTTTTTTTTTGTCAGCAAATTCAAAACTTATTTCAAAAACTGTAAAACATATGTACTATTTTAATATTATTCAATAGGCTATAATATTAAACTTACCTATATTTTACTGTATGCTCGCGGACCGTGAGCAATGAGTAGCTCGCCGTCCGGCGCCTCAAAGAGATGTCAGCAAAACCGTAGGGGCCCAGCAGGGTCGAAGCCTACTGGGGCCATGGGTGGTGCGAAAGAGAACCTTGGGGCCCTGAAACGAAAGCAACATAGGAGTATGGTGGTGGTGGTGGGTAAAAAGAGTGGGAGTAAAAGTTTGAGCTCTGCCCTGGGGCGAGAGAAGTAATTGGAGAATTTAACGCCTAAAAAAACCTATATTTTACTCATATTTGTATGCCAATTGCTGTGGCAGAACATTTGATTTGTCTGTGAAAACGAAAAAAGTTTTCCAAAAGAGATCGAATGTCCGTCGTATATTTATATTTTTATTTAAAATATGTTTGTTGTATGAGAGCCCCCTTAAATATTTTTTTTTATTGTTTTTTAGTATTTAATTTACGTTCACCATGAATATAACGTTTAATTTTTGCATACCCTCAGTCGAATAAAATACCGTTTACAAAATGTTTTGCACCAGTGTCATGTCATGATCGCCTAAGGCGTATCACTATGACAATTCCTTTCTTGACAGTTCTTTGTTTATAAAAATAATCTCAAGTTCCAATCGCAAATATAGTATATACCTACATGATTAGGTTTATTTGTTAGTATGAAGTTTATTGTTCAGATAGAACGCAGCGGCTTATTAAAGTTAATAATGAGTCATGACTGGCTTTTTTACTGTGTTCCTATCACTATTGTTTTACAAACCGCGGCCTTCAGAGATCTTGATGGCTTAATCTTTTGTCTGTTGGTAAATGGTGAAAAAACTAATTGCTTCATTATCATCAACTACAATAAATTTTGACTAGGAAGACAGTTTAATGTTGGCAATTGTTCGTGTACATAAAATTAATACGTTTGCATAATAAATGCATGAATTTATTAAACGATTTGAAGTTAACCATAAAATAAAACTAAATGAAGACACAGAAAACTGAACTGTCATTTCCTTTAAGCTTGAGATTATACAAGGATGAACAAAGCCCATGGATTGGCTACGTAAATGACAGAATTAAATTGAAAGGTGAAAATCAACGAACAAAGTAATGGGAGCCAGCTTCATAAACTACCCTTCGTCATCGCCAAGATTTTTTTAACTACCTAAGTAAACACTTCTCTCAAAACGGTGAAGGAAAACATCGTGAGGAAACCGGCATGTCCTAGAACCAAAAATCCAAAGACATGTGACATCCACCAACCCGCACTGGGCCCGCGTGGTGGATTACGGCCCATTCCCTCTCCTAGAGGAGGCCTGAGTCCCAACAGTGGGAACATTAAAAGGCCGACTATGCTATGCTAAGTAAACAAAATACAAATAAATTTAAGGTGGCTTTTTTTTAAGGTGGGAAATCTTTCAATGACTTGTCCTGCTCTTGAGCGGGGCGGGAGGGCGTGTCAGACTTATACTGACTAAACCCACTCCTATGTTCCTTCTTTGCCTTGCGTTCCAGGGCCTCGGGTTTTTCTTTCAGAAGCGAAGTCATGGCCCCACTAGGCTTCGACCCTGCTGGACCCCTACGATTTTTTTAACTAATCTAAACTAGTGCTTGACTGGGATCCCACCTGATGGTAAGCACTAATGCAATCGTTGATAGTGAGGCGCATTAGTTTATTAAGAGCCTATTTACTCTAGCCTTGAAGACACCCAAATTATAATCGGACGGGAAGACCACAGGCAAATTGTTCCAGCCCTTCGATGTACGCGGTATAAACGACAAGACGAAACGCTTAGTCCGGACTGTAGAGGGTTCAATAACGTAAGGGTGGATACTCGCCGTACGTCGGTTTGTCCGAAGCTAGAAATGAGATTGCGGAAACAAGTCATGCAATTCCCGTGCACACTCTCCAAAATGCATGGTGTAAAATACCGAAAGGCTGGCTACCCTACGCCTGTGCTCAAGGATTTGATGACATCTCCTTGAGGCGCGCGTGAAATACTATGCGCCGTTGACGACTCGGACTCTGACCAGACGGTTTCCGGACGCCCAAAACCGTGGACCGTTAGCCCACGCCTACGGTGGCTGGAAATCGGGGTCGGAATCCCAAAGTTCCTGTACTGCTGTTAAGATTGGCCTGTTGGTCTAGTGGTCAGTAGCCCTGACTGCTATGCCGGAGGTCGTAAGTTTGTGTGATAAGCAAGATCATTTGTTCTGTGTCTGGGTGTAATTTATCTATAGAAATATATAAGTATGTTTATCAGTTGTCGAAAAAAAATCAGATATTGCTTTTTCTACATTACAAGGGCTATTCGATAACCCGTATCTTTATTGAAATATTGAAAAGAAAACAATTAATGCTTAATTATTTTATGATTGCGAACTTAACTCGGTTGTTTGTTGTTTCCTTCACGCCTAAGCAGCTAAACTGATATTTATGGAATTTAGCTTAGGACATACATAGTCTAGGACATGGAAAAGGACTTGAGATACTTTTTATCAACATACCAAGCCGATGAAGCCGCGGGCAGAGGCTTTTTCGTATACGACATAAAGGTGACGGCAATCGCTTTTTACAAAATGCTTTTTTTCTTGGAAATGTTTTTTTTTGTTTTTTTGTTGAGAAGAACACTAGCTAAAAAAAAGACAAAATTATGGGCAGGCACAGCCACATTGCTCGCAGAACGGATGGCCGTTGGGGCCGAAAGGTTCTGGAATGGCGACCACGTACAGGAAGACGTAGCGTTGGAAGGCCTCTTACAATGTGGACCGATGACCTGGTAAGGGTTGCGGGAATCCAGTGGATGCGAGACGCACAGGCCTCACTTCTATACGAGGCATATTTTTGCATATTGTTGTCTGTCGCTGTTGTCTGTTGTAAGTCGGCAAAAGGGGCAGAACCCTTACAGGATCACTCTGTTGTCCATCTGCCTAATTGTCTGTATGTCAAGACCCTTTTTCTCAGGAACGCTCGGAGTTATGAAGCTGAAATTAATATTAAATACTCAGCCCCCCTAGCCAAGTTACAACCGTTTTGTTTCGATTCTCTTTTCGTTGATCGTCTCGAGTTGGCCACGCCTCCTTATTTCTTTGTTCTGACCACGTGACTGAGCGTTGAGATGACGTCCGAACAAAGGAATCGGAGGCGTGGCCGACTCGAGACGATCGACGAAAAGAGAATCGAAATGAAACGGTTATAACTTGGCTAGGGGGGCTGTTCTACTACCCCAAGCAGCAGTGATATACATACGCGCGTATTTTGCGCATATTTTGATATTCATAAGTTTGTACGGAAACCTCGGTGCGCCAGTTCGCCTCGCAATTGACCAGTTTTTTTTTGTTTAAGGTAGTTTTTAAGACTATAGCTACCGTATTTACTTTAGTAATTGTATTCAAATTTTTAATATGGAATATTTTTTTGTAATTTTGAAAAACTAATAATGAGTCTTTTTTATTCATTATTATTAGAATTTGTGCCAAGTTTCAAGTTTACTAACCCAATGAATAAGATTCTCCCATACAACCTTTAACACCCTCTAAATCGTTTTATATTATTTACTAGGGTTACTGATTACGATTAAGTTTATGGGACCAAGGAATACAATTTTTCATACAAAGGTATTTCCTCCTTTTCACACCCTTAAAAGTTGTATTTTAAAAACCTCCTTAGTGGTCGCTGACGTCATAAAAGGAAACCTTGTACAAAATTTTACATTCCTAGTCCCAGTAATTTCGGCTGTGAGTTGATACGTCAATCAATCAGTTTCTCCTTTTATATACCTATACAGACTTTATGTAACAGCATTTTATTTTTAATTCTCTAGTCATGACCTTCTCGCCTGAAAAAATTCTAGATCCCAACAAAGTAGATACGAACCAAAAAAAATACAAACAAACATAAATCTTTCTACAATTCAAGTCGATTGTTTTAAAAAAAGGTCGTTTCACACAACCTCCTTACATCAAGTACCGCGAAAACAAAGGCTATTTATGAAATTCTTCAGAGGATCGTACACAATTAATAGCGGCGTAATAAAACACGAGTCAAAGCCCGCCGGCAGGGACATAACATTAACAGACTAATGGGATAAGATTATGATATTTACAGCTACATGCGGCCGGCTTAAGCCGTGGTCCCACTAAGCGTTTACACGCGGACACGAGGTAATAGAAACTTTTTACTAGCTTCGAGAACCGCCGATATATTTAATGTTGTGAGATCTTTTGTTTCTACAGCCGATATATTACTTTGCTCATCCAGCAACAATCAACAACAGTTGTAAGACACAACTGTTTATTTTTTAGATTTGTGCGAATCGAATCTGATATAACATCAAGAATTTTGTTTTATGTACTCTTGTGAAACCTCTGATTTCATTTCTTCTATTACTAACTTTAATAGTGAAAATGTGAGCTGCGTGATTAAATGCGGTATTCCAAATTAAATTACAGTTCTTTGAAGGTAAAGAATAAAATAACCGTGGGACAAGTAGTTTCACTGAAAACTCGTAGTATTGTGGAGTAAGACCGCACCTTATGCAAATGAGGCGGCGGCGGCCAAAGCGTTGCCTAAATATTAGTTTAATATTTGGAAGATTGTATCACGGCCGCACTAGAATAGCGTTGTAACTCGCTTTGTTGCGCACTGCTTACCAATTTCAGGAACAGGGTATGAAATTGTACTTAGATATTATGTTTGACAATAATATTTAACAAAGAAATATTTTTGCTTTTCAGGGTCTCATTCGATTAAATTACCTACATTCATAATACATACCTACTTCGTTCTATAAAATTAAGTTAAAATCATTTGATTTGACTAGACAATTTTGAAGAATACAAATGTATATTATAAACAATATTCTAAACACCCAATCTTTACTTGAGAACTTTCTTCAGTAATGAAATGGCAAAGGAAAACTTTAGAAAATGATTACTTGCACTTTACGTCAAATAAATAAAATCCGAGTCTGACCAATGAAAACTTTGGCTATGATGCGAGTAATGCACAATAAAATAGACTGTTTAGTTTCCAAGTTACAACGCTTGGACGTCGTAATGAATAAATTATGTAAATAGTATGAGGCGGGTTCTCGCTTTCTTGTAAATGATTTGGCGTTTTGCGTCTAATGGTCGGCTGACCGACGGAGCTCGGACCGCGGCCAACTCCACGCACCCGAATCTACATATTAGTGCCACAAATTATTTAATTGCTATTTATAACATCGCTCTGTTTACACGCGAACCTGAATACATGCACCCAAGCATGACTGAATGAATCAACAACGGTAATAGTAACTACAATATATTGACCAGGAAAACATACCTTTTGACACAACGAAATATTTTACATTGACGATCGTGTGAATGAATGAGCCTTCGTAAATTATTTGTAAAATAAATTGCAAGCTCAACATCTGACAGTAATCTACCTAATTACAGTATGTTATTACCTACTACACCTAAAGTGTTACAGAATGGTTTTAATTAAAAGATAATGATCATCATGATTTTGTAAACATTTTGCGCGGCGAGCTCTTTATACGGGCACCATTATCAAAACATTACAGCAATGAGTTTTTACATTAATCCACTTTTTCCACATCGACCCCGTGGCCTGTTTGACGAAAACGTCAAACAGGCCACGCGTAATGTTTCCATAATTTTGATGACGGAGTGATTGGTTCTGGTCTCAAAACCGAAACCATTAAGTTCGCATTCCGGCGGACGTTCGCGGAGAAAAAGAAAACGCCGTGGCCCGAGGTGCAAACAGGGCGGGCCGGTACTTTACTGCGCCACCTCGTTCCCAAAGTAGTGACAAATGGTGGCGGCATCTTTCATCTCCTTGCTTTTTCAATATCACCACGCTTCAATATCGACCCTAACGATCAGATATAAGGTAGCAAACCCCCCGACAGACTTCAGTGATTAACGAAATGATAACGCAATAATGAAATTCGGAAATAATCGCAAATAGCTTTCGAGTAGCTCGAGGGCGGGCCGCATCTACCTGAATTGAAAAGGCCATTGAAGTATTGCAAATAAATTAAATGTATTTTTCTTCACAGAAGCGTTTCATTAATTTGTGAATTATTTAAATGCCTGGTCGCGACGCGTCGTCGCACAAGCTTCAGACGTGGAAACGGCTGTCATATAATGATAAATTCATAGCGTTTCCAGTTATTGCACAAGAACTCCGCGCAAGGTATGGTTAACGTACTCACGGGGCTCATGCATCATGCATGCCGCGGATATTTGCGAAATTCACATTATACTGAAATGTGTGTGCAATCCGGTGGCTATTGTCTAAGGTCGATTATTTAAATGGCGACGCATTAAATTGATAGTGCATCGTATACGATAATAGTCTCTAATACGAGATAATTACAGAGAGGAAGCTCGCTGGCTCACAGTAGTCGATGAAGATATAATTCTTCGTTGAATTAATGAGGGCATCGTGCGTGATGTGTCGTGCGGCAGTAGTACTGCAGCGGGTCGGCGGCGTCGCGTCGGTGCGCGCTCTGCAATCACTCGGCGCAGCACATATAAGTGGCGCGATTTGATAGCTCCGAGCATTCACAATTGCTTGCATGCGATGTGACTCCACTAATTGAATACACATTGTAACATTAAATTACTCGGTAGCACGTACACGCTGTCGTTTAGTTTCCCTTTATAAGAACTCAATAAAAGACTAGGCAGCCTACTAGATTGTTTCTTAATTACTATCGACGATTACTGACAGGTTATTAAATTTATTATTTATTGCTCACACCTTCAAGCGTAATATATGAAATAGAACTTACTCGTGCAGTTTTTAAATGGGTTTAAAAGTTCTGTGTAGTGGATGCATAAGGTAGCCTCAATTGATGGGCAGAAGCAAATTAAATTCAGCCGTTCCCCTTTGTTTGCGAAAGTTGTGTGCTTTAGCAGCAACAGCTAACAGCTAATATCTACATATTTACCGCGCCGGTGTTCTGTTCGTTCGTAAGTACATAAATTACTGCAGTTCGTAATTAAACTTGTGACACGTAACACGATGTTTTCAAACACTGAAGATATATTACCCTAGTGCACTCAACTTGTAAATAAATATGGCTACTTAACCTTAAAGCGGTCGCGCTGCGTCGAATCGACCGCACTCGATATATTTACGATCATAATTTCAAAATTTCTCGTCAAAAGAACGTATCATCTAGTAGCTTGTCATTAGTTCACTACTGACGAAAATAACTCCATTTCCTCTTTCTGCACTTCTCCTGAGAAACACAGAATATGTGTGTTTAGGTCGCGGCACAGGCGTCGAAAAGACTTCATGCGCCTGCCTTGTAATTTTACATTGACGAGAAGACTGATTCTGATGAAAATTATACCTAAGTAGATGAAAAACTCTTTGATGCTAATTATTCGATCTCTTGAAGAATATTAAAAAAATACAAATTAATTGGAAATAAAATCAAGACTCACAATAAAACTCTTGTTATGTCGGGCAGAATTGATTCCTAATGCAAAGAAACCAGTTTAACCTCAAAATTTTATTTTGAATTTAAACAAATTATTGTTTAGTTGAAAAATAGATAATATCTGAGTATAAAAATAAATTATAATTAATTAATCAGTTTTCTAAGTTCCTGAAATCTCCCATCGGTCTTTTAAGTTACGCGCGACCGTTACTGTTTCAAATAGTCTCGCACCCGCTTGTAGGTTAAATCATGCACAAAGTATATTTTTAAGGTTCCTTACATCAAAAGGAAAAAACGGAACCCTTATAGGATCACTTTGTTGTCCGTCCGTCTGTCTGTCTGTCTGTCAAGACCCTTTATCTCGGGAACGCGTGGAGGTATCGAGTTGAAATTAAAACCATATACTCAAGTCTATGGATCCCTTGAAGTCGGGAAAATCAAACATCTGAGTTAACGGAAAAAAAGCTACTGCCGTTTATGTCGCTAAAAACATGTATTCACTCGACACTCAAGGGTATTAAAATTCAAAGGGTACTGGTACTTTCCGTTGACGTAGAATTCTGAAATTTTAGCATGAAGTAAAGTCTGATAAAACAAGTATCATAAAAAATCTGAAAATTGTAAATTTGTAGTTACGTCACAAAAAAATAACTAATTTGGGAATCGGTCGGTTTTCATAGGTAAGTTTGTGCGGAACCCTCAGTGCGCGAGTCCGACTTGCACTTGCCCAGTTTTTTTTATTATTGATAGGCTTGTGCTTGACCACTAAGCCACCTGATGGTAAGCTAATGATATAATCGACGATGGAGCACACTTGTCTAGAAGTAACCTATTCAAACTTGACTTAAAGACCCCTGCCCCCTAGCCAAGTTACAACCGTTTCGTTTCGATTCTCTTTTCGTCGATCGCCTCAAGTAGGCCACGCCTCCGATTCCTTTATTCTGACGTCATCTCAACGCTCAGTCACGTGGTCAGAATAAAGGAATAGGAGGCGTAGCCGACTCGACGACGGTTGTAACTTGGCAACGGGGGCCGTGGTTGTAGCCATTAGGAAAAACAGACTCCGGCAGGAAATTCCACTCCTTAGCTGTAGTAGTTGTAGTAAAAAACCTAATCGGTTTTTCGGTGCAAACATTTGTGATAAGATAAATACGGTTATTAGTTAGAAAATGCGTTTTCCAATGTGTTCTACGTTGGTATAATCACTTGACAGCTACTGATCTGCATACGTAATGAAGAGAAAGTATAATGATGAGCGAAAGGGCCACTCTCCTCTATCACAGATTGATATATTGACTCGTGATGAGAACTGAATATCAATGTCAATCACAAATCACAATATTTTATTCTATGGGTGTAATAGTTAATTAAAATGTCGTATATATCAATGATGAATTATTTGTACCTACAATCGTTGCCACTGTTTCGTTTGAAAATAAAAATCTAATTTGTGATGAATTTATGTCTAGCTTATAAGCTTCTACTGTAATTTTTTATGGTATATAATAAAGAGTATATTTTTCATTATTTATTGTTCACAGTAAAATTGTTTGTTAGGACAGCTTATGTTCAAACGTGAATTTAATCCAGAACTAGTCAACATAAGTGGGTTTTAGTCAGTAAAAGTCTGACACTCCCTTTCGCTCCAACCAGAATAAAACTTTCTTTTTTGGCATTAGCTATAAGCAGAAGCGCTGAATATAATTCTTAATTGGTTATATTTATACAGCCATATTTTCGCTTTAGTTTTTTAGTGTAACTTCTGGTGGTCAGGTTAGCCAATTGATTAGGACGATTTTCCAACTTCCCTCGATATGTCATTGCGGTTTGCAGGATTTTCCTTCACAGTGCTCATTTCGAGATAGTGGTGTATTTCATATCCCAATATCAATATTAATTTCTCAATATCATATTTGGTATTCGCTGTAGTATAAAAGAATAAAACGCAGGTAAAAGAAACCAAAGTATATACATAGGAAGGCCCATTTTAATCACCGCCGAGTTGCTAGTCTGTCGGTTTTTTATCGTTTACATTTCGGAGAGTGTACTACTTACATCGATATTGCACAATTTAATTCCGCCGAGCCTGTTCCGTCATCGGATCACTCAACGTATGGCGTTGTACGTTTACCCATTCGAACAAAACGTTTTCGGAACACATACATTGTGCGTACAGCTAAGGAGTGGAATTCCCTGCCAGAGTCTGTGTTCCAGATCTACAACCTAGGGGTCTTCAAGAGTGAATAAATTACCTCTAGGTAAGTGTGCTCAATCACCGATCATCAGATGAGATAGTGATCAAACGCGAGCCTATTTATACTTAGTTCTATAGTATAAAAACAAAAATTGTTTTTGTATTTTTGTTTGTAATGAATAAACTGAAAAACTACTGCACCGATTTTAAAAAAAATTTCACCACTAGAATGCTACCTTATCCCTGAGTGTTATATATATATATCCTACTTTCACGCAGGCGAAGCCGCTGAAAGAAGCTAGTCAATAATAAAAAAAAGATGTGGTCAAAAGCGAGCCTTTCAAAAATAATAATTAAAAAAATAGAACATTTCTATTCCCAGCCATAAAGATATGCGCTAGTAGGTAGGTGTTTATGATGCCTATCTAAGCTCAGTCACAGCAACCATTTATAATGTTTAAAAATCGCATCTCATCGTGCATACGTAATGACAGGTCGGTTATCGCCGGCCGCGAGCACTATAACAACTCGTTTCCTCGGTTGACTCTTAATTGCCGCTTACAGGGGATAATAAGCAGATACAATATACTCCATCTTTTACCTTCCAATGAACAACAAGAAAATAAGATAACGATAAACAGTCTATTTAGCCACTTGTCACGGTGATTTGTGAGATGGCTGAGTGTTTTTCTTGGCGTTTTTATCGTCTTGTTAAGTTTTTGCATAAAAATGTTTGTTACTATTGTTGGATGACTTTTTTTTTAATAAGGAAGAATAGAAGAATTACCTAACTGAAAAATGATCAGTAATGCTTGAAAAGAAAGTAACTTAACAACAAGCATATTATATAAAACTGGGCAGTTATGGCCCAGTGACTTGCGAGTCGAACGTCAATTTATTTTGTGATATTTATTTTATTATTACGGCTCTCAAAACGGTGAAGGAAAACGTCGTGAGGAAACCGGCATGTCCTTGAACCAAACATTCTAAAATGCGTGACACCCGCACTGAGCCCGCGTGGTTGACGGTCCATTCCCTCTCATAAAGCTGGCCTAAGTCCCAGCAGCGGAAACATGACAATATCATAATACATCAATTGTCATCAATACAACTTGTCCTTTCTCTCAGAAGATGCAGCATCCATTATTCTCTTGTATTTTTTATCCTCTAGCTATACTATCCCACGTTTAGACAAAGGTCCCGTGATAGATATGCATCTAAATCATCTCGCCACCTCTTTCTGAGCTAGCCTCTACTGCGCTTTCTCTCTGCCAAAACCCACGCGGTGACTCTTGTCCAGCAGTCATTGTGTATGCGGCTGACGTGACCTTGACCTTATTCCTAATCCATTTTCTTTCTTTCTTTCATTAACTCTTTATTTATTTCTTGCAATGAAAAACTTTCAGACGGACCATACATCTTTGGTCGTTTATACCTTTATAGCTATGTACTTTTATACTCCAAACTTTCCTCCGCATCACACACATACTGACTAAACACATAAATACCACAATTTCCATTAAATTCCTCAACAAGAGTGTCTACCAGCCCTGTATGTTCCCAAGTTACCTGCATTAGTTATTAAGCGGGCCCTTTGCAGTGTATCGCGCAATCTCGCAAGTAATTGCCGCTTTACCGGCTACGTCGAAATTTTAATTAGTTGGCGAAAATAAGCGAGCAGAAATGGCGGCTCATCCATCAAGGGATCAGTCGGAAACTTGTTTGCACTGGACGACGAACGTGCTCTAGTGTAGTCGTAGAATAATAATTATGATGCCACTGATATCGGGGATCGATTTTAATTGAGGTTGTGATGGTTTTATATAAAAAGTATCAAGTCTATTAATATCACCTACAGTTCATAAGTTGCAACTTTTCTGACAATAGACTTTCTTAATGCGTGAAAGTTCTATTGCAAAAAAAAATATCTACGAGTATATTCGTATTATTAGACTTTGCGCTCAGTTTGCATTGACTGTCAATAAGTCATACGAAACGGTTTTTAACCCCTCGAGCGCCGATTGTACCTACATACGTCTGTACAACTTAAATGAAAAACGCTTAATTGTTTCACTGTACACTGTACTGCACACTGTACACACGTTTGTACGAAATATATTTGGCCGAAAATTTTGGTTTCTAATATCCTTGTTTCTCCTAGAAAAATCCCGAAAAAGTCTTTTTAATTTCTTTTTGGTGATTTGACGTTAAAACGCGCAATTACGTAATAATAATACCCACCCCGTGCGCGAAGAAGAAGTAAATTATTGTTTATTAAGAAGAATAATGTGCAAGTTTACAATAAGTGCGGCCTTAAACTAAAACAGAAATGGTACAAAATAATAATTAGATCCAAGCCAAACTAGGATAAACCTGTACCTCAGTTGTCCTAAGAGCAAATAATTTCATTATTTACGTTAATATTTCCTAAGATTACTTATATAATGTACGGTAACTAATCGAAATAATGTCAATAAAAGACGAAAAAATGAGCGAAACATCTCCATATGAGTAATTGTACGTAGACGTGCGTAGTTGCAGCGTAGACGTGCAGAGCAGTAGTATATTTTGTTAATAAAATAATAATTGGTTTTGTAAATGTTAATCTTGCGTAAAGTTTAATGTGTACAATAATGTATATAGTAAATAAATAACTAGACGTGTATATCAGCTGTGTATTTATTTAAAGCAGTCATACAATACTGCGTAACTGTGTAGCACCTACATAACAGCGATGATGTGCGAATCCGCTGCGTAGATGTTTGTAGCAACAACAACTTGTAACATTTACAAAACTGTCTAGACGTGCATAGCAGCCACATAAATGTTTGCAGTAGACATGCGGCGCTGCGTAACTGTGCTGCGTAGCAACTGCTACACATTTAGCTGCGTAGCAAATAAATACATATGTGTGGCAGTTGCGGAGTAGTGCGTAAATTAGCCTCGTCGGTATGTAGACGTTGCGGAGCCATGAAAAGAAATAAAGATTTGATAATGCTATGAACACCCATTAACAAACAAACCCCAAAAAAAACAGAAACGGTTCGTTGTACAAGAAACTTTCCAAAATAATTTTGACCATACTCATAAGATCTTTACGTGAACCAGTATCATAAAGTAACTCGATGTTTAACTAAATAAAACTATGTTTAAAGTAGTCAAAAAATAAAAGGGCCGTTTTGACATTTGTATTTTGACTACCTAGCGGCTTGTCCGGTGTGGTGTTGCTACTACTAAAATAGCTACTACTACATCGGACCCCTAATTATTATTTTATTGTTTCTCTCACTTTCGTTCCAAGTTACATTCTAGGATGTTTCTCAAATTTCAGAACGGGCCTTTTATTGTGTAACTAGTTTAATTAAACTTGCTCTGCATTTATATTCGTAAAACAGCTAGAAGGTGAATATACCTAGAAAAATATGCCTATAAATCACATAGATATAAAGGAAAAATCTAAAATAATTAACCGCCCGCGCACGTGTAAAGTACATATCAGAATAAATGATGTTCAATAAGAACTGGTTCCTTAGCTAATAAGTTTGCAGTATAAATGACACGCTGGGAAAGTATCGGCAAAGGAGTAAATAACTATCAGAAACCAAGCTCTATTTAAAATAGCTTTGTAATAAGTCCCACTCTGTTCGGATTGAGAGAGAGTGTTAGACTTCTACTGGCCAAAACCCACCTGGATTCCTTCAGTTACCCGTAGCGTTCCAGGGCCACGGTAACTCTTTCAAACAATTCTGCAACCCATACTACACTCGAGCTTGTGTCGTCTACAAATATTGTAGACGACACACGTAATGCCAACACACGCCATAATTATGGCGGTAAGTCCCCTCTTTGAGGAGTGGCTGGAAAGACAACACGGCGTCCTTAACTTCCGCATGACGCAGGTCCTCACCGGACATGGTAAGTTCGGGAGGTTCCTGCACCGGATTCGTGCGGAAGAAACGCCCGGGTGCCACCATTGTGTGGACCGCCCGGAGGACACGGTGGAGCACACGGTGGAGGTGTGTTCTGCTTGGGCAGAGCAACGCCGTGTCCTCGTGGGGGTGATCGGCGGCGGCGATCTCTCGCGCCGGGCCTTGGTACAGGCCATGGTCCGGAGCGAGGAGGAGTGGCAGGCAGTCGCCTCCTTCTGCGAAGCAGTAATGCTAGCAAAGGAGGCGACCGATCGCATGAGGCAACGGTCCTCACGCCCCAATCGCCGCCGGGATTCCGATCCCGATTTCCGGCCATCGTAGGCGCAGGCTTGCGGACGGCGAGCAATGGGAGGCTCGCCGTCCGACCGTCCGGTAACCGTCCGGACCGAGCCCAAGTCGTCGACGGCGCGTGCTGTTCCACGCGCGCCTCAAGGAGATGTCAGCAACTGTAGGGGCCTAGCAGGGTCGAAGCCTACTGGGGCCAAGGGTCTGATTCTGAAAGGAAGACTCGGCCCTGGTACGAAAGGCAACGAAGGAACAGGAGTGGGTTTTTAGTCAGTAAAAGTCTGACACTATCTCCCGCCCCGCCCATGCTTGACATATGACATCCCCCGCCGCGGCGGGCGGGGGATGTCATAAGATGATTCTCGCACAGAAAAAAAAAAAAAAAACGTAATGCCAACAAGATTTTTCAAACGTCTGTGTGATATGTCACGCACAAACTGCATTGCCATCGTATGAAACTCTGTCTAATATAAACCTACTTAGTGGTAGTATTCCACTTAGGCTCTACGTCTGGATTTCTCAAACTTATCCATTTATTGATAAGGTACCTCAACGACTTAAGGCGGGTTTCTGAACTGAGTATTTTGAGTTAAGCATTTCTCAAACCATACTTAAATGCCAAATTTTGACAGGTTTGCAAGCTAAAGTAGAGTTTGAGAAGTACTCAACTTCAAATGCTTAAATCAGAAATCAGTAACTCACTAAAATAAAATTAAAAAAATATATATTTTAGTGTGACAGTGACATACATAAAAATATCAATATAAATGTAGCACAATATGTATTAACATCAAGTAGATTTAGAGTAATATGATCAGAACATAAATGTGGCACACTATCATTATACTTGTGGTGTGCAAATATTGAATTCCACAGTACATTAAATTATCAAAAATATCATAATATTACCTCAGTTATCAATACAATTGCTTTAAAATGTGTGTTTAATTGCAAATATTCAATTTTACATTACATTACGCGCACGTGCTTATCAGCCATTCGGGCGTCTTAAGAGGGCCCTACCCCGCTCATCTATCGTCAACCTGAGCATGCTTTAAAAGCTTGTCAGTATGAAACACATTGCGTTGGATTGCGTTGGATACATCCAACGCAATCCAACGCAATGTTTATTAATGTTAGTTTTTATAATGTTTGTTTAATAAAAAGGCAATTCAAAAACCAAGAAATACCAGAAAGCTTTGCTGGCACTTGGTAACGCCGTCCTTTACTCGAATATTTCACAAAACGTATTTTTTTTAAAATTGTATAAGTTTTTGGAAAAATTTTCATTCAGATACTTGATTAAATTTGCAAGGAATCTGTTGTAATAATTTTTTGACTTTTTAAATTTTGAGTACATTATGAAGGGTCAAAGTTCATGCAAAATAGCAGATTTTCAGAGGGGTTTACTGGATTAGTTTTACAAAAAATTATAAATTGATTTCAATAGATAATATCCACAAGATATCTGTGTTTCCAAAATATCTAATGAAATTTGTGTAATAATATCATAATCGTGTAAGAGCGGTTGTATGAAAAACAGTGAAAATGTTCATGTCGGGTTGGATGTTCTTAACTAAAATTTTATCGCGAATAATTGACGAACCCCTAAGAGTTCGCGTACCCCACTAAGAAACCCTGCTCTACGTAATAAACATAGGTTCCAGTTGAAAGTTAATCAAATACAAGCCATTCTGGGTGAAACCGTTCGGCACCATGTATGGGCTCACAATCGCTCCTACATTACAATAATAATTGCTAACTAGATACATGCAATATGACAGATATCAACCAAATGAATAATATAAGAATATTGAGGTTGGTGCGACGATTAGTTGTCTTATTTATTATAATAAACATTTACGTTTTTGTATCAATTCGTTTTACAACGCTACAAAAATTTCATTTTATGGCAATCATTTTGGAGTTTTATTGCAAGTTGTATTGAGAAGGACTGAGTTTTGGTTTCAATTTGTTTTGACTTGAAGCAGTTGCTAAATAATTTCTAAAATATATACAGTTGGGCTGTATATTTTATTAATATATAATTAGACCATTTTTAATACGAAATCAAAAGAAAATATAAATTATTTGATTTAAAAAAGCCAAAGTACATTTATTAAGTTCTTATTACAAACGTATAGGATCCAATTAATTATAAGGTGATCTTAACTCATTTAATCCACGCTAACCAGTAGCCCAGTCCTTGAAGTTCTAGTACCTACACGTTCTAATGAATCTGCGATATTTTAATTGAATGGATATTAATTACGAGTCTGTCATGAGATTTTTCCTTTACAGTCGCGTGGCTTTTATTTAAATCTACATATTCTAGGGACCGTAGACTTTATAACATGCATAGCGAATAGGCGGCCAATTGGCTCAGCCTCTGCTTATCGGTCCCATGGAAAAGTAACCTAACTCAAAAATTGCATTTTGTGAGAAATGAGCATGAAAGTCTTTGCAAGTCTTTTAAATTTAAACTGTTGATACGAGTGAATTTAAATTAACTGCTTTGTTGGTCTCGTGGTCGCAAAAGCGTCTGCTGTACGTAGAGTCTTCGGTTCGATTCTCGGGACGTGTAAAATGCGTTATTGGGTTTATTTATTTTTTAAGGACGTGAACTAGAACGTACTGTTTCAGTGTAATGTAACAGCCCGAAGTTTGGACCGTGATCGACATTCGGTCGGGAAGATTTCTATTTATTTAAATTCAAAAGTTTTGTTTCTCATGCTTCATTTTTACTCATAATTCGGGCTCTTTTTCATGGCATGTTGTCAGAGTAGGCTTTTTATTGTCAGCTTACTAAATCTAAAGTTTCCGGGATTTACGACGTGTTCCACTCGTTGTCCCCTGTGTACCAGGGCCGCGGTGACTCTTTCGATCCTTTTCGGAGCTTTAGCAGGATCAGCGGTTTAACGTGATTTTCCGAGAAACAGCGTCTTCACTGAGAAATTTCTAGATACCACTTAGCCTGATATAGGAGACAAACGGAGCAAATAAACCTGTGACACTGTTTAAGGCATTCACTTCATTCGCATATCTATAGGTGGAGGGGACCACTTACTATCAGGTGGGCATTACCCTCCATTTGGTTGATCGCGTGAGGCAACGGTCCTCACGCCCCAACTGTCGCCGGGAATCCGATCCCGTTTTCGGCCACCGTAGGCGCGGGCTTGCGAACGGCGAGCAATGGGTGGTTCGCCGTCCGACCGTCCAGTAACAGTCCGGGCCGAGCCCAAGTCGTCGACGGCGCGTACTGTTATACGCGCCTCAGAAAGATGTCAGCAAATCGTAGGGGCCCCAGCAGCGTCAAAGCCTACTGGGGCCACGGGTAGTATGAAAGTGAAACCCGGGACCCTGGGACGAAGGCAAAAAAGGAACAGGAGTGGGTTTCTAGTCAGTAAAAGTCTGGCACTATCTCTCGCTCCGCTCAAGAGCGGGATTTGTCATAAGATGATTTCCCCACCTAAAAAAAACCCTCTATTTGGCTTTACCCGAGATTGGTTAAAAAGGTATAAAACCTGCTTCACACAACTGGAATTTTTACATCATTGACAAATGTGACCTGGAGAGGGTCACGGGAATCCGATGGATGCGAAATGCACAGGACTGGTCGTTGTGGCGACACTTGGGGAACGCCTATATCCAACAGTGGACGTCTTTTGGCTGAAATGATGATGATGAGGATTGACAGATTTTTATTCACTCTGGGTTGATTACTAACTTACCTGGTAAAGTCGCCGCACACGGGCCACCGGCCACAACCACAACAAGCCGCCACCGGCATATTTCCTGTAGGTTTCATACATTTTATATGGATTCGCCGCACACGGTTGACGCCGGTGGCCGCCACACGCTACAAATCGCCACTGCTTCTTGTGCCCCGAACCGGCCACAAAATGCTAATAAAAACGCCGTCACACGCCACTCGCGCATTTAAACCTTCTTCGTCAGAGTTCATTATGATGCTGCGCGTGTGGATTAAAAAAAAGTAGCAACCACCGGCCACAAGTGGCTGTCGCGCGCTTCAGCTTCCTTTGTGGCCGCTTCTAGCTTCTCATGGCGGCGTTTGTGGCTCATGTGCGGCAATACGTATTAAACGATGATTTGATCAACGATAAAGTACGCCTAAAATAATGTTGTAGCTATTAGGAACCACAGACTTCATTAGAAAATTCCACTCCTTAACTGTACACACAATTAGTGTGTTCCCAAAACGTTTTGTGCATATGGGTGGGATGTCCACTTGTACCGCCACCGCCGTACGTTTCGTGGTCCAATCATACTATTCAGACGCACTCTTACCTACCGAAGTGCATCTTATAGACTGTATTAGAGTAAATATTTTTAAGAGTTATGTAAGAAAAGATTTTTAAGATTTCATGGCTCATCTTTATCTGAACTTGTGTTGTCTATGTTTGTGTATAAGTTCTGTTACTATTTTATTGAATAAAAAAGTTCTACTCTATCCTAAAGTAGTGTGCAATATTTATTATGACTTTTTTAAACAAAATTTACCTATTTATTAACAGCAGTAACTTAAAACTGCAACGTTTTTACGAAAAAAAAACTTAAGTTAGCACTTAAAATTCAAAGCGTGTTGCCGACTATGAATCATAGGAATTACAACTAGCAATAAACAAGTGTAATTTCTTAATTTCACACGAAAATGAAAAACATAGTATGTAAATAAAAAACCTGATCTTCCCTATAATTAAGAGGTACCTAATACCTCTGCCTGAATATTAAGTCTCAGTGTGAAAATGTCTGCTATTTGACCCCGCAAAAACAACTAATGAGAATATAAAACAAGTTTTTTTGGGAAACTTGTTTATTTCAGGAGTATAATCGTGTGTTTAAGTATCGGTCACTAATTACCTATCAACCTATGTATTAATATGTATTGGTTTTTGTGAGATGCAGCAAGTGAAATTACGATGCAAACAGCTAAAGCATATTATTTATTCTGAAAATTTTAGTCTGAAATTGCCACCATCGGAACTAGGTACTGTAACTACATAATTATACTCCATTCAAAATAAGATTAGACATATAAACCATTTTTTTTACTGTCCGTTCAACCGATTTTGACTTTTATTGCGTGGTGGCATAACAAATGGCTGCTGCAGTAAATAGTTGGTATTGAACCTCTTTTTTGGTTTTATATCATCCTTATGTTTACGGAATAGAAGTCAAAATCGGTTGAACGGACAGTAAAAAAGGTAATAATAATATTAATATTCTCCTAGCTGCCGACGTGGGCATGCATCGAGATGTAGTGGCAGTGGACAAAGGACTCACCCCGCTCGCCCTGGCTAATGAGAACTGGCGCAAACCGGTAGTGCTTGACACTAACGATCGCAGGGAAGTATGGCAGAGCAAGGAACTTCACGGACGCTTTTTCCGAGCCCTTCACAGGCCCGATGTAGACCAATTGGCGTCCGTAGCCTGGCTGCGTTCCGTTGACCTCTTTGGGGAAACCGAAGGTTTTGTCTGTGCAATTATGGACGAAGTTATCATGACGAATAACTACCGGAGATTTATTGTGAAGGACGGCACGGTTGACATCTGTCGGGCATGCCACCGTCCGGGAGAATCAATTCGTCACATTATCTCTGGTTGTTCTCGTCTAGCTAACGGAGAGTACTTGCATAGACACAACCTTGTAGCCAGGATTATCCATCAGCAACTTGCTTTGAAATACTCTCTTGTGGAATCGGAAGTGCCGTACTACAGGTATGAGCCCGACCCAGTTCTTGATAATGGTCATATCAGTTTGTACTGGGATCGGTCCATCATCACTGACAGGACTATTGTAGCCAATAAGCCTGATATAGTGGTGGTGGACCGAAGCGAGAGGCGTGCAATGATTGTAGACATATCCGTCCCGCATGACGAGAACCTCGTGAAAGCCGAGAAAGGTAAACAAATCAAGTATATTGACTTGGCTCGCGAGGTTGTCGACATGTGGGATGTGGACTCTGCGATCATTGTGCCGATAGTCGTGTCGGGCAATGGCTTAATAGCCAAGAGCCTCGACCAACACCTTAGGAGGCTCGCGTTAGGCGGCTGGATCAAGGGCTTGATTCAGAAAGCGGTACTCCTGGACACGGCTCGCATTGTTAGGAGGTTCCTTTCTCTGGAGCCCTGACCGCCGGTAGCTTGGACCCTGTTCCCGATACCGGTGGGATGCTGTTTCTTATATTTTTAAATGTTTTATTTTTTATTTTTGAAATATTTAAAAATGTAACGAATATGTTTATATGTGAAATAAAGGGAATAATAATATTCCACAAGTATCACACAACGCCGTCTAGCCCCAAGCTAAGCAGAGCTTGTGTTATGAGCACTAGACAACTGATAAACATACTTATATATTTCTAAATACATACATATTATAGATAAATTACACCCAGACACAGAACAAATGATCGTACTCATCACACAAACATTTGTCTTGAGTGGGAATCGAACCCACGACCTCCGGCATAGCAGTCAGGGCCACTAACCACTAGACCAACGGGCCAGTCAAATGTTTAATCTTATTAAGAATGGTGGGTATCTAGTTCCAATGGCGGCACTTTGCCAGGTCGAGCAGATATACAGTGCAGAGCCATGTTGAAGTGCGAATGTCCAGTTGCTACAGTACGTCGGAAAACCCTTAGGTTGAAGACTGATCGCGAAATTTTTGACGTTATAGCGCTTGAACAACCCGGTGTCGTGGGACTACGCGACAACGTCCGCATTCAGGCGCCGCCGTGGTAATATAGCCAGGCCCTTACCTACAGGCACATGCATGACGCACTTAGCTCTAAACAAGCAACTGATGCAAAGCTGTAATTTTCTCCCTCTTATCTATGAATATCTAATAAGATTCGTACCGTTTTAACTGTACAATTTATGGCCGGTAGCCGTAGAAGCTGTGAGACGATTTCCTTTGAGTACGGTCGCTTGTCTTGACGAGCTACGAGAGGAAGTGCTATGAAGAGGTTTCTACTTTCCTCGGCTTTTGGAAAGTTTATTTTATTTACATCGTTGTCGTTAGTCTTAGTCTGTGTGCCTGCTTAGCTAATCATGGTGCTGGATTCGATTTCCAGGCATACATTAGGTTTTTTAAATTATTGGATTTTTCTATGATGAATTTTTTAATAGCTTCCGAAGTCTATATTAGTGCCTAGCTAATGGTAATAAAAGGATTTTAATTATAAACTAACGGAATGACAATTAGGTATATTATATTGGTCTGTTCAAACTAGCCAAGTGTACAGGAGATATTATTGGACACAAGTGTGTGCGCAAATACAGTATATTTCTAGGCTAGCGTGCTCCATCGTCGGCCACATATCGCTTACCATCAGGTGAGATAGTGGTAAAACGCGAGCCTATAAAAAAAAATCTCTCTGTTCTGCGGGATAGTTCGAAAGCAACTAAAAACACAGGAGGTTTTTAGTCAGTAAAGGTCCTCTCGCTCCACCTAGTGTGGGAGGAGTTATTTGATGAAGAATCAAGAATCAAAGCATTTATTTAAAATAAACCATTTACAGGCACTTTTGAATTGTCGAGAAGTCAGTCAGTAAAAAAAATGATGCTAATTCCATATTCCAAAGCGTAAATCTCTAAGGAGAAGAATGTGCAAGATACTCCAAGGACACTCTTTTCAATAATTATGTATTACAATCATCTCGGTCACATGTTTCTGGTCGCAACTAAAAGATATAAAAACAAATCTAAATATATAAATTAAAATAAGCCACTGACAGCTAAGAGATGACCAGTATCAACCCGTTCACAGACATGAAGCATATGTCGGCACCACTCAGCTAAACCATTTTGAAGAGAAACGAATGATCCAACACACGCACCGTGGCGGTGAGACATTTCAGTAAGCACGACAAACTCTCAAAAAAAAACTGTAATGCTCATTTATTTCAAACAAGTGTAACTTAAAACCATAAATAGCTCCATGGTAGTCACATTTATAAACTTTGAAAAAAAATTTTTCTACATTACAATACTATAATATTTACAAATTTAAAAAAAAAGTGATTTCCAAACTAAACTAATCATTTTTTGCGCCCTATTAGTAGTGGAGCTGGACCTGCATTGAGGCAAACATTTTTAGATACCGTATGACATAATACGATGATTTCCCATACCTCGAAAAAAAAAGGGTAGACCGGTACTTTTTTCCTTTACTGTCATGGTGAATAGGACGGCATGGCAGTCATATACGTCCGGGGAGCCATCAGGAAGCAACGACTTGAAGCACTTCTCGAGGCACGACGGTATGACACCACCATAGAAATTCGATGTATATGTCATGGCCAGATCATAGAAATTGATCGCTTCATGATATGGCCAACTAAAACTGGCCAGATCGTTTAAACGTCAACGTTTGATGATATTTTAATTCACGTTTGGCCACTTCATTAATGTAGGATTAATGGACTTTTACAATTATTTAGGGACTTGGGGCACCTCGAAAAGCATATTTTAGTGTACAATAAATATTTTTGGTGAAACCAATGCATATTTTTTTGACCTATGATATGTCAATCCTCGTTAGGGCATACCATTGATCTGACCACGACATATACATTTATCGGTATCCGTGCACACTAGCTTCCAAACTCTATGAAATTCCTAATCAAAAAATCTATAACATGCAACTTAAATACAGCTTCATACATGTTACTGGAAAACTGTGGATGGATTGCTTAACCTACATCTATTTAAAAAAGATAAGTAGATATTTTAAAAGTAATAAAATATGTATGTCAAATTAGTAGCAAAACAGTAGTCAATAGTATTGCTGCTATAAACGCTTTAACATCGGCCACATAACGCAAGAAAATAATAAATGCGTTCTTAAAAAGACATAAACCTCCAACGCGTGATATTTACGTGGCAACGACCTTGTAAACCACGATATAAACAAAAATTGTCGACGTACATATCAAACTTTAATTGGATGGTACAAAATCTAATCAAATTTTATTGGCGGGCAACACACAGCTAATCAAAAATAAACATAATTTCGTAATCACACCGATGTAACATGTTTTATTCATTACATTAATTGTTTTATTGACGTTCCTCTCACTAATTGAACTTGCGAAGTTAAAATAGCAAAAGACGTAAAAAAACAAATTGATTGATAATTTAATTTGATTATAAAATTATATCTTAATCCTTCAACGTGTCGATATTGAAATATTGACATTTAATTTGGATGCGTTATTAATTTTTATGATAATTAAAAAGTTAAAAGTCATCATTAATGTTTAGTCCGGCCTAGTTGGAATAGTTTCTATTTCGACAACAATACATAAGAACTAGGAGGAAAGTTTGAAAAATATCAGAGACTAACAAAATGTACGAGCGAGGAAGAGGGCTGCAGCTAAATACCCAATATAACTCCATCCCTTTAACAGTTCAGTTTAGGTCGTAAAATGGATCACGTTAGGAGCTCGTGGTAGGGCCTTAGTTTAATAATACCTCAAGAATGTATTGTCAATCAGCACCAAATATGGGCAATTTATGCACGCAGGTACTACAAATAAGCATGTTTATAATGCACACATAAATCATTTAATGAATGGCTAAGAATTCCTTTTATGTATAAAATAACGATAACAACAGGATAAACTTGCCAATACTTACTCACATAATTAGGTACGGTATAACATTATTGGGTGTTTGCGACTGTATACTTAGAATGAGGTAAAATAAACTATTGTTGCTAGTGATGAAATTGGAGAGTTTTGTAAACAGGTAACGGAAACAAAACTTTAGCAAAAATATGTGAATGTGTACCTCATATAGATACTCATTCATTACTAACTGAAGTCTACTAATTAAATTAAACATTGGCTAACAACGGATAAAATTATTTCATGTCTAAAAAGGTCAGTTTTGTCGTAACATATTAAAATCACAACCGAATAGGAAACATTTAATATTATACATACTTAGCACTGCGGTCAGTATCTACAATACAAAGTTAGTCTAGAGTTCAATTTATCAACCATACAAACTTAGTACTGCGGCCCCTGTATCTACTATACAAACTAAGTACAGCGGCCCCTGTATCTACCATACAAACAAAGTACAGCGACCCCTGTATATACCATACAAACTTAGTACTGCGGCCCCTTAATCTACCATACAAACTAAGTACAGGGACCCCTGTATCTACCATACAAACTTAGTACTGCGGCCCCTGTATCTACTATACAAACTTAGTACTGCGGCCCCTATTTCTAGCCTACAAACTTATTACTACGGTCACTGTATCCACCATACAAACTAAGCCGAATAGTGACTCATCGGCGTTTCCACATCTGTCTTGCTCCTACAGTGGCTTACTTGGCTTCGAAGTCAGTTTAGAGATTTTTGGTGAACTACGGCAGTTTTGAACGGGCGTCGTCGCTACAGATTTTTTTCGTGCCTTACCTACCTAATTCCCCACGAGTTGTTGTGCAGTGGAATTTGGTTATGTTGCTGTATGATACGGCTCACTATAAAAAGCTGCTCCAAGTGCCAGTCGTGCAAGAAGATGCATCTAGACTAGCTGGCTATTACTCGTTACACTGACATTTTCACATGATTCGTGTCAACATGTAATCATATCATTACTAATGAGATTGGTTTCAGAGCCTTGATGAGAGACTCAAGTCTGTAATCAATTCAATTATGAATTCAGTTTTGTATTCTCGAAGATTTGATTTAATAAAATTAATGTTTTGTGTGCAAGTGACTTTGATGACTACCTAACGACTGCCGCTTCATTGATTGGCAGCGAGACGGCTTTCCTAACAACAAAGTGTTCGCGCACTTTCGATTCATCAATCTCATCAAAACAATAGAATTAAATAATTACACCAGCGCAACGAATCGTGACCGCGTGCCGCTAATAAAAACTTGACTACAGTGCGATTATCCGATTACACACATAACACTCTAATAACAAGGTGGTGTCTGAAACAGGACCATTTAACAATATTGTCTCTGACCAATCGGAGTCTCGTCGCGGCGCGGCGTCACGCACCGTCCGCGCGTGTCACTGCGCACATAGCCGCGTGTTATGGCCGCCTCGCACGACTCTGCTCGTTTGCCATCATTTGTATGAGCGTAAAGAAGGCGCACGTTTATCGACAGAGCCACGAACAAAAGCGCTTACGCCTCGTCTTAATTAATATGATTAATGAGGCGAGGCCGCGGCGCGTTTTTGAACTCGCGTTACTGTTGTAATCGAGAAATAAATTAATTTTATTAGTAGTCCTTCCTAATAGAAAACGAGCATCGAGGGCGTCGTCGCTCCCAAACGACTCTGACGATACCGTGTTTTCCCGGTTCGTTACGTTTCTCTAATTTAAAAATTGGGCGTTAAAACTCACCGATTATTATTTAAATTTATGACATTATGCATAATATAAAGGCATATAAAAAGGAAATTGTGACGAGTTAGAGTTGGGCATCACTAACAAGGCACATATCTGAGCACACCTTAATAACTTTAACTATAATTTCATTTCATTAAAATTATTTTATCAAACTACTACTTACCCACCATCACTTTAGTTTCATTAATATTAACATAATTTTATTGCTCGCCTCGGAGTCAAAGCACTAATTTATTACAGCTATGAATCTGCGCCGGTTGTATGTCTGCGTAACACTCATACCCAGAGCTACACACATTAGTGGTAAAATAATTTGAAACTATTAGAGGAATTCGCAGTAAAACAAATAGTATTCGCGCAGACGTGTTACCCTTTAAAAACATAGGTATCTATTTATTTTCCCATGTTTCTAAGCTAACGCGGTATCGCTCAGGTGACGAAAGACTCTGTGTCTTTTGTGGTGGTGTCAGAGTGCATATTGGTTTGCGCATGCGGCGGCGCGTTCGCGCCTCGGGCCGAGATCGTGGCGGAGATAATTAGAGGCCGCGGCTCTGTGGGAGCCATAAAAACGGCAAATTGACCGGCGGGATAACCAGAAAGGCACAATGTGTTAGATAATAATTTCCAAATTACAGGTTATGTTGGTTCGCGAGCGAGACTCGACCGGCTCTTTTTTCTCGGACGCCGACTGAGGTGCTAAGGGCAGGCTAATTATTATTTGGGTATCAGAGTGAAGATTTTAGTGCAGCTGCTACCTGTATAAATATTTATTATTAAAAAAGATCAAACGCCAATTTCGATGGAATCCAATTTTATAAGCCAATTAATATAGCTACAAACATCTCATCAAATACTTATAGTGATATGTTCGTTCGTACGACAAGGAATTAACAATCAAATTATAACAATTAGTGGTAAAAATACATTAACGAGGAAAATAAGGTACATTTTATCCTCTGTAGGTTTTAATATGCATGTGCAATAAAACGAGTGTTTATTGCACATGCATATTAAAACCTAACCCAATTGATTTAGTGAAAATTTAGGTTTTTAAAATTATACTTCCCAATAATTTACCAATTAATTTAAAAATAGTGACAATGTCACAAAATTTCTGCAATAAATATAGAAAACAGTGAGAATCTTAAACTTCAAAGTTAACCCAAAATCGTACACAGTTTAAAAATGGCGCATCAATAAAAGAACACAAGCAATTGAATCTACAGACAAGTAGACGCTACATTCCGATATAATATGGAGATGGTCCCCAATTCCTAAGAGCTTGTAAGACAATCGATGGCGGGAAGGCGCGCGGGGCGCCGGGCTGCGAGCGCCGCCATTGGCGCCCGGGCGCTCCTCCCCACGCCTCCGACTCCTAGATTAATGTTTTGTTAAAGGGAGCATTATCTCGTAAGATGTGATGAAATATGCGAGCTGCAGCATCCGACACGCTAATGCGGGTAATGCCGATCGTGAATCCATGCTTGTTTGTAGTCAATGAATGTACTTAGCTTTTTATTTAAGACTATAGTTAGGTTTCTGATTTACGGGTTAGTAAAAATTACTATTCCATAGTGTTAGGTTGACATATCAATGTCCTTTTTAGTCTTTGTGTACTTCCTGTTTAAAGCGAATACCTATATCATAATCTACATAATACTGTTTAATTTAGTAGTTAAATTCGGATATCTAAATACAATAGAATTTTTTACATGTCTAGGGAAACTTCAGTCATAAAACAAACATATAAATAGTGATTTCCCAAAAGCATGTCACAAAATAAAATTGATGTCTGGTACATTTTTTGAATAGTGAACTGTCCCATTTTTTTGTTTTAAATTACTCTAAATTAAATAAAAATATTCATTTTGAATTTTATTATTATTTTCCTATTGAAGGTGGAGGCCTTGGAGCAGTGGTGGCCGAGTGGTAAGGGCCCCGACTAACGAGTTGTAGGTTGCGAGTTCAAACCCAGCCAGGCGCATTACTTTGTGTAATTTATTTCATCAACACTGCTCTCAAAACGGTGAAGGAAAACATCGTGAGGAAACCAGCATGTCCTAGAACCAAAAATTCGAAGACATGTGACATCCACAAACACGCACTGGGCCCGTGTGGTGGATTACGGCCCATTCCGTCTCCTAGAGAGGAGGCCTGAGTCCCAGCAGTGGGAACATTATAAGGGCGACTATGCTATGCTATAAAGGTTACTTATTTACTTAACAGCGTTCTAGGCACTTTTTCCATTGACACCGATGTAGGTGAATTTTTGATGCCCAATGAGTTCTTTTCAACCCGTTTATTCATGTTTATAAATAGTTATTTATTTATTATATATATGATAAATAACAATCTTTACTTAACCATTTTAAAAGGACCAATAATGTTTTAAAAAAATAAATATTTTAAAGAGATGCAATTTTTTTAACTTGTAATCTCTTTGTCCTACTGTCCCTTTTGATTTTAAATTATGTTAAAATCATTGGTTTATATTTGTAAAAAAAGTAATGGATACTTTAAGACTAACTTATTCTTTACATAAGATAATTATGGTCTTAAAAATGTGAAAGGCCAAGATCATTTTTGTTGTTTATTTGTTTTTTTTTAATATATCAGCACTAAGTTTTAATAGTTTTCTTTTTTAAAAACTATATAATACAGGGACTTCGTTTTCCATTAAAAGGCAGCTGTAACACATTCTAATATTTCTGGAGTATTCGACAGCAAATGTTTCGAGCCAGCCTTCTCATCAAGCTTCCCTGAAATAGTCGCTGCTTAAGTAAAATTCTCAGCTCCATTTTACCGAGATCGTTTCAATTATCATTTCAGCCGAAAGACGTCCACTATTGGACGTAGGCCTCCCCCAAGTGTTGCCATAATGACCAATCCTGTGCGTCTCGCATCCAACGGATTCCCGCGACCCTCACTAAGGCATCGGTCCACCTTGTGAGAGGCTTTCCAATGCTGCCTTCCGGTATGTGGTCGCCACTCCAGAACCTTTTGTCCACTCACCATCGACCATCTTGTGCCCAGCCCACTGCCACTTAAATTTACCTAACCTTGGTTCTCCAGCGGGTATCTTCATTTCTGATGTGATCACGCAAGGAAACTCTGAGCCGATAGCTTTTTCCATTGCCCTTCGAGTGACTTTAAGTCTTATTCTCTTTTGATGAGGCCCATAATGGGCCTCATCAGAAGACATATGGCTCCGAAACGTGGTCGCTTACAATGATTGTAAGCGACCACGTTTTGGAGTCATATGTCATCACTGGCAACACGCACTGGTCATAGACTTTCGTTTTATGACACTGTGGTATATTGGACGAGAAGACACCGCGCAGCTTCCCGAACTTCCCGAATCAACCTCGAGATTCCTCACAGACCCCTTTCCGTACATTGATTAATATTTTGTCCTGGGTGCCAATAAGCCACACCGATGACAACGTTCACTCAAGACAAAAGTCTTACTACTCTTTACATTCCGCTTTAACTTTTTCCTTACAGAATTCATTTGGCTCCAAGAACTACAATTTCCTTCGCCAAAAGATGCGTTAGCTGTACTTGAAATGGCAGTAAAATATGAGTCTGCAGCAGACTGGAAATAGTACATTTTGATACTAATGGAGAAAGTTTGTCATTGCGATCGAGGCGGAATTCGCTCGAGTGAGGTGAGGGTGTTTTGGAACCAAGTGCTGCAGTGACAAATTTCCACGTGTATCAAACGACACCTACGAAGATATAAATAAACAGGGGTTGACGCGTGACACATGCGGGTCGCTTAGCGCCTAGCCTGATAAGATAAATAGATACAATAAATTGTGGCAAGGCGAACTTGCGCACTTTTCCACACTAGTGCGCAAAACAGTAAATTGCGTGCTTAAAAACAATAGGGATAAGAGCGGGTTATCGAGAAATAAGTGTATTGAAAAAAAGTTTTTCAAAATAAGTTTTAACGCATATCATTTGTGAAGTCCGGAACCGGTGGAGTATTCTTTCAAAACCTGTGAATGATACCTCGTAGAACATATCTTTGTTAATTAAAAAAGTATATTTATTTATTTATTTAAACTTCATGTACAGTAGGATTACATAGGTGGACTTAATGCAACAAGGCATTCTCTACCAGTCAACCTTTAGGTTAAAAAACATAACACTTTGGTAGGTTTGCACAATAAATAAAAAACAGATACTTCAAACAGAAAAAAATTAAATTAAATTAAGTTATTTATAATAATAAAATACATACAGGTATATGCTAAAATTATAAACTAATAAATACTATGAAAAATAACAAATCGTTAAGAGAACTTAATAATAATTCTGACGAAGACCAAACTAAGGTTGAAAGGACTTCAAGTAGTAGTTCCGAATTTTACACTTGAAGGAAAATTTACTTTCAGCTTTTTTGATGTCAAGGGGAAGCACATTCCAGAGTTTTATGGTGGAAACAGCGTATGAGTTGGACATAAAGCCGGTACGGTGAGAAGGAATATGAAGGAGCATGTTTTTGGAAATATCTGGTGGTCGAGCCTTTCAAACTTTTCTTAAGTAATGTCTCATTATGTCTCCCGGTGCAGGGATACATCGTCATATAAAACGAATTTATTATATACCCTCCTTCTGTTTGAAGTCGGTTAAAAACTGAAGATTATTTTTCATAATAACACTTATAGACCTTATGTTTTGACAGAAATCTATTTTACATGGAATTATTTATCTTTTTTTGAGGTGGGAAATCATCTAATAACTTCTGCCGCTCTGGGTGAAGCGAGAGGGAGTGTAAGACTTTTAAGTTTTACTGAATAAAACCTTCCTGTGTTTCTTCAGTTGCCCTTATATTCATCATGATCGTCATTTCAGCCGAAAGACGTCCACTGTTGGCCTCCCCCAAGTGTCGTCATAATGACTGGTCCTATGCGTGCTGTCCTCCCAAAAGGTGGAACTATGACTTGGTAAGGGTCGCGGGAATCCGATGGATGCAAGGCCCTTATATTATTTTTAATAATTATTTCCTGAATTGATTATAGAACCTGCACCGAAAATCACAGTGCATATCTTTGCGTAATATATCGTAAATCTAATCATCTTAATTCCACGTCGCAGCAGGCTCTGCTCGTCTCCGTATAATCAGCAGATTCCAACCAGTTACGTCACGTAAACCTCAGTCCTAAGATTGTTTATCCACCAATTTCTCGAGATGGGACCCAATACAATTGTGTTTGTCAATGATAAATGGTCGCGCGCGGTGCTTTTCATCTCCTACGGTCAAAGGCGCCGCCAGCGACAGACGTCAGATAAATTTAAATTCTAATACGAGACGCGTAAGGTATATTCCTGGTTGAACATAAATAATTACAACACAGGACTAAATGATACGGTACTAATCAAGGCCGGGAATAAACGCGGATAATGCGGTTTAATATCGTTTGAAAGGAACCTTTCGGCGGGTAGTCGCATTCAGCTATAATGAGTTTATTCAGAGTTTTAATCGAATGAATCGTGGTAAGCAAATAGTGGTTCAAAGTATCAAGCCGGGTTAGCGCAGCGGCACTCCACTAGTTGCCTTCTTCAATTTGTATACCAATGCTGGACGGAAATAATAGAAAATAAAATTAAAAAATGTTTTTATTTTTATTTTTTGATACTTTTTATTTATTAGTTTATCTCTCTTATCTACACGATATTTTTATGTGTTCTTCTAAAGAAATTGTATCCTTCAAATTCCATTTGCATTCAAAATGTTATAATTGACTGGTAGATTTTTTTTTGCATTAAGTCCGCCTATGTTTTTTTTTTGTTTTTATTACTTGATATAAACCAGTGCTTGCCTGCGATCCCACCTGATGGTAAGCAGTGATGCAATCATTGATGGTGAGACGCACTAGTTTATTAAGAGCCTATTCACTCTAGCCTTGAAGGCACCTAAATTAAAGTTGGACGGGAAGACCGCAGCAGGCAAATTGTTACAGTCCAAAGTGTTACTAATGTACATAAAGTTTACTTAATACAATTTGAGTACTTGAATTATGCATAGCCACGTCTGAAACATTTTTCCAATCTGTTATACAGACTAAAACCTCTATTCTGGCTTCCCTCAATCAAATAATAGTTCCTTTACTTATGAAATTACCGTTTTTTGAAGTGTTATATCTTTGGATTGACTTGGAATTATAAATTCAAATAAACGTTATATTAAAGATAGGTTTTTTTTTGTAATTAAGTGTTTATTGGTTTCTTTGTGTTTTGTATTTTCTTTAATATCGCTGTATTTATAACCATTTTTGTATGAAATCTAAGAAAACTTGCATTATTTTGTAATATTAGTTCTACGGTGGAAACAATGTGTCTTAAGCGGTATACAATATTGATGATGTATATGGACTTAAAACTGCTAATGAATGGGATGTCTATTTTTGTTTCAATCACTATTACGAGGGAAATTTTATCTACGAATAGCTTTTCTTCACAGAGCGGCTACAAAACAAAATTTCCAAAACGAAAGCTAAACCTTAAACCAAGAACAAAGAGTACTTTTGTTAGAAGAAAGTCGTAGTTAACGTCATTCATATTGCTTGCCCTTTGAAATGCATAGTTTATACGTTGAAACTTCATATGAAAAAACGTTTTTAGGGTTCCGTACCTCTAAAGGAAAAAACTGAACCCTTTTAGGATCACTTTATTGACCGTCTGTCTGTCTGTCTGTCTGTCAAGACTCTTTATCTCGAGAACGCGTGAAGGTATCTTGAAATCGCGGTAAGTTGAAATTAAAAACATATACTCAGGTCTGCGGTCTCTTGAAGCTTTGAACAAAATCTAACTTTTGAGTTGACGAAAAAAAAAGATACGGCCGTTTATTTCGTAAAAAACGTATATTTCGACACTCCCAAGGGAATCAAAATTCATAGGGTACTTCCCTTTGACTAATAAACCTAAAATTTAGCTTGAAGCAAGGTCTCATAGCACAAATATAGGAAAAAATCTGAAAACTGCAAAATTGTTAGTTACGTCACAAAAAAAAAAACTTTTTTTGCGATTTGTAAGGAACCCTCAGTGCGCGAGTCCGACTCACACATGCCTGGTTTTTTTTAATTAGTTTTCATGGTTATAAGTACTGCGATATTACAGAAAATACAAAATATAAAGAAACCAATACATACCAAATTTCGAAAAAAAAAATAACGTACCTTTAATATAAAGTTTATTTGAACTTATAATTCCAAGTCAATCCAAAGCAATGCGTTTTAAAAAACGGCAATTTCATAGGTAAACCTATTTTATTACTTAGACACGGAAAAAGTACAAAAAATTGCAATTTACTAGTAAAACATATACAAACGCTTTCATGACAAACATTCTGAATAACTAACTGACTGATAATACCCAGAAGTATGTGCTAAGATGACATAATGTTACAGAAAGAAAAAAAAACTTTCATTCTCGCGATATTTTAGTGGCCAGTAGTAAAGAACCATTTCTTTGGATGATTTTGTGTTTTAATCCAAAGTGACCAACCAAGAGCCGAACTTTTTTTTAACCAATCAAATTATCCAAATATTTAAAAAAAAAATATTATTTGGATAGATATTATTTTAAATCTATATTATTTTGGTTTCGCAATTTTCTACGAATCATGGACATCCATTAACTTTTTACCTGTTTGCCTGCTAAAGCGCAAAATTTTTGGTTATGTTTTACATCAAATTGTCGCTTATTTTATTAGGAATCTAACAAATAAAGTCACATACATTCTGCTTTTAATGTTTCAGATTCACACTTTCTTCATGATATCCTTACCGAAAAATTCAGAATATGTCTAATCTCGTGAGTTTGAGGATCAAATAATTATTAACCAAAAAATTAAAAAACCAATTTACGTTGGAACAATATATATATACATATACAATAAAACTAAAATTAGAATGTGCCACTATTATAATTTGAGGTTAATTTCGAAAATAAATATGTGGTATTCGTCGAATTTGGCCTCCCCAGATGATTTTAGAAATTATCGTCGATCGTCTACACCATGTTTTATTTTAAGTGAAACTAACTCGCTGAAAATAATTCGATCCTGTTTGAATTTACTTCTTCGTCGTCCGATCACGATTACAATAAAACCTATTTGCATGCTACACTTTTTGTACATTTGAGTCATAGAATAATACCATTTCTTATTCGATCCTCTATTCAAAATCCGAATAAATAAAAATGAATGGTTAAACGCAAAATTCTAGAATGACTAGACCAATTTCGATAAACTTTTTCTTACACTATTTGTCTCAAATCTCAGGAAGACTGACTCGATATATTTGTTATCTAATACTGCAAAAAAATTAGAATGAGTTACATCCGCATTCTAATGGCAAATAAAATGTCTTTATCCCAAACAAAACCTGTACAATTTACCTACTTAAAAACTTGATACTGGCTAAATTCAAAAAAAACCTTGTGAAACTAAAAGAAAAAAAAACAATTGATGTTTTTATTCTTGATTCAAAAATGTTAATAAATTTTGTTTAAATTGTATTTCCATTGTATTCTAGACCTGTATACTAGAAAAGCTGTGATTAATCCAATCAAACCTTAAGTTTTTTCATATTGCTTAGTAAATCGAGTTCACGTATTCATTGGTAGTCTAAGCAGTTACCGTTGTTAGTGAGTGCTTTTAATAGTATTCATACAATGTATGAATGATAAATCATAATAAAACGTAATAAATGTGTTACTTCAAACTTTCAAATCGCTTAAACATTTTAACATTGAATTGTACATGAATACAAAATAGTAGACCGAATATGTTTTCGAATGCATTTAGCTTAATGACGATACACATTAGATTGCACGAAAGTTAATGTGTTACATATCAAAGTATATGCCTTGTGTGACGCATAACTAGAATACGGCACAGTTTAAAAGCTTGGCAACATAAGGCCATTACTGTCTGGTCACACATCAGTTTAAACAAGCTCGGGTAAGGCTTGACCGTATTACCAATGTTTGATTAATTGAGAATAATAATAATATTCCACATCTATCAAATAATGCCGTCTTGTCCCAAGCTAAGCAGAGCTTGTGTTATAAGTACTAGACAACTGATAAACATACTTATATTTCTAAATACATAAATATTATAGATAAATTACACCCAGACACAGAACAAATGATTGTGCTCATCACTCAAACATTTGACCTGGGTCGGAATCGAACCCACGACCTCCGGCATAGCAGTCAGGGTCACTAACCACTACACCAACAGGCCAGTCTATTATTATTATATTATTCATCTACATCATCATCATTTCAGCCGAAGCCGGATCCCCTCGACCCTCACCTGGTCATCGGTTCACCTTTTAGAAGGCCTTCCAACGCTGCGTCTTCCAATACGTGGTCGCCACTCCAGAACCTTTTAACCCCAATGACCAACCACTTAAGTTTGACGATTCTTTGGGCTATGTCGGTAACCTTGGTTCTCCTGCTTGATTCCTTGTATGATCACGCAAGGAATTATTAGTACATTTCACAGAGTTTTTTTTTAGGTGGGAAAATCATCTAATGACAAACCCTGCTCTTGGGCGGAGCGGGAGATAGTATCAGACTTTTACTGACTAAAAACCCACTCCTGTTCCTCGTTTTCACACTACCCATGACCCCAGAAGGCTTCGACCCTGCTGGGCCCCTACGATTTGCTGACATCTCCCTGAGGCACGCGTGGAACAATATGCGCCGTCGACGACTTGGGCCGGACCGGACGGTTACCGGACGGTCGGACGGCGGGCTGCCCATTGCTCGCCGTCCGCAAGCCCGCGTCTGCGGAGGCCGGAAATCGGGATCGGAATCCCGGCGGCGGTTGAGGCGTGAGGACCGTTTCCTCACGCGATCGGCCGCCTCCTTTGCTAGCATTACTGCTTCACAGAAGGAGGCGACCGCTTGCCACTCCTCCTCGCTCCGAACCATGGCCTGTACCAAGGCCCGGCGCTAGGGATCGCTGCCGCTGATCGCCCTTACGAGAATAGTACATAGAGTAATGAAAAAATTGTAAGCTATTACTACAATACTTTACAATACACATCACTGGTGTAACTGCTTGCAGCTGACTCCTGCTGTCCTCTCTAGGTCATCGATTTGATTTGTACGAGGCCTTCCAATGCTTCGTCGTCCGGTACATGATCGCCCCTCTAGGATATGCCAACCCCATCGATCATCGATTATGCGAGGAATTTCTATACTGGCACGTATGTTTGGTTATTTTTCAGACTTTGCCGGATGAATTGGTTCGCCAGCAGATCTTTATTTCTGATTCGAAGGTAAATTGGTCAAACCTAGTCCTCTCCATTGCACTTTTAGTGTCTTTCAGTTTTCATCGTACTGAGTCAGGTAGCAACTCCTAAAACAGAAGCATTATTATTTATATTCTTCTTCTTCAACATGGCAATGATTCTCTATACACAGTTTTTTACTTGAATATAGATTCAGCCATAGCGATAGTTATGCAAATATGCATTGGCCTCGCCTCGTTTTATTATATACATATTGGAGCCACTTTAAATGTAAAAACCATTGTTGACCTTTTTATTGAGGTGGAAAATCATCAAATAACTTCAACAGCTCTGGATCGAGCGAGAAAACTAAAACCCTATCTGTACTCTTTCACACGTCCGTTCAGTTGCCCTTTGCGTTTGCATTCAAGGCCCTGTAACTCTTTCGAACATTCCCGCAGACTTAACAGGTATCGCCACAACTGGGCTTCTTTAGTTTTGCTTTCATATCTTTGAGGCACGCGTGGAACACAACACGGACCAAGCCCGAGTCGACACTTGGGCTTGGTCTTTACCAGACGGCTGGACGGTGAGCTACCCCTTGCTCGTCGTCTGCAAGTCCGCGCTTATGGTGGTCGGGTATCGCTCTGCGACTCCCTACGCCTGGAGCGTCTACTACGGTGGTGGTTAAAGCGTGAGTATGAGCATGTCCTCTCTTCTATTATATTATATATTTAAGCCACATCTTTCGCTTGCAATACTGTTTCGCAGAAGAAGGTGCCTGCTTCCCATTCTCTTTTGCCATGCCGTACCATTCCTGCACCCTAGTCAAGTTACAATTGTTTCTTTCGCCGCACGCCTCGAATAGGCCACGCCTCCGATTCCTTTGTTCTGACCACGTGACTGAGCGTTTAGATGACGTCAGAACAAAGGAATCGAAGGCGGGGCCTACTCAAGGCGTTCGGCACGAACGAAACGATTGTAACTTGGCTAAGGGGGGCTGATCCTGGACCGGACGCGAGAGGTTGTCGCCGCTGTTTGTGTCCACGTCCAAGCGGGGCATACTTCGACCGTATGCACAACCGTGCCTTCCGGGTGATTTACTCAATGATGACACCCGAAGGTTTTTCCCACCGAATCCAAAACAGGTACTTACCGAAACTCCTATATAACCACTGTTGCCCTAGCTTTTGCATCACAAAGGCCAATCATTGTGCAGGTGACAAAAGACATGATGAGAGTGGCCGCGATTGTCATTAGGCTCCATAGTACCATTACAGTTTACCGGAGTACGAAGTCTAATTTCAACTTTTGATCGGGTAAATTGACAGAGCATTTAAATTGTGTCGTATTATACCTACTGAGTAAATGGTTGGAGGTGTGCCGATGAAAACGCTTTTGATTCGGCACGGCCGACGTCCGTGACATTGCCGCAAAGAGCACACAGCACGTTAGATAAAAGATTAACGATGGACCACCTCGTGTGTGCTACGCTCGTTTGTTTTCAATCAACTTTCACCGAGCACGACGCGACACGACTATTATATTTTATTACGATGAGAGCAGAGGTTAGGTTGACTAGCTGAATAGCCAACGACTTGTATTGTTTTCAGTTAATTATACAACGGTTGAACGTTACCGATATTACCGTCTAACTCCACACGTCAAATGTCTTGTCTTTTATGATTAGGCGTTAAGCGGTGGTGGTAATTTTAACCGATTTCAAAAAAGGAGTAACTTCTATTTTCGAGGTTTTATTTTTAGGGTTCCATACCTCAAAAGGAAAAAATTGAACCCTTATAGCATCACGTTGTTGTCCGTCCGTCTGTCTGCCTGTCTGTCTGTCAACACCCTTTATCTCGAGAACGCGTGGAGATATCGAATTGAAATTATAACCAAATACTCAAGTCTGCGGTCAATTAAAGCTGTGAAAAAATTAAACTTCTAAGTTAATGAAAAAAGATACGACCTTTTATGTCCAAAAAATCGTAAATTTGACACTCCAAATAATTGAAATTCATAGGGTACTTCCCGTTGACCTAGAACCCTGAAATTTGGCATGAAGCAAGGTCTTATAGCACAATTATTGGAATAAATCTGAAAACTGAAAATTTGTAGGTGAGTCACAAAAAAATACTTATTTTTTATCGGATAAATCTTCGACACTCGATTCGGGAATCGAACCATTTACATAATTTAGTTTGTACGGAACCCTCAGTGTGCGAGTCCGACTCGCACTTGCTCTCGCAGCAAATTGGGGACCGATTGGGAAAATATTTTTTATTTGGAAAAGTATATTTCCTAGATGGCCCTTTGGTGAAGATCTGATGAAAAACTTCGGATATAGACAATGAAACTATTCAATAAATGACAGGAAATCTGAGATTGCTGCAATCGCATATCTGTTTGTAGTTTAAACACCATTTCATAACATAAAATCACACTGATACGATATGAAGTACGGTTCACCCCCATCTTAAAAACAGCACCAAAATTGATTTGATGGATATTTTTTTTATTACATCGCCAACCTTCTCTCTATAGTTGTTTTGTAGGGTGCCACAACAATAAAGTGAAAATGATATAAAATGATTTAAAAATATAATCTATTTTTAAATTATTTTATCATAAAGAAAAAGATTTGCATTTTTATATGTTAGTTTGTAATGGATTACATTCTTACACCAATATAATGCTACTTCATCATTGAGTGATATATGCTATATTTATGTTCTACTTTTACGCAGGTGAAGCCGCTGGTAGGAAATAAAATAAAACAAATGATATTTTACAATTTTGCTGCAAAAAAAAAAAACATTTATCGCACTCAAATATCGAGTATAAAGAGGTATGATGAAGTTTTCTTGCTGTCAATTAGTTAACTTCAAATATTAAAATTGGTAGGGTTAAGGAAAATACTGAAAACAGCTTTTCAACATTCCAGTCTAATTAACTAGATGAGTCATACTCAACATTTTTTCTTCTCGCGTCACATAACGCTTCTACCACTATCACGATGGGCCTAAAACTACATTCAATAGTATATCACATGAATGGGATTCTTGAATTTATGACAAATAGACCATTTGCGATAAAATTGCTACATGCTGTTTTGTTTTTAAGCGGGGCCATTATTAATGAACTAGTAAGCAGATTTCGTACAATAAAACTACTACCGAGACATAAAATAAAATAAATATAATATTATACCATGAATATTGTGGTAGTCAATGATCTGGTGGTTGTGTAGTCTACTACAGGGTCATTCGAAATGCTTGACGGACGGGCCACATGCAGCCCGCGGGCCGCAGGTTGAGTACAGCTGAACTAGATGTTAACATACCGTGACAATACAGTATTAGGTGTATTTGCCGTTTTATGGCTTCAGTTCCCCTTTATCTAAAGACCTAGTGGACACACGGCTGTGTGTCAGCCAAGTCTACAAAGCGTACACACTGGCCGCGGGTTATATTTCACGAATGATTTCAAACCATCTGTAGAAATGATTATTCTGTGAGTAGGGTCCAGCGATGGTCCCCGCCACCAGGTGCAGGCTACCTCTGTCCAGTCGCAGTGGTATTGGTCTTGCGTCAATACACCTGGGTTTGGTCTTGGTATTGTGCTCTCAGTTTAGTCTCGGTCTTGCAGCATGAGTTTTGCAATTCTTACAATTATCTATTAGTCAATTGATATTTACCACAGATTTTAATGGTAAATACACTTGACGCACAGTCTTTTAATAAAGCAGGGTTTTGCATTGCATTTAACGACACACTGCTTTATCAAAAGACTGACCTGACCGACGAATGGCGACTCAATATATTGGAAAAGAGATAGACAATAACATTGGCTGGCACAAAAACAGTTACTATACCCAACTCAATAAATCTTTTTCACTAGAGTAAAAAAAACTGCAAAACTCTAAAACATAAATACTAAGTAATTTTTAGCACATACCAACTAACGTTAGATCTGCATATATAAAATATGTACAAGCTTTTTTATAACATGTATGTAAACATATTTTATTTATTTATGTAAATAAAACGTTAATTACTAAATTATACTCTAAACAAAAATATCAATGCTTTTAGTGTTATAATGATACGATTTTGTTATCGATATTGGGATACCAAAAACTCTCCTTAGTTTTAGTCTCTGTCTTAGCTTGACTGAAATAATTATATGTTTAATCCCAGGGAGTATGGATCCTTGGAAAATGTCTATTTTCGTGCAGGTAACAGGCAATTTTACATTATAGTTTCTTTTTGATAATGTGGAAATACTGTGAACTGTGTAGACTCATTGATTATTTTTCATTCCGAACCCATGTTTTTGTTATGTACTTACTTGATATATCGACTGGTATACACTGTCTCTCTCATACTTAATTATTAAAAAACTGGGCAAGTGCGAGTCGGACTCGTGCACTGATGATTCCGTACAAACTTACCTATGAAAACAGTACAATTCCCGAATTGAGTTACGAAGATTTTTCCGAATCGCAAAAAAAGTTTTTTTTTTGTGACGTAACTATAAATTTACAGTTCTCAGATTTTTCCTATACTTGTGCTATGAGACTTTGTTTCATACCAAATTTCAGAATTTTAGGTCAACGGGAAGTAGTACCTTATAAATTTTAATTCCCTTGAGAGTATCGAAATACACGTTTTTACCATATAAACGGCCGTATCTTTTTTTTTCGTTAACTCAGAAGTTTGATTTTTCCACAGCTTTAAGGGACCGTAGACCTTAGTATATGGTTTTAATTTCAAGTCGATACTTCAACGCTTTCTCGAGTTAAAGGGTCTTGACAGACAGACAGACAGACGAACAACAAAATGATCCTATAAGGGGTCCGTTTTTTCCTTTTGAGGTACGAAACCCTAAAACCAAAATATTTTTAAAACAGAACTGTAAAGGTTTCTTAATAGTTTTTCTCCACAGGATGATAACCGATTGGTAGTGTGTACTAGCTTTTGGCGTTTTATGATCACTTACCATAACCTACGTGAACTAAAATATTGAATAGTAATAACAAAAAATATTACATTTACTTTTAAAGCAGCTGAAGAAGGTTGTACACCGTAGGGGGCTACGATTTAAGGAACTTCGTGAAAACTTGGTAAACAGTTCATCAGGGCTTCGTGAAAAGAAGTGATATACTTGTTTTATAAGCAATACAGTTTTGGCATTCTATCACATTTTGAAACCTGAATCTTTATAGTAAATACTATTATGAAAATGTAAGGAAATCTTAGCGGGCCACCGTGACCCATGGGGTGGTTCACAGAAACAATAAAAATTAACACAACTATTTCCTGGAAACATTAACTTACCCAGCTTTTGTATAAAGGATATTATTACAATGACGATTCTTACAGCTTTCCTAAGTATCCATTTTAAAACTGATGTCTATTGTTAAAGCTCAAAGAGACAATGAACGATTAATGAAGTAACGGACACGACGTGACCACGAAAACTGATAAAATTATTGTTGATATGTAAATGTGGAGTTGGAGTAAAATTTATAGTGGCGGCTTGTGGCTGACAATGGCGGGCGGGCCGGCGCGCGCGCAGCATGCGGGTGCCGCTGCTTGCGGCTTTACTGCCGCCAATTACTGTTTATCGCTATTTTTACATCACGAACCGCGTATTTAGTAAACATTGTAGGCTTATTGTTTGTCACCAGACCCTTCGCAATTGTCACGCAGCTATTAAAATCACTCGAGCCAAACGATTAAAAGGAATCGTACGTACCTACTTGGAACTACCTATTACACTTTGCGCTAACCTCTAATTATTTTATAAAAACTCGTATAGAACAAACGGTCCGACAAGAATCAACATGATAAGTTTTAGTAAATTACAGTTGTCAGTAAAGTACCGTACCTAAACTGTCTTTTTAAATCGAAGATAATATAAAACCGCGTTAACCCCTGTAATTAGCGCTCATCCCGCGCCGCCGCGCCGCCAAATGGTCTGCCAGCAATCAATTAAAACAATATTTGAAATAGTGCTCCCAAAAAAATTAAAAGGAAGTTCTCAGGCTATAAACATTGGGTATTATGTGAGCGGGCTGGTGTTGTCTTACTCTCACGCAACACGGCGTCCCGCTCAGGTTGCGCCGGCGCGTCTACGCGTACCATATTATCGAGGAGGATGCGCGCCACGATGAATTATGAGCCAGCCGCGTTACCGCCAAAGCCTTGTTTGAGAGAACCAAAGTAATTAACTTCGACTTAGTTAACATTATGACTTTGAAATTATCTTCAACTTCTTCAAAGTCAAAGTCGTTGTATATCGTAGCGCGTAGCAGAGTGCTACGCCGTAGCATTCGCAAACATAAACGAAAGATAACAGTTTTATTGATTTGGCATTGGTTTATTTTATCTGTCGATCGTATGAACGAACCGGTTGATGTTCAATACTCATTATGAAAAGTTGATATGGACTGATAAGTCATGTATGGTATATCGTGTGGTACAAAATACAAAATAAAAAGGTTCAAAACTTCTCATCGGTGAACAACAATTAGAAAATACAGGGTAAGTCATAACTTAATCTTTTAAAGATTAATTTTAAAAGTTTTGTGTTTTCTTAAGGATCCTACTGAAAGAGAACTTCTTATCTTTTAAAATAAGTCTTCAGTCGACACATGCTTTCGTAAAGTATCCATGATTGCTTTTAGACTCAAGTAGACGTTTTGTAACACACTTTAAAAAATAGTACGAAACTACTAAATAAGAAAAATATACTGTCAGTAAAATCGCTCATCACTTGCCCCATACCCTGTGAGAGTCAGTGGAGCCGCTAATCGAGTTTGTCGGCCGATGTTATCTCTAAACCACACGTTAATAGTACCGACGCCTCTGGACGCTGCGAGCCACGCTTACTCACGGACCCTGTACCAATGGACTCACGGTACATCCCAACCAACGATGTGATTTTATTTCAATTTGCTATCACTATTGTATTTAACATAAAGTTCTTACTAGTATAAGTTTTAGAAATTATTAGGTGGTAATAGCAACTATTGTATTAATTTTTAAATTGAAACTAGCACTTTATATATTAAAAAACTCATCTAGTACTCTAAATAAAAATAAAAGCCATATAGAATTAAAAAGTAATTTAAAGTATGAGAGATTTTACTGATAGAATATAATTTTATTATTTAATAGTTTCGTACTAATAAATAATTTTAGAGTAGAAAATATAATTGTCAAAATCAAGCTTTTTATAGCTTACATAATTTTGACTTTATTTTCTTACAGTTTTTGTGTTTTTTGTACGTTAATATATATTTTTTTAACTTTTTGACATTTCAAAAGTGCCTTCAAAGGGTTTATTTACACTAATATTATAAAGAGCATTTTTGTTTGTAGGAGGTAATCTCTGAAAGTACTGTCCCTATTTCTAAAATTTGTTCTCAGAAAGCTGTTTTATTCCTGAGTGACATAGGCTATATTTAATGTACGCAGGTGAAGCTGCGGGTAAAAGCTATTTTGAAATCAAATGCTTGGAATCTTTAGAATCTTTGAAACATAGTTTCCTCGCCACACTTTACATTTTGATGGCGAGATACGCTCGCTTTTTATAATTCTTTTTTTATTGTTAATAGACTCGCTATTGGCCACTATCTCATCTGATGGAAAGCGACGATATAGTCGATGATGGAGCACGCTTATCTTGAAGAAACATATTCTCCCTTGACTTAAAGACCCGTAGGTTACAGCTATTAGGACACACAGACTCCGGCAGGAAATTAAACTCAGCTGTACGCATAATGAATGTGATCCCAAAATGTTTTTTGCGCATAAGCTGGTGGTGTAACTTATATCAACAAAACTCCAAAGTCTAACACATACTAATTAAAACACTAAACCTAATGTTTGCGTATTATGTTTAGTAACATCTGTTTCTCATAAATATATCAAGTCTATCGATAGCAAGTAACTTTATAACACACGGGTAATAAATTCAATTCAAAAACATGAACATAGAGTATTTAATTATAAAAACACCACCTATTATTATTTATTATCGTTTCTAAATTGGGTTAACGTGTCAGAATTATATCAAATCGCCTCTACTAGCCGGAAGCAATGCTTTACTGTTATGGTACAAAAGAATCCATTTGTTTTGAATATAATAGCTATTGTTCTAAAACGCTCCAGAATATAATCACGACATGTTGATTTATTATGGAATCTATACTGCAATAGCAGCTGAAGTAATGTTTGATATAAAAACGTTTTTAATCATTTAAGATACGTTGTTTACGTCAATTTAAGGTAGAGCCAGATATTTCTGTATGTAATTCTTCAGTATGTGTGTTTGTCGCCTAACTCCTCCTAAACGGCTTAACCAATTTGGATGAAATTTTGTGTGTATTTTAAGTAGGTGCCTAAAAGGTTAAATTTGTTAAATTTGTCCTGGTAGGTGACACTGGATCGGGTGGGCTCAATTTTTTATTGTCATGAACATCCAGCTTTTAGACAGAACAACGTTTGCCGAAACCGCTAGTACAGATATATAACACTTCTTCAAACCGTTATATATTGTATAGGCAATGTGCCCTCAAGACATTGTAAAAGATGCATGCTAGTCCACAGTACTCATGCCACTATTTCTCAGTAGTAAGGCTACCCTACAACGTTGACAATGAAGTCATAAAGTAGTTTATACGCCTTAATAACCGGGCTCGTTCATAATACTAACTAAACGTATAATCTTACAGGTAAATATAAAAGTAGATATATAAACAGGATGCATAATGAATAGGTGCTTAGAGCGATCATAAACGAGTGGATGGCACGCCAACACTCCGACAGCATCACGTGCCTATTCGCGTTTCCGCGCCCCCCATACAACTCACTTTCTAATATTTCCTCTAAAAAAGGTATTTTTCTTGAAATATTTAAATTTCGATTGTTTCCATTCTTTTAGCGTCCCTGTTATTGTTAGGGTGAAGAGGAAAATGGAGAGATGATGTTGCTGCTTATTATTCATTGTTCACAGTGCGGAGGGGAGGCTCGCGAGGGCTGAGAGCTTTTCTTGGCTCCGTGATTTAGCTCATTTTTTAAGTAACAAAACAAGTAACCGACCCTGTTGGAAATAATGTGCTTTGTGAAAAAAAGAATGGCAAAAGTGACATTGGTTTATGCAAATCTATTAGCTGCCAAGAATAATTCTGTAATATCACCAAACTCCATTAAAGTAGATCGATTCTCACCACTTGCAAAGGTTTCCGATACGTTTAACCCATTGTCTAACAGTTTCGATACAAAAGCGTCGGTATTCAATCATATCAAAAGCTTTAATGAAGCTCGCCATATTTTAATCCAAACATTCAATTCAAATCCGATTGAATCGATCGGCCACGCTCATAATCAAAAGTCCGTGATGCAACAAAAAACTAATTGACAACAATCAACACTGTTGCAACAAAAAACAATATTTTCTATCATTGTCATTAATAATAGTTAGAAAAAAGTCATTCACACCTTGGTGCGCGCTAACATGACAAATGCGGGTGTCGGCGGCGGCACAAAGCGGCGGGCAGCGCGCGCCGCGGGGCGCCGCCGGCTCTAAATATTAATTATCTACAACACTACGAACACCTTTTAGGAGATTATCGCACTTTTGTGTAGCGTAATGTAACAATCTTTAGATCTAGATATCGCTCACCCAGCACCCTTGTTGTGACCGCAGTGTATCCGGCTTCGCGGCTTACGGTACCTACTCGTTTGTTTACACATTTCGTAACAACAACAGATGAAATATGTACATATAACAGAGTAATGATCTGTTGTATACAGGTAAAATAATTAAAATCCTTGTAAGTCCTGGTTACTTCTCTATGAGACGACCACTATGAGGTTTGTATAATTCTTAATAATTTCATAAACTTCCTGATCGTACATATTTACATCCGCCATGGTTGCATCATTTCAGTGATAGAATATTAAATTAATTTTGCGGTGAGTATAAAAGTTGCGTGGCCTCAAGCGACAGCACCATGTGGTGCTGGTCTGCCAGTAGGACTGAATTGTAAAACGTACCTACAACAATATCAAATAATAATGGTAATCGCCCCGGGGCAGGTTGGACCGATTATCAGGCCATTGTGTCCGTCCGTTTAATAATCAACGACAAGATTGTGTCCATTATGTGACTGTTAATATATTGACCACAAAAGCAAAGAACAGTATCTACTGAACAGATACAAACAAGATACTTACAAATGGAACGACCCAGAGGCTACTGAAAACGCAAAACGTCTATAACCCATGATTTATTATAAACGCAATAAATTACAAGCCTTTATAAATCATAAGAATCTCAAAATATTTTAATGCAAAATGACCTTGCATTAAATCATAAATATGGACTGAAAAGGATTCCATTATTCCCCACGCCAATACAAGCGGGTGATAAAACGTATCACTTGTTGGTATAAAATGCGTAAAACCTTAAAATACACATGTGAATATGTGACCGATGAATAAATTATCTTCAATATTGGATATCTGTATATAGTACTGGTAATGAATATTGGATTAGTGTCGCGGTCCACTTGCTTGGGGACAGACATATATTCAAAGCTTTGTGCGGAGTCGCGATCATTTGCGTAGTCGACATAACGCTCTCAACTGTCACAAGACAAACAGAAAACCCGAATCCTTATTTAGAAGCACATAATCCAACCGAGACGCTAACTAAATCGGACGTGTGAGATTTATAATCTCAATAGCATGGCAAAGAGATCAATGCCACCGTCTCGACAACAGTCAGAGCCGACGACGTAAGCCCTGACAACTAGTCAAATAAATAACCTTCAACAACAAATATTGTAATAACCGAACTTACGAGGCAGCACATGAAATGATACTGCCCGACGCAATCCAAATAAAATTGTGTCCAAGCAGTGGGGCGTTTAAGGACTAATGTCGTGTTACACTAAATACCAACCAGAATAAAATTTCTTTAAATCCCAACGAAGTGATATACAATTTAGAGTCACAAGCGATTCTCAATTTTGATCAAACAATATAAGAAACAGTTTAGTTTGTAAACTCAAAAAACGTAAAATTTTATGGGCACATTAAAGTTAAGTGGGAAATCCGAAAAGGAGTGTTAAAACTCCAGCGAGCAGATGGCGGCGCGGCGTTGATACAAACTCAATTATTTACACTCAATAAAAAGGACGTTATACGAGTATTAGAAAATAACCTGCTAAACAGTCAGATGAGCTTTCGAGGCAGGACGGCTATTTACAAGATAAGAAATTACCAAGAACTATAGATAAAGGCATTCAACTTTAATATACATTTGTACAACATACTCAAAGAAAGTAATTTTCTAAAGGTGAATCGATTCATCTAAGAGCAAAGGTTGATGGCATTATTCTTCGAATCTGCAAAAGTTTTATAGAATTTAAATTAATTAATTTAAAAATGTAGCTTAATTTCTTAATGATGCAAGAGTAGAAACAATTTGGTGTTCCTAAATCTCACCAACACACCGAAAATTCAAAAAATCCGTGTTAGATCCGATACGTATTTAAGCACCATCCTTAATTCAGCGTGTTTAATCATATAGAGCTTTTATGACGTCTTTGATTCCGTCACGGCAAATGTAACAAATGTTAGTAAAAAGCCCAGGTAGACGCAAATATTTGTGAACAATTTGTAGAATTCACACTTAATAACAAGGTGAGGTGTTTAATTTTTTTCGCCGCGTGTCCATTCGGCGGCGGCCTCAAAGGATCATCATTAGGGATCCTAGTGAGCGAGGTGCTATGATTGACTCCATGGGATATTGCAACAGGTGACAGCGATCCACGAGATAATAACCATATCGTTTTTACTTTTTATGTAAATATATGAAATGATGAAACAGAACATCCCCACAGACCATCTACCGCAGAAATATCATCAAATAGATATATGTAATTTAATCCTCCCGAACGAATTTCGGTCACAGTGGCCAATCTCAGCAGAGATTAGCCAAGTACACAGAGACAAGAGTGTGCACAAACACAAATGTACTCTCTACTTCCTTTACCCTGATAGTCCGAAGGGGCGGCAATTTGATACGACCGGAGAGAAATCAAGCGCAAGATCAAAGGCTTCACATGCTTTCCAAAGCACAGTTTTGTCACACCACCAACCTCCAAACTTCGGGCTGCTAAAATTCTCGGGACCGCTAGAGTCCAAGCGCTCAATCGTCACATAGAATTGTTACATAGATAAAACGCGTTTCTATGCAAGCGAAAATGCGGATATAAAAGGTAACAGTAGTTAATTTAAAAAAAATGTTTTTTCTTCGTAGCACTTCATCGTTTCGTAACATTGCAACAATTGAATCAACTGTGTCTTATCTTTCAGAATTCAATTTTAAAACAAACCTATACACGTGTAGATACAAAATTAACTATTTAGATAAGGAAATAAAACTGATTTCAATAACCATTCGTTTTGTTTTCGTCAATTCCTTTGTTTGTTCGCACATCACCCAAAACTCCTGAACGAATTTAAATGGAGGTTCGTAGTTACTTATAGCCTGGGAACAAAATCACCATGTTTGGTCTCGCTATAATATTAATACAGACGTTCCGTTGAGTGGAATTTGCATGAGTCATGAAGAACATGTGCCGATATCTATATAGTTTCACATTGTTACAAAATCGATATCTATTAAACACAACGTAACTTCACTCTATAAAACTTCTTAGTGAAATTTTACCTTTTAGACATTGAATTGGATTATAGTTTTGTATTTGCGAATGTATTGATTAAAATTAATTAACTTATTTTTTATTTTATTTACACATGACGTTTTAATTCTTAGTAATAGTTGACCGATTAATTTGGTATTCCAAATATTGAGATTAAACAATAAGAGCGAATTTCATTTATATTTACTGAATATTTCACAGCAACTAGGACACTCACGTCATGACGTCCTTGTCCCCAGTTGGTCACATTTGTGAGTTAACTCCCTACATAGTATTTTGCAATTTTATAAATAAGAATTATTTATAGTTCTGAATTTAGTTTTATATCCCTTATTTTTTGTAAAACTCAACATTATATTGTCGTTTGAAATAAATTTACAAAACATTCAACAACATCACAGATAGAGATAAAAAATATTTTTAAGTTTTTCTTTAATGCGAGCAATTACAATCTCGTATATTATAAAACGCCACGACACCTATGACTCCTCCCACCCCTTGTCACACTTCGTCAACCCCTCCCTCTCCATTCCATAATCGTGTAATGTAATCTATGGTTGTACCATAGGTTCATAGTCTAGAGGTAGGTGAGGTAGGTAGTCTAGTCTTGGTTGGTCTGGGAAATCTTTTAATGGGTTCTCCCACTCAAGGGTAAAGCCACACCTATTTTCCTTTATTTGCCCTTAGCGTTCTTGGATTACGGGCAACCTTGTCAGATGTCAATCCATGGCCCTAGTAGGCATCGTCCCTGCCAGGCCCCTACGGATTTGCTGGCATCTCTTTGAGGCGCGCGTGGATCACTACGCGCCGTCGACGACTCGGGCTCGGTTAGGACGGTTACCGGACGGCTGGACGGCAAGCTACTCATTACTCGTCGTCCGCAGGCCTGTGCCTAGGGGGCTGGTAGTCGGGCTCGCTAGTCTAGAAGCAACAAACCTTTTTTTATTATAAAAAATACGGTACAGCAACACCGTCCATTTTCCCCATACGAATAGAGAAAAAATCATAATCGAGAAAGAATCTCGCGTACTCTCCTACTAAATAAAATAGGGTCTGCCATAAAAGGATTGTAATTGAATGTAAACCACAATGATACAGTTATTAATTATTTCATTGTGTAGAATTATTTTAAAATAACTATTTAATCGTGCATTTTGTCGTGTCATGTCTGTAAAATCGCGACGCCGTGACTAATAGACAGCACAATGCCATTGTGATTGTGTGTAACCCCTGCGTTCTGTTTGTGGCGCAACTTTTATAAACTTTTTACTGAATGATTTATAACCGAACATGTCGTTTAATTGTAATTTCTGTGTGATATATTGTGCGCAATGTTATTGTTGTTATAATTTGTCAGGGTGCACTAAACTTATAAGATTTTAACCGTCATAAACATTTAATACTTGAAACTAAAAATTCATTTTATTTTTTTATTATTCTTATTATTGGCAAGCTTACTTTGACCACTATCTAACCAGATGGTAAGTGAAGATTATAATCATAGAACGGAATTTTAGGTGCTATTACTACCAAAAATATGGATATGACCTAAAATCGCACTTGTGAAGTGTTTGATAGTGCTGTTCTAATGCTTTTCTTTAAAATAGTAAAAAAGTAAATCACATTAACGCAAGATTAGTACTGTTACGGTCTTAAAACAATATAAATGTTTTAGGTCATATCCATATTTTTGATAATAATAGCACCCGAGATTCCGATCTATGATTACCTATGACCACTCTTACCTAGAATAACCTATTCACTCTTGACTTAAAGAGCCAGAAGTAGTGGCTATCAGGAATCGTCGCATCGACTCCGGCAGGGAATTCCACTCCTTAGCCGTCCAGTAATGTTGATTACATTATTAGCTTTTCAAATAATCAGAAAGTAGCTGTGATTGTTTTCATACTTATTATTGGCAAATTTCAGACGCGTTTCTCCAGAAGAAATGGTACGAGCAAACGGACTAATCAGCGCGTCCATAATATTAAAATTAAAATAGCATAGTTGTAAAATCGTAATACCGCAAAATGCATACGTAGTAATTAAACCATTATAAAGTTTATGTATGGCTTAAGTCTTTCATGCAACAATTATACGCAAGCTTACGTTAATAAACCGAATTCGTTTCGAGCTTGACTTATTGTTACCAAAGAGCCAATTTTAGATTTTATGACTGCTGAAACGTTTCTGAACACGACGCGATCCTTTCTACAGCAGACAAGACATATTTGGAATACAAAGCACCAGGACTCGGCTTGCGGTCCTGTACCTTATGTGTTACGTTAATATCTCTAAATTATATAGGAGACGGTTAAGTGACGCTTCTGTCTTGTTGCTGCGCGACCGATTGAATTTAATGGAGCTATTTGCGAAGACGCCGACAATTTGGCGAGACGTGGTTAGCCTGCTGATCGATGGACGATGTACGCCTCTATTACATCTATCGGCGGCGAGATCAAAGGCAGTGCCTTACTTACAAATGACGTGATTCCCGATACCAGATTGCTACAAAATGAAAAAACTGAACGTGAGTGGATCTAGTTTACTACATCCATAAGTACATTATAGGACACGGTGGAGCAGAATCGATTTTTTTTAATCAAGTTGCATATTTGTTTTCAAACGTGTTACTTTGTTTCAAACTTTTTAATGTTTCGATATCCTTATAATCATACAAAATATTAGTACAAGAAGCAATCGTCTTTTCATTATCATACACCTTTTAAAACCGTTTCAAGTTTGACGATTCATTAACCTCTCATTAAGCATGGAATCGGAGTATCGCAAACACTCGTAAAAGGTGCACATTACCTTCGGCAATTAGCATACAGACGAGTTCATTTTAACTCTCCAATTATTACGTATTCCGGCAACATTGTTGCAATTCCCTTCAAATGCAATGGCATAACGACTAACCCCGGGGGACATTTCAGTAGTTACCTACAGTATTTCTTTTCATAAGTGATGGAGCTGATTATGATGGATGCTAAGTATATTAATCAAAATGTAATTCCCCATTAGGTAGCTTCATTTTCTCTTCAGGTAACACGATTCAGTATTTCAATATGGTTCTTAAAACTTTTATTATTATGGGCAAAGGCCTCCCTTCATTCATTCCAAAGATCACGGTTCCTCGCTCTTTCATTGTAATTCTTAAGGAAGACATCCAGGTCGTCCCATCTCATTCGTAGTCTGCCGCAGGTCCGCGTCGCTGTGTCCAGGCTAATCCTGTGTTTTACGGGCCTACAGCTCGTTAGACTCTTTGGAATCTAACGAGCTGTTCAATTCAGTCTGAATCAGTTATTAGTTTGGGCAGAATTACAATTTGTTTTTGAAAGTAGGATAGCAATAAGGGACTAGCTTACTTTGGCAGCGCAAATCACAATGAAAGATCAAAAAGAAAAACAAATTTTCTAATATCCTAGTGTAACTAATGCCTCGAGATTTTGATATGTGAACGGTTCAGGCCTCCTAACTTTTTCGTTCACTCATTATATTTTGAATATTTTCCACTGAGACATGAACTCATGGATGTTAAGCCTTTCTCCATATGTCTTTTTTTTGTAGGGTTCCCAGAAAAATTGTAATAAATAGATACTTAGGTATATGGTGCGACTTTGTCTCGTCCGGTAACCGTCCGGACCCAAGTCGTCGACGGCGCGTAGTGTTCCACGCGCGCCTCAAGGAGATTTCAGCAACCGTAGGGGCCCAGCAGGGTCGAAGCCTACTGGGGCCATGGGTGATGCGAAAGAGACCCTCGGGGCCCTGGAAAAATGGCAAAGAAGGAACAGGAGTGGGTTTTTTGATTTTCCCAACCCAAAAAAAAATGGTGCGACTTCATCCGTCTGTACACAGATGATAACCGTTTTTTTCAGGAGCCTCTAATACCTTGGAATAGTTTAAAAAACGCATATCTACAAAACCACACCACACTAATATTGCAAAGCCAAAAGTTTGTATGTGTGTGTATATTTGATACTCCTTCAAACCTCCCCGCATAAACGGCGAACCCGATTTGAGTGAAATTTAGCACACAGGTAGACCATTTCCTGAAATAGGACATAAGATTTTTTATCAAGAAACTATGGTCCCTTGAGATAATCTTGTAATTTCACGCAGGCAAAACCGCTGGTAGAACCTAGCTAATAATAGCTGTGATTATTAATATGTATGCATCTAATAATAGCTATGCTTATTAATATGTAGCTATGCATCTAAATATTTTATTATTGTGTTGATTTCTTTTCTGTTAGTCTTTCTATTAAGTTGCACCTGTCATGTTATACATATTTCTGCACTCCAAAAGGAGCCCGTTCACCTTGGCTCCTGCTTTTCGGAATGTATCCCTGGGGTGCACCGACCGCCTTCAGCTCTTGGGAGTGGAAATTTCCTCAGACCTCAATTTTGGGCGGTTCATTGAGACCAAAGCTAAGGTAGCTGCTAGAAAACTAGGCGTTCTCGCAAAGGTCTGACGGTATTTCACAGCAGGACAGCTTCTAATGTTATACAAAGCACAGGTCTGATCGTGTGTGGAGTACTGCAGTCACATATGGGCTGGTGCTGCAAAATGCCGTCTAGCAGCCTTGGATTCAGTGGAAAGGCGTTCGAAGAGGCTAATTGGGGATCCAGATTTGGTTAAGTCCAATTCTAAAGTCCTACAAAGCCTCGAGCACAGGCGCAGTGTAGTCAGCCTATCGGTATTCTACAGGTTGCATTTTGGAGAGTGTGCGCGGGATTTGCATGACTTGATTCCGCCATCTCCTTTCTACCATCAGACAACCCGACGTACGGCGAGTATCCACCCTTACGTTGTTAAAACTTCAACGGTCCGGACTAAGCGTTTCGCATCGTCGTTTAGGTATACCGCGTACATCGAAGGACTGGAACCATTTGCCTGCTGCGGTCTTCCCGTCCAACTACAATTTAGCTGCCTTCAAGGCTAGAGTGAATAGGCTCTTAATAAACTAGTGCCCCTCACCATCAATGATTGCATCACTGCTTACCATCAGGTGGGATCACAGTCAAGCACTGGTTTATGTCAATTAAAAAAAAACCCTTAGGTCAACTGGTACAAAAATCCTAAGGCCTTAAATCCGCCTTTGTACAGTGATATTTTACTAGCGCATTAAGTTAAATTACTTAATTTATTATTTTATTAGTAAAATAAATAAATAAATATAAGTTATTTAATTTACTAAATACTTGCCTGAAATAATTATAAACTAGTACACAACAGTAGTAACACACAAGTTAAATTACTGAATTAAAACATAAGTTAAATTACTTAATTTATTATTTTATTAGTAAAATAAATAAATAATTAATATAAGTTATTTAATTTACCAAATACTTGCCTGAAATAATGATAAACTAGTACACAACAGTAGTAGTAACAGTAGCTCTTGCAAGAAATTAACCAGATTGCTTGCAAGCAAATAAGATACCATTAAAATAATGAGTGTTAATTGTTCGTAGGACATTTTAATTGATCCGTGCCCATATTATGAACATAGTAAAATATTACACTGATCAAAAATGGAGCCTCTTATTTCGTCGGCTTTTTTAACTTAGTGAAAATTCGTTAGCACGTCTACCGACACGGTGTTTATGATAATTTATATTATATCGTATGTAAGTAAATACTTTATGAAGAATTCGCAGAGTAAAGTTCTGAAGAGTTTTTGAGTGAAATAAAATAATTAACGAGAAATTGAGTGGAAAACACAAATAAATAAAATATAAAAAATCGAAGACATGTTACATCTACAAATCCGCACTAGGCCCGCGTGGTGGATTACGGGCGATTCTCACTTCTAGAGAGGAGGCAAGAGTCCCAGCAATGGAAACATTATAAGGCAGATTATACTATTAAGTTAAAAAAATACATAAATAAACACAACCCGACAAAAGAAAACACTGGAAGAAAACAGTGCAGATTTCTTTTGTTTAAAAATATTATTTCTCTTTGCAGGGTTTATTTTTTACTGTGTCTTTTATCAGTGGCATTTCTAGTTACAAATCTGAGCTCAAATGGATGCCCATCCGCCAGAGAAGAAGTTTGCGTGCACTAACTACACTTTTCTCTCTACTCAACTCTCCCACCCCTCCGTCTTATCCTAAATCACACTTTCAATATCTATATTCTTCCCATGCTAAGAATCTGCATTCTTCTAACAATCTTCTAATGCTTTATCCTTCTCTTACTTTTGATTTTGTTCATATACAGTCCATACTTCTGTGGAATGCGTTTCCTCTTGACTTCAGGACGCCACCACTCGGTATGCATTTAAGCGGAAGTTGCGACTTTATTTTCTACACGATTAGCGGAGTAGTCTCAAAAAGAATTACATTTTCCTTATATGAAATAATAATTTATTTTTTAGTAATTTAGGGCTTTTATTTTTATTTTGTAAGTTAGTTTTAATTACGTTATTATTAGATTTATATGAAATATATATGTAAGTTTATATTATATTAAAATTATATATTTATTTTTATTTTATATATGTTTAATATTTTCTTCTTTTTTATACACCTGCTATGTTTTCTCTTCACTACCCTTGGTTGACTGGTAGAGAATTCCAAAGGCATTAGGTAAGTCCGCCTTTGTACCTTTTTTTTTTTTATCGGGTGGGAAACTCATCTCATGACATCCCCCGCTCTTGGGCGGAGCGCGAGATAGTGTCAGACTTTTACTGACTAAAAACCCGCTCCTGTTCCTTCTTTGCCATTTGTTTTCCAGGGCCCCGGGGATCTCTTTCGCATCACCCATGGCCCCAGTAGGCTTCGACCCTGTTGGGCCCCTACGGTTGCTGACATCTCCTTGAGGCGCGCGTGGAATACTACGCGCCGTCGACGACTTGCACTGGGTTGCGACAGTCACCGTCGCCATTCCACCATGAGATCCCGCTGGAAGTTTTTCCGCCATGCCGCTACTTGGCGCGGCAGCGGAGTTTCGCCCCGGCGTTGCATCTCCATGCGCAGATCATGCATGCGTGCAAGGTCTTTTGCCTGCAATTCCCACGGTGGTTGGTCAGCAAGGAGGCATGCTGCTTCGCGGGAAATCGTGCGGTATCCCCGCACCATCCGGATGGCCATGACCCTCTGGCTTGCGTTCAGCTTGGCTGCCGGTCGCTTTCGAAGAGACGGCGCCCATACCGGCGCCCCGTAAAGGGCCTTGGACCGAACGATTCCTGCACCTTTGTGTTGCATGAAGTTTTAATAAATAAATACATGTGGGTTTTAGTCAGTAAAGGTAGAAAGATACACTACTCACACGTATGCCACACACGGGCTCACATCTGGGCTCGTCGGTCTCCATAATTTTTTTATGAAAACTAGACTTGTAGAGCTACACCCGGACCGGAACCGGACCATTCATTGTGGCGACACTTGGGGGAGGCCTATGTTCAGCAGTGGACGACTTTCGGCTGAAATGATGATGATGATGATGACTTGATACACGCCACGCGACGTCGTTCTAAGTACCAATCAGGCGTGTGACACGTGTGCATCGGTCTAATGTAGTTCTAGCTTAAAAGTCTAAACTCGTCCTCCGTCCAGAGTGGTAGAAATGAATTGAAAATTTAATTTATTAAAATTAAATTAAATGCTATTAAAAAAAAAAAAACATTATTTTTTGAATGAGGAATCATACAGTACATATATTATGGTACATATTTTTCTACCTTACCTTACCTTTCTACCATATATTGTATGTATTTATTAGTTATATGTATTATCAACCTATACTTGTAAATAGTACACTACTAATTAGCTGCGTATCTTTAGCTAGACGAAGCGTTTAGCGCTAAATCCACGTGCATGTGCTTGTGATTTTCGTATTATCTCTTTAACCATTTGTCTTATTAAATGCAATAAATTCAAAAACATGTATTTAGTTGAATTGTACCGACAAACCTAATTTTTATAAGGATTAATATATTGTTGAGAATATGACCGGTTATACATCTTTCAACTATTTTATTTATTTTCTAATATATTTTTAAAATCATGATATCTCTCAAACGGAATGTCCAAATTGAATTATTAAAAAAGTAATAGGCAGACACATATTTAAGTGTGGTTTACTTAAATATTAAATCATATATTTACAAAAAACAGCCTTTTCTAGAGGCGGCGCTTAAATTCAGTTTTTTAAATGAAATAAAATAAAAGTTATTGTAACATAACTATAACTGTTAGACATATAGTGTCGCGACACTTATTGTAGATAATGATATGTTCTGCAAAATCGTAGAACATTATTTTGTTCTATCATCAATAGTTTTCGCAGCGCACGTGATGTAAGGAAATTTAAATGTCATTTATTTACACTTTGGTTTAACTCATTTATTTGGAGTTTTAGTAAGAAAAACTATAGTTTCTTAAAATAAAATATAGCTGGTCATTCCGTGATAAAGTAAGTTTCCTTTACTGAAAGAATTTCTCAAAATCACTTCTGTAGTTTTTGAGTTTATTCATTACAAACAAAAATACAAATCTTTCCTCTTTATAATATATATAATATATATTAGTATAGACAAAGTAAATAAAACTACTACGCCGTATTTTATAATTTTTAATATAACTATAACTGAACAATGATTTGAACTTAACATAGTTATATAATTATGTTAAGTTCAAATCATTGTTCAATTACATACATTATAAAAAAAAGACATAAACAAAAAAGTTGAATAGAAGCTTATAAAAATAGTATAATTATCTAAAAACTAAGGCCATAAGCCGAGTATTTGGTAAAAAAAATATCTCCTTCGTTGCTTTGGCCCGTTGATTGTCTGGACTGGTCACTTAAAAAAACTTTTGACTTAAGCGTTGTTTTCCAACTTTCACAATAAAAACATAATAAAGAAATTACTGCTTCCACGAATCTACAATGAACATTACGTTCGATGACACAGCACCTAGTTCATGTCTTCCATTAATTTATACAAGCACCGTGTCATCGTTTGCACCTGAACGCTTCGTAACCCCCTAGCCACTCGGCATTACGGAACCCCGCTATTTTAGCCGCTCCAAGCCATAGTGGAGATCTTAGCGAAGCGGCACTGACTAGCCCTGCATCCACTTAGACTGCTCACTTGGATTGCTTCTGATTTTCTGAAATTTTTTATTTAAGTTATTAGAAACTTTACTACTTTCTTTTTTTCTTTATTTTTAGGGTTCCGTACCTCAAAAGGAAAAAACAGATCCCTTATAGGATAACTTTGTTGTACATCTGTCTGTCAAGACCCTTTATCTCGGGAACGCGTGGAGGTATCGAGTTGAAATTGAAACCATATAGGTACTCAAATCTGAGTTTTTTTTTACTATTTTGCTGCCTTTTTCTATTTTTTCTTTATTTCTCCTTTTTTTCTTTATTGTTTGAGTGGTAATAATTATGGCCAAATAATATATGTAGTAAACTATTGTGATCTAATTATATATTATTAACTATATATTTACTACAAAGTCTTCACTTTTTGAATTGACGTTTTTTTGAAACCGCTTCCTTTGAACTGTGAAAACTTCAGACTGACTTAGATATATTAGTTCAAATAAAAACACACAAGCATGTTATTCCTTTTTCAAAATTAGTAATATTTGTTTGGGTTAATTTTCTGTTATATCGCCGTATTTATAATCATGATAGAACAACGGCTAAGAAATTGTCGATGAAATTATTAAGTGTCCACATAAGTTACAATGATATATATATAGGCGTGCTATTTCTTAAATAAAAATACTCTATGTCTGATATTTTAATTATTCCGTTGTTAAATATAGTTTTGGTTTCGGTGTTTATGGTGGATACGCATTAAATAGTGTCAATCACTATCATAATATTAACGCGTACCACGGGTAGTGTGAAAGCGAAGCCCGGGGCCCCGGGATGAAGGCAAAGAGGGAACAGGACTGGGGTTTTAGTCAGTAAAAGTCTGAAACTATCTCTCGCTCCACCCAGAAGCGGGATTTGTCATTAGATGATTTTCCCACCTAAAAAAAAAACACACGCGTATAATTTCGATTCGTTTGTCACTTATTTTTTTTACTAGTTTTACCACACATTATATTTTATATAAATATTATAAAAAATAGAAAATCTGAAAAAACAAATTAATAACTAATTTAAAAGAGGCACAAAATGTTTTCAATATAAAGTTTATTTGAACCTGTTTTATAAAGCGTCAACTTCAGGCGTCTAAGGTTACCAATGTAATTTTTTTCAAGTGGGGTCCAACGGTCAAATCTAAAACTATAAAAAAATAGTGAAAAATACTCAAAGGTGTCTCAGGCTCGATTTCGATGCAAAATAACTACATCATAGAATTTTTTAAAGTTAATTTTCCTAGCCAGAAATCAAACCCTCTAATATTGGCAATTATTGCTAATCAGTATAATAACATTCTGGAAAATAATGTCATATATGGTAAACTGTGGGTAAATTGTTAACATAACCTTTTTTTTTATGTTGCCACGTTCAAAAAAATCTTTACTTACAACTATTTTTTACCTTGAACCGCGAAACAAAATAAAAACCGGCCAAGTGCGAGCCGGTCTCGCGAACGAAGGATTCCGTTTCGTCCGTAGCAAAAAACGGCAAAAAAAATCACGTTAGTTGTGTGGGAACTCCACTTAAATATTGATTTTATTCTGTTTTTAGTATTTGTTGTTATAGCAGCAACAAAAATACATCATCTGTGAAAATTTCAACTATCACGATTCATGAGATACAGCCTAATGACAGGCAGACGGACAGCGAAGCGATAGTAATAGGATCTCGTTTTTACCCGTTTGGGAACGGAACCCTACAGATTGACATAACGTAACGTAATCTTGTAAAGTCGAACAAGTGCATGTCATTCATGTAGAACGCTTTATCAACCTCCTCAGTAGAACTTGACAAGCTTGGTGAGCTAAGATAGAAGCACAGTGCAAAACTGCGCCCGCGCATACATAGATAATGACTGCAAACTGGAGCTGCTCACAGATTACCGTAAGTATTATAAACTCACTTACACACTCAAATTGACTAATCGACGAAGATTATTGTAATATATTTATTGTGAGGTGCTACTCACTAATTTCACGAATAACATCCGTTGGAATTGGAACTATAAATAGCTATACTTTTTACGCAAAGTAATCTAAAATAAATGACTGATTTAATTATGTATCACATGTCAATACTCTCTCATTATAATCCATTGATTTGGCCACTCATAACATAAATCTTTAATAATATGCAAGCTTCTGTCTATTTAACTCAGCTAATGCGGGAGTTGGTATCAGCACTAGACATCTTCTCTTTCCCTTTCTCTCCCGCACCATCAATAAGTATCTACTACTTTAATCATTGCAATTTCGAAACAAGCTCAAGCTGTTGTCGGTGTCGAATAAATTTTGTATAATGTAAACGTGATAACAATTTAAATTCCTCTGTAACGGGTCCGGAGCCGACAAAAACAACAAACAAAGTCCGAGGCACGCGATTGGCGCAGCGCGGCAGGGCGGCGCCTCGCGCGCGCCACTCCCGCCTCGCGCGCGCACTCTCGCTCACTCACCCAGTCCTTATCTTCCACTCCGCTGTGAGAGACGTGTCGCCCAAGTTTTTCCTTCGGAGGTGACAAAATTGACTTTATAGAACATTATTGTGCTAAAAGATGCCTCGGCCGACACGTGAGTCCTACGGTGATCAAAAACCACCGTTTTCCTACATAGCTCTGACGGCAATGGCAATCTGGAGCTCCCCGGAGCGCATGCTGCCGCTGTCGGAGATCTACCGGTTCATCACGGACCGCTTCCCATACTACCGGCGCAACACGCAGCGCTGGCAGAACTCGCTGCGGCACAACCTCTCCTTCAACGACTGCTTCGTGAAGGTGCCGCGACGCCCGGACCGGCCCGGCAAGGGCGCCTACTGGACGCTGCACCCGCAGGCCTTCGACATGTTCGAGAACGGCTCGCTGCTCCGCAGGCGCAAGAGATTCAAGCTGCACAAGGGAGAGAAGGACAGTTTGAATGCGGAATTAGCAGCATTGGCCAGTTTCAATAGAGCGTTTCTAGCGCGACAGGCGGGTGCTCCTCCGGCCCCACCAACGATGCCGAATACTAGCATGTACAGCCCGGCTTCGACATATATTTCGAGGCCAAGTCCAGAGCCGACAGAGACAGTGGACACGACAGCGCTGCTGCCACTGGGTCCGCGGCCGAGGAGGGCCTTCACGATCGACGCGCTGCTGGAGCCGGAGCCGCGGCGCTCGCCCTCGCCCCCCGCGCCACCGCCGCTGCCGCACTGCCCGCTGCCGCTGCCACCGCCCTACCTGCTGGCCGCGCAGAGGTACCACGCCGAGCTGCTGGCCGGCCTGCAGCAATCCTGCTTGCCTCCTTTATGGACATGGCGAGATACAAGTCAATTCTCACATTATACGCTTAATTCATGAATGGTAAGTTCTATTTATTTATGGGAATAAAAAATATTACGTCATACTACTAATACCTACTGATGACAATGGATATCCTGATTCTGATGCTAATATTTATGAATGATCTAATATTAGCAAGGTCCCTATGCTCGGAGCATGGACTTGTTATAGTTAATTAAATGCAAGACTTTGCTATATTCACTATGAAATATTATTGTCACTAACAAAAGGTGATATAGACTAAAAATGTCACATACAACAAGAGATTCTATGGACTACATAACAAAAAAAATGACTTTATCTGTTTTAACGTTTATATATGTATAATAATACTCGAGCGGTGAGGTCCTGGGTTCGACATCCAGGAGTGCGAAAAGTGTTGTTGGGTTTTTTCACTAAGAACTTTTCCATAGCAGCCCGAAGTTTGGAAATTAGTGTTGAAACAACCCCGTGCCTCGGAAAGCACGCAAAGCCGTTGATCTTGCACCTGCTCTGTCTCCAGTCGTCGAGTCGCCATCCCATTGGACTCCACATAGTAGCGCGCAGCTTATTGGTCTTATGGCAGACGTGGCCAGCCCTGTCCTATTTCAATTAAACGGCCCGGCTTTTTTACTAACGTCAGTGATCTGTTTTTGAAGTGCAGTGTAGTATTACCTCTACTCCACTACACTCGCACTTAAAATCTTTAATGCTAGCTAAAGACAGCTATTTGATGATGTATGTAGTTTATTATTATATATATGAGGATATATTGTATAGTTGTATTATATCTATGGTTCATTAGTATACTATTCTTGTATTTGCCTTTATATATCTCTTTTACTGAACCTTCTACTAATTTTCTTTGCATCACCCAAATGTTGACTGGTAGAAAATGCCTAAGGCATTAAATCCGCCTCTGTTTTTTTGTGTACATAAAGCATTTAATAAATAAATAAACATACCGAAATAACAAATCTTACATTTAAAACTAAACTTAACGACAAACTGTTCAAAAAAATCCTCTGGATCGGTGTCAGCTCGTCTAGATATCATACTGGAAAAACTTGCAGCATTGCCACATTGCATAGCTATGCTTAACTTCTTGCCAAGGTATAAAGTCGGTCTTTCGAAAAGAAAGAAAGAAAAGCAGTTAATTTACGCGAAATGACGCAATCACAAAACTAGCTAACAAATATAATCAATAGATAGGGAAGATATGCGTCACATCCGCGCAAAACAGTCGAACGCTCGCTTCGGTCACGGGAAGTGTCAACCAAACTTATTAAGTATCGCACTAATATAATAAGGGCGAAATGTTTGTGTATGTATTTATTTGTTTACCCGGGAAGTACTCCCCGTTCGTTACGTACGTTCCCTAAGAATGTTATTTACTTTCACGCTGGTGCAGCCGCTGGCAGAAGCTAGTAGTATTTTTAATTTAAAAAAAAATCACATATAAACATACATATACATTTTCTAAATAAAAGTCCTCCACCGTGTCTGTGACTACACCGTGCCGTGCGTGCCGTGTGTGTCCGTGTGTGTGTTTGCGATAAACTCAAAAACTACAGAACGGATTTTCATGTAGTTTTGACCAATAGAAATAGCGATTCCTGATGTAGGCTTAGCTGTATAATACATATGTTAGCAAAGGAGACGGCCGATCGCGTGAGGCAACGGTCCTCGCGCCCCATCCGCCGGAGGTGCGGACGGCGAGCAATGGCTGGCTCGCCGTCCGACCGTCCGGTAACCGTCCGGACCGAACCCAAGTCGTCGACGGCGCGTGCTGTTCCACACAAGCCTCAAGGAGATGTCAGCAACTGTAGGGGACCAGCAGGGTCGAAGGGCCAAGGGTCTGATCCTAAAAGGAAGACTCGGCCCTGGTACGAAAGGCAACGAAGGAACAGGAGTGGGTTTTTAGTTAGTATAAGTCTGACACTATCTCCCGCTACGCCCAAGAGCAGGGGAAGTCAAAGGATTTTTCCAACGAAAAAAAAAAGTTGTATAATACATGCATATTACAGTAGAGAAAAATTAAGATCTCCTAAGATTTCTAACACCAGTGTGAAGTAAAGGCGGGTCGCTAGTTAACTATAACATGCATTATTATACACCTAAACTTTTTCCATCAAAATCTTCTCGACAATCCGAGAATTTAAAATATTTCTAATACTTACGAAGGTGCTAGCTATCGATAGGTAATTTTCATGACAAGGTTTGTGTAAAAGAAACTTTGAAAACTACTGGAAATAACATTGCAAATCATATTTGAAATAGATACTTAATAAACAATTTATTCTTAAAACGGCTGTTACCTAAAAACCTTTGCATTCGTTCTTCATTTAATAGCTTATTAAATCTTCTACTTTATGTGTGCCTCTACAGAGATAATAACTTTTCATAAGCACGTTGTTTAAATTTAATGAGCAACAAAAATGAAACGGTTATATATAACTTAATGACCTGTTCCCGCAATTTCGCGTTTGTTATTTTGAGGAAGTTACATCTAAGTGAATGCGAAACATAAACTACACTCAAGTGATTACGTAAAATTTTTAAGCTCTATAGGCCGGTTTCTGAGTCCGGCATTTTGATTTGAGAATGTGTCAAATCCCAAAAAAGACTTTCTCATTGTTTTCCTAATTTATTCAATACTAGCTTCTGCCCGCTGCTTCGCACACGTGAAAATAGTTTTCTCCATACAAACTTTGGACCCCCATTTCATCCCTTTAGGGGGTGAATTTTGTAAAATCCTCTCTTAGTGCTCGCCTACGTCATAAAAGGAAGCCTTGTGCAAAATTTCACACTTCTAGGCCCTATAGTTTTGGCTGTGCGTTGATATGTCAGTCTGTCAGTTTCTCCTTTTATATATATAGATAAGGACCTTATATTGAACTAAGAAATCCGCAGGAGAACCAATTTTACCGACATAGCTTGAAGAATCGCCACACTTTAGTGGCAAGGCACATTGCACACAGAACAGATGGTCAATGGGGACGAATGGTTCTGGAGTGGCGACCACGTACCGGAAAACGTAGCGTTGGAAACCCTCCCAAGGTCCAAACAAGGTGGCCCGATGACCTGGTGAGGGTCGCGGGAATCCGATGGATGCGAGACGCACAGGACCGGTCGTTGTGGCGACGCTTGGGGGAGGCCTATGTCCAACAGTGGACGTCTTTCGCCTGAAATGATGATGATAATGATGATGAAAGACCTTCAATAAAGGATGGAAGGAATTTTAAGTGCATTCCGTCAAATAATCTGGGAGCCACAGCATAAGTATTTATAAACTAAGTTAAGAGCTTTGCTTAAAAAACATTAAATATCTCACTTCTTTTCACAAAGCCGTTGCTAACTGTTGCAACTTTTCTCGAAGTTCCTTAAGAGCGCTCTTGCCGATCCGTCTATCGTCAACGTGACCACGATTTAAAAGCTTTTTGTTTCAACCAACGCAATGTTTGATAAATAGGCAACGTGAAAATAGAGAGATAACGCCTGAACGCTTTTGCATTCGGTAATTCTCTCACTTGAATACTTCACAATTCTGGTTCTAAAAAAATACGTGTTTTGTAAAAAGTTTTAAATTATTTGGAAAAAATTTTTGCCTTTCGATATCTCGATTAAATGAGCAAGGTTTCTACAGTTATATTATCTTTAGTGTTTTTATTTATGAGTACCTACATTATGTAGGGCCAAACTTCGCGCATAATAGCTGATTTTCAGAGTTCTTGATTGGATTAGTTTTACACAAAATTAAGTTTTAAATTCATTACAAACCTCCAAAATATCTAGACAAAGATGTGTAATAACACACATCGACACGCATCGCATGTGCTATTTTGGTGCAGCCGTGAGGCACACAACTACATTTTTTGTTACTTCTTTTTCTTTATTTTTTTTTGTTTCGTGTTTACCCTATATTGTGTGTTGTGCCTTGTGCTGTACCAAATAAATTCTTTTTCTTTCTTTAATAACGTCATATACACTAATATAGAGGTAAAGTTTTTCTATATGATTTTGTTTTTTGTAGGAGTAATCTCTGGAAGTACTGGTTCGATTGTTAAAATTTTTTCACCGATAGAAAGCTGCTTTATTCCTAAGTGACATAGATAATATTTTATGTATGCGGGGGAAGCCGCGGGCAAAAGCTAGTGATCACATATGAGCGGTGGTATGGAAATGTATCTCGGGTTGGACGCTCTTAAAACTAAAATATGAACTCTATTAACTCAAACGTAACCTAAAAAAAACTACTTACATTATTTCTATTGAAAAAATAGTAAAAACTAAAACATTTGTGGCTTAAAAATTTTTGACGCTTCTCAGACAAAAGCAGAGTTAGCCTACTGTACTCAAAGTGTACTGAACTTTAAAAAACATTATAAAACATGCATTCATAATTTAAAAAAAATAGTTTTTTTTAAATTGATTAGAACTACTGCTTCACTGCGATCCCACCTGATGGTAAGTATTGATGCACTAGTTTATTAAGAGCCTATTCACTCTGGCCTTGAAGACACCTAAATTATAATCGGACGGGAAGACCGCAGCAGGCAAATTGTTCCAGTCCCTCGATGTACGCGATATAACCGTAGAGGTTTCAACAACGTAAGGGTAGATACTCGCCGTTCGTGGGGTTGTTCAATGGTAGAAATGAAATGGCGGAATTAAGTCATGCATTTCCTGCGCACTTTCCAAAATGCATCCTGTAAAACACCGAAAGGCTGGCTACCCTATGCCTATGCTCAAGGCTTTGTAGATTGGCCTCGACCAGATCTGGATCACCAATTAGCCTCTTCGCAAGCCATTCCACCGAGTCCAAAGCTGCTAGATGGCATATTGCAGCACCAGCCCTTATGTGGCTGTAGTACTCCACACACGAACGGACCTGTGCTTTGTATAACATTAAAAGCTGTCCTGGTGTGAAGTACCGCCGGACCTTTGCAAGAACGCTGAGTTTCCTAGCAGCTACCTTAGCTTTGGACTCAATGAACCACCCAAAGTTAAGGTCTGAGGAAATTTCAATTCACGAAAGCTGAAGGCGGTCGATGTACCCCAGGGATACATTCTGAAAAGCAGGGGCAAATCGGGCTCCTTTTAGCGGTAAAAAGACACGCTTGTGTTTTGGTGGCATTGAATCCCACCAGATTGGCTTCACCCCACTTGGAGACTGCCTGAAGTGAGACATTCGTACGCTTTACCATAGCCTCTCTTTCAGACCGGATTAGCTCCTTACTAGCACTTGGCAGGTATCTCTCTACTACTGTGCTACCATCTGCATACCCATAGATACCGGGCATCAGCAGATCGTTGATATGCAGCAGAAAGAGAGTTGTAGAGAGAACAGACCTTTGAGGAACTCCGGCATTAGTCGTCATGGGCTTTGATGAGCATCCATCGACAACAACTCGGAGAAACCGTTCACTCAGAATGTCTTTTACCCAGTTAATCAGACCAAGAGAAATGCCGTACACTGGAAGCTTACTCAAAAGGCTAGCGTGCCATACCCTGTCGAAGGCCTTCGAGACGTCTAAGCAAACGGCAATCACTTCCCCGTTCCTCTAGAGGGTCTCGCCCCACAGGTGGTTGGCATAAACTTGTAGGTCCCCAATACTAACTTGTAGGGCCCGATTGCGGCGAAACCCGTGCTGTCGGCCACTGAGGAGATCGTTACTGTCCAGGCATGACATGAGGTGCGAGTTTTATACACGCTCTATAATCTTGCAGAGTATGGAGGTTATTGAAATCGGCCGATACTAAAAAAGATCATAACGCTGCTAGAGATTATAGAGCCAGATGGCTCTACAATTGCAATAACGTTAGAAATGCGATGCAACGCAAAGGGCAACTGAAGAAACACTGTGGGTTTTGGTCAGTAAAAGTCAGAGACTTCCTCTTGCTCCACCCCGACCGGCAGAATTTATTTGATGATTTCCCACCACAAAAAAACGTCATATGCGACAGTCCAATTGAAATCTTTTACAACAACTTCTAAATAAATAAAAAATAAATACTTAACCTTTTTTTAACAAAACTTAATATTCAGACAGGTTATTTAGACAACAACGCGACATGAAGTCATTAATTTGATGTCGTTCTGTGCCTTTATTCATATACAGATTGTCAAATAACACATCAATTTTAAAGTTAATGTAATTTTATATTAATTGTTTTATTTCTTTTTTTACTATAATCTATAGTCATCAGCATAAATATTATTTTAAAGTTATAAACTTTATGCAACACGAGTACAAAAGTATATAATATATAAATTAGGATATATACAAATGTATTTACTACAATAATATATATGTATTTAAATATATTTTTATAAATTAGAGGAAAAAGGATTTTTGAAACGATTCTGCTATGCTACTTGTATAGAAAATAATTCTTCAAATTCCGCTTACTTATTGACTGATAGCGGTCCTGATATCGTGAAGAAACATATTCCAAAGAAGAGTGAACTTTATATGAAAGAAAAAAATTAAAAAGTCAGAAATATGAGAAGGGCAAAGCAGTAGGAGATTGTTAAAAAAATCAGTCAAACAATTAACTAGTGTGAAACACAGACATTGAAAGTAAAATATAAGACAAGAAGGAGGGGCGAGAGAGTTGAGGACACAGAAAAGTGTGGTTAAAGCGCAGAAACTTCTTCTTGAACTAATGAGCCTCATCATTATTTGAAACTAGAAATACGGTTATATTTCTTAATTAATAAATAAATAAATACAAACTTTCCAGCAAGACCACGATCAATGCAAAATTCAAAAGCAAAGTTCTAATAAAAAGTCTTTGAGAAAAGACAGGATCAATTTTTTAATAGGTTATATGTAGTTTCATTTCAAAACACCTATGTCCGAAATATCATATGAGGATATCGCTTTTCAATTTTGCATTATTAAAAAATAATTTATGCTCGTGACTGTAGGTACTCTATACGAATGAGAATATACTACATACATATTAGGTAGATCGCTATATGATTTCTCTCGCTCTAGGGGTAGCGAGAGGGCATGTCAGACTTATACTGACTAAAACTCATTATGTGCATCAGTTGCTTTTTGCGTTCTAGCACTACGATCTCTCTTTCAAAAGTTCCCGCAGCCCCAGCAGGCATCGGCACGATTGGAGCCCTTCTGATTTTTTGGCATCTCTTTGTATAGAACACTACACGCTGTCGACTCGGGCTTGGTCCTTACCAGGTGACCGGACGGTGAGCTACCCATTGCTCGTCATTCGCTTACGATAACCGGATATCGCCCTGTAACTCCCGACGACCGGGGCGTCTCTTGTGGCGGTAGCTAGGCGTGAGGATGTCCATTCTCTCACCATCGCTCACATAAACTTCGGTCCGTAGAAAGCGGTTCCCTCTTCCCATTCCATCTTGCTCCTGCACATTGTCTGAACCAGAGCCGGACGCAAGAGATCAATATGTGTACCTACATATGGGTTCAGGAAAATCAATTGGATTAGTCATAAATCTTTTATGTTAGCTAAACATTGTCCTAAATATATTAATATTATATCTAATGGCGGTGTACCGTACACGTGGAGGATATTTGAACATTATTAGATTTTTACCTTTATTTAAAAGGTGCGATACGGACCAACAGAAATAACTTTAAATTCTTCAACACCTGAATCATCGTAATTTATAAATAATAACATAACATGTATATTGTTTATAACAATATATTCAAATAATTTTCAATTTAATATTCTAATATTAAAGTTATCACTGTACAGTGCTGGGTATTTATTAATTGAATTGAAATTAAATACTGAAATATTTTCCCTAATGCGGATTTGCCAACAAGGCTTGTTTCAATTGTGCCCAAATCATTCTGGAATAAAGTATGAATAATCTTTTCATGTAATGAATTTATTTAGTTGTAGTAACTGTTGCTAATGCTATTACTAATATATATATACATATATGTATATAGTATATAACCATTTTCCTGACACCGAGGGACTCCAATGCTTTGCCAACGAGACTAAATTGGAATATAATTTGTGTTAGTCTGTAATCCAAGAATTCTAGCTGGCATGTTTGAGTGTAGGTACTGGCTGAAAATTGTTTAATGGTAACGACTTGTATTAGGTAGACTCCACTGCTTCACTTGCACTCCGCCCTGCTTTTAATCTAGGTAAGGCTGGCCTCATACATCCGGAATGGCTCTCTGGATTCATAATCTGAATTCAGATTAAATTCCGCAGCGTTCTAAATTCCGGATTGGAATATAAGATTATGATTTCATGATTTCATAACGCGTATATTCCCATACATTTTAATATAGCGGCACGCACATGCTGGAATCAGATTATGAATTATTTCGTTTAGTACTAGCGTTTAGTACTACATAATATCTCTTCCATAAAAACATTTGCATGTGCCGGGAATCACAAGACTACTGATCAATCAGAATTTTTAAGATATGTGTGAAGCAAGAATTTAGATTATAAATTTTTGGTTACCAAACCAAAGACCCATTCCAGATATATCAGGTCAGCTTACATTCTAGACCCGCCACATACCGGGTCAGATTGTGAATGTCAATCATCCAGGGAGATATTCAGACATCCCCAAAATAAAACTATCAAAATGTTACCGGATTATTACAAACACTGCAAGATGAAAATTCTCGATTTTTGATAATGGATCATTTCAAACACAAAGAATCACATCCACATTTGATCATTTATATTGTATCCGAGTCTCATTAAAAATAAATAATTTACATATTTTTTTGGGATATATTATAAACTAAAGGGCAAACAAACATTATTTAAAAAATAAAACAATTATCCGGTGTCATATACTTACTTATATTTACGTATATTGTTAGGTTTAGAATATTTTTATTGTGGGTTCGACGTTTTTCAAGCTTTAACTATTTTTACCCACATGGTACTTACATATATTTCAAGCAGGCCTTATTTAATATCGTGACACAATGTGATTGAACTAGTCAGAAAATACGAAAACTGCTAACGTCGCCACGCCTGCACCCAAATGAAAATACAGTACCAAACTGAGTCCCGATATAAGACTAGAATAAAAGTTGGTCAAGACTAAAATCATAGAATTTGGACTACAATAATGATTATTAGAATATATTTAAATATCTCGTAAACCTTGACTAGCTATTACTATTATATTTTATTAAATTGTTTGCAATAAACACTATTCATATTTGCGAAATTTCATCAACGCATTTGGATTGTAATCATAAAAAAACATCAATCGTCAGTTTTATGTTAACCGTCATAAAAGTTTATTTATTTTAATTATCAAATTAGGAAAGCGTTATTTGGAAATATATGGTACATAATTACGATATCATGCCGATACATTTTCCGTATTCGAATTCCAATATTTTATTTATCCGTGTCTAACTGTGTCACATACAACATTTAATGATTACAATAAATATTTGTAGATACTACATAGCGTATTGTTCCTTTTAGAATACAGAACATGTTTGTATCATTAAATAATGACTGGGCAGACACTGACCACCAACGTTTGATGACTTTGTGTGTTTCTGAATAGTAAGAAAACTATAAAGTATAAATGAGCCGGCCGCGCCGTCAAAGCTCGCAGCACAAAGCGGCCGGAGCTTTTATCATGCTAAATGCCTTACAATGTTCTTTCAACACAACTATACATCTCGATTATAGATAAAACATTTCTTCTAAGCACTTTCTTCGTATTTTATTTCATCGCATTATCATAATAAAGTAACATTAAATTAATAAATTCTTAGTAGACGACAATTCATAATGCATTCTTTCGTAGGTTTCAATGAAAAATAAATAATTAAAAGGCAGGTGACAGATTGAAATCTAATTATTGGGGTAACTTATAATAAATTGAAATAGACTCCGTCTCGGGCACTAAGAATTCCAATGAGTTTTTGACTTCAGTTTTATTTTCCACTTAAAATATGAATGAGTACATATGTTTCCTTTGTCCGCAGGTGTCGCAGATGTGTATAGACAGATCTCAGGAGCTCTAGTTATAAGAAAATGTCTAGAGACAGTTCATGTATGCAAGTAAATTAGTTAGATGATTAGTGACTGGGATTATTTGTGCAAGTTCGATATGTAGTGATGGCTGATATACATAAGAAGATATTTAAGGTGAGTCACACACGCCCCCTACTTCAAGTTATGACGCTATTTACGAATTAAATCATTTCCCATTAATGTATATACCTCTTTACATGTCACTGTTATATTCAAGCATTCAACATCGGCACCTTTACAGACGCTTTCTTGAATCTGACAGGATGCTGAAGATGAAAGCTCGTAACCTTTCAATAAACACAAATAAATTAAAGTAAATAAGAGAGTAACACAGATCACCAGAAACGTAATAGTTACATCATTTTATTAATAAGGATATGAGCACCAAATTAATTCAAAGAGATTCAACTATGAAATATTGAAACAAGTGTTATCAGGCAATAAAAAACCTAAAAATTAAATAGCCGTTACAGCTCCCGCAAACAGATGCAACGTCGCATCCTTGAAGTTTTTTCATAGAAATGATTGTAGGTATCTGTAGAGTGTAAACCATTTCAGAAAGATTTCTAGCATTATTGTCCCACCTGCCTGCGAGAGCCTTGATTGTTAATAATGCGTAGAAAGACGCGAATGTTTAGCGTGCCTAAAGTACCTAATTATGACAGTAGTTGAAATTAATCTAAGTGACGAAAGAATTGCACAAATGTAATTTTCTAAAAACTTTATTCTTTTGAGCGCTCTGCACTGTGTTGACGTGCATAAAACATGGAATCATGGACTCTATGCCTGTTGATGGCAGTTCATAATACTCAGATACCATTTACATAATAAAAACAACGGGCAAAATTAGGCGGCTAAAGATAAACGCCCACTTGTTGTAAGCCCCACAATCTTATAACCAAGTATCTTAAAAACCATGGGGAAGTTTCCATTTTTTATAAAAATATTTAAGTAACATTAACAAAAGTATCATAATACCTCAACAAATCAAGAAGATAAAGAACTTTAAAGTTAGGTACGCTTGCAAGAATAATTTCGTATCACGCGGTGCGGCGCTCCAGTGTTTAACGTCACACGATCGATAAAATAAAACAAAAACTAAAAATAAATAAAAAATAAGTGTACGTAAAACTAGAAATAACGCGAGAGCTCACGTGTGACTCAAAAACTTTCGTGAATTTGAGGTCAAATGATGTTAAATTTTGAACTAAATGTCATTCACTCTCTTTAATCTTAAGAGGACACTGTTGTCATTTGTGATATCAGCGATGATACAGATGAAACAGACAAAATCGAGAGCAAGCAAATATTTATATAATATAAATTATTATATTCAAACACCCTGACAAGGAACAAGTATCTAGAGGCCACACAAAATTTTTGTTCTGTACGGTAATCGAGCCGGCGACACGTAGCACAGCACTTAATGCCATGTCGTCCAAAAAAAGCAACCTTCCTTATCATAAATCTTTAGTTGATTCAGCGATCGCTTTCTCTTCTCATTATTTTCTCAAATATGGGCTGAACCTACGACTGTATTATAAAACGAGTAACAAAGAACTATCAGGAATTTCCAAAATACTTCTAATGTAAATAAGTAAGTGAAACAAGGCGAAATAACCGAGCACCAACAGTAACTAGAACATAATTACGTTTTATTGCTCTAATTAATGCTAACAGTGTTATCCCCAAGCGTATAATTTTGCAATTTATCTACAAATACAATTACTCAAAAGTTTTATTAAGACAGTTTCTAAAATAAGCCGTGAGTTACTGTGAAATTATATTGTACCGCACTGTTTGTGCAAATGATTGTAGAATAGAGTAAACTTGATTGTACAGCAAAATAGTAACAATTTTACAACACACACACACATACACACACACACTATTAGACTTTTATTGTAACTATTGTATTACATAAACAAGAATCAGACAGGATTTTCTTATCGTTTCAGGTATTTTGGCACGGAAGGACATTGAAGTTCGTTTCGACGTCAATGAGAATGGTTCCCTACATTTGCTACGTAGATACTATAACTGTGTAAACTGTGATATAGGTTAGGTATGAACTGTTTGTAAATATGTACAGATTTAAACGGTATAATATGAAATTAACAACTATAATTTATTGCTATAGATATTAGTGAAAGAAAATATAGAAAAAACTGTGTTAAATGTTCTTCAGTGTTTTATTTTAGTATCTACCTGCTAAAATTATATTATTTGTTCACAATTGTTGACCGATGACAGCAGGCCTAGCCAAGTTACGACCGTTCCGTTTCGATTCTCTTTCGTCGATCTCCTCGAGTCGGCCACGCCTCCTATTCCTTTGTTCTGAACACGAGACTGAGCCTTGAGATGACGTCAAAACAAAGGAATCGGAGGCGTGGCCGACTCGAGGCGATTGACGAAAGAGAATCAAAAAGAAACGGTTGTAACTTGGCCAGGGGGGCTGGTGAGGGTCACGGGAATCCGTTGAATGCGAGGCACACAGGACCGGTCGTTGTAAAGACACTTGGGAGAGGATGTCCAACAGTGGACGTCTTTCGGCTGAAATTATGATAATGGGTTCACAATTAACTTCTTATATATGATAACTAGCTGACTTGACAAACGTTGTTCTGCCATATAAATTACTGTCACAAAAAAATAGGGGTGGGATTGTTGGGTAAAAAATAGCTTACAATCTACACTCTAACCTACCAAATAATATACACAAAAATTTGGGCAAGTCCGAGTTCAACTCGGGCACTTACTATGTAAATAGTCCAATTCTTGAATGAGGAGTCTCGAAGATTTTTCCGTTCCGACAAATTTCAGGATTCTGGGTCAACGGGAAAGAACCCTATGAATTTCGATTCCTTTGAGAGTGTTGAAATATATATTTTTTGCGACATAAACGGTCGTATCTTTTTTTTTCGTTAACGCTGAATTGAGTATATGGTTTTAAATTCAACTCGATACCTCCATGCATTACCGAGATAATGAGTCTAGACAGACAAACAGATGGACAACAAAGTGATCATATCAGGGTTCCGTTTTTCCTTTTGAGATACGGAATCCTAAAAAAAACATAAAAATTGGGCAAGCCATTTCGGTACAGTTCGGTAGAGTACAAACACTGTGACACGGGATTTTTTTTATTAGATAATGCTATAAAATCTCTTCAAGAGCTTTTGAACCTGAATAATAGTTACATACATAATTAACCTTAATACTCCCGCTACTGATACTCTTAAATCCTCTCTAAAATTAAAAAAAAAAAAACAAAGTTCAAAAGTTTTTTATTTCACATAGGCCTACATGGGCACTTATAAAACGTGAGAAGCTAGTGCACGGTTCCAAATTGGTCGTATCCTATAGAGAAGAACCGGCAAGAAACTCCATGGTTACTTTTTAAAAAAAATTGATGTTCTTACAATATTTCCATATATCTACCTATACTGTAGTATAGGTAAATATTATGTAAGTTAGACCGGTGAATATTGTACTAAAAATTACAATAAAAATAATCATAATAAAAAGTGAGTCGTAATAGGAAGTAACCTAAGAATTCGCGGAGTTTACAGTGTTCTCACATTCACGTTATAAAAATAGAAGCTATATATTAAAAAAAAGGAAGAAAAATAAATAATTACAATTATCAATAAACGAGACGTTAACAAAATAAATTACTAATGAATTTATGGTGGTTGGGGTCTAATAATATAAAAAAATATGTCAAAAGCAATGTGTTAGAAAAAAGAAAAGAAAAAAGTAAATATTACAACACATGTGGAGCAGTTAATAGATACATTAGGGCCGTAATCTACCACGTGGGCCCAATGGAAATTATTGGATGTCGCATTACTTGGCTTTTTTTTTGTTCTAGAACATGCCGTTTTCCTCACGATATTTTTCTTCATCTTACATTATTATATTACATTACTGGTCCTTAACAAGTGCCCAATAAAAACTAAAGTCAATAAATTGAAGGAGCACCATCATATCGACAAACGATCTCAACATACTGACACCTGAAACAATACAATGCCAAGAGAGCAAACAAAACAGCGACTATCAAAATGACAGGTGACAGCTCCAATTGGCAGAATGCAAACCTCTTCAATACGTGTTGTTATTTTTTTAATGCTACATCAACTTTGTCAATTTAGTTAAACCTTGTTTTTTTTTGTGGTTGGAAATCATCAAATTAGTTCTCCTGCTCCTGGGTGGAGCGAATGGACGTGTTAAACTTTTACTGATTAAAATCCTTTGTTACTTCAGTTGCCTTTGCATTGGGTTTTTTCAGGGCTACGGTAAAAATGAAAACCTGTAACGCTAGAAAACTTCTTTCGGTACTTGCAGGAAAATAGCAACGTTGAATAATCATGATGCAATACATTCGGTTGGGTTAGCTCGTTTTAGGTAATCCATTTATTTCCGCATCTATAATTAAACTGCTAATTAGTTTACCATACCCCAGTTGCCGTTAAATACTAAACCATAAAAATGAAAAACAATGCTCTTCGGTAGTAATTAAAACTTCCTGAGTATTTTTGATGGTTAGGTGAAACGTTGACAACTAGTGTAGCTAAGGTAGCATAGAAGTTGTGGTAGTTTAATATTAATTAAACCACATTTAATCATTAATATTTCTACCACAAATATGTGGTTTTCCCCTACGCGTAACATCTTTTAATTAAAATTAATTTAATACATATTATATTATTTTTGACTCACGGATACCCCTCAGGTCAAAGGTAATATATGAGTCCTTGATAAGACTTGTAATACTGTATGGATCAGAATATTGGGCTGTGAAATGATGAATGAAAAGATTGCATGTAGCGGAGATGAGAATATTGAGATGGATTTGTGGTGTGACAAGAATAGATAAAATGAGAAATTAATAGGTATTAATTTCTTTATTATTGTATTAGAGGAAATTTGAAAGGGTAGTGACTGAAAAGTTGAAAGGGAAACGTTTGTCTTGAAAAGAGGAAGGATGAAATGCATATTACTAAAAGAGTTACACGAGTATACATGAGGATTGATGTAGAGGGAGAGAAGAAGGGAGGTCAACAAAAAGATGTATGAATTTTATTGTGTGAGGACTGTGAGGAGTGATATGAAAAAAAAGGAAGTTAGTGATAGTGTGACGGTGAACAGAACAGAATGGAAGGAAAAACGTGTTGCGCTGCCTCCAAGTAACATGGGATGAGGGCTGGAAGATAATGACATTTTTTTTTGTCAAACTCATAACACTTGAGTTTGAAAAAAATTACAGATATTTTCAGTATAAAATCATGAATGAACTATTTCTATATCTGTAATATTACTGATGAAGTACTACAATAAAAATTGATGTAAAATTGTAGAAATAGTAAGCAAATGTGAGAATGTAACGAAATATTCAGAAATTATCACGTTTAAGAGCTAAAACAGTAAAGTGTAGTTTAAAAGGTAATCGAACCTTTACTTAGTTCCATTCATAGGTACTAATTACTTTAAATGAATAGTCTCCAAGTATTAAAAGAGCATATATCTTTTGTGAAAAAAGTAATATAGATTTCCCGCCTGCCCGTTCCTCCGACGGGCAACAGATTCAATGGAGTCAATGGATAATGCGATTTTAATTGCTTTAACGATTATGTGAATTATGAGTACGCAGACATTTAGCAAATTAGTTACACCCAAGCCAGATTTATACAAGACTGGGCTTTGTCGTAACAGGAACATTAATTTGAGGCGTGAAATATGTTTTTTCTAAGGCATTTGTTAATTCAGTGCGCAATAAATAGGTAATAAAATTGACCAGTAAAGCACTCCCTCCATGTAAAATAATGATGTCCATCTGTAGCCAGTTAATCTTGATGCCGGCCGTAACCTATTTGGGAAAAGGCTATGCTAATAGAAATAGGTAATAAAATGGAACGAATTAAATACATTATATTATTTTGTTTAGAAGCACGGACCACCTGGAGAACAAGGTGGAGCGTATGGCAAAGCACTGCCGTGTCCTCGTGGAGGCGATCGGTGGTGGCGACCTCTCGCGACGGGCCCTGGTTCAAGCCAAGGTCCAGAGTGAGTGAGTAATGTTAGCGAGGGAGATTGAACGGACATCCTCTCGCCGCGTATAAATTAAAAAAAATGAAAATAAAATAAAAAAGCCTTTATTTCTAATTTGTTAGTAGTTTTTCCTATATTATCTAAGTAAGTAAGTTTGTTGGGATATGGGCCCCTCCACGGGTGAAGGCCTGCTCCAGTTCCTTCCATTTGTTCCTGTCACTTTCTATATTTTGCCAATCATTTCCTGATGTATCAATTATATCGTCAGGCCACCTTGTTTTTGGTCTGCCTACTCTTCTTTTCCCTTCTGGCCCTTTCCACACTGTAGTTTTGGCTGTCCACCTACCGTCTTTGTAGCGTGATACGTGGCCAGCCCATTGCCATTTCAAATTTAGGGCTTGCGTGAGGGCATCAGTTACTTTGGTTTTTTTGTCTAATTACTTCACTTCTTATTTTTTCGCTCGCCGCGTATATAGTCATACAATGACTTATCGCGCTCTAGAGCGAAGCGAGAGGGAGTCCTTCTTTGCTTTGCGTTCCAGGACCCCGTGTTTTCCTTTTAAAAATGAAACCATGGCCCGCGTCATGCGAAAGGTGAGGATGCCATGATGTCTTTCCAATCACTCCACCGCCATAATTATGATGTGCCCAACACTGGGTTGTCACAGTCAATGTCGCCATTCAACCATGAGATCCCGCTGAAACTCTGTCCTCCATGCTGTGATTTGGTGCGGCAGCGGAGTTTCGCCCCGACGTTGCATCTCAAATCTCCATTTGCAAATCGTGCCTCCAGATCCTATCCCAAGACTGTCTTGAAGATTAAACGATTTAATTATGCTCTTGGTTAATAATATGAGGTATGAAATGGGGCTTGTTTAACAAATCAATTTAACCGATGAAGTCGCTTGGGATGTCAATCAGCGGTATTAAGCTAATTTTAAGGCCTGATCGGGATATAAAGATGAGGCAGAATTTAGAACTTGGTTGTGATATCAAGTTGTGAAATATTTTTGTGAAATTAATATGGTGTGGCATTTAACAATGTAGCTATGGATATGCAATTTTTGAAACACTCCATCGGCTTGGTACTGAGCAATGTTTTAAGAAGCGTAATGACCGAGTTTATACTCAAAGTTCTATAGAAGTTTTCAAATTAGTCAGCAGAGTACAACGTAGACATTATCTGGCTTTAGTGATGGTTTGGTGGGGTGTTAGCTATCAAGGAGTAACTGAGCCGTATTTTTGTGAAAAGGTGTCAAAACATCGGCACAAGTTTATCAAGATATGATTCTTATGAAGGCGATAGAAGAATCATTATTTCAGTAAGATTCAATACCGGGTCGTAAAACTCGATCAACTCAAGCGTGATTGGAAATAAATTTTTCAGACTTCATCAACTGGATTATGGCCGGGGATCGCCCCGCTACTTCCGATGCCCGGGTCGGCTTCTGTGACGGTGGCTGGGCCGTAAGGATGTCCGTTCCATCGCGGTTTCGACCATCTCCTTCGCTAGAATTACTGCCTCGCAGAAAGAGGCAGTAACGGAACCCATTCCTTCTCGCCCCGGACCGTGGCCTGAACCAGGATTCGATGCGAAACGTCACCACCATTGATCGCCTCCACGATGACACAACGGTGCTCTGGACACCTCCACTGTATGTTCCACCATGTCCTCCGGGCGGTCCATACAATCATGATACCGGAGTGTTCTTTCCGCCTGATTGCGAAAAAGAAACCTCTCGAAGTTACTATGTCCGGTGAGGAAGATGAGGACACCGTCCAGTACCAGTGCGGTATAAAGCAAGCTGAATTACTTTTGAATAGTTATGCGTGAAAGTTAAAGACCATCATCGTTTCTTCGGATCTTTTTGAAAAACTGAAGCAAAGAATAAGCTGAATTGAACTGACTTTTGGACAAGTTCTACAACAGCACTTGAACTCAAGTCGTCACTCGTCGTAGGTGGATTCAGTACATTTTAAATGCGTTGAGACTTTACCTTGTTCATTTCGAGCAAATATATAATGATGATAAAATGATGGCAGGTATTTCATTATTATATAGCGGTACTATTTAGTAATGAGGAAACATAAAGCTTATAAGTATTACAAGGAAATTACAATAAAAAAAATGGGCAAATTCATAATGATTAATTAGGACGTAGGCTTCAGTAACTGCTGACCACATAGCTTCAAAAATATGTAATCTAAAGGGAATTACGTCAAACATTTAATTTTAATTAAAGCCTTTGACGCATTTTAACTAGCCGAGTGCGAGTTATTCCTGTGTAATGGGAATTCTATACTGTATATCGACAGATACCTATTTGTCTTGATACTTGTCAGAAATTCACTATGGTGTGTTAGTGTGCTTGTGTTCACACTTTTAAGTTATGTTACACTTATAGCCAGAGTATTTATATCTCATGACAGTTCCAATTATCCGAAACTCTGCCAGAATACATTGTTTTATTATGAAGTTCTCGTGCCTACATTTCACCTTCCGGGTCCATCATCATGAGCAATCTGGAGCATACACTTTTAGGTAAAAAAATAATTTCAAATCGATCCATCAACGACGTAGTTCTGAGGTAGCACACATAAAAATAATACAACCGAATTGAGAACCTCCTCCTTTTTTTGAAGTAGGTTGAAACCGACAACGTAGCTAGATGCAGCTTTATATGTTTTACTTAGAGCAACTGCTAATCGAACCCCCACAACCGAATTAAGGCGTAATATGATACCAATTGATATTACTGATTGTCATATTATCAGCTTTGTACACGTAATGATTGTCAAATAAACATTTGAATGACAACTCGGAACCATCAGCTTACATTGATTTCCGAGGAACAAAGGTGTCTCAATAGGTGAGATGGGAATTCCACCAATGACTTCTCCCCCTTTAGAGTGGAGCGTAAGGGCGTGTAAGACTTTTATAAAAGGATGTATGAGTTTAACTCATACATCCTTTTATAAGTACCTATTCTGATTACCTACTAAAAACAAAACTGTCAACATGTTTACAACCGTTTTCTTATTGTAATGACGTAAAAGCAAAATGCCTCATTCAATGAGTTGTAAACACATCACATGTGTGTACAATTTACAAAAATATATTTACCTAATTTTAATATAATTAGATGCCGAAATTGTTTTACACCATCGTTTATACATTTTGAGGTCATAGGTGCACTATAACAAAGCTAAAGTGTCTGAAATGTTAATACAAGTCAACAGTCCTATTAAGCTAGAACTACATTAGACCGACGCACACGTGTAACACGCCTGATTTGTACGTAGAACGACGTTGCGTGGCGTCGGGTGGCGTGGATCAAGTGTAGCTCTACAAGTATAGTTTCCATATAAAATGTATGGAGACCGACGCGCCACGATCGGCGGGTGTTGCACACGTGTCCGCAGTGTAGTTCTAGCTTTATAATATATACCACAAAACTGAAAGTAGGTCTAGATTAGAGTTGTCTAAATTAGAGTAGGAATAGATTAGAGTAGTCATGGGCCACGAGTTGCATTAGCACAGAACTTTTTCTTTTGGTGTTTGCAGAGCTATATGGACAACCAAAGTAATTGTGGATTGTATGAGCTTTGGTATTGTTTGACAGAGTAGCTGTTGTGCTGGAAGGTAAAGGGCATCTGAAGCACCTGAACACAGTGGGTTTTAATCAGTTAAAGTCTGAAATCTCGCTCCACCTTAACCGGTAGAAGATACGAGATGACCGCAAAAAGAGATGCAACGATGCCGATTAGGGCTGACAGCAGTGGTGGCTCAATGAAACTGTCCCGACTTACGAGTAGTGGTCACGGGTCTAGCCAGACACATTACTTTGTTTAATTTATTTCATCATCACTGCTCTCGAAACGGGGAAGAGAAAAATCGTGAGGACACCGGCGTGTCTTAGAAACAAAAATTCGAAGACGTGATATCCACTAACCCGTACTGGGCCCGCGTAGTGGATTACAACCCATTCGTTCTCCTAGAGAGGAGGCCTGAGTCCCAGCAGTGGGAACATTATAAGGCCGATTAAGTTACATTATGTTAGGGCCAATTCACACCGTGTCAGACTGCTGCTGGCAAGACCACTGTCAACACGCGTGTGGCCGCGTGACTGCTCGCGGTGCCGCAATGGCCTCTCGAACTTTCTGAACCTTTCAAGTGATACTGGTCTTTTAAGGGTGTTGATTAAATTTAAAATTATTTGACTCTAAAAGTGCTCGCCGCGTCGCTGCCGGCTGCTGCCATTTCAGTATTAATCGCCATTAGGATGATAATAATGATGTGGTACTCTGTTCTAGACAAATACTTGCTCAGTTCACCGGATGTCAGTGTCAGTTCATCGTACAGAAGTAATTTTAGGAAGGAAATCTAATATAGTTAATTAATTAAGGGTTTTTTTTATGTTTAGATATTATATTTAATTATTATATAAATAGTAGGTATATATCCAATTTTAAATATTAGCGTAGAGTTTAGTGCGATCATGTATGACACTTGCCCTATACTTTAATATGTAGCTCTGATCAAAATCCCACCAGAAGGGCATGTGCATTCGTATGATGTTCCTTCATCGCATCCGCAATCTGTCAAAATGTAGGGAATGTGTGATATTTATGAAAGACAGAGAGTCTCGGACTCGAACTCGGAGTCAAAATACATAAGTCAAAGGGGACACATAGGTCTATTTGAATTTAAAAAACTGTAAAAATAAATGACAAGGTGCATAACGAAAAGCCTCTTTTAATCCTGAATGCGGATATGGATAACTCAAAAAATGGAGTGTCGTAATAAAATCGATTAGTTTTGATTAATGGAATAATTAAAACGGCGTTGGAGATGATGCTTAATTAATCTATGCTATTAAATTGAACAGTGGAATTAAAGATAAAACTGTGCCCATAGCTTTGAATGTGAGTGATGAATTACTATATCTTTAATTAAATAAGATGTCTAACTTAACCTAGATAACCTTTAAGTATGCCAAAAGTTAATTTAAATAAGACAGATCAAGGCGTACTATATTATTGAATTATTGAATAACCCGACTGCACAAAGGTCAACTTATAATCATCATCTCTCTAACCTTTTCCTAACTAGCTTAGCTGAGTACCCATGTTCTACATGAAGCAACTGCTTGTCAGATCTCCACAACTCATTTACTAGGCAACACTATAAGCCTTCCATAGACTAATGGTCAGACTTTCTGGCGTCTGACTACCTGTAAAAATTGTCAAAGATCTACGAATAGTAACTATGACGAACAGCTATAAGCGCTTTCCGAGGCACAGGTCAGTAAAATCCTAGATAAACTTAAAAAAGTACATATTATAATCCTGCTTAGCTAGCCATCCTGTAGCCGTACAGAATAAATATTTCTAAACGACGGAAGATTTGGTACTTATCACTACAGTGCCATGTTAGTTTGATAAACAAGCCAACGCTGCAATATGAGCTGGCTAGCTATAAAACCAAAGAAGTGTTTTTCAAAAAACTGTGAATTGGATCTTTAGAACGTACTGAGTTTCCACCTGAAAAACGACATTTACAGGATTGCAAGGTGGCTTATAATAACAAGATGAAGTGAAAATTATTTATTTATTATGATTGCCAACATTACAATCACTGGAAAGTTAAACGTACATTTATTAACAGTATTCAAGTGCTGCAACACTTCGAGACAATCACTACATTAACAATTTAACATAAAACATTTCATTTTAAAACACTTAAGGTTAGTTAGAGGCAGGGAGACGAACTGTTCACGGCCGCAATGGAGGATGTTTTCAAGGTTCTGGAATGGAGAGGGCTAGGCATTAATGTCAATGGCGAGTACATCATTCACCTTCGGTTTGCCGACGACATAGTGGTCATGGCTGAGACTACGGAGGAGTCCAGTACAATGCCAGGAGATGAGGTCACCAAGACCTCAGTAAAGCTTCCGAAAGAGTCGGAATTAAAATAAACATGGACAAAACCAAAGTCATGGTTAACATCCATGTAGAACCCACTCCTATTAGGATCGGAGACTCCAGACTCGAGGTTGTGGACGACTACGTTTACCTGGGACAGACGGTCCAGTTGGGTAGGTTTAACTTCGAGAAAGAGGTCAATCGTCAAATCCGACTCGACTGGGAAGCTCCATGGTATCATCTCGTCCAATATACCACAGTGTCTCAAGACGGAAGACTATGATCAATGCGTCTTGCCAGTGATGACGTATGGCTCCGAAACGTAGTCGTTTACAATGAACCTCATAAGAAGACTTAAAGTCACCCAAAGGGAATTGGAACGGGTTATGCTTGGAGTTTTCTTGCGTGATCACATCAGAAATGAAGATATCCGCAGGAGAACCAACGTTACCGACATAGCTCGAAGAATCGCCAAACTTAAATGGCAATGGGCAGGTTACGTTGCATTGCATGCAAGCAGAACAGATGGTCGACGGGGACGAAAGGTTCTGAAGTGGCGACCGCGTACCGGAAGCCGCAGCGTTGGAAGGCCTCCCACAATGTGAACCGATGACCTGGTCAGGGTCGCGAGAATCCGATGGATGCGAGACGCACAGGACCGCTCTTTGTGGCGACACTTGGAGGAGGCCTATATCCAACAGTGGACGTCTTTCGGCTAAACTGATGATGATGATGATTAGTTAATTAAATTCATTGGATAAAATGTAAATTAAAAAAAAAATACTATGTCATTAATAATAACACAGAAACACAACAGAAAGAAATATAAAAAACTTTTCCAAAAAAAAAATATAACCGACTTCAAAGTAAAAAAAAAACACTGAAAAGTGCAAAATAACTTTAATTTCGGAAGTCGGTGTTTGTCTCTTCGTTATTTAACACCGACTTCCGAAATTAAAGTTATTTTGCACTTTTTTGTTTATTATACACTTTTAAGTTATAGTACCACCCCTAAAAAGTACCCCTCAGCCAAATATAAATACCTTATAGCCAGAGTGCATCTCATGACAATTCTAATAATACCAAACACGGTTAGATTACATTAATTTATTACAAAGTTCCGGTGCCTAACTTCAGGCTTCATCATCAGATCAGTTCGATATATTCCCCCTCTACTTTCAGTCAGTCATCGCCTACACGTATAAACAAAGCAATTTTACTTGTTACGATGGTTCTGCTGTGATCCTATGACGAGATCTGTTCCATATCATCGAAGTTCATGATCAGATCATAACAACATTTCTATGGGACCAACTGGGAAGCATATATTATCAATCGAAATTTTTTTTTTCATACATAAAAAAACAACATACATTCAACCGAACACATAACCTCCTCCTTTTTGAAGTCGGTTAAAAAATGGGAATTGTTAATTACATTACATTACAGAAATACAAATGTCTAATTGTATTAATAATTATAATAAAAAGATTAATAAATTATTGATTTAAATTATAATAAAGTAAATAAAATATTAATGGTCTTCAAACAAGAAGGCCTATGTCTAACAATACTCTGATCTAAAACCCAACTGTGAAATAACTGTTAACGGCTTAATTAGGTATTTATGTGTTGATAAAAACATAAATACCTAATTAAGCCAATTAGTCATTATAAAGGTTAGTATTGAGTCTCCATTCCATGTGTATAGACTTCCATGAATGTTTCGTTATTCGAGAAGGTAAAATAACAAATATATTGATTAAACTAAACACGTGTTGTGGTACCAAAATGGGCAGATGACGTAAAAGTGATTAATATTTCCGCTTTTAAATTAAGAATAAATAACACACCGTTATTTCTCGTTTTTTTGCATAAAAAAATAAGGAAAAGATAGGTCAATTGGACAGATTAAATAATATTATTGATAATTGAAGAATTATTTCGCTTGAAGAACCTGACTTTTATTGGTTTTAGATATAATCATTCCAGTGAAACATCAGTATAAAAAAAATTAAATATGATTTTGACTTTTATTAGTCACTAGTAAATATATAAATAAATAAATAAAGAATAATATTTATTTATTTATTTATTTATTTATTTATTTATTTATTTATTTATTTATTTATTTATTTATTTATTTTTAAAGAAAGCCTACAGGCTAATAACAATTAAAAGTGTTTACATAAGTAATGAACATTGCTAATAACAAGCTTCCACATATATATAAAGCTACAGATTGCATTGACATCTGTCAGGGTTATGATAAAGTTAAAAAAATAATTTAAGTAGGTATAATAAGAATTGAATCGAATCATGTAATATATAAGATGATAAAAAAACTACATAGCGTTATCTTAAATAACAACTGATTAAGTTATCTATGATTGTCTCCAAAAAATTCCTTGCTTAGGATCTTTCTTATATTTTGTACACTGGTGCAAAACAGATCGATTTCTAGGTGCGATGGTAAATTATTGAAGGCTATAACACTACGTAAGGAGAAGGCGTTACGCCTGTACCTTGTCGATGTGCACGGTGCCTGTAATAGAGGCCGCTTACGTAGGTTGTTCTGATTAGTGCGAAGAAGAATTTTGCAAAGTAGATATTCAGGACAATCAATTGATCCGTTTTCTCATCATCATCATCTTCCTGCCCTTGTGCCGTGTTATTTGGGGTCGGCGCAACATGTTTTTTTCTTCCATTCTGCCCTGTCATTCGTCATGCTATCACTAACTTCCTATTCTTTCATATCACTCTTCACACAATCCATCCATCTTTTCTTTGGTCTCCCTCTCCCTCTCCATTCATCCACATGTAAACTCATAACTCTTTTAGTAACATGCGTCATGCATCATCCCTCCTCACATGATCCGTTTTCTATGTTTGCCAAAAAACAAACATAAGTACATTAAAACACTATATACATACATTAAAACATTATTATAATTCTCATAGCCATTAGGCGTTGTACATTTGTATAACGACAAATTTGGTTCTCGTTTAGGTGTACAGTAATCCGATGCAATCTAGTTCTATTAAATAGAAGACTTCACTGGATTGACATTTCTCAGTAGCATACGGGGTTTTCCAGTTGGTGGTGTGATATTCAGTGCCTCGAAAAGCACGTAAAATCTTTAGTACTGCACCTGACCTCTCCCCGATCGCGTCGTAATGCCCTTCCATAGGACTATATGAGTGACAGAATAGATGGTGCACCTGTGTTTGAGCACTCACTTGTGTACTGTAGGATATTCTGCATAGTTGACTTATCTCTACTGAGATTGACCACCGAGAGGGAAATTCGGTCGGAAGGTTTATTTGAAATTTCTCACAAAAGTTCACATAATAAATAATTGAGTACATATAGCAAGTAATATAGCAAGTATAAAAACATCATTATATAACTACTAGGGCTAAAGTACACGTAAACAAGTGACACTCTCTATCCCTGTATATAATATTCATTTTCAGCAAAACAAAACGTGTTTTGCTGTTTTACTTGGAATTAAAATGGAATGGAAGTTGTTCTAAATTTAACATTTTTATTTCCCTTTACACGTAAATAGGTAGTTTGTTTTGTTTACCTTTATAGACGCATTTTGTGGTAATAACAAAATATATATAACAATAACTTCCTTTTATTTGTGCAATATTTACCAAATAAGAGTAGATTGGTTTTCCTGCAAAATTTCCACTTCTGATAACGTAATACCTATCCCGCATATGTTTTTGCAGCTTGTAAACAAATTATGTAGCGATGAAATTCCCTGAAAGATAAGCATATATATAATTAACACACAAATTTAGTATTTATTTATTATAAACTTTAGGTGATGATCGTCGCTGACTGGATGCCTGAGGGAAGACGACATCATCGAGGTGGACCGCGACGAATGTGGTGTGACGATCTGCACCCCTAGCCAAGTTACAACCGTTTCGTGTCGAATTCTGTTCTCCAATTGGTAACGCCTCGGTGTCAGCAATTGTACAAAACGATAAGTTGGTAGCCATGTTGACGCGCCTAAGTCGGCCGCTCGTTCTACAATGTCGTTCTACAATAACAAAGGATGTAGCGTTAAACATTGTAGAAACGATAACAATTCATTCTATCATTTAGAGCGATGTGAACTTAGCTACGAATTTTCTATTCGTTTGTTCTGACCACGTGACTTAACGTTGAGATGATGTCATTCCCATAGATTTGATTAGTTTTCGACTAGCGTTAAGCGCGATTGCAGATTATCAACTTGGCTAGGGGTGCTGATCATGGCCAGAGATCGCTCGACACAGAGAGGTTTGATAGGAGACAGGGGAGGCCTTTGCCCATAACTGTGACATAATTGCATTCTAATAAAATAAAATAAAACTTTATTGTAGACCATGATATTAATTTACATTATGGACATCTTAAATTAAAAAACATGTAGTTGGCCGCATTCCGCAATTTGTAATATGTAACACGACCTAGAGTAGTGTGTAGTAGTAGTAGTGTAGTACAAATGAACAGGCAGGCTGGAACAAGCTAGCAAAAGTACGATAGTTCAGTCCAAAATGGCGATAATATGTTATTGTATGTGTATTTATTATGATGGCAATTAACAAGTATTTATATGCCAAAATCTAGGTCCAGGCTGTGATGCAGGTTCGAAAGAGTTACCGTGGCCCTGGATTGCAAAGGGCAACTAAAACCAGTTTTAATTAGTAAAAGCCCAGGTGGAGCGAGATCTGAATGGAATCAAATAGAATAGAATGGGATGGAATGGTTTGAAATCGAATGGAATGGATAAATAATAATAAGTGAATTATAATTAAGTTTACGCAAAAAAGATCTCTGTTCTATTTTCTTATAGACCGATGGAACGACGATATGAAATACTTTCTGAGACATGAAGGTGCCATACCGTCAACTTCTAAACTCCGACCTGCCACTGAAAATACTCAAATAAAAAACCCAATAACACTTTTCCGATATTGAAAAAAAAACTAGGACCCTAAGCTCAGCAGTCAAACATGAGACTCTGAGACCAAGTAACAGCTTTTTCTACATACAAATCGAACCCACAATCTCTCACTCTACAACCACACAGCCCATGAAGCAGTTACAATTCTTAATTAATCTAATTAAGAAACTCAAGTTAACCTACTTAAGTATGATTAATTAATTAAATATCAAAGATGAGCAACATTAGTTAACTCGTGTGGGAAAGTGTTGTGGAATATATCCGGTGTTGCAGTCATAAACATTTGAGAATTGATGATCGCTTTGTATTAGACACTTCCTGGATAAAGTTAAACTTATTAATAGTTAAACTTAATAATAATTACTAGGCTTGCTGACCCGACCGGCGTTATCCTGTTCAAACTTGGTTCTGTGAAATAAAACAGCATTGTTTTTTCTTTTTCTAAACTCTATTTTTTAAGGTCGGAAATCATCGAATGACTGCTCCAGCCCTGGGAGGAACAGGAGGGCGTGTCAGGCTTTTACTGACTTTTTTTTCAGTGGGATAATTATCTTATGACATCCCCCGCTCTTGGGCGGAGCGTGAGATAGTATCAGACTTTTACTGACTAAAAACCCACTCCTGTTCCTTCATTGCCTCTCGTACCAGGACCGAGTCTTCTTTTCAGATTCAGGCCCTCGGCCTCAGTAGGCTTCGACCCTGCTGGGCCCCTATAGTTGCTGACATCTACTTGAGGCGCGCGTGGAACAGTACGCGCTGTCGACGACTTGGGCTCGGTCCGGACGATTACTGGATGGTCAACCGGCGAGCTACCCATTGCTCGCCGGCCGCAAGCCCGCGCCAGACTTTTACTTACTGAAATCACAGCTGTGTCCTTCCAGTTGCCCTTTGCGTTCTAAGGCTACGGGTTTTTTTTACATAAAATCCCCGCAGCCCTGCTGGACCCCTATGATTTGCTGGCATTTCCTCAACTCCTTACTATACTTCTATACTAATATTATAAACCAGAAGGTTTTTTTTGTAGTGGACCGCGCTAATCTATCGCAGCTCAAATTGAAAAATATATTTTCAAGCGTTGGTTAGCCTATTTACCGAGGAACGCTTTAGGCTGTATAACATCACGCCATGACTATACATATTATATAATAGATAAGTTTTCCTTTTATGACGTAAGCGAGTTCTAAGAGAGGATTTTCCAAAATTCACCCCCTAAGGGGATAAGACGGGGTACAAAGTAGGTATTGAGAAACCTACTTTCACGCAGGCGAAACCGTTTGCAGAAGCTAGTTGTATACTAGCGTATAGGGTACATCTACAGTTATTAAAAAACAAAATTCTATTTTAGCATACAAAACGTCACATGCATGTCAAAATTAAATTATTGCGATATTCGTATTACCCAATGATACCATTGGGTGATACGAATTATTCTAAGAAGATCCTTCTCCATGCCACCCTACTCACCCACTATGATTCACTCAACTCCTGTTCGGAAGAAACGAAGACACAAAAAAAAAAATGAATGGTTACGTAGCAGACTACGCATGATGCAATTAGAGCTCGTAGCAGTTACATAAAAAGTTGTAGGCAAGGCCGCGTTCGTAGCCATTGTCTACGGCGTAGCACTATGACTACACATTGTATTGTTTTCAACTTTGCAGAAAAAGAACATTTTTTTAAGTCCGAAACAGATTTTTATTCTTTACAAACACGTGTTCTGTGAAGATGAATAAAAAATCTGAAAACCATTTCACCACTATTTTATCAAGAGTAAATAGTTTTTGATGCTTCGAGAAGTAATCAAAACTTGTATTAGCTATCTTCTTATTGGGTTCTGATAAAAGCTTAGCTGAGTATTGTCTATTGAAAACGTCTAAAGCGTCTATATAATGAGTTTAGCTTTCCGTAAGTATTGCAACATCACGCGTCTACTTAGAAGTGTCATTTCAGCCCATCCTTACATAAACCACACGAACAATAGTCATAGGTAATGCCTAGGTGTTGAGTAATTGTTAACGCGACCCTCCTTAACATCCAGCTCATTCAATGGCAACAAAGCTCAGCTCCATAAAACATCGTAAGTCATGGCTCAGCATCGTCGGCGGCCGCCTGACAAACGATATGTCACGGCACGTAGTACAATGCAAACAGTCGGCGTCTATGTCGGCGCCTGTGATGCTGTGTGCCGCCTGTGCCGGTGTCACAACACTCCAGCGCGACATACAAATGTGGCGACCGCGGCGCCGCGACTAATCGCGCGACAATACCGCGCGGCCGCATGCCCTATGCCGCACCGAGCGATCAAAGACCAGCGGTGGCGACAAAGCCTTTGTGCGCGGGCGGTCGTCCTCCACCACACTCACCTCGACGACTAGCGCTGACCCCACCAACTAGTGCGCCTAGTGCGGATACGCAGATAGCCGGCCTGCGCGTACGTCGCATCAATTAGTCAGATCCGTATCAACACTCGTAACACAAGTAGTACGTACGCTCGAGATACGATCTGTTGATGCAGCATCGGCGCGATTGCGAATCGAACTCAATCAACTGTCGGGTTTTATTAATCTATTCTTCATTAGACACTACCGTCTGATCTGCCCGCTTTCAATTGAAACAATATTTAATGCTTTGCCGGCCCAGGAATAAAATAAAACGGTAGAACCATAAACATTCCACATTTATATTCGACCTCTGCCGGCCGGTCGCGCGCCGTCTCGCTCGCACGCCGCGCGCCATCCTGCTCGCGCTGCGCCGGAGCGTCTGCGGGCTCCGCGCACCTCTCTGTTTAAAGATCCAAGAGGGAGATAAAAATTGTATGGCTCATAATGTTTTAACAGTCTCATCGTTTGAGCGCATCAAGCCGAGGTCCAATTTAATTTTCATCCTCGGGTTAGTAATAATTGAGTCGATTCGTTCTATGCGGCGAGGAGTTAGCGCAGAAGCCGGCGCGTCTGCTTCAAGCCCACGTAATCGATTCCTTTTAATTGATTATTCCGACTCTCACATCTGGTACAAACATGTACATACGTAGGCAAGTATTCAAGTGTCTATAAATGAGAACCAATCTCCATTACCATTAACTTCGTACGAAGGTTAATACATTACACGATTGATCAATCAGATATTAGTTTTAAATTACTATAAACACCTCTACTGACATCTACACCGCTAACAGACCAAGGTGTCAGTAGACTGCGAGGTCAATGTAAGTTAGATAAATTGTATTATTTTTAAATCTACAGTTGATGTAAAAACTTTTTACATTCTTTAAATAAAAAATAAAGGGAATTTCGCGATATTATTATCTCACACACAAGAATTGGTCACAGTCGTCAACAATGGCAGCCATACAGAGCCCCGGCGAACCACCTACATCACAGAGAACGTCTGTCGGCGAGCCACAAAGCCTCTCCACATATACAAATAAATAACATCGGAACAACAAATATTTTAATAACCAGCTCTAAAGAATTGTTGAACGCTTCGTTACGAGTACATGCGTGACACTCAGGCGTCGTTGTCGCGTAGCGGCGCGTACGCCACCTGCGTACCTCACTACGACGAGCGACAGCACCGCGCAAGCAGTTGTCGCTCCAAAGCGTACTCTACTAAGTACCAATTTCGTATACAGTTCTGTACATGCAGATACGTAAGCATGGACAGACGGCATGACCAATGTCAGAGTATATGGATTCAGTGGTGAATAGCGCACTTTTCGAAAATATAAAGTTTTATAGCAGAATAAGAAAGAACCGATGGAAAATTGGAAAGGTGAGCGTGAAATGTGGCAGATGTGTCGTCATAAAGCGGACGCTCGGTCGGCACACGTACCTCGACTATGCTCGTATTATTCAAACAATACCGGCCTTCACCAGAAAGACTGCTGTGAAAATATGGAACGTAAACATACACCTATAATTACAACAGAAGCTTATAGCGGAGACATATAATTTAATACACATAAATACAGTAGCTTTTTATATATTCAAATTCTAATTCATCTACCCTTCATTTGCATTGGTTTTATCACCCGGAAATTAATTAAAATTGCTAGTAAATACGAGCTCTCGTCCAAATTGCGCAACGTGATATTTAGTTCCATTATATCACCTCCACGTTAATATATTAGATTTGATAACACCTTAGAAGTAATAAAAATACTTCGACATATAATATGATTTATGTTGTTGACGAAGCGCAGTCGCAGTCATTTTTAAAAATCCGTTTGAGACCAGTCCGGTATAGCTTAGTAGCAGCGGCTGCGGCTTTCAACACGACACTCTTTTATTATTTTTCATTAGTCGTTACGATCGTTTATAGCTCCGAGATCATTATACAGGAAAATGACAACTTCTCTATCTAAATATGCAACCAATACTTTTATATTTTTTTTTATAAACGTCATTCTGTATTTCATTCTCATTTTCATAGTTATAAACACAAACATGTCTAAGTTTACCAGATTACGACAACAACCTGCCACATAACCTACATTTGACAGAAAGAGCCATATTTTATAAGGAGAGTCTCCAATAAAATGAATATGTAAATAATCGGACGCCTCTGTGGGATTGCCTAATTAAGTGGATATTAGACCAGTGATGTACAAGGTCTGTTCAATAAAATAAATATCATACAAAGCTAATAAACCGGCTACCTATTGAGAGTGACAGTATTCTGATTATTATGATATTGACAAATATACTGACTATAATATCTTACAGACAGATTTTCTATGCATTAGTATTGTGTCGATCTGTCCCGATACCCCGATACTTGATAAACACTGATGAAAAAAATAACTTGTATTTATGGTTTTTGGTAGGAAATCGTCAAATAATTTCTGCCGCTCTGGGTGATGCGAGATTAGACTTTTATTGACTAAAACCCACCTGTGTTCCTTCAGTTGCCCATTGCGTTATAGGGCCGCGGTAACTCTTTCGAAAATTCCCGCAGCGACAATACGGTGCCTTACTTCGTAAATTTTGTTTCAAGCAATACTTTACTGAAGTATTTATGTACTTCTTACTATTAAGGTTACTCATACCTACGTCAATCATAATCGCAAGGAGAAGTATATTGCAAGGCAAGTAAGACACATTTCAATACAGAGATCAACTGAACTGAACTGAACTGAACTGTTCGAACTGGTGAGCTAGCTATTCAAGAATAAGCGAATATGTATCCAACATAGGTAATGATTGACCGTCAACACCACGATATACCTACGCTGCGTCAACCCTATGTAGACGTGATGATACCGAATATATACGCTGTGTTAACGCGGTTTTACTGCACGTTTTAAAAAGATGACGATGCAGTGTCATCCAAAGGCGTGTTATTTTAATGAATCAACGCAGCTTAATGCGGAATGCGGTAGGTTACGTTGATTGTTGACTGCTGGACATAGGTCTCTCCCAAACTGCTCCAAGACACTGAACTGATCCTCCATCTTCCACATCCAATTCCTTGTACAAGACTTTAATTTTTTTTTTTTAGGTGGGAAAGTCATCTAATGACAAATCCCTTCTTTGCCTTCGTCTCAGGGCCCCGGGTTTCGCTTTCACACTACCCGTGGCCCCAGTAGGTTTCGACCCTGCTGGACCCCTACGAAAGACTTAATATGTTAAGCCTAGGAATTCGCTTATCAAATTCGCATATGTACCACAAGTCTATATAAAGTTTAAATAAATACTTAAATATTTAAGTCTATTTCAGGAACATTTTAATTAAACAACAAAAACTCACATATAACTTTCTATACATTAGTACAATCCCATTGAATCATCAACAGCAATCAGTCAGGTAACCGATATAACGTGTGATCCCTTGTTCGGCCTTTTTGACGCCACCCCAATCTCAAAGACTGTTACGTCATCATTCTGGCGGCGAACACAAATAGAATAGATGATAATATATCATTTTGTAATTCATACAAACATTATGAACCAAGAACAACAAAGGTTTGTTCAATTGGCTGACTAATTGCCTTTTAGAAATCTTAGTTTACTTACCGTTGGTGAGCTCTTCAATTCTGAACCCAGAAATATAGATGAAAGCCCAGAAAGATTGAGCATGCTAACCTAGAATTAACCTATTTACTCTTGACTTATCAGTTATCAGGAAACACAGACTCCGGCAGGAAATTCCACTCCTTCACCTTACGCACAAAGAATGTGTTCCCAAAACGTTTTGCGCGAACTGGTGAAATGTCCACCATGTACCGGTGGCGCAACGCCACACGTCTAGTGGTCCGATGATGGAACAAGCTGGGCGGAATTAAACTGTACTACGGTTCTGATGCACACTCCCCGAAATGTAGTTCTTGCCCTCTTCTCTTTTTAAAGGTGAAAATAATAAACTGATAATTACGATTATTCATTTGTATATATGTATCAAGTAATTCATTTGTCCATATTGTAGTTATGAACCGTAAGAACAGTTTATAAAAATACGTTTTCAATTCGATGGACAGATGGTACTCGGCATTGCATGAGCTTTCAATAAAACAATACAGCCGGTCTGTGTAGTTCCATAGCGAATCATTTGATATCTGCGCCTGCGCAGAGGTAGGTAATAAAAAGGGCGCGGGGTCGGCAGACAAGGTGGCGGGGAGAGCAGACGGGGAGGCACCGGCTCAGCTGTGTCCCCGTACCAAGTACTAGGAGTTACATACATTCGAAAAAAAACTATATATTTGAATCATTTTCTATGTTATTCCAGATTGTCATTGTTACTAAACTTTAAATCTATATCTCTAACATAAAGACTCCAATTTGCCTTTAATGATATCAATAACCATCAGAATAGACGTCCGCTAGATATCCTGTTACAGTACATTAACTTGCAGCAACCAAACTGTCATACAGACTCATTCAAACAACTTCAACACTACAAACATAAACAAAGCCGATGTGAGCAAATTAGAAAACTCACTTAACACCTTACTGTTCAGTTCTCATTAACTTGACGAACCAAAAATAAACAAGCGGAGGAAAAGCAATAGCTGACCGTAATAGCTTCGCTTACAAATATCGATCACGAAATAGCCCGCTTTCATCTCATAAGGTTTTTCGCGTCTTTTTGGCCCCGAATCCATCAATTCTCGTGATGGATGGACCATTGGACCCGACTCGGGCAATCGAAATTCAAATTCGCTAAATCTTCCCACACGGCATCGAAAACAGGTCGGGTCGTTAACAGTGTACGCACGCCGCGCGCCGAACCAAACCTTGTGTTTCTGTTTTTTTCTGTTTGCTCTGGCGATATTCGCCCCGGGGCGGTGCGGGGTGCGAGCTGAGAGGAGCGCGCGGGGGGCGGCCGGTCGGCGCAGACGCACGGGCAGCAGAGGCGTGATTACAGGGCTGTGAGCGGCTAATCACTCCAGCAACACGGCCCGGACGATACGAGAACTAGCATGGCTGACAGAAAGTTACCACCGCATGCCGGTCCCGAAAAAAGTAAAGTAAAAATATTAGCAATCCAATATAAGTCGCTAGAATTTCTATTTAAACGAAAGAAGTTATTTCGGGACTATTTAAATATTTTTCATTTCAAGTCACTAGAATACCCTCTAATTAAGTAGTCAATTCGTGACACACACTGAATGTATAAACCTCAAAAAAACATCTTGATCAAAACATCATCCCGTACTTTCTTACCGCCATGCACGTCCATCCAGCTCATTGTTGTTAGTAACAAACAAGACAAAAGTCCGCCGCTAACTGCACACGTTTCTCCACATCGCGCATTTTTACCGGCGCGGCTCGATAACGCAGGAAAATATGATGCGGCTGTCCCTTTCGACCAGACACGAAGATTGCTTAAACAGTTTCAAACTGCCTATCGAGCTTGTTTATGCCTTTGTAGACTTGCCCTTTTGTTACTTTTGTATGGAAGTCGCATATTTGTTGTGGGTGTGAGATATAATAAGGAATGTATGGTGATGGTAAAGTATAAAATAAGTTAAAGAGGTTTTGTGTAATGAGCTTGTTTCACGTGCCGACAAACGTAATTGTAAGTAGTGCTGTCTACGGCCTACGGCTGCGGACCTGTATGATGATCTGGGGCCCATCTACTATGAAGTCACCCGCTAGGGCTAGGGAATCTCTGGAACGGAAACCCTGGCACTAGAACGCAAAAGGCAACTGAAGGACACGTGTGGTTTTAGTAACTCAGCGTCGATGCTCAAGACTTTGAGGCTTTAACTCGACGAGTATATAGGTGCTCGGGGGCTCGAGTACCCATAAAAATAAACAGTGGGTGCCGAGCACCCCTGAAAATAGACATCACGAAACAGATAAGTAATAACTTTTTAGGTTACGTATTAATTATAATATTTATCAAATTATGAAACCAGTATGGTTTCATTTTACTCAAATATTTTTATGAAACATAATTAATAATTAAGTAAGTAGGACATTTATTTATTTGTCGGTAGATCAGTGTGCATTTCTCTTCTCAAGCTTCGCCACTTTTTCGAGTCATCAAATGAGCACCCATGAGGTTTTCTAAAAGCTGGCGCCCCTGTTCATCACCAATGATCCCCTTGGCTAATAATACTCGTAATAAATATTTATCCATAGCAAAGCAACCGTGCCCGCTAGGGTTGTGGGATTGTTCGAAAGAATTACTGCGGCCCTTAAGAAGAACTGAAGGAACACGGGTAGTGGCACGCCATCTTACTCCACTCTAGAGCGAGAACAGTCAACGGATGATTTCCCACGTCAAAAAAAAATTACTATGATGTCTCAAGATTCCAGTGTATGATAAAGACGGAGCTGTACAAAACGAATAGGGGTATCCCTCTCTCACACCCGAATTATGATGATGTCTTGATAGGCTTGTTTTTTTTTTAATATTATAGGTAATAATAAAAAAAAACTCCCGCTCCAGGTGGAGCCAGAGAGAGTTGTATATCAGACTTTTACTGACTAAAACTGTCCTGTGATCCTTCAGTTGCCCTGTGCGTTCCAGGACCTTGGTAACTCTCGAACAATTCCGGAACCCAAGTTTTTACAGATAGATAGACTCTAAGCAATGTAGGTCAGGGGCCGAAAGGCTCTGAAATCGCGACCAGGTATCGGAAGACGCAGCATTGGAAGGCCTCCCACAAGGTGGACCGATGACCTGGTGAGAGGTACGGGAATTCCATGGATACGAGATGCACAGAATGACAAGACCCTTCATTGTAGCGTCACTTAGGGGAGCCTATATGCAACAGTCGACCTTTTTCGGCTGAAATGTTAACAATGATAAAGCAATGTAGAGAAATGGGAGAGGTACCTTGAAAATGCCTAATTGGTGGACACCGAACACTAAAAGATGCCCAAAACCAGTAAACCTGATGCCCTTCACCATCCACTTCTTGGGATTAAAAGTATATTTGTTTTATTACACAAGCCTTCACGACGACGTCTGTATAATTATGTATATCAGCTACCTATTTACATAACCCCCAAATTAATATTTATTGCCGCCTCTAAATTATAAAACACATTAATTTTAAATCGAGTTAGACATAAATAGATTGACATTTAATTCGTTATTCTGATGAAATGATACTTGAACTTATCGGTTCACGTCGATGTATCATAGCAGAGGTAACAGGTAACCTATATCATATGTCAAAATCGTGCAACGATTGTCGATCTACCTTGTTCGATAAGATTATGTTTATAATATTTATAATGCTCGTAAGTAACGCACATATATAGTCTACACTTTCACGCGATTTCTAAGTGTTTAACATTTATTAAAGGTCTATTTTGAAACAAAATGTTCCGCTAGTCTCAGGTTTCAGAAAACTGCTTTTGTGCGTTGTTTATAGTCATTCACGAAAATGTGGACTGTACTAATTTGGGTGTTAGTGTGATCAAAATTTGTATTTAGCTGTTTTTAGGGTTCCGTATCTCAAAAGGAAAAAACGGAACCCACTCACGACCTTCACTTTGTTGTCCGTCTGTATGTCTGTATGTCTGTCTGTCTGTCAAGACCCTTTATCTCGGGAACGCGTGGAGATATCGAGTTGAAATTAAAACCATATACTTAGGTCTGCGGTCCCTTGAAGCTGTGAAAAAATCAATCATCTGCGCTAATGAAAAAGGAGATACGGCTGTTTATATCGCAAAAAACGTGTATTTAACACTCTCAGGGGAATCAAAATTCATAGGGTACTTGCCGTTGACCTAGAATCCTGAAATTTGAAAGTCTCATAGCACAAGTATAGGAAAAAACAGAAAACTGTAAAATTGTAGTTACGTCATACAAAAAGAACTTAATTGCAATTCGGAAAAATCTTCGTAACTCCATTCAGGAAAGGTAAGTTTGTACGGAACCCTCAGTGCTTGAGTCCGACTCGTAATTGCCCGGTTTTTTTTTTTATATCAATCTTCCAATGACTTCTCTCGAAGCGAAAAGGCGTGTCTGAGTTTTACTGACTTAAACCACACCTGTCTCTTTCGGTTTCCTTTTGCAATCTAGGACTACGGGTTTCCTTTTCAGAAATTCCTCGCGGCTCAAGTGAGCACCAGCCCTGCTGGGCCCCTACGGTCGTAGTTACGTGTGTGGGTATGTTTGTTACTCCTTCACGCTAAAACTCCTAAACGGATTTAGATGTTTGACACATGGGTAGGCCATGTCCTGGAATAAGACATAGAATACTTTTAATTCCGGGAGTAAGGCTTCGGACAATTTCCTTATTATTAAGCGGGTGAATCCATTGGCAGAAACCAGTCTAATATAGGTAAATGTATTTTTACTAGTCTACTATCTCAAACCACATAAAAATATATGCAATAATTCTCAAACGCAAAACTATACGTATCGAAACAGATCAATACTACATAAAATGTAACAATATTAAATGTGTACTTGTAAAAGATGCTCGGACACGGTCACTTGGATATGAACACTAAACAAATACCTACACTATTAAATACATAAGTATATTCATAATCGCACAAACCTATTATGCATACTGTAATTATGGTGTCTAAGTACGTGACTGTTATCACAATGCAAAGGAATAACAAACCATTGTGTAACTAATAAACAAACAGAAAAATCATAGTATTGTAGATACGTAGGTATTTAACGATTGTATTCTTTACGAGGAGACTAAGCTAACACTTCAATGTTAGATTGTGCTACCGGAGCTGCCTCTAATTTACATAGAACAGACAAAAACTTGATTCCCCCACCTTAATAATACCCGTCTTATAATCCAACTAAAACATAATCTCTTGTAATTTGAATACCAGTTTTTGTTGTGCAAAATTTACCGCGAATTTATGCAATTAGATGATGTTCGTCTGTCCCAAGCGCGATCTCTTAATTTAATTTTGTTTAATGTCGGACAGAATTTATGTTAAATGATTGAAAAAATGAAACAAGAACTGTGTTTATATATACGCGTCATAAATAAGTGCGCTGACATCGACACAACGGAATTTTAAACAAAACAGTTTGTTAATGTAAGCAAGAAACTGGCATAAACAAATAAAAGATAATGCTCGTGATTTGCTTGTAATTTATGTGTATAAAGAAAAATGTTCGAAATTTGAAAGTGTGTTTTGTTATTTAGATTCAAAACAACTTTTTAGCTTTATGTAAACTGTAATAAATCTCAATCTAATCCCATATTAGTACGTAATAAATGCACATTCTAATTTGATCAACAATGCTTTTGGTGCGTCGTCGGCGCTTGAGGCCGCCGCGTCACCGGTGACAGGCGTCACCGCGTCAGCAACGCTTGTCAAAAGTCAACATTTTAAAGCCATAACATTGAAGCAATTTTAATTCAATCGCGCGACATTCTGTTCGCATTGAGGCACCGCACTCCTACTCATTACGACTTCATTTTGTTATAACAACAATGAAAGCCCGCGCTTTGCGTTTTATTCATCCGCCGAGCTTGACAGCGCCTTTGTGTGGGAATCAATCTTACGTCGCTTGTAATGATGCAAAATCGGTTCCACTGAATGACAAAGAAAGAAGCTGCCGCTAATGTTGTTTATTCGTTTTTTTACCCACAGAGTTGCTTATTGAATAAAAAACTTACTGTGTTCTATACAATTTTACTTTAAGTTAAACATGCATAATGCGGTTGATTGCTACTAAAAGCACTAAATTATATAGTAAACCGTCGTATTTTACGAAAAAGTTAATGCTTGAGCTTTGACTTGTTCACACTAATTATTCTGCATAGTAATAATAATTTATAATGTTCCTATGGAATCTGCTGTGAGAGGATAATCTCAATAATAACTATGATCAATGATCGGAGTCATCTGCCATTAAAATGTATTAACTCAACGATAAGTAATTGAAGTAATCACTGGACAAGACGCAAATAATCCCGAGTGCTCAGATAAATTGTTGCGGAGTCATATTTACTGTAATATATCAGATAAGATGCTATTATTAAAACTTCAATGACAGCCTCGCGTTTTCTTGATTTATTAACGGGTTATTCTTCTTGGTTCATTAAAGGATTAAGAATTTCAGATCAATGACTGATTAAGTTATTGGCAATATTAGCAGTTAAACTGATTTATTGCTAACAGACAACTTCCACACAATGACATCCCTTTTATTTCTTCATACTATAAAACAAATTCGCTTTCTGCGTCTCTCTGTCCGCAAACTCCTTTTATACGTGACTGATTTAGATGCGGATGATTTCACTAATAGAAAGAGTGGGTTGGATAATAAAATAACTTCTTTCTAAGAGTACTTTTTGGGTAAGTATGGTAAGGTTTCCTTGAAGCATTCTGCTATAAATAAGTGTCCATTGAATTTCTACGCTTTGAAATGTGCTTCAACTTTCTGATTGTCTGAGTCCTTTATCATTCAGTCATCATGTTTCATCTGTCGTTTAATAATTACAAATCATTTCAATTTCAGTTAAATTGTACAAAAACAAGTATAGCTGCCTTCCAACAGAAGAAAGTAACCGAATTTGACGAATTCAAATTAACAATTTATTTATTTATTTGATGCACAAAGCTTTATCACGACGCGCATATTCAGTCAATAATATTTTCACTGTGGGACAAAGTCCTTTTTATAATAAGACGCGACAATATGACAACGATAGGATAATATTTTTTTATAAAATTTCTTCTGCGAATGTCCTAAGAACAATAATAAGAAAATTTCAATAAAAAATAGTCGCCGCAGTGTGGCGTCACGCCTGTCTGTGGGACCTTTATCTGTAAATGAACACGAACGACCGGTACAGTTCCTAGGTTGCCTGGCTAGTCCTGACCACATTCCGGATTAAGCCAGCATGGGGACTTTAGCAAAGCTACCGAAGGACCCCCTTAATCTTTATATTAATGATTACAAATTAAAACTTCTTCAACTTATTATTCTATCCGGCCGCGGGGCTCTTAAGGGCATCCAACTTGACATACATTGTCGCTGTTTTTCATACAACCGCTCTTAGGCGTTTATGACGTTATTACTCATTTTTCATTAAATATTTTGTAAACACAGTATCTTGTGGATATTATCTGGCTTCTATTGAGATCAATTAATAAATTTGTATAAAATTAATCCAGTAAAGACCTCTGAAAATCTACTATTTTGCATGAACTTTGACACTTCAAAATTAACTCAAAAATTTAAAAAGTCAAAAAAGAATAACAATAGAAGCCTTGCAAATTTTTTCAAGATTCAGAATGACGATAATTATTTTCAAAAGCTTTTAAGGGTTTAAAAAAACACATATTTCCTAGAACAAGTTTTGTAAAATATTCGATTAAATCACGGAATTACCGAATGCTAACAGAGTTTTCAGGCGTTATCTGTCTTTCTTCGCGTTGCCTTTTCGTCAAACATCGTATTAGAATGCGTTAGATGAAGTAACAAGTTTTTAAACCATACTCGATGTTAACAATAGGCGAGTAAAAAAGGACCCTCTCAAGTAGCGATAAGTTCATAGGTAGTTAGTTGTCTCCACTGTTTTTATGGAAAATGCGGTAGTAGTTAGATTTCATAACGCACAGGTATCTTGAATAAAACCACCAAGTGGGGCCCACCTCAATGCACGGGGCCCATAGCATTGGCTACTCTAGCTACGTGGCTGATCCGACTCTGCCTGACCAGGCCACCTAAAACCTGTATGTCACATAATTACATGTCACTTTTGCCCCTTGGCTCAGAATAAACACCTTAGCTACGTGCCGGTAGAAAATTACCATAAAATTAAAAGTACATGGTAATAGAAAGTCTAAATGTGTGGCGGCTCCTGCGGTAATGCTCGCAATCATCAGTGATTACTTAGAAACTAATTTGTGGAGGCGGTGCGAGGTGCGCGGGCGCCGCTGAAGGCGTAATGCGCAAATAAAGACAGGGTGCGAGCCTAGTCTGACGCGCGCCGTTTGTCAACCGGTCTCCAGTCCGTTTGTCAATATTTGTTAGAGGTACCCCGTCTATACAGGGGGATTACATGTTTTATGTCAATATGTAAACAGTTTGTTAGCTTTACGGGATTATTTGCCTTTTGAGTTTGTTTGTCTTCTACTTATCGATGACTACATAAATCCCTTTACTATGGGTTTGTTTTTAGGTGCTGATGGTTTCTATTAGGTGTGGCAGGTATTATGTTGTACTATGTAATAATGTCAAAGTACAATGAAATAAGAGAAACAAATATCTACTCGCTAGAGAGCTAGACAGTTTGTGAGAGGGTATGTTTGTATGTCTGTTACTCCTTCATGCTGAAATGGCTAAAAGAATATGGATGAAATTTGGCACACGGGTAGACCATGTCCTGGAATAGCACTTTTAATACATTTTATCCAGGGAGTATGTTCCCTTAGGTTAATTTTCTACTATCACGTGAGCTAAGCCGCTAGTAGTAACTAGTTATTATACATATCGATACCAGAAGTATGAATTAACGTAAGAAACATTTTTACGTTTTCCGTAAAATAACCTTACATCAATCACCGTAAGATACATTTTTACATTTAAGGTAAATGTCCCGTACGTTATTTCATATTTCCAGTATCGATATGTTTAAGTCAGGTTTAAAGTGAGACTTTCGTCGTGATGTAGAAAGAAAACTTATATATATCACCGGAAAATTCCAGACTCCTTGTGATTGTAATAAATCTTTATTAGATTATAATTTCTCTATGTATTATGAAAAAATCGTTTTGTATGAGAAAAATCACATCCTAATCCATTAGTTTCTTACCATAGCCGTGTTTTATTTAGAAGAAGTAGTTTACAATTTCTTTGATATATATATTTATCATAACATACCAGTTAGGTAGGGACTATTACAAATTACGCACGTTAAGGGGACGGAAGAGGGTCGACGATGTGTGACATTATGACAAGACGTGGGAGGAGTCATAAACTTTATGACGTCACGTTTCAAAATTTGTATTTAGGAATTGAAACAAGAAATTTTAAAAGTTTACAATAACTACCGCTTACATTTCAGGGAATGTGCGTCGGAATTGCATAATTTTTTTTTTGGTAGGAAATTCATCCAATGACTTTTCCCGCCGCGAGTCGCACAGGACCGATTGTTGTGGCGCTATGTTGGAGAGGCCTAATCTATGTCCAGCAGTGGACTTCTTTAGGCTGAAATGATAATGATGGTGATGATAACAGGTAATGATGGCATTATTTTAACGATTGGTACTTATAATAGTAAGTACGAACTACTTTACTGTATTGATTCCTTCACTTCATTGCCACGGTAATAGCTTCTTACCAGGCCATCCTTGTGTAGCAGGAAGTAAATACACGTATCATAATCAGAGGTCGGAATTAGGTAGAATTATTCATGTACTTGCATCGAAATGTTGATATTAATATGGATCTTCCCGAGATTTCTGAGGAAAAATCCCGTGTAGCCAACAATATTACAAATAAATAATAATAAAAACCTCAGAGATAGATAAGACAAATATTACAAAGTTAATTAACATACAATTTTATTTGTTATTTTTCATTGAAAAAGATCTGAAGTGCCCAAAGCGCAGTAATGTACAATAAAATAAACAAAAAACTCTCAATTTATAAACTAACCCTACTTAAAGTCAAGCAAACTCTTAAGCCATGGCTACTGTCGCTGAACTATGACGTAACAGAGAAAGTTATCATATCTATTTCGTAACATTAAAACCACTCCTAATCAACCACTGACAAGCGCACATATACACTCACCGACACACACACGCACACACACACCCACAAACACACCCTCACCCCCCTCCACACACACACAAACTCAATACAGGCTTCTTTTAACCGCATTTATTTTATCTTAATTTTTTGTTGTTTACCATACTCTTTTTATTTTTGTTAATCTTTTTGCATAAGATTCTGTACTATCTCCTACTGGGAGAGGGCACTGGCTCTTGTAACACAGGTTTATCACCTAGCACAGGAGTCAGGGACTTCACACTATTTTGTAACCACTTTCTTGTGTAATAAAGATTATTATTATTATTATCTCTCTACGTTAACTGAGGTGCGGTTAACAAAATACACTTCCCCCTCCTCTAAAAAAAATCTGTTCTTTAAAATTAATCTCTTTATTCTTTCGCCGTATGAAATCAGTATAAGTACTTAGATAGTTCTACCTAATTCCGACCTCTAATCATAACTAAAATTTTCATCAGTTTGATGTGTGATTTTTTATAGTAAAAATAAAATTAATACTTCTAATATTATCGAAAATATTTCATGCAAAAAAATCACAATAATTGAATAGGAACCTCATACAAACGGGCATAGGCAGTAAGCATGTCAATTTTTATCTTAACACACTTGAAATACTCGGTACAAAAGACATAAACGATATTTGTGACTTTAAATTATCTTTCGTTTTTGATCCACCTGTACACAGCGATACTTTTTGTCATTTAACTCTATCCTTAACATCAGGATACGTGAGATAACCGTTGAATTATATTCTACTTTAAACAAATCGTCATCTGCTGTCGTCAGACGTATAATCAAACTGCCATAAGTAGACGAGCTCATATGTTTAAGATCGCATCCTTTCGCTTTTTTACATCCTTTTTTGTTGTTTCAGAGCTAAGCGGTCTCTATGAGGTTATTTTCACACCAAATTAGCCAAACTCGTAATGCAAAACCAGTGTCAGTTTGGTAACACGTCATTATGGCATCAGTCGGCACTTCTAAGCAAGCCGACTCCATCACGAGATTGCAGCTTACGCGAGAAAATAACGGCCATAACTCTGTTTTTACAACAACAAAAAAACAGTTGTATATGTAAGGAAATCACGTAAATGATAGCAAGATGTCTGACTAATCGATCCTTCTATTAATCCAGTAGTTATCAAAATAAAAAGCAATCAACATCGCCGAGTTCGCTAATTATAAAAAGCAGAAACGGTAGTTAACATATTTAGTTATTGAACTTTTATAGATCCGTTAATTAATTGCAATAAAAACTAATAAAATCTACACTTTATCACTGTTGTAGAAACGAAAAATAACTTACACAATTACACGCAATTTAGTAATGATAAGCACTTAAATTTATGCAAATGTTTCTTTCAACTAATTGATAGACACCATTTATTAGTTCGCGTGCAAACATTAAATAAATCGCTACCCAGTGACTAACATAAAGTTACCAACCATTTGTCTAATGGATATCGATACCCACTTCCTTACATGCGGCCATTACCGGCTGAGAACTTTAATCACGAAACAATTATAAACAATCGTTGAAGAAACAATGTCGGAACGAGAGAAACTACACAACATTGTGCATGAAGCATTTCTATAAAGCAATTAAAATATTGAAGACGTAAGTTACAGAATTAAAGTGTCTATCGTGCTAAAATAAAAACTAGACATAAAAAACGAAATACTCTACCACTCATTCAACGGAAATCAAACAAGATGAGACTACATGGGGCAGAGCGGCGTCTTCCATCATAAAATGGCTTATTACAAGGTAGGAATGTAACAATAACAAATAGGAATGAATTAACAATAGTTACTTACGTGTCAAGTCCCACACACTCGGCATTACAAACATGCCACAAAAAAGAGGTCGCATCCTAAACGCACGCTACAAAAACTACGACGGAGAAAACGGTACCGGTCGGCGAGTTCAAACGTACCGGCCGACCACTCATTTCACACCATAAGACGGCCGACGGCAAGCCATCTCCTACCCTGCCATACGTGACCTAATGACAACTTGCCCACGGTAAACCACGCAAACATCGTACACTATGCACGACAATATAGACTCTATCCACAACGACGCAAAGACGGAAGTGCTATCCCAACAACTTACAGTTACGCCGTGCTTTACAGTTTTCCAGATAATGGAGCAGACACAAAGCTGGATTTGTGCAAAAAGAGTTTTAGCAAACAATTAGCAGTTAATGGTTTAAGGACATTCTATCTAGAACAACAATTGTTCAGTGATTTCGTCGATATTATTTTAGGATTCCGTCTAGTAAACATAGGTCACGTAACATAAAATCATGTTTTTTACTCAGTATTGCCAATAAACAAAATTATTTCTTCATAAACTGCATACTCAGCCACATCATGAGTTCCTTATTAGAAAAAAACAGCAACCTTATAGTTTTACCCTAATGTACACTATAGGAAAAGGCTATTACAATACCAAAGTGGAAGAATTTTCTGAAACAGTATCCTTTTTTTTGCTGCAAATATTGACTTACATCATTGTAAGATATTTATATCTGTGTAATTGCCGGTTACTACCAATGGTTCTACGGTATAAATAAAATGTACAGGATCTACAAATTACTCCAAATCCACGTACCATTGGACACGAACACCGGACGTTTTTGAAGGGCTTCCAAAAAGAATCGATTTCGTAGGAAGTTATTACAAAGTACCAACTTCTTAATAGATAATTAGGTAATAAAATAATGTATTATGTACCGTAAAGTTGCATCGTCAAGCGTGAGATGTTAGTGATAGTGTTGACGGAAGCGAGCGCAGAGGAATAACGCATGACTGAGCCGAACCATTGTGGTTTCGTCACAACCAACCATTTAACAAGACAAGCTTACCGAATTTCACAAACTTTGATGTTTATTGTAAGTAATTAATTAGAAATCTTAGGCTACTAAATAAGGATTTTGCAATTTAATTTATTTATATGCAATATTGACCCTGTTTATCTTTTTCTTTACTAATTAGTTTTTGCATTTTTTTGCCTGTTAAAATTGCACAATTGTCGTCATTGTGACAAATATTTATGCGAATTATTTCGTTTGTTCTTTCGATGCCTAGAGAATTAATACGAGTGTTATTTTTACAAACATTTTTTGAGTCACTAAGCTCAGTTGAACTGACCTGTAGGCGACAATAAGGTGAAGTGTAAAAACATCCAATTTATTATTTATGAATGAAAAGTCATACGGTTTCCAAGTACATCTATGGAAGATTGTATCATCATGTTTTTGTGAGTGGAGCTAATTTATTGGTAACTTTATAAGGTACCCAAAGCACAATACAATTTCACCAACTGTGTTGTTGCTCGATATTGCTTCCACCAATTTAGGCACTTAAAGCCTTGAAGATCTACGGAACCAGCTCAGTCGCTAAATCAACCAACCAACTAATGAGCGGGAACAACAAAAAACGGGACAAGAAAAAGAGTCGAAGACAACACATAATCAAAACAAGGACAAATTATAAATAGGTGTATATAAATCAGGTTCTAGCTAAGAGTTGTAGGGTTGGGGGCGTGCTCTCGATACAATCGCCGGAACCACACGACGGGACGCCGCGCCATGACGCCGACATTCACCGACATTCGCCGACACTCGCCCATTCACCGACACACACTGACATCGGTGACAATACGCCGACACCCTGATCACCATGACGACATTGTTCTTTCTCTATTGGACGATTGCTACGGAGAGATGCGACACATCTGTTGATATTATACTGATAAGCGGATAAACATGAATAAAGAGCTGCAACGTGTTTCCGTTGAAACTTATACGATGTCTTGAGTCTCAATGGTTTAATTGAAAATTGAAATTTACAGTTCGTATAATCACTTTTTATCTCCGCTTTTTTTAATGTTTAAAGCCTACCTTGCAAATAAAGTGGAAGAAGTTTTTGACACGTTTCAAAGTCTTTAGTGAAATTCATGGAAAATGTTTAGCATAAACACCTTCTTAAGTACAGGAATCTTAAAGGATTCTCAAACACATATTACTTAGCAATCAACAGCCACTCAAAAGTGTTGCCATTAAAATAGTGATTAAAGCAAAAACATAAATTAAAGTAAAGGAGCCAAGAACAGGGGATACAAAGATCAGAATCCATATTAAATTATTCAATTGATTAGCTTCTATGATTAAATAAAGTAAATTAGCATTAATATAAAAGAAATAAATAACATAAATTATGAAGATTTGATTAAAACAAAAGTTCGTAATTAAATAATAAATTCAGTGATCATGTAACTCGACCCGGCTTGTCTGACAGCTTATAAACTGTACAAGTAAATGGAAGAAGCTGTGTCTACTTAGAATTCAGCCAACGTGCTTATTGTCAGAATTCGAAGCGGATATCGTTAGGTACAGGACCAAAAATTCCGTAGCGAATTCACATTTAACCCAGATTGCTGATTAAAACCTTTTTGAGGGGCTTAAGTTGAACCCTACATCAAGGAACTAAAGTCCAGATTGACTCACTGATAAATTCGGGAAAGGCTCGAGGCGATGCCGCGGCAGATATAATTAGCAGTTACGGTGTCGGGAAAGCTATAAAAACGGCAAATCGAGGGACGGACGGATAGGCACAATGTGTTAGATATTAATTTCGAAATTATAGGCTAGCGTTGCATGCAAAGGTGTTCGCAGCAAAAACATCAACAGAAGTGCTAAGAGAGGACGATTATTATTTTAGGTTCGTGTAATAAGCCGACCCGACCAGCTGCCTCTACAAATATTTATTGTTTGATATGTGATTTAGATTGTTTGTAAAAACTTTGTAAGTAAACACCTCACACTCAGACGAGGAAAAAACTGACTGAGTAAAACTAATATTGGCAGGTCTGGCCCATATTATATTTTGCGGCTGTTGTTTCTTCATCTTCACTAGAATATAATTTGAAAATACTTGAACAACACAACGGTTTGATTTCAATTGATGTCTATTTTAGGGTTCCGTACCTCAAAAGGAAAAACGGAACCCTTATAGGATCACTTTGTTGTCCGTGCGTCTGTCTGTTTGTCCGTCAAGACTCTTTATCTCGAGAAACGCGTTCTCGAGATAAAGGAGGTATCGAGTTAAAATTAAAACCAAGACCAAGACCAAGTCTGTGGTCCCTTGAAGCTGTGAAAAAATCAAACTTCTGGGTTAACGAAAAAAAGATACGGCCATTTATGTCGCAAATAACGTATATTTCGACACTGTAAAGGGAATCAAAATTCATAGGGTACTTCCAGTTGCCTATCTTTTCTCAACGACCTAGTAATTCTTCTTCTTCTTTTCGTGTCCGTGTACTCAAACTATTTTTTTTTTCTGACCAGTATTTGGCAATCAGTATAACAATTATCGACCTCGTGTAAATCCTGAAAAGTGCATGTAGACATGCGTCACCTGCTATGCTGCCCATCCTGCATGACACGATGATACCCCTTCGCAAGACTAGTATCAGAAATCAGAAAATAGAAATATTTATTTCAAATAGACCAATTACAGGCACTTTTGAATTGTCAAAGTGTCGGTCAGTCAAAAAAAAAAGTTTAGATCTCTATGGTGAAGATTCGTTTGCATCCAACCAGTTGGAAGTTTCTAAATTTTTAAAAAGGCAATAATGTAAAGATTTTAGACCATTAAAACAATGCATTAAACACACACACACGCACCTACATGCTCCTTCATATTCCTTCTCACCGTACCGGCTTTATGACCAACTCATACGCTGTTTCCACCATAAAACTCTGGAATGTGCTTCCCCTTGAAATCAAAAAAGCTGAAAGTAAATTTTCCTTCAAGCGTAAAATTCGGAACTACTACTTGAAGTCCTCTCAACCTTAGTTCGGTCTTCGTCGGAATTATTATTAAGTTTTCTTAATGATTTGATATTTTTCTTAGTATTTATAATATGTATTTTATTATTATAAATAACTTATTTTTTATTTAATTTTCTGTTTGAAGTATCTGTTATTTGTTTATTGTGCAAACCTACCACAGTGTTGTCTTTTTAACCCAAATGTTGACTGTAGAGAACTGACTGTAGAAGACTGTAAATTAAAAATGTTTCTTTTGATTCCAACAAATAAACAAAATGTATTATTTTTATAAGCGTTCCAGTCATGACGTGTTAAAATATCAAGCGTGTGAGTGGGAAAGAAGCATGGAGTTATACACCATAATTATATAACTCCATCACTTTAACACTTCAGATAAGGTCGTCAAATGGATCGCGTTTTATTAAGAGAGCTTGTGGTAGGACCACTGTCCATTAGCATAGTCGGAAAGTTCCCACTGTTGGGACCTTCTCTCTAGGAGAGGGTATGGGGCTGTAATCCACCACGCAGGCCCAGTGCGGGTTGGTGGATGTCACATGTCTTCAAATTTTTTGATACTGGCCATTATAATTTATTTATTTATTAACACATACAGTTGTCTTAACAGGCATACCCAAGATAACAAATGTAGTCGCAAAATAGCCGCACTCAGAGACGCCACCCACAGACTGATCAAATATCCATTAGTGTAGTAGTAGGCAACATACATACATAATAGTCGATGGTCAGTCTCAAGCAGCGCCTTGAGGAACCGGCACAAGTTACACAGAGGACAACACACTTAGTGTCACCCTCTCGAATTCCGCCAATGTGCAAGAAAAAATATCAAACCGCCTCTGCGGTTTACGTCTCTCTAGACGCTATTAAGTATTTCAACCGCCCGAGTCACGGGTACGAACTTTAACAGATTTGTGCGGGCCACCGGGACTTTCAACTGCCTTTCCCTCGGTCCTGAGCACAGTCTACTGTTTGGAACGAGCAATCTCAACGATTTTAGTATTAATAGTTGTTTATACTGTTTAGTATACTTATGACATCATTTACAGTAACATTTTTTTTGAGTGGTGGGAAATCATCCAATGACATCTCCCGCCCTTGAGAGGGGCGAGAGGGCGTGTCAGACTTTTACTGACTAAAACCCACTCCTGTTCCTTCTTTGCCTTCGTTCCAGGGCCCCGGTTCTCTTTCGCATCACCCATGTCCCCAGAAGGCCTCTGCCAAGGACCGGCGCGAGAGATCGTTGCCGCCGTCTTCAAGCTAGATTGAATAAGCTCCTAATAATCTAGTGCGTCTCACCATCAATGATTGCATCACTAGTTACCATTAGGTGTGATCGCAGTTAAACACTAGTTTATATAATGTAAAAAAAACCACTGATAAATGCCTCCTCCAAGTGTCGCCACAACGGCCGGTCCTGTGCGCCTCGCATCCATCGGATTCCCATGACCCTCACCAGGTCTTAATGCATATAAGATATAAAAATAACCATGAAAAACTGCAACTCCTGACAAATAAACGAGTTAATCAAAATATGACATAATAATAGAGCATGCATACGTGCCACTATAGGTACCTACAGTTACCCAGAACCTATTAGTATATATGTTACCGGTTATCTGTATAATTCAGGTATTTTATACAATACCAAGGCAATGTATAGAATACCTGGGGCGTCCAGGCAATGTATAAAATATATGAATATTATTGGCCATTACATTACATACTTTACCTAGGTAATGTATACAATTCCTAGGAATCGTATAGAGAACCTACTGGTCCACAGACAATGTGTAAAATAAATAGAATTTGGTCTATTATAAAAATATAATGAAAAGCTTTCATTTGCTTTTCATTATATTTTTATAATAGATTACTTAGACTTACATTTTCGATTACTTAGAATGTGTGTGAAAGACGAGACCAGGGAAGAAATTAATGTAATTTTAAGGCATTACATAATGTAATTTGCTTACAAGTGTTTGGGTCCTTTGGTCTATTGTAAAAATATAATATATAATGACAGACAAATTAAACATTTTCGATTACTTAGAATGTGTGTGAAATACGAGAGCAGGGAAGAAATTAATGTAATTTTAAGACATTACATAATTTAATTTGCATACAAGTATTTGGGTCCTAAATGAAACTCCGTAGACCGAAATAGTTCTGTCTACGGAGTTAAAAGTAAGGCTTCTATTTCCGGATGGTTATAAAAAAAATAAACACAAGTCTTAGCCTTCTAACTCAATCTGTCCATGTCGGGGTGCCCTAAAATTACATCACCTCGTTCCCTGCTCTCGTCTTTTACACGCATTTTTTTTTATATCCGGCTGCGCATTCGGTATTGTATAGAATACCCAGACAAAGTATAAAATAAACAATATTTCATACATTATACATATTTTAGGTATTCTATACATAGTCTAGGTATTGTATAGAATACCGGATTATACAGGTTGCCGGTAACATAATTATATTGACATAAGTATGTCTGACATCACCACATCATCTATGTACCTGTGTGACAAGTAGGTAGGTACGTGTCATCATGACCTTACTTGCTAACTCAAACAAAGATAGCCCGATAGCCCTTAGGCTATCTTTATTAACATCCTAAACCAAACATATTGATGTTTTTATAGCAACTTTGGAAATATATAAATAATGTTAATACACACTATATAATAAAACGTAACACTAGGAAATATGCATGCAATTTTTTAAAATTAAATAACTAAACTTCAGGTGATCAAATATGTAAAAAAAAAACTAAAATATCTTCATCAAAAACAAAGTTATAAAGTGAAATAAGAAAGAGAAGTACGTCATGGACTTTGACGTCAAAGGCAACTCCTATGGCATCCGTAGAAAACGGCGTCTTAGCGAGAGAGACAGATATATTTGTTTAAAATGTTATTTTGTTTTCACAATAAATATTCTATTTTTGTATATTTATCGACAAACTTGTTCGACAACAAATAGTTCTTTCATGCATGTTCCCTATTATTTATAATTACTTTTTTTTATTAAGTTACTATTATATGTACCTATGTTCAATTATTATTATCCGCGACTCATTCCAAATATAATTAATTTTGTATTTGCCTCATACATATGTAAACAACAAACATTTATTTTTGGTTTGAACCATTTTTTGTATGTAGAGGGAAAATAATTTAAGGTAGGTATACCTACATTAAAACAAACTTTATAATATCGTATGATTATTTAGTTATTTTATAGATTTTAGAATTATATCATTCATTATTGCCATTTTTACTCGTCAAGTCGATTTTTATTTGTATTTACTTCATACTGACTCATACACACATAAGCTGAAAGCTTTATCATTATGATAATGAGAAGTTTCACTTTTTAAACACTTAACTTTTAATAATATCACGTTTGAGACAATGCGACAACACTGTGCTGTCTGCTGTCAATCATTTTTTTTATAAAACAGCGTTGTTCGCAGCCAGTTGCACCTGTCTCTGGATGCCTTTATAATCGAATTGCAGGGTTAAGAGACGTTAGTTTTTCAGGTTCATTTACGAAGTTTATTTATTTAAATTTTATGAACAGCTATCGGTACATAGGCGGACTTAATGCAACAAGGTATTCTCTACCAGATAGTATAAATCAACCTTTAGGTTAAAAAACCAGGCAAGTGCGAGTCGGACTCGCTCATTGTGGGTTCCGTACAAACTTTCATACGAAAACAGTTCAATTCTCGAATTGAGTTACGAAGATTTTTCCGAATCGTAATGAAAGGTTTTTTTTTTGTGACGTAACTAAAAATTTACAGTTTTCAAATTTTTTCCTATACTTGTGCTATGAGACCTTGCTTCATGCCAATTTTCAGGATTCTAGGTCAACGGAAGTATCCTATGAATTGTGATTTCCTTACCTTACCTGTGATACGTTTTTTGCGACATAAACGGCCGTATCTTTTTTTTTTCGTTAACTCAGAAGTTTGATTTTTACAGCTTCAAGGGACCGCAGACTTGAGTATATGGTTTTAATTTCAACTCGATACCTCCTGCACGCGTTGCTGAGACAAAGGGTCTTGACAAACAGACGGACGAACGGACAAGAAAGTGATCTTTTCCTATTGAGTTACGGAACCCTAAAAAGACTAACCTGTGGTAGATGTGTCCAAATAAATATATAGGTAGATATTTGAAATAGAATGAAGTATATTTTTTTAGTTTATTTCAGTACATTATAACTAATAGATAACTAACAGTCCACATCAAAATAAAATCTGTCAATAGTGTTTGTGTTATCGTGTATTTGAATTTTCTGATTGTTCATGCAGATGGTAAATATGATTTTTTAAGAAAATTTCGAAGTTTATTGAGATTACAGCGATGATATGGAAATAACGATAACGTCGTTACGATAGTTTACTAAGTTTAAAATAAATGCAGATTTTAGTGGACATTTATTTGTAAGTAGCCGACCCGACAAACTGTTTTGTCGAACTGAGTTCATATTGTACAAAAATTTTTAAGAAAATTGGTTTAGATATTTCCGGAATTTTTACATTCTTTGAACAGCGTCTGCTTTTAGCTAACTGACCCAACGGAAATTTTCATGTCCCTTGTGGACTAGTACAAAAATTTAATGAAAAAAAAAAACGTTCTCTTCTTCCAGAATTTTGTTGTTTGCCAGCCAGCTATTATTTCCTTAAAATCACTATTCTTACATTCAAATCATTATTCCATTTTTTTAGCCAAATCATAGCAGTTTTCAAGAGATGTTTAAGCACAGCGAAAAGCACTTAATTTTTATTTAGGTATATAAAAGGAGATAATATAATTATAACCAATAACGAATGACCAATAATGATATTATTAGTATTGGTATCAATATAATTATAATTTATACTAACCTTTGGTGACTAAGTGTTACCGCACAGTAGGGGAATTTCCCTGAATAGATATTATAAATAGTATGTCAACGCCTGCTTGTGTTTTGGGATGAGGCTTTAGAGCGCATTCATTGCTAATAATGTTCGGACCACCTAGGATATGATCAAATACCTTCTCACGCTCTGGGTAGAGCGAGAGGAAGTATCAGACTTTTACTGACTAAAATCTACTTTAGTTCTTTCAGTTGCCCTCTAGACTTGTAACTCTTTCAAGCTAACCCACATGCCTGGAATTATGTTTGGACCACCTTTAAATAGAATTTTAAATTTGAACGACCTCAACGCGGCTTATATTTTGGCGCCAAGATAGCTTTGTTTTTGGTAATCAAGAATACGTATGTCATACCTACCTATGTTCTGAGAAAGAGTATAATATAATGTGTGAATCCAAAGTATCTGAGGAATGAGTGACGTGTCTAGGAGCCTTAAGCGGCGTTGCGCCAAAAATATAGCCTTCGTATGTACACGACCTTAAAATTTCTGGATGAATTTCGTGCAGTATTTTTCGTCATACTGTCTAATTAAATTTAAAAATTAAATTGGATTTATAAGCAACCGTTCAAGGGAAATTATTAGTCACAGGAAGCGCATAAAGTTCGAGTCCCGCCCAGGACAAATGTTTGTGTGATGAGCACGATCATTTGTTCAGTGTAATTTATCTGCACTAATATTATAAAGAGGTAAAAGTTTTTTTATATTTTTTTCGTTTCTAGGAGGTAATTTCTGAAAGTAGTGGACCGATTGCTAAAATTTTTTCACCGATAATAACTGCTTTATTCTTGAGTAACATAGGCTATATATATTTTATGTACGTAGGTGAAGCCGTGAGCAAAAGCTAGTCTATAATATGTATGTATTTAGAAATATATAATATACATGTATATGTTATCAGTTGTCTAGTACTCGTACCACAAGCTCTGCTGAGTTTCAGACTAAATGGCGTTGTGTGATAGTTGTGGAATATTATTATATTATTATCTAAAACACGAACATTAGTATTTAAGGTATACCATATATGTATGACTCGTTGTTTATATTCTTACATAAATAAATATTTATTAATTTTAAACTTTATGCAATACTAGCGGTCCCGGCAGACGTTGTTCTGCCCAAAAGAGGGATTTAGTAAAAAAAAAAAAATACCCTACTCTACCCTACTCTACCCTACTCTACCCTACTCTACCCTACTCTACCCTACTCTACTCTACTCTACCCTACTCGTTTCTTTGCTATAAACCACACGGAGCCCGAGACCTTTCCAACGAATGCAAAACCGTGGGAATCGGTTCGTGCGTTATGGAGTTATAGCGTCAGGAAGGAAAACCCGACTTATTTTTATATAGTAGATAAAGGCGGACTTATGCTTTAGACTCTTTAGGAGCCATTCATTTATAACGTAAGATGACTTTTACTAGTTTTTTTACCCCCTAAAATAAGAATATATAAGAATAGTCCGACACCTCCCCCCTGTTTCATAATTATTACGTAGATAAGAATCTAAATTTTTTAATCGTCATTTATTCATTCATAATCATATTTCCATATATTGTATTTTTTTTGCACAATATTTCCATAAAATGAGTTTTTTTTTTCGGTAGGAAAATCATCAAATGTCATCCCCCGCTCTTGTGCGGAGCAGGAGATAGTGTCAGACTTTTACTGACTAAAAACCCAATCCTGTTCCTTCGTTGCCTTTCGTACCAGGGCTGAATCTTCCTTTCAGAAGCCTGCTGGGCCCCTACGGTTTCCTGACATCTCCTTGAGGCGCGCGTGGAACAGTACGCGCCATCGACGACTTGGGCTCGGTCCGGACGGTTACCGGACGGTCGGACGGCGAGTTACCTGAATAATTTGAGCCCTCCTTCAGTCCGACTCCTTACGCAGTCTTTCAGAAATCAATAACGTAGCCATTTATAAGTCAGCATGTTCAACATAATTCGATAGTGATTTTATCATCATCAACGTCATCTTTCGGCCCTTTTCCCTTGTTATTCGGGGTCGCCGCAACACGTTTTTTTCTTCTATTCGGTCCTTTTAACCGTCACGGTATCACTAACTCCCTTTTCTTTCAAATCACTCCTCACATTAATCTATGCGTATTTTCTTTGGCCTCCCTCTTCTTATCTATCCATCCTCATGTTCCATCCTTCCGTAAACATAACAAGACAAACGATTCCCTTTCAACGTTTCGATTACCTATATTAGAGGCGCTTTGAAAGAGGCGCCAGTGCCTCTTTCAAACCACCTCTAATATAGGTACTGATTTCTCACCTAAACCATTCTGATATTTACTCTTATGCTTATATACCTTATTTTTATCTTTAACTTTCATACTTCCTATCTTGTTTCTATAGCTTGCCTCTGCAAGCTATCGTAGCTAGCTAATTAGCTAGTTCCTCTGAACTAAAGGCGAAAATTAACGCCAACCTGACTATACGAGAAATAGGACAAGGTAGCAAATGAAAATGCATCTGCGCAGTTAATGCCTAAATTCTATACCTAACCGAGTAATTTCTAGTTAATAGAATTTTGTTTTAGGAGATATTGAAATAGCTTCTATTTGTCTATAGGCTCTAGACAATAAGATTCTAGGGGCAAGAATTGTTAAAAATTCAAAATATTTAGGATCGGCCGCAAGACATTTCAACAGCGTGGCCAATCCCATTATTGAACTTTTTGACAATCATTATCACTGATAGATTACTTTGTCTGGCTTCGCTTTTGTAACGTAGATGACAAAAAATCTCGATTATTTGTTGAACCTATCAAAAGAATAATCCGCCGAAATTCTTCTTATTTCACAAAGTTCCTTGTTTTCAGAAAACTGAGACGTTAGTTGATGTTAAAACTTTTTCTTCGGTAGTTATATTTGAGGTTCCAATTAAAGCTACAAAAAATCGGATAAAATGTTTCCTTGTTTCAAGTAATAACAAATCTACTAGCAAATAGGAATATCAATCGGCTTTTATTCCTAGGTTTGAAGTTCAGAGCTAGCTTTAATAACCATACAAGCCCCTTTGTTTCAATTTAATCCAAACGATTTGAAAAAGTATTTTAAATTATATAACCTGTAACACCAAGAAAGTTTCGGAAACAACCTCACGTTTTATTGGCCTATTTTTCCCGAATCCTAATTTCCTAAATTGATCCCACAAAAAGTAGAAGAATGGAACCGTTCTATTGTGTCCTCCTTCATTAGATTAAAGGTTTTTCACTGTGAAAGAGGGCCAAAATGTTGAACAAGCCTATAATGCGCGTTACGCTGTGTAACGAGCCGGCGGGTGAGTCAGCAGGGCAGGCCAATATCAGGATCTATTAGCTCACAAGCGAGCCCGACGCGCCACGTTACACCGTGAAACAGACCACCTCGAACACCTCTTTTTTACAATTTTCTACAATTTTTTTTCTTTACCCCACACGAAGAATGTTTAACCTACTAAATTGTATATTATTAACCCAACTTAATCCATATTATAAACTTCAATGTCATTAACAACACATTTAATTAAAAAGTGACCAAATGCCAGATTAAAATATTTGTTTTTGAAATGGAAAAGTGTATTTAAATAAAACCAAGAAATATATTGATTTTCATTTAATATTCCTACTCAATACTTATAACAATTTAACCAATATTTACACAAATAATTTCATCTACACTATGAACAGGAAAAAATATTCAGTTCTCATCACTAAATAAATAACAATCTTATTCTACGCTAGCTATCATAAAACAATAGATATGCTTTTTACATTTATTGCTACTCACAATAAGTACTACCTACATTTTATTCCTAATAGAAAAGAAAGAACGAATCTGTGTCTAATTAAATTAAACGCGGACATACTTTGCATTTACCAATTATTTGTAACATTTTCTGCCGTCATAGTCATTTACATGCTCTCTGAATTTGTTATATTATATTTACACGATTTTTTCACAATGAAACAATTACATTGAATAGCTTTTCACATATTTCGTCTATCTAATCTTTAATAGTTACATAAACCTTAAAGTGAGATCACTTAAAACACGATGATCATGATCCGTTCTGACGTGAGATGAATCATCTGCGGAATGTTCAACAGTAGGCCAATCACACTTAGCCTCAATACTCGCATTAACGTAATAAATAGTTATTATAATACTAAATGCGTTGTAGGTATGTCATCACTATTACCCAGTACTCAGAAACCAGAACAGCAGCACATGGTAGAGACACCAAGAACTGGAATTTAACAGTTCTGTTTACAAGTACTGAATTCAAAACTTTAACAATTAAATACTACAAAACGTATGTTCAACATAAAAATTTAAACACTATCAATTTAACAAAATGATGAATACTAGTGGTGTACTTACAATCTAACATTGCACGAAACATTGTCGCAGCCGATGTGCGCTCGCGGTGGAGGTCACGCGACGGGCAGCAGCGGCGGCGGCAGGTAGCAGGGGCGCAATGCGTGCGCCGCTGCCAGCAGCTCCGCGTGGTAGCGTGCCACATACGCCGGCATCGGCATCAGCACTGGCTGCGGCTGCGGCGGCGACGGCGACAAGCGTGGCGCATCCGGCTGCAGCAGTGCCTCGATCGTGAACGCTCGTCGTGGCCTCTCACGCGGTAACATGGTTATAGTCGCTGTATCTGCCATTTCTGCTGGCTCTGGACTTAGCTGTGGACCCAGCGATGGACTGTATAAACTGGCATTAGGCATAGGTGGTGGTGGTGGTGGCGCACTTGCTTGTCTTGCCAAAAATGCTCTATTGAAACTTGCCAACGCCGCTAATTCCGCGTGCAAGCTGTCTTTGTCGTCTTTCAACAGCTTAAACCTCTTGCGCCTGCGGAGCAGCGAGCCGTTCTCGAACATGTCGAAGGCCTGCGGGTGCAGCGTCCAGTAGGCGCCCTTGCCGGGCCGGTCCGGGCGGCGCGGCACCTTCACGAAGCAGTCGTTGAAGGAGAGGTTGTGCCGCAGCGAGTTCTGCCAGCGCTGCGTGTTGCGCCGGTAGTACGGGAAGCGGTCCGTGATGAACCGGTAGATCTCCGACAGCGGCAGCATGCGCTCCGGGGAGCTCCAGATCGCCATCGCCGTCAGGGAGATGTACGAGTACGGGGGCTTCTGGTCGCCGTAAGATTCACGCGAGGGTCGCGGCATTGTCACTTCCCTCAAAGTCCAGGGAGAACAAGTCAATGTTATTAAAATCAAAAGCAACTACACACGGATCTATGAGCACGTCAGTCCGACGCGAAGTGTGGAGAGGAACTGAGGCGCGGATGGGCCGGCCCGCACGCTGCGGCGGTCGCGGCGGCCGCGGCGCGGTCTCCTGATTGGCGCGCACGACATCCAATGGGGCCCCGCCACTTTCAGGTATGATGTCGGCTTTCGCTCCACTAACAAGGAATTTAAATTGATATTATGTTTATATTGCCTCCAAAATCTTTTGTGATGACACCGCTTTTTATTTAGCATATGTAAATTACGATGATACAGAAAAAGAGATTTGAATTATACTCAGATTTAATTGAATGAGTATTATTAAAATCCATCTCATTGTAATTTTATAAGTGAGATTAACCATATTTATATATAACATGACATGACCGGTCTTTTGTCTGAATCTAAGCGTTCAGCATTATACATTAGCGTGAATACTAATCTAACCTGATGAATACTATGGAAAAAAAATGAAAACAGCAAAGCATTATTTCGACTACATTTAACATATACATCACGTACATCTTCACGATGGAAGCGTACCCATAGCGCGTCGCCAAATCGATATCCCCTAATAACGTACGAGGCCAAGGACTGAGACGTGAAACGGTCTCCAAATCACGAGGACAATAAAATAACAATATTGTTATACCTCCAGTGTTACATTTACTGCCTATTTTCAGTATACCTAATGCCAAATGGCTTAACAGCCCCAACTAGCCTAAATTATGATGTATATTAATATTAACAACTTTCTACCTTTTTACCTTGAGATTCGTAAAACTAGGCTTCTTGTTATTTAGCTAGAAATTATTGTTGTGTCTGCGTGGAAAATCGTTAGGACCATGATTTCTAAAACGGGTGGGTTTCAGTCAGTAAAAGTCTGATACTCTACGATCTCGCTCCACCCGAAGCAGAACTCATTCAATTATTTCTAAACCTAAACAAAAAAAAATTGTGTTTTCTACAAACTTTGCATAATTTTTAATGGGCTTAAATGTAAGAGCTTGTTTCAACACCTATGATTAAGTTCCGTTAACTTACTTGGCAGATAATTTCATAGAAATTCTGTTCCATTTTTGAATTTATTCGGGAAATAGTGACTATTCGGGCATTGTGAAACAGTGTGTGTGCCCTTAGTATTCATAATTTCATAACATTTAAGCCGACTTCTTCATGGCGTCTTTATCATTATTATTAGTTTTGTTACTATTTTGGTGTACAATAAAGTTTATTCTATTCTATTCAATTATTTTAGACAGATGTTACCAAGTCTATTTTGTTTCAAGATGTCCAAAAGTTTCTTTGGAACAATTTCATAAAAGATTTTGTTTTTGTCCGTTCTAATGTGTAGTAGAACTAACAAAAACAATATTGTAGGCATTTGCTGGATATACATCGTGCAACCACTAGTACAGACAGCTACATCAATTGATGGTTCTCACTTTAAAATACCTTAGCAAAGGGGGTATTACTAATTTCACCACTATCTCACCAGATGGAAAACGATAATATAGTTGACGATGGAGCTTACCTAGAAGTAACTTTACAAACTGAACTTAGTGACCCCCCAGATATAGTAACGTCATTTTTGCCAACTTTAAACAGTACCCAGCATGCAAGATGTGCTCCATCGTCGACCACATCGTCGCTTTTTCTCAGGTAAGATAGTGGCCAAGGACAAGCCTATCAATAATTTTAAAAAGATCGGTTAATGACGCTGTCCGTACTTACAATTACGACACCCATTTTGCGTGGAAGCGTTACCTCATTATTGTCAGAAATCAAAACGAAACGAATGTGTAGGTATCTGTGACCACATTATAACTTGTATGGAGCCATGTACCCATTATGTAAACATCGGAAGTATTATTTTTTTCAAGAAATCTTATTGAGAAAGATGAGATTAGGAAGAATTTGTAGCATATCGTAACCGATAATCTCTAAATATTGGCATAATCTCATAGTTTCTATTGACGATACAGTTTCCCAGCATCATCAAAATATTACCATAATCGCACTTAAGTTAAGAAGCTAAGCAACCATAAAGTGCTAATAGAATATTTAATTGAATAGATATTCTAATTGGTTGCGTGGCTGGTGTTACTTGGCATGCTAATCTAACCTACATCGTCCAATCCGGCGATTGGATGCAGTATTGACTTTTAGAAAGCAAAAACATTAATAGACGCATCGATCACGAAATATCGCTTTTTTTTTTTTATTGTTATACCGTTTCCTAAATTCGTGAATGGTTGAGAGGTGAACGATCTGCTACAAAAACATGGCGGTGACATCCGTCTGCCTGCGCGAGCGCAACTCGGTCATGCTTAGGTACTAGGTACTTTTTATGATAGCTATGACCTGGTGGCTAGCTCTCATTTTTGGAGATGCACGATAAGGATATAAAAAGAGGTATACACCTAAATCATATATTGGCCAGCTAAAGCCTTTTACCACCAAAAACAAGTAAATGCATTTAATTTTAAGCTATAAATTTTTTCCTCAATGTTGCTAAACGATGTAAATGAGTTAATAATTTTATACCTACTCCAATCTATGTGCTTAAATTGAACAAAAGTATTTTTCTCGAATTAAATATGATGAATTTTTACATCCTAACCAGAAACCAAATTCAAAATTCCTAAATCGCGCTCGTTCACTCCCGTTGGTTTTCTTAAACTGTTTACTACTTTTTTATTATCTGCCATCTGAACAACGAAATTTATTGAATGCTCCTATATTTCCAAAGCCTTTTTGAGTTGAGAAATTTCCCCTTCTGAGAAATTTCTCAACTCTGAAATCGCGTATAATCGTACCAGATTAGTTGCGGTCGTCCTCTGCTCTAATTTCTTTTATATAATTCCAAATCGATTTTATAAAATCATAATTCTTTGTTGTCATCTAAATTGCAATTATTTGAAATTTTCCAACGGCGAAAAATAAAAACCGTGACGTTACATTATACTAAAGGATAAAAACTACGTAACACAAAACTTCCTCAAAATTGAAGCCGATAAGCCGTCAAGATAATATTATAATTGGAATTAAAAACTAACCGAATATCTCGGACGGTTTCCTTTAAAAGGGAATTAACCAACTTAAGCATGACATGTTCACCTCAAAAATAAATCTTGGCTTTTGATTTTTAAGATATATTTTTGGTTGTTGATGGCGTATTATTAGTCGTTTTAATAATGTGTTTACGCGGGCATACGAGCATCGTAGGTCCGAAGGCTGGACGCTGGAATGGTGCGAATTCGTCACGGATGCTTATCGAGAAGGCACTCGATAAAGGCGGCATGTCGATGTTTTATTATTACAGAGGCCCGTGAGCCCGTGGTAATCACGAGCCCACGCTCTGCTTTCGACGAGACTTCGTGGGACTTATTAAACTGTTCGCTGGCGCTTTTACGACAGAAACGGTTTCGAAATATAGGTTTAGTTTCATTAATGTTCTCCGAATTCGATGGTTATCGATGGAAAAGCTAAATCATAGCCCTACGGATTTATCTGTGTTAAGTTGCATATATACGCTACGCTACGATAGATCCCTTGGAGTGCACCGACCCCCTTCAACTGTTGCGAATAGAAATTTCCTCAGATCTTAATTTTGGGCGGATCATTGAGTCCAAAGCCAAGGTGCTGCTAGGAAACTCGGCGTTCTTGCAAAGATCCGGCGGGACACATCACATATACAAATCAGGACAGCTTTTAAGCACAGGTCCGATCGTGTGTGGAGTAATGCAGCCACATATGGGCTAGTTTTGCAAAATGCCACCTAGCAGTTTTGGACTCAGTGGAAAGGCGTGCGAAGAGGCTAATTAGTGAACCAGATTTGGTTAAGTCCAATCTACGAAGCCTTGAGCACAGGCGCAGGGTAGCCAGCCTTTCGGTATTTTACAGGATGCAATTTGGAGAGTGTGCGCGGGATTGCATGACTTGATTTCGCCATCTCCTTTCTACTATCGGACAACCCGACGTACGGCGAGTATCCACCCTTACGTTGTTGAAACCTCTACGGTCCGGACAAAAGATTTCGCCTCGTAGTTTATACCGCGTACATCGAAGGACTGAAACAATTTGCCTGATGCGGTCTTCCCGCCCGATTAAAATTTAGGTGTTTTCAAGGCTAGAGTGAATAGGCTCTTAATAAACTGGTGCGCCTAACCATCAACGATTGCATCACTGCTTACCATCAGGTGGGATCGCAGTCAAGCACTAGATTATATAAATTAAAAAAATACGCCAGAAATTCTGGCATTTGTTATAATTATTATATAATAGTTATTACCAATGAGCTGTATGTTTGCGTTATTTGATTCTCGGAACTTTTAATACCTCAACACTATAATAAGCATTTAATTTTCCTACGAAATTGTAACGTTTCATAATTTCGCTTTTAAAAATGAAATGATTAAACCACAAATAGATTTTGTTAAGTCAAGGAAAACGAGGTAATTGGAACGTGTGTTAGATGATATAATTAATTGATTTTCCTTATTTCCTTAAACGGATTTATTCGCATACTTCGCGGCACTTCTGCTGCTCTTACGTGACAAATAGTGTTTACTATATGCCATGAACCAGACTATCCCATAAATACAGAAAGATTTTTTTCAATCCGTCAGGAAGTTCCAGAGATTTTAACGAACAAAACAACTGTTCCATTTTTTTATATTATTATAACTAGCTGGATCAGCCATCGTTGTTCTGTCATGTGATTTATCAAAGAAAAAATGGGGGGTGGGGGTAGGAGGGAATAATTACATAACCGGATCTATTCTCAGACTTACCAACAAACAAAAAAAAATATAAAATTGGTCAAGCCGTTTCAGAGGAATTCGATAACAAACAAGGTGACACGAGATTCTTATATTATAATATTAGATATACAATATAGTTTTTTTTTTTTTTTAATACTTATCCCTAAGCATCGGACAAGTGTTGGCACTTGACGGCAAATATTTTAGTGACGCTGGCTATTGAGCGGACTCAACACAATAAACTCTAAGCAAGTCCGCCGCTACTCACAAAAGCTCTCAGGGTGCTTTCGTCATTACTTGCATATTTTTTGTTCCAAGTAGATCGAATTTTTTCGCGCGCCCTCGCGATTTAGCCACAGGGTGATTTATGATAAAAGTTATAAGCGGCACTTTTAATATCAACGAGCCTTTTAAGCTTTAGCCCTTTGTAGATGCCGACGGGGAGATAACCTAATTAACAAACGTTATATATCATTGGGAGAGCGAGCGCAAATATGAGATTTTATTTATTAACAGGTCTTGGAAAAGTGGTAATGTATGTGGGGGATGTGCGAGGGGTCGTATATTCATCGAGTCTTAATTGCTTCTTATCTCACATCTGCAAGTCGGTGAGATCACAATTTGTATGTATAACGTGGTACGTACCGATGGGTCCGCCTACACCGGGCGCTGCGGAACCCGACCCGGGGATACTCCCCCTAGGCATAGCTTGCGGTTTTATATTGACCAATATATCTATAAGTAGGTATATACCTAAACAAAGTGGAGTCATTTTCGAAATCTATTGTAATTTAAAATTAGACAGCGTCTCAATTGGACTAACCGCTATAGTATTTAAAATGTACCTATCATATATGTAGGTAGTTAAACGTATCGAGTCATTTAAATTCAATTTATCATTGTTAATAGCTTTGTTCGATTTAGGCATTGAAATTATCGAAACAAATCAAAAACGTGTGTAGAAACAAAAAAGGTGACTCTCTATTTTGTTTTTTGATACTCACTTTCTATATACGATTACATATAATAAAATCGTAGAAATGTGGACGGATGTTTTCCATTAGCTTAAAAATGACTAAACCAATCTGTTAAAATTTTATTTATCTATGTATATAAAAGGGGAAACTGACTGACTGACATATCAACGCGCAGCCGAAACTACTGGGATTAGGAGCGTGAAATTTTGCACAAGGTTTCCTTTTATGACGTAGGTGAACACTAAGAGAGGATTTTCCAAAATTCACCTCCAAAGAGGATGAAACGGGGGTCTAAAGTTTCTATGTAGAAACCTTCTTATCCACGGGTAAAGCCGGTGGCAGAAGCTAGGCTAGGTATAAATTGCCACCCTACTTGCTATGGGGGTGAGCAATAATCCACTGACTGACATATCAACGCACAAGAGCCTAGGAACGTGAAATTTTGCACAAGGTTTCCTTTTATGATGTTGGCGAGTATTAAAAAAGGATTTTCCAAAGTTTGTATGGAGAAAACTACATTCATGCGAGTGAAGCCGCTGGCAGAAGCTAGTAACATAATAAATAGAATATATAGTACAGTAAGACAATGGAACCATCATAAAGTATGGAGTAACTCATGTAACGACTCGGTATTCGTAAGCTCAACCAAATCATCCTATAACCGCAAAGATCTCTCGTCACTTCACCATAAAAGCCAAAACACTCAAAAGAAACACTAAACCTTGCATATGAAGAAATGAAGGTGAATATTGTCTGTTTCGAAACTGAGTTAACCACTTTTGCTGGAAGACATATTATGCCGCATGTCGACGTTAAAGAGAATCCGATTATTGTTATTGAATTACTTATCTAGAGATTGCGTGTACCGGGACACAGTACAAAAAGTTCAATTACTCAACTCCACGAGTAATTAATAGGTTATCAAATTAGTTATATGATTTATTGTCGCTTGCTGTCCAATTGTGTTTCTAAACGTATTCTTAAAATGACTTATATTAGTGTAACTGTTTAGCAACTTTGTTATACCTAACAGCCTGTGAATGAATCTGGTAACGGCCTGTACACAGTGACCACTTCCAAATTTTAAAGTATCTCACTAAAATCCAAAATTACTTGAACATAGAACGTTTTTTCCTTAATTTGAGTTGCAAGTGGATCGTTAACCAGACTTTAGTTTCCGGCCACCTTACGTGCAGGCTTGCGGATGGTGACTAATAGGAAGCTCGTCGTCCGCCGTCTTCAGAGCCGGGTCGATGGTGCGTCGTGTTCCACGTGTACCTCAAAGAGATGTGTGAAAGAAAATAGCCCTGGCCCTGAAACGCAAAAGACAACTTTAGGAACACAGGTGGGTTTGAATCGGTAAAATTCAGACACTCCCCCTCGCTCTACCAAGAGCGTGAGGAATTATTGATAACTAGCTTCTGCCAGCGGCATCGCCCGCGTGAAAATAGGATTCTCCATACAAATTTCTAACCCCCGTTTTACCCCCTTAGGGGTGGAGTTTCGTAAAATCCGTTCCTAACGGATACCCCCTATAAGGAACCTACCTGCCAAATTTTAAGTGTGTAGGTGTTATTATAGTTTCTGATAATTCGTGATTAATCAGTGAGTGGTATTTCCCTTCTATAGATTTCCCACCTAAAAAACAAGGCATTTGCATTCTAAACAGAATCATGCTAAAAATGCATCATTTAAATTAAATAATATCTAAATTGCGTAACAAAAAAAAGTAAGGGATTGCTAATTCACAGCTTCGCTCAGCACCCGTCGCCGCCTGTTTCAGCCAGTCGCTCAATTGCACGAGCATCATGCAACGCCTCGCAAGCGTGGGATATGTAATTTTGTAATGGAACCTAATGATGCTCATTATCATTCAGTTTAGATAATTTGTTATTGCCTCAGGTAATTTAGAATTTACTTTATAAATTAGTGGAATTATTGTGCACTTAAAATCTAAACTAATTTAATTGGCCCACATACAAATTGAAAAGCTGTTTATTGAACAGTATGAATAGTGAAGGTTAATGTTATTAAAAACTAATAATAGAAATAAATTAAACTGATTGAGGTATATTTTTATTGGCGTTCCAAAATAATTTTGTTGGTTTTGCAAAACTGTCGCAAACTTCTTTTGTATTTATTTTTTGTTCTTTAAAAAAACGTTGCCCCATTAGTTTGGGGCCACCGTTGACGCGGGCATGCGGACGGCAAGCAATGGGTAGATCGCCGTCTGACAGTCCGGTAACCGTCCGGACCGAGCCCAAGTTGTCGACGGCGCGTACTGTTCCACTCACACGCGCCGCAAGATGTCAGTAAAACGTAGGGGCCCAGCATTGTCGAAGCTAACTGGAGCCAAGGGTCTGCTTCTGAAAGGAAGACTCGGCCCTGGTATGAAGGGCAATGAAGGAACAGGAGTGGGTTTTTAGTCAGTTAAAGTCTGACACAACCTACCGCCCCGCTCAAGAGCGGGGGATGGCATTGGATGATTTTACTACCGAAAAAAAAAAACTAGTGTGGGGCAACGTTTTTCAGTAATTCCTAGGAATTAACTCTATGTTGTGGATGCGTTTACAAACATTTAAACTCTCATGCACATGACACCCAGACCCGGAAAAATTTTTTAGGCCAAACCAATATTTATTCCCTGCAGGCATTGAACCTGCGACACGTAACACAGCAGCCGATCGCTCAACCATTGCGCCTACTGTGCCATCATTATTGGTTTTGTCAGTGCATTTTATCTGAGAGAGTGACAAAGATTTTCTCCGTGACTCTCGATTTACCGATGAAACATGCCATTGCTATTGCATCATGACAATTTACGCACCTAAAAATCTTCTTTCATGATCCAAATTTATTAACATCGCACTTATAATGGCGAAAGTTTGTATGAATGAGTGAGTGTATGTTTGTTACTTCTTTACTCTCAAGCAAAATTCTTCAATTCATTTTTTTTCATGAAATTTGGCCCACGGCTAGACCATGTTCTGGAATAGGACATAGAATATTTTTTAACCCGAGAGTATGTTCTATTGGGAAAATTTTCTAGAATTACGTATCCGACGCCGCTGAGAGAAAATAGTCGACTAATACTAATAAATTTAAAAATAGTCGACTAATACTAAAAGAATTTCTTGTTCACAAATTTTATTACTTAGACAAATAAATATTTTTTCTTATTTTGATTGTTTTTTTAGTCAGTTAGGTACTTTATTATTTGTATCCAGTGGCCGATTAGCCATGTAGTAAATGATACAGGGCCCGCGCGTTCCCAAAAATTGTTCGTAATCAAAATTAGTAAGCCAAAAACCAAAATTATCTATACTACATGAAATCTAAATACAGCTGATTATACACAAAATATTTATTTTATCTATATTAATTTAAAAAAGTTCTACACAGGAGGCCCCTTGATCGATTTGCTACAGGCCCCGCACTGGGTTAATCTGCCACTGTTTGTATCGAAACTTTATCCAAAGTCAAAGTTTCTAATGTTTTCAATATTACGTTATTATTGTATTACGTTAGAAACCATTCAAATCTGCTGGCAGGGGAATCTGTCAACTAACAGAATAACAATGCACATGCTGAAATGTGACGTCACTGCCATTAAGTTGCGTGAGCAAAAACAGATAGCGAGATACGCCCCCACTCTTTCTCATTCCATTATTTGAAATGCTAATTGCTGTTTCATTTAATAACCAATTTTGTATCTGTTTACAGAACAACTTTTTAATGAAAATCATTTTTTCATAGCAAGCTTTTATAGCGCGGTCTGTAACTTTACGATTACCAATACTCATCAAGACCATTCCAAAAGTTCAAACACGATAGGGTTATCTTATTACCGAGTTACTATGACCATCTTCCAGCTCCATCATTAGATCCTGGTTACCATCTAGCACCAAAGTACCTACTAGTCAAGACGTATCAAACGAGTCCAAAATCGATTGGATGTCGTTTAACTACCAAGTTCTTATGGCCACCAGGTTCCATCATCAGATTAGCGCCATGTTATAATAATTTTGAATTGTCATCTGATTACACATCATGCAAAATTTCAGCTCGATCGGTAACTGGAAAGTGGAGCAAAATAATTTAATTTGCAAAATTTGATTAGAGAAAAACATCGAGACAGGTGAAACTAGATAAAAGCTTGTAAAAATGATCTATTTCTAGTATTATTTGTTGTTTAGTACATAATATTGTACAAATATAAACACAGGCAAACACTTAATTCCAACTTCAATGTTGAACCACTGTTAGTCTGTCCACTGTGTTATCGGAGCGTGGGTAGATGAGCCTCGTGTCAGTTCCACCTGCAGCGTTAGTGCCCCGACAGACGGGCCTTATTTATGAATGGCGACCTTTACCGCCCCACGAAAGATATCAGTTATGAAACTCGTCAATACCGACCAATTGTGGTCTAAAAGTAGAAATCATGAAAACAGGTGTGGGGTGTGGACTGTATAGTTCAATGGAACACGTCGTCTATTACAATGATCACAGATTTATTTATATATTATCTGTCTTTACACGATTTAATCACTTAGTTATACGATTACAATTTTCTACATAGTCCTTTTTTTTATTGATATAAACCAGTGCTGGACTGCGATCCCACCTGATGGTAAGCAGTGATGCAATCACTGATGGTGAGGTGCACTAGTTTTTTAACGAGTCTTGCTCACTAACGAGTCTTATTTATCACACACAATGAGAATCAACAATAATCAAGTCACAGTTTATAGATTTACAATATACACAAAGAAATAGTCCACATATACACACAAACAGTTCACATAGGCAGAGAATTAGAGTCACATAAAGAGAGTTACATACAGAGAATTACTTACGAGACGACTTACACTTACTACTTACTGACTTATTCTTGAGGATCAGACGAACTGTGTCGACTGTATGAATTTGGTCTATATTTATACTACATTTTTGTAGGTGCAAGTCGTGCTCGGGTTAACCCTGATATTTTCCGGTGTTCGTTGGCTCGTCCAATGGATGATGAGCAGCTCCCGCGACCTGTCTGCGCAACCTGTCGCGACCTATAGCGACCTGTCTGAATCCACATGGTAATTCCATTTGAGCGGCGCCACTTTACATGCAACGAGTTGTGGAGTATTAGGCATGTTTCTATATGATATCTATGTGCTCATATGAGTGTATGTACGATCTCTATGTACACATATGAGACATTTGGACAGACTGGCCTGTTGGTCTAGTGGTTAGTGGCCCTGACTGCTATGCCGGAGGTCGTGGGTTCGATTCCCACCCAGGACAAATGTTTGTGTGATGAGCACGATCATTTGTTCTGTGTCTGGGTGTAATTTATCTATATATGTATGTATTTAGAAATATATAAGTATGTTTATCAGTTGTCTAGTACCCATAACACAAGCTCTGCTTAGCTTGGGACTAGACGGCGTTGTGTGATAGTTGTGGAATATTATTATTATTATTATTATTATTATTTCTCGTTGTGCCTGGGCGTCCTTCACAACAGGTGTGCGCTGTTTTCAGTCCAGGTGGTCAGAAGTATACACAGTCAGCATATAGTACACAGAAATAGACGAGGCTTTTATTGGAATTGTGTTCATAAAAATAGGATCGGTGAAAATCACATTATAATAATATAAAGAAGACAGTTTGTATGTACATGTTTCTTACTCCCTGTGATTATATGCTGAATTAGGATAAGGGATATTTTTTTTCTAATGATCTTTTTATATATATTTTTTTTTATTACCACGCAGGCGACGCTGCTGGCAGCGTCTTGCACGTATTAACTAGTCAGGATGGTAAAATGGAGATCTAATTATGTTATATAGTCAGATAGATAGTAGAGAATTGAAATTCACTAAATACCAAGTCAAACACTTGCATTTTAGCAATAAGTGACGTAGAAGAAGGTTAATGATCTGAAATTTCGTTAGTTCAAAATAAATCAACTTCCACTTACGCATTCAAAAGCCTTATTAAACCATTAACCATCAGAAACAATAAAAACAGAACTGTAGCTAGGTAGGTATTAAAAAAAAAAACATGAAAAAAAACTAAACAGTAGAAGTTTATGTTAGTTTTGCTCAAAGCAGGCTGAGCAAACGGAGTCGCCGTCACGTCAAGTCGATGTTATCACGAACTGTACCTGCACACCACCACGAACCTGCTAGAAATCATTAACTTACGACACTTTAATCACTAAGGCACTTTACATTGCTGTACTAACACATGTGTACGTAACTATTCTTCGAAGTAAAGCAGCAATAGTTATCGAATAGGACATTATCGTTGAACAAACCTATGTTATGGTACAGGGGAACGGAAACGGAAGCGCCAGGTTGTGCTGGTAATGAATTTGCGGGGTGGGCGCCGCCCTACAAATAAATTGCCGCTTAGTTTCCTTGTTTTGTTACAAAACCTCCGGCTGAACCGACTCGAATGAATAACGGGCCAGTGTGTGTTCTCAAAAGCTTATTGTGAACAGCAGATTAAAATTCTAACCTCATTATTATTTCAAATAGAATCTTTTTACAGCTAAACCGCTAAAAATTGAGTTTCACCCAAAAACATAGATTTCTTATCGCGTTGTGCAATCAGAACTGCAATAACCAAAACTGTATTAACTTCTGAATGAAGCTCATGACCGTTAACTGAAATAAATCCGCAATGTATTATTATATTACATTTTATAATTTTTTGCTACGGATATCAGATTTATGTTATCGTGGATTAAGACTTAGTCTTTTTGTGGCTTCATAAATTTAATTTGCGCGTTGAAAAAAGGTATTGAATTACTCTTTATTAAGCTAAACAAAAAGTGACTCACGTGATGGGTGTATAAAAAGGTAACAAAGCGGACCGTTACACGGCAATTGTACGAAATTCAATTTGTGAACACCGCTACGCACCGCTCAGCTCCGCACAGCTCCGCGCCACGCCGCAAACACTAGCGCCGTGAATAACAATTATTGTGTTGATTACCGCACCGCGGCGCGTCTAATAATTCACTCTATAGCCTAAACTCTGTAATTACGCGGATGGAAACGTCGGCTCACCGTTTGAGATAAAAATCGTAGCAGGCCAGTGTGCGCCGCTCGCCGCTCCGTTCCTACCGCCGCCCTCGGTAATTGCGGCCTTTCGTACAAACAACATAAACATTTATTTTGTTATGATCAAGCAAACGTTTTGTTCCACACAGATACATACGATATTATTGTGTTATCTTTACTCATGTTTGTGCACTCCCCTCTTGGAGAACGGTTACCAGAACGCTTTATAACTGCAGTTTAATTTTCTGCCTTTTTATGACGATTATTAAACGGTGCTTCGATTTTATCATTTCTAAGACATGCATTTTTTATTTGAAGCTATCTAAGTGTCTGAAAATAATCCTTTCAATTGGAAATAGGGAGACTTTTTGACTAGCGCCTTTGTATTCCATTTTAGAAAATGATAGAAAAAATGTCAAGGACAGTCTCTGGGGCAACGGGTAGTGGCAATAGGTATGCTAAGTCATTCTAAGACCTAAGCTGAAGTGTTTACACATCGACGCCGCTCACTGCGGTTATGTCGGCGCAAAGAGTTACTGTGGCCCTGGACCGTAAAGGGCAAGTGAAGGAACACAAGAATTTTAGTCAGTAAAAGTATGATACGCCCTCTCGCTCCTCCCAGAGCGAGAGGAATATTAGATGATTTCTGCACTAAAAAAAGGAGCAACATTCATTTAAAATTAATGTTCAAAATAGTTCTTAAATCAATCACTGACATTTTGTTTTGACTATTGCTGATAGAATATCACATTGACCAGGCCCTCTGGTTCGTTCATGGCTAAGATATCCATCATCATCATCACCAGCTTGCCGCAGTCCGCTGCTGCATTTAGTTCTCTTCAATCGCAAGTATTTATCACCGTTTAAAGATGGCTGGTTGAGTTTACATTATTTACGTCAACTAACTATTTTACCGGGTAAAGAACAACATTAAATTTATGATGAACTGACAATGAACATCTCTGTATTAGTTAGCTTTTTACTTTCTGATCAGTTGATACGAAACATGTAATTTTTTTAACCAAATGCCTCTTTTTGTTTGGCTTTGCCAACGACCTTGTATACCCTACGGACTAGGCTTTGCACGATTTATGCATTTGGCCAGAGTTAAATTTAGAAATTATCATTTTTTTCGTACATCATATAGTTACTTTGCAGTATATTGGTAGTAAATGTATCGTCAGCCTTCTCCGCAAGTTTCGGTGATGTAGTCAATATTAAAATAATTGTCTCGGCTTATTTTTACTGAGATCGCGCCTGTTTCAGTAATGTCACATACCTACTATTCAGTTGTGTAGACACTTGAAATATAAAACTACATACATTTTTACATAACTACTTATATCCACTAGGAATCAATTTGCGAATAGTTAAAATGTACTCGAAAAACTCCCCCAGAATGACATTATTAAACACGTTAAATGTGAACGTCACACCACACAGTCATAACCACATGGCAGATTAACATTAATACTCACATAGTTTCCAATTCATTCAATTCTGAGAATTAATTAATTAAAATAATCCATTATTATAATTAAAGCGAACCTGATATAATTTTAATTAGTCAGATATATTAAAGTTTTCCTTGTGCAATATCTAACAATATCCTTGTGTAGCATTTTAGCGGAAAATACTTATTAATCACTATGCAAATACTTATTTATTAACTAATGAGTTTTTAGTATGTACAGGGATAGCCCTATTACCTAACATTTAATTAACTACTAACATTGACGTCAATGTTAGTCATTAAGGAATCAGCAGATTAGCCTTTCCAGAAAATTAAAGTATTGAATGGACAAACTGTGAAATCCATGTAAATCTATTTATATAAAAAGGGATAAAATATAATGACCACCAAAAATAACTCGGTGACCAATAACATATATTACTTAAAATTTAAACAAATCAGCAAAAACATTAAACCTAAAATTACAATGCTACTACTTACTTTAGTCACAACTGCACTTTAAATCACCACTACCATGAACCCCAAATTTTGTAAATGATCACTAAATTTTAATGACCAAATTATTGCGCAATTTCTATCTAAATACACCGTTTGATTGCCATAAAATATTGTTATACTACCAAATATTGTACATTAGACCCCGCAATCCCCTTCGTGGTTATTTTTTTTTTATCCAACCAATAATGTCCTACTTTTCTTCCTCCAACATTTGGGTTTATTTACTATTTTTAGGTATATAAAAATGCTGCAAATAATTCACTTTTATTATAGGATAAAAAGATGTTACATATTTAAATGTCATTTTATATTAAAATTCTGTTCAATTTTTTTTGATCATTTTTGGATTATACAATTATAATTTGCAGCTGGTTGCTTTAAATAGGATCACAAATTGTAAAAATTTTGGTTCTAATTTCAAGTTAAAGTGGGAATTTAATTTCAGTGATCATTTACTTTTTTGCTATTGCATTTTACTATATCTGGTGGTTAGTTAAAAATAAGACCTATAAAAATCAATTGCTGTTCGTTAGTCTCGCTAAAACTCGAGAACAGCTGGACCTACTTTTAATCATTCTTTTTTTTAGTGCTCCTGCATAGGGATGAAGGAAGGTTTAAAAGCAAAAAAATAGGTAGGGTAGGGTAAGTAAATAGGCAGCGCAGGGTACGTAGGGTAGGTTAGGATAAGTAGTAAGTTGACAGGAGCGAAGCCGTAGGTAAAAGCTAGTATATTATAAATGTGAAAGTAGCTCTACCTGTCTGTTACGCTTTCACGGTTAAACTACTGAACCGATTTTGATGAAATTTGGTACGAAGTAAGCTTGAGCGTCAAAGAAGGATGTAAGCTACTTTTTATCTAGTTTTGACTTCGATTTCGCATCCGCTATAATCAACGTTCACACGGACGAAGTCGTGGACAAAACCTAGTTGATACAAAATCGTGTTTTCAGTTTCAGGAAAACTTATACCGATGACAGCGAGAAATATGACGGAGTTTTTTTTTCCTGCTTTGCACGGTTTGATCACTTAGCCAGTGTCTAGTTTAGAAAGTATTTAGTTTTTGATACAGAATACAGTCACTTTGTTTTCTATTATAATGCGAATAATCTTTTTACAGTATTTGCTAGTAATGATAGAAAAAAATTGAATAGAATAAACTTTATTGTACACTAAAAAAACCGGTCAAGTGCCATTCAGACTCACGCACTGAGGGTTCTGTACAAACTTACCTATGAAAACAGTTCAATTCCCGAATAGTGTTAAGATTTTTTTTGTGACGTTTCTACAAATTTACTGTTTTCAGATTTTTTCCTATACTTGTGCTATAAAACCTTGCTTCATACCAAATTTCAGATCTATCTAGTGGCATTTACGCTGTGATGTTTATCTGCACTTGCATCAGCCACCCCAGAACATTCTGCTGCGCATATAAGATGTGTTGGCGCAGGAGTAACGTGGATACACGTACCACGCCAAAGGCCTACCCAACTCCCAAGACAATACGTTCATCACGTCTGGCCTCTTTTCATCCTTGCATGCCAAAGCATTGGTTTCTAAAACAGTTGGTAAGTCGGCGGTGACAAGGGTTTGATGGATGATGTCATTAATACTGGAGTGCCGTACTAGCCACCCAGCGCTCTTACTGCAGTATAGACCGTGGTATTGGAGGCGATGAACTGCTTTAGCGCACTGATAACTACGTGGTCCACTAGAAGCATCCAGACGCAGGCATGTAGCGATCCGGAAGTTGGTATCACTCAGTACTGTATCTAATTTGGGTGACGATGGAGCCAGAGGCTCGACTTACATTCACCCACAGTCAGAAGGCGCCCACGCTCAGTCACAGTACCAGTGGATGTATACTTAAATAAAGTTATTCCGCACCAACCTACAGAACGGATGGTGCATCCGACTGTCTCTGGGAAGATGGGTTCAGTAGCAACGCCGTGTCCAGGTAAACCACTTTTCTGGCGATCACAGCATCGTCAAGCACTACTTTCGTAGTTTACCAGTGATGCGGTTAAAATTCTTGCTAGGACCGAAGACAGGCACACGGGTAGGTTTACATTATAAGTTTTGTAGAGTAATAAGGATGACGTATAGTAATCAAAGTTCACATAAGTACTAAAGGCATCTCCAATTTACCAAAATAACAATAACTGCGCTACTTTGCAGTCAAACAAACACATTAATGCATGTTTTGTTTACGTATCAAAGCTTATAAGTAGTAGATATCGTGAAGCATATCGTAGTTCCGTAACCATATAGTTAGTTTCTGAGAAGGTTGGTTTGCGGCGCAGCGCGGCGTTCAAATTACAGGGGCCAAGCCCGCTCTGGCCCGAATCTACGCTGCCCAAACAATCGAATTAGCTGTAATGACTCTCATGCACCTAGTAGTTTAGTCCCCTTTCGGTGCCGACGACTTTCACTTGTAGTAATATGATATCGTTACAATAAGAAATACGCAGGTATTGTTATTGGTGTCAAGAACTATCGAAAGATTTGTTAACTTAATTCGACTGTGCTACAAGAAAGTACTCCTACTCAAGAATGTTTCGAAGCACACATGTTTCTACACAACATACCTTCTATTTAAGTTGAATTTACATTAATTTAGTTCGTCCAACGATACCCATGATTAATGTTCACGAAGCGGCATTAAGTAAAAGATAAATTAACGTCATTTTAATACCTACTCCCATACAGGCGCTGGATCCATACAAAAAATCCTATTAGCCGGCAGAGTTCATCCAAACATTAGACAAAAAGCCGGGCATCGACTACATAAATACATAATATTGACGAGCCGCTACCAATAATTACCGTTTATTACAAAGGGTGAAATAAAGCGCATTCCAAACAGGTAGGTACATGGTACATTCGGTAGTACGTGTCACAGGTCATGTCTAAACTCATCAATCTTAGCTCCATTTAATGTTCGAATAGAATACGAGTGAGTGAGTGAATGTGTGAGTGAGTGAAAAGCTCCGGCGACGAAACAAAACTGGCTCGCGTGCACAATGAACGAGTGAACAAGAACGATGCCGCGCAAATGGAATACGGCCGGCGACGCCATTGTCGATACACAAAAGAAAGGCAATCATTCGACATGAATAAATATCTTTGAATAATGGGAGCCTCGCTGCCTATAATGAAATGTTTTATGTATTGAAATTATCGCGTATAAATCGCTTTTATATGACGCTACACTTCCTTGTTAATGTTTGATTCGCGGTTTCGTTATCATATTTAGGTTAATTCGCGTAGTGGTTCATTAAACAGTTTACAGTATAAAGTAAATACTCAATCATAACAAAGAATACCTACATGCAAAAGATGGCATGGTTAACCATTTTTTGACTATTGTGGTGGTGAATAGGTTCTTAATATACCTACTAGTGCGCTTTACCATCAACGATTACATTACTGCTTACCATCAGGTAAGATCGCTGTCAAGCACTATTTCATATAAAGACAGAAAGAAAAACATTTATTTGTGACACGCACAGGACAAAAGACAATAAAATAAAAAGTAACTACTTAATCTACAACATTATTTTTAGTACATGCGAAACCTGAATATAGTTGGTTCAGAATCAGTAACTGAATCGATTCCAATAATTTTTACACCATGTTATATTTTTTTCCTAAAAATATTTAAAAAGGTCTCAAGTTGGACACCACCGACACCAAGTAGGTACAACACAGGTCACGGTAGGTCATAGCTGGCATTAGGTGCCAGCGCACAGCTGAATGAGGGAGCAAAACAACCCCTCAGTCCGGATAGCCCGGTGACCGTGTATTTGTGTGGACAACCAGGTAGCATAACAAGCTTATAACTTCGTGATTTTTCATGATCATCATCATTTCATTTACTAAAACTAATGTTGTATAAATAGTAAACTTAAAATAATATATATATATATATAATTAAAAATAAAATACCTGTGCGAGGCCAAAAAGGCTTCTATCTAAGCATATGCTGCGATATTTGATCATATCATTTAAAAAATATATATTGGTAAGCATGTGAAGAGGAGGAATGGAACACATGTTACTGAAAGAGTTATGAGTTTACATGTGGATAGATGGACAGGGATGGGGAGAGGGAGGCCAAAGAAAAGATGGATGGAATGTGTGAGGAGTGATATGAAAGAAAAGGACGTTAGTGATAGCGTAACGGGTGATAGAACAGAATGGAAGAAAAAACCATGTTGCGCCGACCCTAAATAAAACGAGGATAAGGGCAGGAAGACGATAATGAGGCTCGCGCTTGACCAATATCTCACCTGATGAAAATCGACGATGTAGTCGACGATGTAGTCGACGATGGAGCGCGCTTGCCCAGAAGTATCCTGTTCACTCTTGCCTTAATGACGAAAGCTCGTTACATTATACCTACACAGATAATAATGCTTCATCTTTATCATCGAAGACGAAGACATGTGACATTCACCAATCCGCACTGAGCCCGCGTGGTGGATTACGGCCCATTCCCTCTCCTAGAAGAGAGAGAGGAGGCCTAAGTCCCAGCAGTGGGAACATTAAAAGGCTGATAATGCTTATGCTTCATCATCATCCACAGACTTCGCCCACTGCTGAACATAATCCTCTCTTTTCTTGTACCAATCTCCATGTTTCTGTGCCAGTCACATCCATTATTTGTTTTCTTATGTCGCAAACCTTCGTCCAGTACGGCAAAAATATATTGACTGCTCGGAACTTCGAACAATTGCCTGCGCAGTAATTCTTTTTATGAATCATATACCTAGAAAATTCGTATTGCGTATTTTTTTCGAGTAACAATAGTTCAGAACGCCAACTTTAGTGTGGCCAATATATTTTGACCGTAGGTACTGTAATGATGAACTCGGGATGAGGTCCATTCGCTGTTGGTAACCAAAAAATTAAATAATTTTAATTTTATTTTTAATAACAAATATGGTTGCCATGCCACATGTCAACCAAAAAAGGTTATGGTACCAAGGAAGTTCTGCTACATTAAGTTAAATCGTCGTCACAGTACCTATGGTCTATATACCTATATACCTCTTCGGATCTCAACGGTTGATCTCGATCTATTATTAGACGTATGCCAAATATAAAACGCTCCATGGCTCTCTGAGCAAGTCTGAGCCTGTGCACAGCCTCCTGCGTAAACATTCAACAATGATTACTTACTTATACCTAAAGTGGTTCTGGAGTGGTGACCGAGCTCCGGAAGACACAGTGTTGGAAGGCCTCCCACAAGGTGGACCGATGACCTGGTGAGAGTCGCGGGAGTGCGATAGATGCTAGACACACAGGGCTGTTCCTTGTGGTAACACTTGGGGAGGCCTATGTTCAACGGAGACGTCTTTCGGCGGAGATGATGATGATGTTACCTAAAGTGAACGTGTCTAATATTGATAATCTTATGAAATGTATAATATATTACATAAATAATAATATAATATTATTAATATAATATTAATTGTATAATATATTATTACATATCTATTTTAGGAATTGTCGTTCCTGCCTCTAATGATATATTATTACCACCTCTAACCGTCTTTTCCAATTCTCCGAATGATTGCAGCCAAAATTTACGTAAATAGAAACTAAACTTCCCAAATTGCATCACAATACTATCGTAAAATATCATGGCAATTAATTAGATCCATTAGAACACACATCTAATTAGCTTTATGAGCCTATTACTGCAAACAATACATAATTACCTGTTCTCAGTAAACAATAGTCCTAAAAAAAATAATTTATCATTTAAATCCCAACATTGTTCTTAAATAGTATCACTGAGCTTTCGTAAAATACAAGGAAACTGATGCCATTCGTGCTCCATTAGTGGTTGCGGTCATACGCTAGATACCTATAAATTGTACATAGGAAACATTGGTATATACCTATTGGCGGAAAACTTAATTTTAAATATAATAAACGTGGTCCCACTCTAGAAATTACTCCTGTATAATAAATGCTTTTAAAAACATTTAAACTCAGAAACACCCACACACAGAAAACTATCTGTAGGCCATGCAAATATTTTTTTCGTGTGAGAATGGAACCAACGATACGCAGCTCTGCCGCCCCATAAATAAATTAAGTTCTAAAACTAGTCGTGTCGTCAAAAGACTTGGAGCAAATGTTCGGCCTTGATTTACGAACGTTGAAGATTTGACGACGCAAGCACTTTGTGTGATTATTTCATCACCACTGCTCTCAAAACGGTGGAAGAAAAATATCTTGAGTAAAAGTCTTAAAACCAAAAACTTCAAAGACGTTGGATATCGTCCATCCTGCGCTGAGCACACGGGGCATTTTGGCCCAATCCTTCCTTATTATTTCTTGCACACACAAAAAAAAAATCTGAACCTTAATACAGTGATTTGATAATTAATGTACAAAGGCGAGCTTAACAATGAGTTTTCTCCCAGCAAACCTAGAAGGATACCTAAAGGTCCGGAAGGCCATAGAGAGGAGGTGTGAATCTCAGCAGTGGGAACATTATAGACAGCCTCTCTTGCAGTTTTTTTTTATCTCCTAACTTGATAAAAGCGGCTACGGTGATACGAACGAGGCGCTTTCAGTTATGAATTGATTTTTATTCAGTCGACATTCTACTTTGATATTTAGATCAGATCTGATCAGACAGATAGAGCACTAGCTGAAGACCAAGAGCCAAACAAATTTAGCTAATAGTTTAGTTGTGATAAGTTTTTTTTTTGAGGCGGAAAACTATCCAACGATTTCTCTTGCTCTAAGGTGAAACGATATGGTGTGTCAGACTTTTACTGTCTAAAACCCACCTGTGTCCTTCACATTTTCAACAGGATCATGGTATCTCTTTCTAAAATTCCGTTACCCTTAATTCACATAAATGAGGTAGTTTTTCATACCAGTTTACATAATTTGTGGAATTGGAAAAGAGAAAAGCTCAGAAGCGAGTTAAATCAGCTTGTTTCATAATCTGCTACCGGGTCAATGCACCTTCAACTCGTTAACCGTTTAAATGACTATGTCGGATACATCCGACCAATACTCTCCGTTTATTCTGCCAGGATCGCACACCCGCGACCAAATACTCAATCTCATCAGCTCTTCTGTCACCAATGAGGGTAGAAAAGCTAAACGAGATACGAGTACCCAGTCACAAACACGACCCTGGTGAACAGGACATGAAAACCCTCGTCGGATTAATCCGACGCAAACGGTTAAAGGGTTAAACACAAAATACTATTGCTTCATTGGTCTTTAATCAAATCACGAAGCATCTCATCGTTCGATCAGCGTCCATCGGTTAATTTTTCCGGTGTGTTTCCGAATCTAATGGCATTAATTAAGGCTGCGCGGGAGTGCGGCGCGGGCGGAACGAAGCGGTGCTCGTAGAGAGGAGGAGGACTCGGCTCACGCTCCCCCACCAATAAATCAATTTAATCTAATTTAATTTGAGCCAGGCTTCCTCCGGACGGACGAGTCGATGGTTTTCGTACAGTCACGCAATCTCTACAAGCTCTTTTCAAACTATAACTTTTAGACGTTAAACACTCAACATTTATCTATATATATAATTGTTTTTAATTTTATAGGTATGTTACTCATAAATTTGTTATCCCTTAACCTATGTTAGTATAATCTATGCTGTGTGAGTATATGTTAATATAATCAACAACGAACTTAAAAAATATTATGCTTAATTACGCCACCTTCCGGAGACACCTGGCAATAGTACATGCAGTGCACGCAGGTGTCCCATTAAGTGGCCTTCAGTTTTGCTAGCAACGATACTCAGAAAAATGCTGTCGCTGGCGCTGCCCCGCATCCGACGCAGTAATGACGCGTCGGATGCGAGGCAGGAATGATTTCGTTATACATTCATATAAAATTTCAAACTTGTTAATACACACGTGATCTTGATTTTCTTAGAATTTTAGTCTCGTTACCCTCAAATAATGCTGACGGAGCCGGTATCACTAACTGCAACATTACTTTATAGTTTACACACGTTTTGCCAGTTGAATATACAATGTTAAGGTCGCATGTAAATGGGTCAATGAGCTCATTGCCATCATCCGGGCACCAATGCTGACCCCGGGCTGATACAGAGGAATTCCCACTTGGAAAAAAATCAACACCACTATGCCCGACTCGGGAATCGAACTCAGGAAGGATCTCGAGCTGAGCTGTAAAGCTGGCCACTGCTAGACCAAAAGAGGCGGAAAGATATCTATCCTATTAAATAACGTAGGTGGCCTCGTTTTGCGCTCTCATACCTACTCGTAGACAACCGCGTAGCTGCGTAGCAACTCGTAGCACGTAGCACTATAATTAATTGTATCACCAGTTCACGTATATTAGTGTACAAGTATAATATAATCGAAAAAAACAATCGTTTCCAAAAATAGAATGTATTTTTTCTAAGCATAGGCATATTTATAGATAGTAAGGGATCTGAGAGATTGCATCTTGTAAGAATATTTTAGTCCCGGTATTTGAGCGACTGACAATTCTGAATCCCTCGAGTTCCAGGTATCTGCTGGATCCTGCATGACTAGACTATAAATAAAATATGAAAAAAAAACCATACTTAAAGAGACTTCAATGAAACAAATCAAATATAAATTATTGAAGAAAGACAATTTTTATTATAAAAACAGATAAACTATTTATTGTTTTAAGAGTAAACGAGTACATGACATTACGAGTACATGGCGGAAAATGCTCGTGCTTTATCCACACGCGTTTATTGAGCAGCACATATGTAAGAATTTCGCTTCTCGTCAATCCCGCGAATCCCGTTCTTTACTTTTTATTTTTTTCATATTTTATTTATATTTACTACCGATGTTAGTTCAGCACATTGTAAGCGAAATCCCGGTATGGCATTCCCTCGTTTGACTCAATCACATCTCAACAATCTGAGATAAATCCTAAACCACTACAACATGGGAAAGTTCCATTCAAGGCCAGTTAATTATAAAAAAGTTAGCGCAGGCAATAATTTGTTCTTCATTTATTTTTACAAGATAAAATTAGTTTTTTTTTTCAGCTGTTTGGTTTTAGCTAATTTCGGCCATAAAACCTAGTTTTGGCATCAGTTTTCAGTATTCAGACCAAAACTCTGCATTCATGAATTGGGTGAGTTCGTGGCTCGCGTTTCATCAGCTGAGTTCGCCAGTCCTTCACTCTCCACTCATACAACTACCTGCTATGATTTAACTGTATGTGACTTTTAGATACTTGATTTAAACTGTGAGAAAACCCGTATAATGTGTGCGAATTAAGTAGTCAGCTCGCTCTCTTTCCCGCTTACCAACCGACGTACCTAGTCAATTCGACCGGGTAATACAGGTAATAGCGTGGTTGGCAGCTAATTTACAATTTCAAAATCAATGAAAAACTAAGCTCCTATGAATATTTATTAGCGTTATAACTTAATCGCTTGTAGTGCGGATTTTATTTTTCATAGTTATTTTGTCCAAACATTTTTCATATCAGAATAATATAAAGATAATAATCAACATAGTAATTAGTTTGTTACATTTGTGTTGATTTTTTTTTATTGACGTACTCTTTTAACATTTTTTTACAATTGAAATCATAAGAACTGTATTTATATTTCTTTGTTGAGACTGATTATGAATATTGAATTACTACTTAGTTAATGATTAGGTTATAATACATTACTAACTGTCGCTAGAATACAAGTCGATGACTAACGGCAATTTTAAGAAAGATTTCAATAAAGTCAAAAAATCTTGAGGATTTTGTTATTACAAATGCAATTAAAATAGTTAATGAAATCCTTCCATATGACCATATGTCAATAATCAAAATTTATATTTTAAAATATAAATGTTGATTATTGACATTTTATTGTTCCAAGAAGTAGGTAATTTTTTTTTCTATTAGCAAATTAATAATATATTTTTGTTTTTATCACATGTTAATTGACTGCAAAGTGTTAAAATAAGCCCAGGAAACAATAGGTTTTTAAAGCGTTTAAAAAAGTGTTGGTTTCGGTTAAACCTGAGACAGTTACCGCAAATTCGTTTTCCGTTTCGATAGAAAGTCCTGTTATAGTCGGACACTAATAAGCATTAAAACTTATATTGCTTGATTCCCATAGATAGTTCCATATGCCGTATCTTCGTGGCACCAAAAGACTCGAATAACTAGATTCTAATAAGACTTAAGAACAAGATGGATGAAAAACCACTATTAAGTCTATATCTCTAACTCCGATCAGCAAATATCGGACGTTTACAGGCTACTGCGTATGCGGCTAAGAAGCAAGTCACGTTTGATGAGATCATGGCCAACACACACAAAAAACTTTAAACAGTAGCACAATCAACAACGCGTTCCCACATGAATCAATACATTCAGATACATGCTACCAAATAAATTACTCTCAAAACGAATTAGTCCGAGCTACCAGTCTCGTACACCATCATTTTGCGCTTCATTATAACTTAACAGTACCCTAACAATAATAAGACACACATCAATGGCTAATTCAATTTCTTCTCAACAAATTGAATTTGTTCTACGGTGTAAGCGTACATTCTTGTTCGTACAATGAGTATTACCAACAATGAAAGGCCGAATACCAACAGCGGCTCACAACGAGTAGTGGCCAGCTACCAGCTAGCAGGCGAACAGCGACCACACAGCTCGCCGTCACGTTTCCAATGAGATCGGTGCCGCGATGACACCCTTGAAACGTTTTTAATAGCGTGATTTATAGAGCAAATTAAACATTTGACTTGGCGTGAATTTGACGTTGAGTGGATCGGTCACGCACGGACACTGAGCCCGCGTCTCCGTCTCTACTGGTACAGGCAAGCACAACCTGCTTATTGAGGAAATTTATATTTTATTGTATCCGTCGCAGGCAACTAGCTTATTTCTCTATTCAGTTTTAAACCTAGTTATGTATTTTAAACGGCGCCATTCAACTAGCCGCCAGAATGATATTGGATCAAGATAAACTTTTCAGAAATTCCTCGCGGCCCTCACGAGCATCGTAGGTAAAGGTCCATTGCAGATATAGCCACAAAATTACATGTTTAGTATCATAGCATAGTCGGCCTTTTAATGTTCCCACTGTTGGGACTCAGGCCTCCTCTCTAGGAGAGGGAATGGGCCGTAATCCACCACGCGGGCCCAGTGCAGGTTGGTGGATGTCACATGTCTTTGAATTTTTGGTTCTAGGACATGCCGGTTTCCTCACGATGTTTTCCTTCACCGTTTTGAGAGCAGTGGTGATGAAATAAATTACACAAAGTAATGCGCCTGGCTGGGTTTGAACCCGCGACCTACTACTCGTAAGTTGGAGCCGTTACGACTGGGCCACCACTGCTCTAGTATCACGTGGACTTTATTTAATTTATTTAATTTTTTTAAACTGTGGTTACTTGCGAGTCATACCTGCCTACTCATTGGCGTATAGTAACAATTGTGATTAACTGATGCTATTCTACAATGCCTACTGAATATACTGAATAATGTGTAAGTACCTACTCTTTAGGCTCAATTACATTCATTAGCATTAGCAATCACTGGATTTGGAGCCATCACAATTATTTTTTCCTTTTACAGACATAGGAAGAATCAATTAATCTAATATTAATTAATGTCTAGTTGTACAAGCAAGCAAACTGTATACCCAGATCTAAACAATTGTACCTAAATGTAAATATTTTTTAAATATGTCGTTGGTATTTTTAGGGTTCCGTACCTCAAAAGGAAAAAACGGACTCGCACCCTGAGGGTTCCGCACAAACTTACCTATGTAAATACTTGTAAATAGTTCAAATCCAGAATGGATTCTCGGAAGATTCTTCCAAATCAAAAAAAAAGAAAATTTGTGACGTAACTACAAATTTACAGTTTTCAAATTTCAGGATTCTGGGTTAACGGGAAAGTACCCTATGAATTTTTATTTCCTCGAGAGTATCGAAATGTACGTTTTTTGCCACATAATAAACCGAAATATCTTTTTTTCTCGTTAACTTACAAGTTTGATTTTTTTTACAGCTTCAAAATTCCGCAAACCTTATAAGTATATGGTTTTAATTTTAATTCGATACCCCTACGCGTTGCCGAGATAAAGGGTCTTGACAGACAAACAAACAGGCGGAGAACACAGTGATCCTATAACGGCTATGTTTTTTCCTTTAGAGGTACCCTGTTTATGTTTTGCTCGCTCAATAAAAGAGTGGTCTAAAAGAAAAAAAAATGTAAAACCCATAAAAACACGGAGCCTCAGGCGGCAGCTCGTAAATAGACAAGATAAAACCTTAATGCAAATAGTTAAATATCTCCAGCATTGTCCACAGTTCTGCCCGCGACTGTACCCAGGTATCCGCGCGCGACAGCCTCAAGTCCGGTGGTCGAGCTGATTAATACGCGCGCTACCGACTTCCACGGCAGGTTTTTTACATCGACGACACCGTGCGTGCGCGTGAGAACCGATTTCCTCCGCCGTTTTCAGCACCAGCTAACGGTACAGCATCACTGTAAAGAGCCCACTGTGAAAGTATCAAAGTACCAAAAACTTGTCCAAATCACGTAGGTCAAACCAACCGTGAAAATACGTTTGCAGTTCTCTGGGTATCGGCGTGGTTTTGTTAACTTTTACCAGCTATACTCAACCTGCGGCCCGCGGGCCGCATCATACCCACCAAGCATTTCTGAATGGCCGTGCCGCCTAACACAATATTGGTGGCATAATTTTATATTTATACCGTGTCCAAGTATCAATTTTACTGTACAGAAGTCTGCTTACTAGTTAACTCCTTGGCGATGTATGTATCAATGATGATCCTGCTAACAAAACGAAAAAATTGAACTATTCCCATAGTATGTAGCAATTTTAAAACAGTCTATTTGACAAAAAAAAAACCATTAATGTAGGAAATATTAAATGTAAAGTTTTATTTCAATAAAGGTTATTGCGGCCCATCATAGTAACAGTAGAAGCACTATGTGGCCCGAGAAGAAAAAAGGTTGAAAACGGCTGACTTATACCATACTCTTGTGACAGCCTGTTGGTATTGCAATCGGAGGCTGTCAGCGTCCAAGCTTTTATAGGAAAACATTTTTAAATACAAAAGAACGATTTAAAAGTGTTGTTGATGTGAATCATGCTGTCTATTAAGTTATGGCTATTTTTTATGGACACTATTTTGACTGGTATTCTCGATATTATACAGTAAACTAAGTGACCCAAGGGCTGGCTTTTAGCTCGGTTAGAGATTAAAAATTGCCATACAACGTGGCAATGCTGCCAGCCTTTTGGGCATACTTCCAGTTGACAGCCTTGGTGTATATCTAGTTTTAGTGTATTTTAGTTAAGTGTTTTTGAAATAATCATGTAAATATAGTAAATAAATACAAAAACATACATATATTTAGAAGTAACTGTTATCATATTATATAATATAAATACACCTTATTATTATTTACTGTATGTATAATTTTAAACAATGAATTCAAAATATAATTAATATTAACTAACCAAATTCTGTAAGTGATGATGCACACTTTCAAGTGAAGGATTCGCTGGGGTAATCGTATATCAATAAGTTTTTTTTTTTTGTAAATATTTCTGCTAACTTTTTTTTCAATGGTATAAACAAGTGCTTGACTGCGATCGCATCTGATGGTAAGCAGTGGTGCAATCGTTGTTGGTGAAGCGTACTAGCTTCTAACTATTAATTAAAGTGCCGTAATAAATAAATACATATTTATGAAACAAAGTCCTCCACTGTGTATTGTCTGCACTCTGTTCGTGATAAACTAAAAATCATCTGAATGGATCTCCATACGGTTTTCACCAATAGACAGAGTGATTGATGAGGAAGATTTAGGTGTATAATACATGAATAGATATTATATACATGCATAGATATTATAGTAGAGAAAAGACGAGATTATTTAAAGATTAAAATAGTGCCATTTCTATACGCAAGCCTTCTCATTTATTGCACTTCCTATTGATGAAAAGCGAAAAAAAGGTGAAAATTGGATCACAAAAGCAAAGGACAGACAGCCGTGAAGCAAAATGGAGGAGGCCTTCACCCAGAATTGTACAAAGAATCTTAAAAATTGAATTAAATTAATATTTAAAATGTTATATATTTATTTACAAATTATTTATTACTAGCTTTTGCCCGCGGCTTTGCACGCATACATAAAATATAGCCATGTTACTCAGGAATAAAGCAGCTTTCTATCGGTGAAAATATTTCGCTATTGGACTTGTGCTTTCAGAGATTACCTCCTATTTGATGCATGCATTTATTTAATAAAATAAATTATATCTTGTGAAATGTTATATTAGTTCTCTATGGAAATAAAGAGGCCTTATTATTATTATTAATGAAAAGCATACAGACCCAAACCGCGTCATCTGTTTATCCATACTTCTACACTTAATATTATAAATGTGATAGCAACTCTGTCGGTCTGTTACGCTTTAACGCATAAACTTTTGAACGGATTTTGATGAAATTTGGTATACAGTAAGCTTGTATTCCAAGGAAGGACATAGGCTACTTACCTATTATCTGGCTTCGACTTCACGTTCATAATAACCGACATTCACGCGGACGAAGCCGCTGGCAAAATCTAGTTAGTACGATTAAGAGAAATGTGCATAACGGTTGGTCAAAAATGTGTACAATGGTTGGTCAAAAATGTATACTATGGTTGATCAAAAATGTGTATAATGGTTGGTCAAAAATGTGTAAGTATAATGGTTGGTCAAAAATGTGTAGGTATTTTGGAGGTAGACGGAACAGAGAGTAAAGTCCCGCAAACCTCCGTTGAAAAGGGAGGATCCTCCGACCAGACGGGTGTTATGTCTGGTGGGCTACTACTGCCCGATAGATAATTTCGGGCTGTTCTATATGTTCTAAACGCGCGGAGAACTTTGATTGCGCGATGCAGGATTAGTTCTTATGTGACGCCATAGATGTCGCTACATCACTCCCCTCCGGAGATCGGAGATCGATGGTTCTTGATGCTTCTTGATGCGTGCCAGGCCAGTGTTAGGTTGGTTCCAGTGGGTCGGAACCGAATGCCGCATAGTTCTCGGTGAGTCGGAACTGTCTGCGGTGATGCCCCAGTGAGTCGGGGTGTTGCTGTCCCAGTGAGTCGGGATGATGCCCCAGTGAGTCGGGGTGTTGCTGTCCCAGTGAGTCGGGATGATGCCCCAGTGAGTCGGGGTGATGATGTCCCAGTGAGTCGGGATGATGCTGCAGGCTCCAGTGAGTCGGAGTAGTGCTGCTAGCTCCAGTGAGTCGGAACGGTGCTGTGCGATGTAGTGGCTTGACTGCTTACGTCGACCAGGAGAGGTTCTTCATAGCTCTTCATGTGACTGGCCGAAGGTACGGTGTGATTAGCCAAGGTCGCTGATGAGGCTGAGGATGATGACCAGGTATGACCAGGTAGGCATGCTGGTGGTCAAGATACCCTTTGAAGCCGTGGGTGCTGGCTGTATGGCTCGCTGCTCGAAAGCTTGAGGAAGTGATGATGACGTCACGAAGTAGTGGCTGCACGAAGGCTGCGCTGACGTTCTTTGTCGAGGGTCACCAGTTTTAGAGGTATGTGGAACTGAGAGTAAAGTCCCGCAAACCTCCGTTGAAAAGGGAGGATCCTCCGACCAGACGGGTGTTATGTCTGGTGGGCTACTACTGCCCGATAGATAATTTCGGGCTGTTCTATATGTTCTAAACGCGCGGAGAACTTTGATTGCGCGATGCAGGATTAGTTCTTATGTGACGCCATAGATGTCGCTACAGTATAATGGTTGGTCAAAAATGTGTACAATGGTTGGTCAAAAATGTGTATAATGGTTGGATAAAAATGTGTACAATGGTTGGTCAAAAATGTGTATAATGGTTGGTCAAAAATGTGTATAATGGTTGGTCAAAAATGTGTAGGTATAACGGTTGTTCAAAAATGTGTACAATGGTTGGTCAAAAATGTGTATAATGGTTGGTCAAAAATGTGTAGATATAACGGTTGTTCAAAAATGTGTACAATGGTTGGTCAAAAATGTGTATAATGGTTGGTGAAAAATGTGTAGGTATAATGGTTTGTCAAAAATGTGTTACATAGTGGTTGATAAAAAAAAAATACTGCACTACGTAACACATTATTCGGATACAAATTTTCTGGACCATACCTCCTTTACAAGTTTCTCATAGCGCACAAGTACTAAACACTAATTTAAAAGTGGTTTCAATACCCGCGAGCCCGTAAAGCAGGCCGTAAAGTATGCGTTGTAAAGGAGTTCAATCAGCTGCTTGTCGTCCAATATTTGTTATAGGCTGCGCGGCCGCAAGTGCCCATTGTGACACTGTACGTACCCAGCAATGAGCACTTGAATACCCACTCGTTATGCTTCCAGCCCCTGATTTTTAGCTACAGGGTGGACTGTATGCAATGATTCTTAATCAGCGTTCGCCAATTTAGCTGAGCATACGTAACTAACTAAGGAATAGATAAAAGTTACGAATAAACAGTTTTCAATTAAATTAAAATAAGGGAATTTAAGAGTATGCTGTGGTCTTAATTTAACTAAATTAGAAAAAAATCAATAAGGTAATTTCATTCAACTCAAAGAAAGAAAATGAAAGAAATAAAGAAAAGAAAAGAAAGGAAAAGAAAAGAGAAGAAAAGAAAAGAAAAGGAAAGTAGTATCTTTCTATACATGATTCCAAATAAAGTATATTACAATATAGTCCTCGTATAATATTATCATATAATGTCATCACCACTACTCTCAAAACGGTGAAGGAAAACTTCGTGAGGAAACCGGCATGTCCTAGAACCAAAAATTCGAAGACATGTGACATTCACCAACCCGCACTGGGCCCGCAGGTGGATTACGGCCCATTCCCTTTCCTAGAGAGGAGGCCTGAGTCCCAACAGTGGAAACATTATAAGGCCGACTATGCTATGCTATACAACAATTAAAATTGGCGTTCGATAATATTATAATATTATCGAACGCCAATTTTAATTGTTGTATGTAATCGACATTATTTTAAATATTCTATTAGTTTGTTATTTGTTTTGACACTGTAATTTTTATTTGTTTTGTCAGGTAAATGTTGTTCTAATCTATCCAACACTGTAGCGCTTTGTAAAATTTTTAAATATTGCAAAATAAATAATTAAATAAATATTAACATTTGTACGCCTAATGGCAAATCATAGAGAACCAATAAAAATGAGCTGTTACATGAGTATTCATGACACGTATGGGTACAGAGTAAACGTAATAAGTTACCCTGAATAGCTGTCGACGTCATTAGATACAGTCATAATCGTCATCTTCATCAGTAGGAAGTTGTAGGAGTTTGGGTTGCTGTGCGAATACCTGGGTACATATCTACCGTGATGACAGAATTCCGAAGCTTTAAAATAGAGTAACTATTTAAACGATAAATTATATTAATTTTGCTAGTTTTAAAAAACACTTTGACACGTCAATTTTATCGTCAGTTTAAACTAGATGAGATCGGTGTTTCCTAGCTGACCACCGTGAGAAAAAACACCAAAACAAATTCATTGGTCACAGTCTCTTTTAAAGTCTATAAATATATCAAATCATACGTGAACCATGCAGATTAGTGTCTGAGATGGTCTTTTGAGTATACGATATCATATTCTCAACTTTTAAACCTGCTGTATGTTACCTGGGTAAAGTAAAAACTGCTCTCATGTCGGACCTGTCCAACTTGCGAGGTTAATCTACCTACTAGTAATAGCTCATTCCCTCCACAAGTTCACAACCCACAAATGTGTCGCAAACATAAACCATTTTACTGACTATGTTCGAGAATATTAAGTTGTATTATCTTGAGGATAATATAAAAAATTACCTCTAACCACAATTGAATAATTATTACCTCCAGATTAAATTATCGTCAGATCCTTTTTTTGCAGTTTCCCTTAGATAACGCAAAATTATAATTGGCAATTCCATTATTTCAGGGAAAATGCTTTACTGCACCAAGTTACATCATTGATAATATAATACAGTTACGTGTAAATACGAAATATGGCTAAAATTCCTTCAATCCCAAACATGGAATGCTAGTTAATTTACTTTTATCAAAATTTTCCTGAACAAAAAAGTAGTATTGCTCTTTTAATTACCTCATTTTTATTAAGGAAGTCTAGAACCTACCTAACCATTATCCAAAAATACGTTTTTATTGCCATCTAGTTCGCACACCAAAACCCTACTTTTACTGTTTCCATAGATTTAGTTAGCTACTTTAAGTCCTAATTTTTGGGAAATAGGTAATATTCTAAACGTAATTTTTAATCTTTTAATGGTAATCCTACAAAATTTGTCCTTAAGGAATAAAGTTTTTTTAAGGTGATGGTCATCTGATGACTTCTCCCGCTCTAGGGCGTAGCTTGACGGCGTGTCAGACTTTTACTGACTAAAACCACACTTGTATTCCTTCAGTTGCCCTTTGCGTCCTTTCAGAAGTCTACGGTTTTGCTCACATCTCTTTGAGAAGCGCGTGGAACACTAACTACGCGCCGTCAACGACTCGGGCTCGGTTACCGGATAGTCGGACGGCAAGATACCCCCATTGCTTGTCGTCCGCACGGGCGCAAGCCCACGGCTCCGGAGGGTGGTAGTCGGGGACGGAGTCTCGGCATCTGGGGCATCAGGGTATCCATCCTCTCATACTTGCGGTCGCTTCCTTCACTAGCACTTCTGCTTCGCTGAACAAAGCTACCGCTGGTCGCTCCGGACTATGGCCTGAACCAGGACCCGGCGTAAGAGGTTGCCGCCGCCGATCGCCCCCAAGAGGACAAGGTGATGCTCCGCCCAAGCGGGGCAAACAATGGTGACACCCAGGCGTTTCTTTCACCTGAATCAGGTGCAGGAACCTCCCTAACTTTCGTAAGGACCTGCGTCATGCGGAAAGTGAGGTCCCTCTAGCCACTCCTCAAAGAGGGGACTTACCACCACGATTATGGCGTGGCCAATTGTTATAAGAGAATGCTATATGTTCAACAGACGTACATACGTCGTTGTTATTTTTTTAACTAGTGTTAGGATCGCTGTCACGTAGTCCTGTTGGTAAGCAGTGATGCAATCGTTGATGGTGAAGCGAACTAGATACCTAAACTAGTTCGCTTCACCATCGTTTGCAAAAAGACATGTAAATTATAATCGGAAGGGAAGACCGCAGCAGGCAAATTGTTGCAATCCTTCGATGTACGCGGTATAAACTGACGCTATGTTATCTACATAGGTATACTAAATAGGTCTATCTGCCGAGTAAAAAACAAAGACAGAAAGCGCGGCAACCAATCAGTGTGTACATAAACCAGGACCACGATACCTGAGGGTCATGTAACGGTGACATCGCTGTTAATTCCTCGGCGCAGACACAAAAGGTGCTCAGTGGCGGGCAGCGGGAGCGCCCCGGGGTAAACGGCACTCAATTTACCCATTTCTCTATATTAATTACCAAAACAGCCCCCGGCCGTTGCGCCGAGCATAAATAACAAAAAATGACGTGTACGTCACGCCGCCCGACTCCACCGATTACATTAACATCCCCCTTCGAATTAAACGAGTTTAAGGGAGGCGATTTATCACACGTTTAAAACGTAACCTCGCGTATAAATTGTGTAAAATCCATAAAAGTGGTTCATAGACAACACCTGTCTTTTGGATTTTTTTCCTTGGTATTATCTATCTACAAGCAAATAGAGCATGAGTGTAAATAAGGATGTACCTACTCTTGCGTGTTCGTAAGTATGTTTGAATACGTATGTTAGGTATGTAAACTGCTTACGATTTTTATAAATCATTTATTTTCACGTGCAATGGAATCTCTTTTTTAATAGGTATGTGTTTTATTTTGCTTAAAGGGCCTATTACACTACTCGATATTCAGACAGTCTTAGTCAATGTCGCGTAGTGTAATAAGGGTTAGACCGGTCTTACTCGGAACAAAAAATAAGACAGTCTGAATATCGTGTGCTGAATATCGCGTAGAGTAATAGGCTCCTAAAGGATATTGAAAAAAATATGCCAATTTAATTTTGAAATAAAATATAGATTTATTATTTAGACCTAACTATTTAATTATTTGACACTTTTAACAAAATATCTAAAGCTGATGTGACGAATCAACAATAAAGTATAGAATATCAGAATGCATAAAAAAAATCCAAGTTAAGTATAACATCTTAAAACTTTAATTTCTATTTTTCTAACATACAATAGACATTTTAATATTTACACGAATATAATTTTTTAGTTTAATGTTATACTTATAAGTAGGTTCTATAAAATAACAGTTCAAGTAAAAATAACTAAGCGAAATAAGTCAAGATGTTACTTTTCCTTGTTTTATTATAGTCTGATCCCTACACCGTGACGTCACTCTACACCTGGTCAACGCTCATTGCACCTTTATGTTGTAAGTACTTATCTAGTAAAATTATCTACCTGTTTAACCTCTAGAAGGTAGCTCTCCGAATTAAATAATCTTATTAAACAATAGGTACAGTAATTCTAAAGTTTAACATTCTCAAACTAGAGTTGCAAGATTGTTCGAAAAATATCGTAACCCTAAAACGCAAGTGTAACTGAACGAACACGGGTGGGTTTAGTCAGTAAAAGTCTGACACTCTCTCTCAATCCACACAGAGCGGGAGAACATATTTGATGATTTGAACCCAAAACAAAGGTCTAATTTTCAAAAATTCACAACGTCTAATTCGCGATTCAGAAACCGGGGGTTGGCTCGGATGAACTTACCTATCGATGACTTAGAGTGAAAACCTCGGGTATGCAATTTTAGGTAATTTTTGTTTTAATATATTTCTGAAAAGAAAAGCTCGTAACGCATAATCTTGGATCACGTAAAATTTTGATTTGATACTCGTAGCGCCTTCTACGATGTCGAATGCATACTTTGATCGAGTCAGTTTGGTGTGATAACTTCGCAATGGCGCGTCAAAACTTGTGGAAAAGAAAAGAAAAACAAGAGAAACAAGCATTTGAAATAAATCAATAGTTTTAAATATTTGAATAATAATAATATCATACTATAGGTCTAGTTTGGTTTTTTGTGCTTCCTGAAAAATTATGTATTTCACAGTTACGAGTATTCAATATAAGCCATCGCTATATAAAATTTTATGAGTTAAAAATAAGCCTACCATGTAACATTAAGGATGATACGACTTTATATTCAAATGCATTGTGTAAAGTAATTACCTACGGGTAAAATTAAGATCACTAAAGTTTAATTAATTGTAACCTCATTTGTTTAGCGGCTAACAATGTTTTCTTGTCACACTCTAATACATAGGTACCTATCTTTTATAAAGGCAAAAGTTATTGTGTATGTTTGTTATTTCATCACGCTCGAACGACTGAACTGATTCAGATGGGATTTGGCACACGGGTAGATCATGTCCTGGAATAGCACATAATAATAATACTTTTTAACTCGGGTTAATTTTCTACTTCCCTTGCGTGAAAAGCCGATAGTAACTAGTTTTATTCTTATTTATTTTCAATATTTTACTTGGCGATGGTGGTCAACTGGTGACTATGCAAGATATTACACATTTATAACTCGGTACCTACCCCACAACCTTTAGTTTTTAAGGTGTTCTAGGATAGCTCAAGAAATTCAAATTTTGAAATGTTTTTTTTATACAGATTTAGACAATATTGGAACATTTTTTATTAAAATAGCATACTTTGCCTCTTCTTTCACTAGGACTTGCTCCTGTATCGTGGGCGCGTCCACAAACGTAAACTCATATAAACAAAATACTATCTTTAGGTCATACAAATATATGTCCCGCACGGGGATCAAACCCGCGACAGTACAGCAGCCAATCGGTCACTTCGTTACAATATCGACTGCAGTTAGTAAGGAATCTATACTATACTACGCCTTAGGTTGAAAAAAGTTTTGTATTAAGTGATCTCTGCCTTTTGTAATTAATTTCGGACTCAAAAGAACAATAACAAAATATCTACCACATAATTATAGATTAGATACACAATATGTAGCTACCAATTTAGTAGGTATAATATAACATTAAAGTATAAATTATAATGAATGCAAAGGGTGCTGCAGATAAAAATGCAGATTGTCAACAATGTTCTGAAAGTTAAGTCTTAACTGAAGATGTTCAAGTGGTGATGGCGGCAGGAAGGGGGGCCACATCGCCGCACCCAGCGCCGCCAAGTCTGGCCGGAACGGCGCCGGCGCGGGCGCAACACTCGCGGCCACAACACTAGCCTTGTCCACTCCACTGCTCAGTAAACTATCGATAGAAAACGACTTCCTCCAATTGTCCTTACTATCAGTCACTGTACAAGAATTAACAATCACTGGCGATTCAAACACTTGTTGCAAAGGAGGAACCCTCATATTTAACTGACCAGCCAGAAACTGCTGATTGAAGTTCGCCAACGCAGTCAGCTCCGACTTGAAGCTGTCCTTTTGATCCGTGTGCAGCTTGAACCTCTTGCGCCTGCGGAGCAGCGAGCCGTTCTCGAACATGTCGAAAGCTTGCGGGTGCAGCGTCCAGTAGGCGCCCTTGCCGGGCCGGTCCGGGCGGCGAGGCACCTTCACGAAGCAGTCGTTGAAGGAGAGGTTGTGCCGCAGCGAGTTCTGCCAGCGCTGCGTGTTGCGCCGGTAGTAAGGGAAGCGGTCCGTGATGAACCGGTAGATCTCCGACAGCGGCAGCATGCGCTCCGGGGAGCTCCAGATCGCCATCGCCGTCAGGGAGATGTACGAGTACGGGGGCTTCTGGTCGCCGTAAGATTCACGCGAGGGCCGCGGCATGTTCGATAGTGCTAAATGCTAATGACATGTGTCGGGGCGGCGCGGGCCGGGCGTGGCGCGAGAGGCGGGGCGCGCGAGGCCCCGCCCGCCGCCCGCTCGCCTCAGATATGATAACGAGAATGCCACTCGCCGAGCAAACCACATCTCCCCCTGGGACTATCATTACTGACATGATTGACTGTGCACTTACCTCCTGTTGGTTTAAACCTGCATAACGCTAAATAGACGTTTTCTACGCGTAGCCTTCAACATAAATACCCACCTATCAATAAAAATGTACTTAGTTACTTAGTTAGATAAAATGGCCATCAAGACATCAAGTAGAGTACCTAAAGATGTAAATGTCTAATAAGTAGAAACTCAGTTAAAATAACTAGCTTTAAAAACTTTAATATAACTAATTAAGTATAACTAAGATTTTATCTACTTATCCTACTTTAGATTAAAAACCAAAAAACTACCTACCTTGATACAAATACCGCCCCTAGAAAAGCTCGTAACTTGGAAATATTAATCTAGTAAAATAAAATATTACTATTCTACTGTTGGTAAGACAAGGTACCGATAGTGTAAGCAAACAGATACATTCAAGTAAAAGATTTGGCTTTCAGTAAAATTAATTCAACAAGTACACGGTATGACAGCGCCATCTGTTATCGAGTAGCAAAACTAATAGTCCTCAACAATTTGTATGAAATTTTAAAAAAGATTATTTATCAATAACATATAACTATTTAAAAAATTGTTATAGGAGCTATGATTTTTTTAAATATAAGTATCGATGTGTCAATCACATAAAATACATGATTTTGAAAGAATTGCTACATGAACGTCGCGCCGCTATTAAATTGCTAACGAAATCATAACTTTTCTTTTCAAAGGTCATTTTTATATTGCGTTTACATAGTTAAATCGCTAATGTAGAATTTCCTAGTGTATTGCCTCAGGTATAATGTAACAGATTAGTTCGGTTTCTAGTGTTGTAAATGTAGAAGGTTTTATTTGGTGTATGTGAGATAGTTTAAGTACCCAAAGAAAAGATGGGTTAAAATAAAATTTATTCATCTGTCATTCTACTTAGCCTTCTATACTTCTTTTTTGACAATTTTTAGAGATAGTCAGACGCCAGAAAACCTGACTATCAGGCTATCCAAGGAGATCGTTTTGCCCAGTAACTAGGTTGTGAAGATCTAGATAGGCAGTTGCTCCATCTAAAACACGGGTACTCATCCGCACCCTGTTAGTCTGAAATCCGACTTGGGGACAGCTAGTTGGGAAAAGTTTAGGGAGATGATTCTACTTAGCCTTCTCCTGTGTTGGAGCCTCCTTACACTCTACCCAGATGCATGTGTCGTAGCCTCACCTTAGAAATTGTTTACTTCATGATATGGCCAAGTAAAACTAGCCAGATCGTTTTAGACGTTAAAGTTTGATGATATTTCAATCTTCGTTTGGCCTACTTTCTTTAGACCTTTTATTATCATGATATGGCCAAACGAGGATTGACACATCATCAAATGTTAACGTTTAAACGATCTGGCCAGTTTTGATTGGCCATTTCATGAAGTGATAAATTCTAAGGTTTGGCCACGACACATGCATAGTAAATTGCGAAATAAAAACCAAAAATTATTGTAACAATATTTATTTTACATACATAATTCGCTTACACATGATAAATTACGCTGATCAACAATAAAAGTTCAAATCTCCAGGAAAGGGTATAAAAGTCGTATATAAGAATAAAAATTTTCATCTAAAAAGGTTACACTATATACTTCATTCTCTCTATGTCGTTCTTCAATTTGTAAATGTTCACAACTTGGATGTGAGCTCAGGAACAGCCTTGAACAAGTCTGCGACGAGACCATGGTCACTTACCTAAGAAATAAAAGATAATTTGTTAGTACAAAATAAAAAACTTATTTTTATTGGAAAAAATTGCGAGGCGGCAAAATTAAACCTATGTCACTTGATACAATTGGCTGTAGATGATAACTTCATCCAATCCAATTCATTATGCTTGCAATTTGTCTCATTATCAAACCATATATAAAAATCTCGTGTCACAATGTTTTTTATCGAAATCCTCCGAAACGGCTTGACCGACTTTTACGAAATTGTTTATTTATGTATATTTGTTTGAGAATAGGTCGTAGGCTATTTTTTATACCCTTAGGAGATAAGTCTACTATCACGCAAGCGAAGCCGCTGACAGAACCTGGTTTTTCTATAGTATTTTCGTTCCAGAGACTGTGGTGTATTACATTTATACTGTAAGGGTCTATAATACCTAGTAGTCCCAAAGATTATTTAAATACATTTTAATGTTTAATCATTTTTAAATTTAACCTTTACTAAACAAGCTTGTTTCAAAGATTACGCTAGTAGCGACTTTTCTTATTAAGCAAATTTTTTTTTTTTTGACATGATTTGTTATATCAATTTGGCTATCATTGTGTGAATGCCCTCGAAGAATGCATTTCAAACCCAGTGTACCTATAGTTAAACAGATCTACATTATTCTTCCGGGGCACACAAACTATTCACTGAATGTACCGCCAGTGTACTGCGGCACACACTTTGCGGACCACTGGCTTAGACCCTGCTTCCGACGCCTGCAGACTAAGTATACACTTTTTTTATATTTTCAAGTATGCTCAACAAAAAAAAAAAATATATAATTGTGTGTATGTTTAAAGTAGATAACGCAACATTTACTTTTATCAATATCAATCTCCGCTCGTATGTTACGAGTAAAGTAGTCAAGAAGATAATGCACTGATAAAAAAAAATAGCCTTGACTTGTTGACATTTGTATAACTAACATCAGATATTGGCGTGATAAGAATAATTTATTAAGTTTAAATAACTGTTTTGAACAATCGCGCAGCCCTGGCAATCGACCATAGTCACCTTGGTGCTGGTCCACATACTTTGTCGAAACATATTTTTTATGTTACCTGGAAGATAGGTGCCTCAGGGTCCTTGTTGATGGCGACAATGGTCTTGGAGTCTTTCATACCAGCCAGATGCTGGATAGCACCGCTAATGCCTACTGCGATGTATAGGTCCTGTGGGGCAACATTACATTACAGATTTGGAATGTTACATGTTCTGCTAATTACAAAGAATGAAGAAAATATTCAGTCTACTGCTACTAGTTTAATATATGAAAAAGCAGTAAACATTTAAATGTCGACGGGTTGCCTCAATTGCTTAGGATAAATTCTGACTACAAAAAATCACACTGAAAAATATGAAACATGAAAATAATTTTAGAATAGAAATAGTATCGATCAGTAGGTAATCTTTAGAGGATAGCCGTGTTTGTATGCCACCTTTCCATAATGATTACTTGTTGTTTTTTTTATTGTTGATATGCTCGTCGCTTCATCATCTTAACTATCTCACCAGATGAAAAACGACGATGTTCTCGACGATGGAGCGTGCTAGCCTAGAAGTAACCTATTCACTCTTAACTTTAAGATCCCCAAGTTGTAGCTATCAGGAAACTACTGTTATAGTGACATGTTAGGGCGCTATATTGAATTTTGTGCATCGACACATTACCTCTAACCCGCGAACCATCATGAAGCTGTCAACAATACCATATTTGTCTAATTATGTTGAGTAATTTAAAGACATGAGGGAACAGATGGGAAGGGAACATACATATGTTCGCATACACCTTCAACCCCAACCATTTGGGTCGGGTAAAAAACACTTTATTGGTGTATGAAAATTAAAGAAAAATTTGATAAAACCGAATCACAATTTGCATTTGCAGTATTAATGCTGATATATTTAATTTCCTATTACATTGATTTAAAGGCAGCCCAATGCCATAATATGTAAATACAAAATTATTTAGGTAACTCACAGGGGCAACGATCTTGCCGGTCTGACCGATCTGCAAGTCGTTGGCAACGAAGCCGGCATCGACGGCCGCTCTGGAGGCGCCCACCGCGGCGTTGAGCTTGTCGGCGAGGTCATACAGCAGCTTGAAGTTCTCACCTGACTTCAGACCACGACCTGTACGAATTTTTATGTTTTCAATTAAGCAAAACATTTTTATTAACTACACAAAACAATACACTACAAGTAACTGTGGCTCTTTTGGGTTAATTAAGTAAAGACAATAGGGAATATGCATGACAAAATATTTGTTATGTTTATAATTAAACTACATTAATATTATTTACACTACATACGTAGTGTAAATAATATTTATCAATAAATTTACAAAAATACATTAGTTAGTGTGAAAAACGAGACAAAACAAATTTCAATAAATGTATATCTGTCTCTCTCGCTAAGACGCCCTTTTCTATGTTGGCCGTAAAAGTGTGACGCACTTTGACGTCAAATTTTATAGCAGACTTCTTTCCTATTAGCAGCTTGAATAGGTATATTCTAAAAAATCTTACATATTTGTTTACTAAGGTAAGCGCCAGATAAATATGGAATAACGGTCATTAAACTGAAACTAGAATGTCAATAAACTTAGGAGGCCCCTAAGTTTATTGACATTCTTAATTTAAAAAACGGAAATAAAGACATAAAGCTGCCTTAATTGGACATCTATCTCGATCATTCACATTTTCCAGTCGATTGTTTTGTAGTTCATTGTCACAGTTCATTGTTGGTTTTTCGTGTAGGTACCTACGCAGAGACATTAAAAAAAAGTCAAAGTACTTTATTCAAAGTTAATCTGGTGCCTTCTGTAAAGCTAAATATTAGAGTTGCGGGATTGTTCGAAGAAGTTACCGCAACCCCGGAATGCTAAGGGCAACTGAAGGAACGCAGATGGGTTTTAGTCCGTAAAAGTCTCACACTTCCTCTCGATGCAGATTTATTCAACATAAAAGGTGCAATAATATGACACTCCATAAGAATACCACATAGGTACGAATTTTTTAAATTTTGATTTTGGTATGGGCAATTCATTTATTACGTAGACGATTTAGGGGTGTAGGGGGGGTCTTATTTTTTCTTACAAAGGGGTGGGAGGGAGTCATTCGCCATATTCGAAAGTTAAGATTTGAAAAAGCGCGGGCAACCGCGCGTGTGCTGATGTGCGCTCGGATGCGTATCTAAGGTAAACTATTTCCATAGCAACGTACCCGCGCCGCGAACGTTTAACGTTCCTAAAAATTTTTACTTTTAAAAATAAACATCAAAACCTTACCAATTCTTATGTAATAAATATTAAACATGAGGGATATAAAGAAAAAAAAAAAAATTAGAATAGGCTGACTCCTCGTCAGCCTATTCTAATTTTTTTTTTTATTTAAGAGGAGGATGGGGTCAAAAACTAGTAAAAATCTTCTTACGTAATAAATGAATAGCCCTAGCTTGACGTTTTTGGAACAAATTACTCCTGTATCGCGTGGGTGCGTTCATATCATACACCAGACACTAGGACCCGGAACATCTATTTGTATATATATACAGATAGATGTTCCTATAAATAAATAAATAAATATATTGACTGTGGCCATAAGGTACCTATGCTGCATTTCTGGATTAATATCTAAAAGCGTATAAGGGAGGCAGTTTATACTCAGTAGCGAGTGAAACCAGGTTACCAAATATGACAATAAACCACAGAAATATTTTCAATTATTTCCATCATTTCAATGTTTCCTTACCGCCAGCAACAATATTCTTAGCACTAGTAAGTTCAGGCCTGTCAGACTTGGTGAGCTCCTGCGACACGAACTGGACAAGGTCACTCTTGTAGTCACCCTCAGGTGCCTTGTCAACTGATGCAGAGCCACCCTCCAGAGGTTCAGGAGGGAATGCAGTGCTTCGGACTGTGATCACCTTGATACCATCCTTGGCTTCCAATGTAAGGACAGCATTACCTGAAAAAAAACGAAATGTTTCTTTTCAGCATGTATATTCTGATTTATAAACTAATTGCTTGCTTTAACCTGTTTAAAATATCTATTGATTGAAGATTGTTTTAAACTGTATTATTACAGAAAATACTATGGTTCAAGCTCATGTTATTACAAATCCAAGAATTTAAATAATTCTTACATTTGTAATAACATGAGCTTTACATAAACTAACATTGGTTTATATCACAAATCATTTGTACCTGCATAAATAGTTCTAACAAAGGTATTGGCATCTTTGACTCCAATGATGTCAGTGATTGGTGAAACATCAAGCTTGGCAGCTACACGAGGCAAGACAGCCTTGCCGAAGGCAGTGGCCGGGGCCAGGATGTGCGTAAACTTGAACTGCTTTTGAGAGGCGATGATGAGAGGTGTTAGACTCTCAGCTGTGAAACCCTTGAATGCATCACCTTCAGCCACCAGGACTTTGGAAATACCCTTAGCCTTAGCAACTGCCTGGGCAGCCTGGAATGTAGAAATTAGTGTTTTGATTTATAAAACAAACTAGAGAACTAATGTAGAGAAACTTAGGTCAGGTGTGTACAATAATTGTGTGATAGCAAGATTTTTTTGTTCAAGCCTTATGCTTACTATCAAATTAATAAGATTGATTAAGATATTTTATTCTTAACTTCTTTTTGGAGAAAATTAGCATTTTATAAAAACCTGTCAACTTACCGGGCCACACTTGGTGCCAGCCACTAGTACAGTTACATCTCCTCCTATCTTCTTGGCAGCACTCAAAGTGTTCTGCGTGGCTGGTGAGAGGACTTCATTGTTGTGCTCTGCTACCACTAAAGTGCTCTGTAGGCGCCTCAACTGAAAACCAGTTTTAGAAAAACTTTAATTAATCAAAATAGGACTTGTGCTAGTTATCCTAAGCTGAGGTACAGAAAGTTGCAACATTTCTACATAAAAATTGACATAACTTTAAAATGATCAAAGAAAATTAAATCAGCCAAAACTATGTCTCTCCGACTCTCTCCACCTATGTGGACCGAAAGAAATGAATGACCACAATGATATATTAACAGTGCGATTACACAAATTTTACAGGCAAATGAAGTAAATAAACGGATAGTTATAAGAACACGAGGAATTAAAATAGATGATATAACATCAATCAAACTGTAGACAATGTTTTATATCATTTTGATCCTGGCACAAGGTTATCAAAGTATATTTTATGAAACTATTTAATGAACTTTCTTAACTAAATTATGAAGATTATTAGGTAACCTTTATGAAAACATGAGAATCGGGGGAAAATTACTTGGTTAGATGAGTGGATAATAATATGAAGGGTAGAGCAAAGAAATCTAGCTAACCTGCGTTGAATAGAGTAATCGTCTGCTGCACGGAGAGAACATATTGTATAATTTTAGGTACTGCTATTACGTACACTAAATTAAATTATCACTTTTTACAAAATTATTTTTCAAAAAGGTTACAAAGTCCAAATCACTGTACTTTACTTCTATACATAGACCATAGACATAGAAATCAGTCTACTTGTTGACGCGTTTGACATTGACGTTAGTGGCAATGGTGGTAAACATTGGCTAACAGCTATCTTTCTCTTTTTTATAATTTTTTAATTTCTTAATGATGAAAGAGATAGGTTTAGAGATTAGGAGATAGGTTCTATAATTATAATTATAGTACCTATCTTTTAAGTAGTCTATGATTATAGTCTCGCAAATCACAGAACCAACCAAGTTGCACTCACAGGCTCGTTTGTAAGAATTACATGTAAACCAAAACTCTTGTGACTACACACAAACTATTCTAATTTTTAATTATGTATTATCTAAACTTAAAACATCTTGCTCTTCCTTTTCAAATATTAAAATGTTTCATATAGCAACCCTTTGCCCTAAAAGTGACAGCTTGTGTACTCGACTCGATAAAATAGGGATGGAAAATGTTAAAATGCATCGTTCTATATTGTATCGATATTCTTATACCGAAAAATGTGGAGCAAAAAATATAGATATTTACATAAATCGATATTTGCATGTTTACCACAATAAAAATAACCACATCTGCCAGTTTTATTACTTTTATTTTTATTAAAATATATAATTTAATTTAAGTATATTCATTCATAGGAACCAATCAAAATAAAGGCACGACTTATACCGTAAGGTAAACAAAAAATACATTTTAATCTTCAATTGACGTGACAGTTAAGAGGCCTCAGTCTATATACATCTTGATGGATTTTTTAATCTCGGAGGCCGGTGATTGGATATTTTAAGGTTTATAATAATTATCATAAATCATAAATATATCATTTATTTCGCCAGAGATATGGTACAATGGGTATTAAAAGAAAGAAGTGCTTTACACATCTCACCTATAGGATGCATGCGAAAATTTATGCGTAAGGTTACAGTACAAATATAGTACAATAGTTTACTAAAACAATAAAATAGTTAACAAATACAATACGATCATTACGATTTTACAGAGAACTTTAGTTATCGATGATATCAATTATTTTCTGACAAATATCGATATTTTGATATATCGATATTTTTGCCCAAGCCTAAGATAAAAGTAAACTTTTTTAAACGAGCGTTTTTGGAGTACAGTTGAGTTCTTAATTTATTTCGTAAATTAAATTTAAACAGAAATTATACCTAGTAAACTATTTGTAATTAACCAGTTTGCCAGTATTCCATTAGCTGTTATTACAAGTAGATGTCAACTTTGTTTTAATTTCAATTAAATTATTCTAATAAGAATGACACCAACACCGCTACCGATAGTTTCTATAACTAGGCGTGAAACCTTTAGTTCTTGCCACCGATTGCACAGGTAAGCATAATATCACAAAATGTCTAACTTTCAAAAGTACCGCAAACGGTGTAGTATTTATTCAATGTAATTTGAGATAACGTATAACCAATACGCTATACCTACACATGCAACAAGTTCAGCATGAATTCCATATGGCTCTTGAGTACCTATACCGGCGACGCATAGTTACTCTATGGCAAGGATGGGGATCGAGGTCCCTAAGGTTATCTATTCCTTAATTTCTTTCAAGATATTTTGAATATTTTCTGCAGCATTAAGATTTTCATTTGTTTCAGTCCGTTTTTGTCTGATGAAGAAAACAAAAAACTATATGGAAAATGCAACAACCCTAATGGACATGGCCACAATTATGTTGGTAAGTACTTAAACACATAATTCAAAAGTTATGGGGTTGCAATCGATACAAGTTGTCTCCTTGAGCAATGAATATTTAACTGCCCTCACTTTGCTCAAGTAAAATGTTCATATGATGAAAGATACATTTCAATGATAAAAAAAATATTATTTGGTGCTGCGGTTCCAGATATTTATATAATGGTTATTCCTCAAATACACAATATTTATAAAAAGGTGATATGAAGTTGTTAAGTCAGTCTATGTCCAAATATTTAGAATTTTTGAAAGCATGTATGAAAAAAAGAAATAATTTGACAGAGTGAATGGGTATTTGAGTAAAATAAGTACAATAGATTTAAGTAAGTTTTATAGTACAATTGGTAGCAGGGGCGTAGCTACCACCATATTAATGATATGGGGCCCCAGAGCTACAGGGGCCCCTACATGTGCCTAAATTCATAACACGTTATCCACAATCTTAAATTCACATATTGATAAAAGGCCAGGAGTGAATTAATAATGACTATATGACACTGTGAATAGTCTTTAGCATGCTCCTCTCACTTTAACTTTTTCTACATACAAAACAATAAAAACTCGACCTATTTTAGTAGGTACCTTCTGAATGATCCATTAAATGAGCTCATTTTAATTTTAGAGGCCTCTCAAGGCGCTATTTCTATGCTAGTAGAAGTTATTTTGTACAAAAACAAACTTTACGTCTAGCTAAGCTACTGTTGGTAGCATGCTGGTTGCTGCTGAAGCCTGCATGATGATGATGATGATTGTAATTGTATTTATAGGACCCTATGAGGCTGGCAACTAAGAGTGCACTGCAAACTATAAAACCATAGATTTAAAAAAACTCGCATTGTTTATGTCATTAAGTTTTTTTTTTCTTTTAGTTTTGGTGACAGTTAAAGGGCCTGTGGACCCCACCACTGGCATGGTCATGAATGTGCACGAGCTCAAACAATACATGCAGGTTGCGATCATGGATCCATTAGATCATAAAAACTTGGACCATGATGTACCATACTTCAAAGCTCAGGTAATATCTCAATAAACTAGTTCTCAAAATTGTGCAATTAGAAAATATGATTCACTCCAAATAATGTATTTTTAATTATATTTTCTAAAGTTGTGTAATATTACAAGGGTAACAAGGTCAATTATTATCTAAATAATTATCTTGAGTCTAAACAACCTATCTACTTTTAGTGGTTATTGAGAAGTTTTTATTTCAACCTTTGAACTCTTAACAATTGATTGAGATTAATTTCCTGTATCCATGGGCATGTGAATTACCTCTTTATTTTGTTTAGGTAAGCACTACAGAGAATGTGGCAATATACATTTGGGAACAACTCCAGAATGTGATGGAGAGGCCACAGCTGCTCCATGAAGTAAAGATATTAGAGACTGAGAAGAACCATGTGGTATACCGTGGTGGCAGCACATATCCCAGGAAGAAGTTTGACACTGCTAGCCTACATCCCAATCAACATCATAATGTATCCTCCGACTCTGATTAATATAATAAACTTATATTATGAAATTACGACTTATAAAATATTGCAATGTTACTATAAAATGTTTATGATTTGATTATACTTACTATTATCATGTTAAAATAAAACATTCCAGCTTAACTTTTTCGATTATTATTTTAATGTTAGCATATTTATAAGAATATAAGGAAAAAGTGAAAAAAAAATTGGTCACCAAAATATTTATTAAGCAGGTTTTCCATATAATTATTATTAAAAAAAACGTAAATACTCTTATTTATTAAAATATATTACCAACTATCTTTTTTAAGCTTTTACTCTTACTGCCAACACAAGGGTTATAGAAAACTGCAATCATTCACTAATGATTATTATAATATCCTTACTGTATGTCTGTACTATTTAAGAGTACATCCAGTAGTGTAAGAATATTTAAAATTCCACATATTGAATTTATCTAATAATTTAGTATCTAATAGCAATAGAGATTCATTTTCAAGTCAGAACAAATTAAAATAGATATTTTCGTCATAATAAACACACTTCCAATTTTGGCATATTGTATCTGTTTTACTTTATAAAACGAATGAAGAAAAGATTTGTATTTTTGTTTGTAACAAATAAGCTGGAAAAACTACTGGACCTATTTTTAAAATTTCATCGGTAGAATGCTACTTTTAACACGAAATGTCATAACGGAAGCGGAATTGTTAATACTATGAAGAAAAAGCAACTTTTTTTTAAAACAATGTATATGTCGTATTCACGTCACGAAATGCGGTGATGCGAAGAATGAACCAAAAAAAATATAATAAAAAAAACTCGTTGCGACATTTTTGTGTACGTCCCCCCCCCCCCTCTCTTCCGATGTGTCCAGTCAACCACGCGCCCCCCACCCCCGCGCTCCTCGCTGTATTCTTCCGTTAAGAGTTCTGTTATAAATTTGGCGGAAACGGAAGTGAAAAAGCTCGCGGAACTTCTGCAGAAGCGGAAGCAGAGTTCTGTTGCAACAAAACAACAGTTGCAGTGCTTACCCATAGTTTGTTTAGGGGTATTTTTTATACAAATACTAAAAATCAACTTAAAATACAAAAGACTCGGTCTTGTCGATACTCGAGTATCAAAAGGGTGATGGATTCAAATTAAAGTAGGTACAATAAAAGATATAAACTAGCTGTCCGCTGCGGTTTCATCCGTGTCTTGGGTTACTGCTCCGCTCCCGCGGGTCATAGCGTGATGTTATATATAGCTTACCTCGATAAATAGCTTATTCATTATTATAATATTTTAATTCGAACTAGCGGTTTCTGAGATTAGCACGTTCGACCAAACAAACACATCAGCTTTATAATATTAGTATAGATAAAAGATAGATCAAATTAAAATAATCTCAACTATTAAATATACATAATATTATTATGTGTCATATATTGATATATAAGTAATACCAATCTACTTTTCATTTTCCAAAACTGTAACATTTAATCGTTTCGCGAGTAATCGATTCTTACGTTTTGTTATTTTCAAATAAAATATTGTTAGTGGCAATTCTAAGCACGAATAGTGCAACGCCTTAAACAAGAAAAAATAAAGTGTTTTGTTAATACGTCAAAACTTCACATCAATACATTTTTAACGTTACTTTAAAAATACTTAAGTATGAATTTAATTTATTTGGAATACCATGTGTTTGTTTAAGATAAATTTATTCCATATGCTTTAGGCTCGTCTTGGTAAAAGTCATTTGAAACCTTGCTGGCGCCTTATATCTTAGCAAACAATTCTTGTTTACATTCTTTTCAACTTATTATTTATTTAATTTCATGATTATGATGATTATTTAATTTCATGTTACATATACATTAAACTGTTTCTATAATGTAAAACTAGAAATATTTTAAACAATATTTTTGATACATGTCATCACTTCATCAATACTTATCACTTTTTTTTTTGTACTACCCGCTGTTTCTAATTTACAATCTCTATACTCGTTAAAAAATAAAAGGCCCGTTTTGACATTTGAGAAATACCCTAGAATGTAACTTGGAACGAAACTGAAAGAAACAATAAAATACATAATAATTAATTAGTGTTTTAAAAAAATACACGATTTTTTTTTGGCGCGTTATGTAATCTGATAGAATATTGCGAGTATTCTTTTTGCGTATTTAAGTATTCGTTTTGACATATGTCAAAATGGGCCTTTCATTTTTAGACAACTTTAGTATACAAAATTAGTAGCTACACACTTAAACTATCCTACTATTAATATCTCAGATATATTTGACATCACATCTTTTTCCATGTAAATATTTTACATATTTTCCTGCTTTGAAAGCTGTCTTAAAGTAAGATAAAGGGGCTTTATTCAGCTCTAAAACTGAATTGGCACAAACATTTTGAACGACTTCTTTTACGTAGTTAATATTATTGTTTAAATCAATAATAAAGATAAATAAATTTAAAATATAATCATCCTATACAATAACAGCATAATATAATCACAGTAAACAGCAAAGTAGGTCAATCTTCTAAGATCCTACAAATACAGACTTTTCAAATGACTAAAATATTCATGAGAACTAGTCTTAAATAATTAAATACTCATATGAATTATTGGGACACTATTGTACCAATTTTGAATTCAATTTACTAATATTGTCTTATAACCATCAAAAATACACATTTTGGCGTAACTGAAATGAACATACAATATAATGTGTTTCTTTTGTGCAATGGCAACACAAAAGTCAAACTTCCAACTGGTATTTGTACAATATAATAAAACCATCATTTTAATTAGGTCAAATTAAAGTTAACAAGTTAATCAGCTGTCTAAGAACTGCGGTTAACGTGGTAGGGTCAGGACGGTAAAACTAAAATAGCTAGATGGCTAGATTTTTGTCTGTTTTATACGGATGTTTCATAGTTATGTATGGGATTCCTAATTCGAATTCGTTTACTGGCCAGTACCTTAGCTGCGGTTTCTGTTCGGGGCTCTCTTCTGTGACGTTAAAGTAGGCCAGGAGTACGAGAGCAGTGTAGCTAGATATGAAGATGAGCACGTGCCACACGCCGTGCATGTAGGGGAAGTCGATGGACAACCACGCATCGCAGAACATACGGTCCATGATCCAGCAGAATATTGCTAGGAAAGTAATCGCCACGCAGCGCAGACCCAGACGATACACGCGCGAGCACTTCACTCTGGAATAAAGTAAAACAGTCTACGATTAATATAACTAATGCAAAATAATGAAAAATTAAGTCGCCTAGAATGACTCGTTAGATAATTATTTGTTGCAAGCGCGACAGCTGAACATGGGGTAAGGATCTATGATTCGATTTCCAGGTTGATATATCGCACCTTTAAACCAATACCGTCACTAAACGAAATTTTTCAAAAAGACTGTTTTTAATACAATCTGTAAAGTTAGCACTCAGCAAACAGATGGCGTTAAAAACAGATTTTTTGAAAAATTTCGTTTAGTGACGGCATTGGTTTAAAGGTGCGATATGAGATTTTCTATCAGGAATTTCTCTGTATCAGCCTGAAGTCATGATTTAATGGCCATAGAAAACACATATCACCTATGTCAATATGTAAATGAACTAATGCACTTTGCACCTTTATCTGACAGTCAATCAAGACACAGAATTTTCATAAGTACCTGGACAGCTCTCCCCACAAAAATCCTAAAGTAGGCGGAGCGATCGTCATCAAGGCAAAAGCGTTAGCCGCCGGATGCATCACGAGGAAGCCAGTGGACAACAACGTCAGCACGAACGTGCAGATAGCCAGGCGACGTCTAAAAACAAAGGATTAAACTATAGCAATGTTATTAAATAGCGATTACCCTAGTAACACGTTTTCGCGCAATCAGAGTGAATGAATAATGCACTTATCGCTCCCGGCAAACGCGTTCGCAATAGGTTCAGATGTCAAAAGGGTTTCATATACTAAGTATGGTGAGGTGTCCAATAGTGAACCAGTGCTACACATTAAGCCACCCCTCTTACTTTGTAAACGTGTCATTGCAGGGGCGCCGGCTTTTAGAAAACCTCATGGGTGCTCATGACCATTTGATGACTCGAAAAAGTGGCGGAGTGAGAGAAGAGAAATGCGCACTGATCGCCATTTCGATAACGGATACAGTAACTAGCATCCGTTGCCCGCATCGTTAATAAACAATAAATTGAGACAACATCACATATGTACATTGTCCTGGTTCCAAACTAAGGTTTTCCCTTGTACTATGGAAACCAGGAACAACGAAGGATTACAAATATCCAGACCCAACACAAATATCTGTTTCATCAACAAACATTGGTGTTGGTGCGGGAATCGGGGGGTTCTCAGGGGCACCTACTGTTTATTTCTCATGGGTGCTATAAAAAGTAAGGTCTATTTTTTCCTTTTACTTTTGTCATGTGTAGTTTTTCTATGTGTTAATAATTATACTTACTATAGTTTTTATTGGGGTATCATATGAAACTGGTAACTATTTTCGATTGTTTTTAACAAAACCTTAAATGTTGAATGGCAGCTGTAGTACTTACATATTGAACCACTGTTAAAAACATCTATGTTTAATAAAATTGATTCCTTGGTAACATATATAAGAAGTTTTATTTGCCTTTAGTTTTATGACAAAAATAATCATAATTTAATGTAAAATAAATAAGAGAGTTCAGTGAGTACATATTGACCTAGGCCCCGGTTCAGTGTGTCCAACATGGTGGACTCAGTGAGTCATTTCCCATCTTTAAAAAAAATTTCAATATATCCTATTCTGTTACGTTAGGGTCTAAAATTAATATGCACAATTAAAGACAGATAAATGAGCAATCCTCTAATAAAAAAAAAATCTTCATTATGTTTAAAAACAGCTGAGCTTAGAATGTGCAACTTTTTCATGGTTTACTGTTGGACACCTCACCCTACACAAAAGACCGGTTGGCAGCTAAATAATAGATAACGCCTTACGAAACTGTGTCCGGTGACCTAGTAACTAGTCGAATATTCGACACTAAGTAAATAATCATCATCATCTTCTTGCCCTTGTTTAGTGTTATTTAGGGTCGGCAGTAGCTTAGGTTCTTTAAGATCGAGAGGTTTTTTTATAATTGATAGGCTCGCGTTTGACCACTATTTTACCTGACGGTAAGTGACGATGTGGTCGAATACAGGGTTGCGACAGTCGCTGTCTTGTTTTTTTTTATTGATATAAACTTGAGCTTGACTGCGATCCCACCTGATGGTAAGCAGAGATGCAATCATTGATGGTGAGGCGCACTAGTTTATTAAGAGCGTATTCACTCTAGCCTTGAAGACACCACCTTGTTTTCGAATTTATGATAAATATTCCTCGCTGATGTGTCTCCGCCCAAGTCTAAATTAGTCCACGCTACGCCTCTGAGGGTCGGCGCAAAGATTTTTTCTTCCATTCTATTCTGTCAATCGTCACGCTATTACTGACTCCCTTTTTACCCGACTGCAAGAAGGGTTATGTTTGTCGCGCGTATCTTGTATGTATGTATGTAATATTCTTTATTACCTCATATCTACCAAACCGCTGAACGGATTTACATAATTAGCATATCGTTAGATTCGTCTTGTTAACCCAAGTGTTCTTAGATAGGTGAGGTCGAAAAAAAATCAGCATAACGACTGTGGGACGTGTGGGATTAGAGTAAAAAAAAATATTTTTTTTTTGGTTAGTGCAATATGGGTATCAAATTCAAGAGCTCATCATGAGGATTCCAAAATGGTATATCATGACCATATTAAAAAAAATACAATAGGAAATATGTAATTTATTTTTCTGCTAACATGTTGGGTTAGGTTAGGTTACTCGCAACTTCGTTACTCCCCTTTTAAGGGGCAATCGTGTAAAAAAATGTCATCTATTCCAGAGATATATCCCCCTGGAAACAATTAAGTCCCGTTCCTGCGGGAAAATGAAAAGTAGCCTAAGTTACTCCTTGTAACATCAACTATCCGTCAGTTGAGGTCGCCATAATCATGGCGGTAAGTCCCCTCTTTGAATAATGGCTGGAGAGGTGTCACGGCTTCCACACCTTCCGCATGACGCAGGCCCTCACCGGAGATGGTAAGTTCGGAAGGTTCCTGCACCGGATTCAGGCGGAAGAAAATGCTCGGGGATGTCGCCATAGTGCGGATCGCTCGAAGGAAACGGAAGAGCTTACGGTGGAAATGTGCGCTGACCTCTACTGCTATTGTCCGAACCGAACAGATTTTCAATAACGCGTCCTGTACCACGTGTTTCTTAAAGAGATGTCAACAAAACCGTAGTGGCCCAGCAGGGCCGATGCCTACTAGGGCCTTAGGAGGACTTCTGAAAAGATAACCCGTGGTCCTACAACGCAAAGAGTAATTGAAGGAACCTACGTGTGGTTTTACTAAGTAAAAGTCTGAAACGCTCTCCCTCTCCGCCCTAGAGCGAGAAAAGTCATTAGATGATTACCTACCCATATGACTGGCCTGTTGGTCTAGTGGTTAGTGGCCCTGACTGCTATGCCATTTTGAAATCCCACAAAAAAAAAAAAGTTGAAAATTACGGACATTAGCTAAAACAAACCAACAGATCAACAAAAATTTAAAAATTCACATTTTTGCTATAAGTTTCGAATACACTTTAATATACATTTAGTAAACCAATGTTTTTTTGATAAACGGACACTTTAATTTTATTTAAGATACAAGATAAGCGAGCCGGATGACTCGATAGGTTTGTGAACTTTAAAGTGATAAATGTACGCCTAAAATAGAGTGAATAAATAGTGTTATTAGATTATCATAACTAAGTGTTAAATAAAAAAAAAATACCCGACTGCGTAAAAATTTACTTTAGATAAAAACCAAAAAGAAAAAAACAAGTTCAGTCCAGTATCGTAAAAACCAATTTAAATAAAACAAATAATTAATTCTACTAGGGAACATATTGACTGCAACAGTCGGGACCTATTAAAATAATCAAGACTGTCACGACTTTTGCAGTCAATATGTTCCGTATAAAAATTTATTATTTGTTTTATTTAAATTGGTTTTTACAATACTGAACTTATTTTTTTCTTTTTGGTTTTTATCTAAAGTAATTTTTTACGCAGACGGGTATTTTAATTTTTTTAATTTCTTTTTTTATCTTTTATGTCACTAAGCAAATAATAATCTATTTTATATACATTAATGCATACGTTGCATATTCTATTCACACGTTATGTGAAGAATGTACTTAAAACATTAATAGGTAACCTCGAAACCAATAATGAGTTTAAAAACTCGCAACTGTACCTACCTTGTACCTACAGAATGTTTGCTAATGGGTCACGCAAACTAAGAACGATAAAATTTATGATCGCCTCGGTAATAAATTACTAAAAAGCTTGTAAAATTATTTATAGCTGCATAGCATAATCAGCCTTTTAATGTTCCCACAGCTGGGACTACGGCCTCCTCACTATAGGAGATGGAATGAGCCGTAATCGTTGGGATTCCCCAATGTCTCAATGCTCCAGTCACATGTCTACGAATTTTTAGTTCTAGGACATGCCAGTTTTACCGTTATAGCCATTCCTCACGATGTTTTCCTTCACCGTTTTTTTTTTGCACGTGATCCGTTTTTAGAGCGCAATAACTATAAGTACCTATCTATAGTTATTGCGCTCCACTATTCGTAGGAAATTGAAAAACCTTGAATCTGGACTTCTGGATCTTATTCAATCAAATTTAAAACGCATTGATGTAGGTACCTACCTGGTAGAAAGGTATGTACTAAAACACCTAATTGTAGACGAATCGATCCCACTATAGGGTTATTGCGCTGGTTTACCGTTCAGTACCACTATTCGTCTATTTGACTAAGCTGCTACAAACACATGTGTAAAACTTGAATACAAAATTACCTTCCCGCGCAAGTTTGGTCTTTTTGCGATCCGTAATGTCTAAGCAACAGTTCTACTAAGATGAAAATGTGATTAGACAATTAACGAATTTAAAATAAACAACTTCAGTAGCCATTTCGCATCCGTGCCTTGAAGAAGCCATCGAGCTAGAAAAAAAAAATGCCGACGAGAAAAGTTCATGGCCAGTTTAATTACTGATAAAGTTAGTTTATGGAATATTTGTGGCACGTATGTCTACTTATAAGCATAATAAACACAATTCAAAGTATTTTTTTTATAGTTTTTTTTTAGACATCTAAGATAAATACTAGTAATACTAGCATACCAAGTTTGCAAACTATTTGGTTTTCGTCCACATGGACGGAAACACAGTCAGCTAGGTGAATATTTATAATGGCATTTTACTTCAACAGACCTATAAAATACTGAATATTTTCTCTCATTAAGATCTTTATTGCTATTATATTAAATATTTTAGTTTTCGTCCATTCCTTTGTTAGTGTTGCGCAAATAAAACAATTTTTAAAGGACGTGGACGAAAACTAAAAATAGCTTAAAAACTTGTTTTAGTTTTTGTCCATAAATAAATACTGGGGTGTATGAAAATTAAGAAATAGTTATTTTTTTGTAATCTTAAAGGAAATAATTAAAGATAACACTGTCGTTGTGACACATATTTCTGACATAATATTTGTTTTTTTGTTAATTTGTTTATTCTATACAGTAATATAATAAAGCGAGTCTTTTAACGTGCTAAACTCTGGAACTACAAACAGAATTGGAAAAAAAAAAGACGGGTTGCACTCCGGGAGTGCCGGCAGAAGTGAAAACTTGATTATTAACGTTGAGCATGTTTGATATTTTGGAATGGTTAGGGAATAATTTTGCACCAATTACTTTATCAGTATAAAAGTACTATCATTTATGTGGTAGAATACAATATTCATTTATTGCGCTATCGTACACAAACATGACAATTTATATTACATTAAAAATTTAACACTTTAAAACTATTACAATTATTTTACATTAAAAAGTTTATCTCTCCGAAATCCGTCTTACGCTTTTTCGATCAGGTCACGTGTCCTGACGCGAGTTTAAGATTTTCTACCCATTACAGAAAAAGTGCTCAACGCCGCTAAAGAAGTTTTCACTTCAAAAATCTGTATGCAATAGCCAGGTTCATGACGAATACTATCTATAAGCTAAATAACATCACGCTACGACTTACAGAAGCGGGGCAGTAACCAAGAAAGCCACGGGGGACAGTTGGTTATAGCTGTTAAAAATAATACCTAAAAGATGGAGAGAGAATACACAGAAACTACTATTAAATAATAGATAATATATGTTGCTGAGCAAATAAAAGTCGTGAAAGTATATATAACCGACCACGGTCGACTTCGGTTTTTAACCGACTTAAAAAACAAGGAGGAGGTATTTACTTAATAATTAGCCTACACTCCACAGACTTATAAGTCTGTGTTACACTCCTTTTTTTACACTGTGGTCGAAAACTAGCCCACACTTGGACGAAAACAATTTTTTTTGGACGAAATCTAGCGAAATCCCTAACTACTTTAGCAAAAAATATCTTTTATAAAAAAAGCCGTGATTGGCATGTGAGTTTAACCTAAAGAAGACTAAATAAGCAATAGAAACAAATACGATACTTTTATATTCTACTACTTCTTACGTACTTCAAGATATTTATTTCACATCAGAAAGCTGGAAACTGCGATAATTGGACGAAAACCAGCGCAATCACCATATTGTAGGTTTTATTTATTGACTAGATTTTTATAATTATAGAATTCTTCTGGTTATTTAAGAAAACGCAAGGTTTTTAAAATTTCCATTACGCGGCATAATGATGCAACGAACGCTAAAAGTAGAACATAAATTAAGTATGTTTTATAGCACCACATGTGTAAATTTCGGTTAATTCATGCTAAAGATTGGATAGGCAAACAGGTTTTATGAACAAGGAAATAACACTATTTCATAAACAACAACAAGAATAAAGGGCCTCTTACTTTTGCGTGCAATTCATAGGTAGGTATTTTTATTATGTAGGTTTTTTTTCAATTTACTTTTATATGGCAAAGATAAGTATCATGTGAAAAAAATATGATACAGTACAGATTACAACTGATGCAATGTAATTTTCCATTAGTAAGAATATAAACATAGAAACAATGGAATGGTTGATATCAAAATATTATTAATTCAGACTACTATTGTAACTTAACCTTTTGAGTACCGTAATAAGAGACACAATGGAAAGACAATGGGCGTTCGCTTGGGGTTTAATGAAATAAAATGGGATTTATAATTTCCCCTAAACTATTTTGTTTCCCAATAGCTATCCCCCGCGATTACACATGTGCCCTTGGTTACTGCTCCACTCTTTTTGGTTGTAGTGTGATATTATATAGCCTAGCCTTTTTGATAAATGGGCTATTAAATATATAGGATATGAAAGAACTTTTCAATTCAACCAGTACCTAGTTCCTAAGATTAGCGTGTTCAAACAAACAAACTCAGCATATTATGAAATAAAAATCTATACTTATTTTTACTTCATATTATATACACTCTATATAAATTATATACTCTTTTATCTGTATTTGTTCTTTTCAATTTTAAGTGTTTGTGTGTACATAAATAAATAAATAAATATATTATATATAACCACTTATGTAGTATACATTCTACTTACCTGTTTCCATGTAAAAAAGTTGGGAAATGTCTCTTTGGCAAGAACATTGCGAATGCTGCCACACACACCCATAGAATAGCCAACTCATCCAAAAGCTGCCCTGAAAATGTAAACAGCATTGATTAAGACACCTATTACTTAGATACCTCTTTGTTATTTTCCTTTATTCTCTATGTTTTGTCTCAGATTAGATAAACATTGAAAATATAATAAATATACTTTATTGTAGGTGCGGAAAAATTTAAATTTCAATCAGGCCTGCTGTTTTAACTAGTATTCTATTATAATAATAAACATCATAAGAAAAGGAAAAGTATGCTTGAGATTTCTTATTCTTTTAAATAAACACTGTTATCTCCTCAGCGTGAGACAGCTTTACATTACCTCGGTGCTTCTTCGCTTTCATAAACTTGCGAAGGAGACAGCTCGAACCTCTTACAGAACTCTTAAATGGGATACACCAAGAGCACGCTCAGCTTTTGCTCGTCAATCTTTTACTTTTATGGGTCCATATTTATATAACAAATTCTTTAAGACTGATAAAACTATAATAAACCTGACTTTATTTCGCCTTAAAATCGCAATTTACAAATGGTTAAAACCCAAAGACTGCCCATACCGAGAAACTTTTAAATATTATTGTTTGATATCACGCGTAGGCAGGCATGCGAACTTAATAAAAAAACAAAAAACAAACACACACATACACCATCACACACACACGATCACACCACCACCACACACACACAATCACACGATCACATCACCACCACACACACACACATAAACACTTCTTCAATTTTTCCTTTTTTTTATTTTTTAAAGTAGCTAACTTTTTTTTCTTTTGTTTATTTTTTAACTTTTAAATTCAAAGAATAATAATAGCAAAATATACACAAAACCTGCATTTATTAATTTATTTGTAAATTTACGGAAGGGACTGGACCTCACGACACAGGGTATCCTAGTGTGGGGGCCAGAGATATATTGTTTATTTTAGTTTATAAGTCAACTGATGTACCTAATTTTTTGTATCTTGTACTAACGTTTTAAACAAATAAAGATTATTATCTGCAATGATATATATCTATATATATAAAATTAGACAATCAAGGTGTTTGACCTGCACACCAAGCTACATATTATTATAGTTAAATTGCAAATTGAAACTATGAGTAGGTACATATATTTTGTTTTATGGTAATAAACAAGTACTTTTTTATAAGTGTGACATTTAAATGTATTCACATTTAATAACTAATAAAATAATACTCGCAACTCAGTTAAAGTACCATTACTGTGGCCTTTTTATGACTGGATAACATAATAATAATACAAAGTTGTAATAGCTTAATATCTTACCTACTAAACTCAAGGTGGCATGGAAATAGGCAGAGCTTATACCAACCACCATCAGCAGTACCCAGAGGACATTGATTGCTGGGTTGAAAAACTTTGAATATTCTTGGAAAAGATGAATGAGCATTGGTGGGAACAGGAAGAACAATACATTGCTAATCTAAAAAGAAAAAAACTTTAAATAACTTTATGCACATGTTTCGGTAAGTTGAATAAATTGAGAGGCCAGGTTCATTGACCATTTTGGGCAGGTATGCATGACTAAGACATGCAAGTAATTTTTATAGATACTTATAAATATTGGTGCTTATTACAGTTTAATAAGCACCACAGCTTATCATTTATACTTCTTAATAATGCTTCAAGGCTAAACAACAACTACTTGTGTACAAAATAACTAGGTATGCCAATAAAGAAAATCCTTTGTCTTTGCTCGGAAACTAAAAATAGAAAATACGAAAAATACTTACTGTATTGACAAATTCTGCTATTACTGGTGAAATAGAATAGTTAGATTCACACCAGTCTACCGGTGAACTTCCACGTTGTAAATGTGACCACATTGTTGTGGTTAAATAGATTCTTTGTTTACAATCTAGAAAATAAAAAAATGCGCAAATAAAAGTAAAATATTCCTATGATATGAGACGAAAGCAAACGAAAATCACAATACAAATAAATTAAATTGTGTATTTTCAATTTAATTTTCAACTTGATTCATTCATTTCCGTTTTTATTACGACGATATTTTGTTTACGTACAGCGAAATTTAAGCCTCTTCCACAATCAGTGACCTGACACTGACACAAACACTCGAGATGTGACGTGAATAGTGACTGACTAATGAAGAAGTGACAGTGACACTGTCAGTGTAGTTCTCAATGACAGCAGGACAGCTAATTATTCGTTCAGTAGTCAAAGCAAATTTTAATTTCCAGGTTGCCCTGTGTATTGTTTTATTTCGGTAGGTAGTCGATAGTATAGCCGTGTGTTCAAGAAAAGCAAACTAACACAGCTGGCTGTTGTTTCCATAAGAATCTCAGTTCGTAGCATCCTGCCTTCAAGTAAGATTTTTCATCTACATAGTTATCAGTAAGACCTACAGGGTGTTGTCACGATTTCATTCACGCTCCCGTCCCCTCTCCCTAGCTAGATTCACCATTGTAAAGAGCAAGAGAGGATATAGAAAAATTGTTTTGGATAGTATAAATCACGAATATCGGTATAGATCAAGAGTGTACCTTCATCGTGAAAAACTGTTCTGTAGAAAAATACTGTTTTTAACCCAAAATAAATCAAATTGTTGCTACAGGCGCCGCTTACGTATAGTGTAAACCAAAAAACACATTCCTCCCAGAAATAAATCTTAGACCCGCCCTTGTAAACTCCCGGCTATCTGGTTAATAATTTGCAAAAAAAAACTACAGCGGCAATAGATCACTTTCGTAGCTGTATAGATCTTCTTAGAAAAACGCCGTTGACATTTATCTGCATTATCAGTTCCATAGTTTCATACAAAATTGACTGTCAGTGAATATTTATTTATTGCATAATGAAGTTGTAGGTTATTTTAATGAGTAGCTTCAAAATTAAATAGTTTTCAATTAGTACTTGATAGGAACCAAATCTCACGTTTAATTGTAATGGATTGTAATAATGGTTCACACAAGTACTCGGGTAAGGAGTTGGAATCCCTAACTAGTGTGCTGCAATGACTAGGAGTAGATGTCGTCAATTACTCTTAGTGACATATATCAGAACCTACATCTGTTTCAAAAATAAGCCTAACTTCGATATGATTGTGATGTAATGACCGCTGTAATTGCGTAAACTTATTTCCACTGAATAACAACGGTTATTTAATGGAAATCAGCCACTGAATCATCATCGCAGTGGCGGCGATCCATCCAAGCTCCCCTTATAGCCACCCCAAACCTCGCATCTGAGTACCTGGTATGATTTGGTATCATTTTTGAATCTGATCGCTGTCAAAACATTACCCACACACTTTGAGAACATTGGAAAGTAATATAAACTGAGTAGCTGGTTACACAGCATCTGTGTACATTGCTAGTACCTACACAGATGCACTGGGAAATAACAAGTTTGCTCTAGAGTGCTAGCTCCAGTCCTCAGGCCAAAGGGGTGCAGCGCGCGCCCGCGTTGTGCGCCACCGCGCGCTATCTACTTTACCAATCCATCGCATCCGACGACAAGGCGCAAACGGAAGGCCGAGAATACTCGCTTCCGCCTACATAATTTGCCTGTGGTTAAAGGACTCCAAGTACTTAGGCCCAAATTGATGTCACATGGTATTTTCACGTGCTTCTCACCAAACTATGAAAGGATGATAGTGAGGCTCCTCACTTTTTTGTGAACATACCTACGCCTGCCATATTTATGTGACGGTGGGGGTTTTGCGCAGTCAAAAGTGCATTCACAAACACCATTAAGTTTTAATTTAACTACCTATTAGCACCACCGGTAAGGAGCTCTACTGCCATTTCAAAATAGTTCCATCAGTTTTAACTTTCAGATACCGAAGTTATTCTAGCAACAACTGAACTTGAAAGAGAAACAAATCATCATGCAAATGTCGAGTTTTTTTACGATGAGAATGTGTCCGTTCAAAATGAAATTTGCCGTGGCAACAAACTCCGTAATGAAAAACCAAGGCGTAATGAAACCGCACTCAAAATTACTTCTTTGAGACCTTATGTAAAGCAACATCGTGTAAGGTGCTGTAACGTTCTCATTTTATAATTTACTAGCTTTTGCCCGCGGCTTCGCTCCCGTCAACTGACTACTCTATTCTGCTCTACCCTACTCTATCCTACTCTACACTACTTTACCCTACTCTACTTTAATCTACTCTACTTTACTATTTTTTCTTTCATAAGCATTTTCTCCTGACAATAACGAACACAACAAAAAAATAAAATTAGTGAAATCGGTCCAACCGTTCACGCGTGATGGCGTGACCAAGGGAAATAGGGATTCATTTATATATATATAGATATGAACACCAATATGCAAGAGGATTGTAACAAATAGGTAGGTATAGTGTCCGATGATCGATTTCTGGCCAAAGCCGTAGTCTAATAACCCTAAGCATCCGTTCAAGAAAGGCTAACAATATATAAAATAATATTCTTTTTATAGTTGATTGTATCTACCTTGGAAGGTGGGTAGGCCTTTGGTGTGAGATGCAACACACTTCGACACCCTTCTGACTAGCATAGCTTCGCTCAGATACTATGTGTAACAAACAATCTAAAATTGAGTAGGCATTAAATTTTTGACTAACAGCCTTGATAAAAATTTAACAATATAACAAAGTAGGAATATGTCTAGATATTTATTGTAACGTCTTCTGTTTAAAATTGTTTATAGTCAACTTATAGATCAGTACCTTCCTAACTATATAATTATTTTCCAATGCAGGAAAGGCCACCTCGAATCTTCCAGTAACAATAAAAGGCCAAATACTCTTAAATGTCATTGTGCAGGACCAAACTCTGTTGCAAGTACTTATATGAAGTGCAGCAGAATTTCAAGAACAAATCTAGTACAAACGAAGGCCAAAAAAGGCAAACGATGTCCCTTAAGGATAGCTGAATTGGCAGTGCCGAGCAAACGACAATGTATTGGGACATGGAGGGAAAAATCTGATGTATTACCTGGATTAATGGTAAGTATTAAAATGTTCTAATACAGATTTTCTTCACCATCATTTCAGCCACTGTTGGACATCGCGTCTAACAGATTCCCGCTGCCTTCAACAGGTCATTGGGTTCAATTTGTGGGTGGCTTGCTGACGTTGCAGCTTCCGGTACGCGGGCGTAACTCCAGAAGCTTTTGGCCTCATCGATCACCATTTCTGCGAGCAGTGTCCCGTGCCCTTTGATACTTAAATTTGGCGATTCTTCTGGATATACCGGCAACCCTAGTTCTCCTGTGGATATCTTCACGATGCAGTGAAACGTCACAAACGATACCTCTACCCTTAGGGCGTTATCAATTTAGACGGTTCATGTCGAACCGTTGTCGTGCTTTTATCGTGCCGCAGACGGCCAGTTGCAGTATGTTAGTAAGCGCCTAAATTGAAAACGTATCTGACTGCCGTGCGTTTGTATGCCAGTGATGCGCTATTCAACACCGCAGTATTCAACACCGAATTCCTTGAACACGAGGTCCTTGTGACGTGGCTGTCTTGTTGTCTACCATTGTCTACCGTTGACCGTTCGCAGTTCCGCGCGCTTTGTATGAAAATTACGATCATCTGTACGCAGCAAAAAGCGTTAGCTTTAAGTACATATTCTTTGGTACGGAGTACGATTAACGCACCGCATTGGCGCCGCAGCAGGCCCTCAAAAAACACATACTTAAATTGAAGCGTAGCTTAGCAGTGTAAAGCGTAAGCTTTACATAATCTTTGTTATGCAGTGCGACTAACGTAACGCACCGCATCGGAACCGAAATCGCCCTTGTTCCCCTTCGCAGCGTGCACAGTGTTACCATGCGAACCATTTACGCAAATCTGTATATAAGTAATCTCATTTTGATGTTCCAGGTAGAAAGATTGAAACAGCAAGTTTTGGACCAAATACCAATTGCCAAAATACCAGAAGCAATATATTGTTTCGAAAATGAAAAACGTGTATCGTCAAAAAAGTAATACCCAGTTCGCAGTTATATTATATAATTATATTATTATTAAACATATACCTAGGTACTACTGTGAGCCAAAAATAAGGTGAATCATTATATTATGACCGAAATTAAAAGCTTAACTCCCCTTCAAGATAGGTGCATTTCTTTGTTGAATCCATATTTGGAAGTATTTCTGGATACCTTTTTTCGGCAGGACCTTCAACTGTAATAAAATTATTCACCGCATTATTTGGTCACATCAAGTATCTAGACAGAGAAAACTATCTACGCTTTACTTTGATGTGCCCCTCGAAGGTAGATTATTTGTTGAATAGGTACAAATAATCTACCTTCGACTTACTTACTAATTAAATATTATATACTAGCTTCTGCCCGCGGCTTCGCTCGCGTGAATGTATGTTTCTCCATACAAACTTTGGAACCCCGCTCCATCCCCATATGGAGAGAATTTTGGAAAATCCTTTCTTAGTGCTCGCCTACGTCATAAAATGAAACCTTGTGCAAAATTTCACGCTCCTAATCCCAGTAGTTTTGGCTGTGCGTTGATATGTTAGTCAGTTTCCCCTTTTATATATATAGATTTATGTATAAATATTTTTATGTATCTTCCCCAACTATTTACTCTATTGCATTGATACTTCAATCGACCCCCACCTAAACTGCAATATTGCTGTTAGCTTACAGTATAAATGTAAACTGTGTGCAAACGCATTTATTTTGTAATAAATTCAAAGTCGTAAAAACCTGTAGGTACGACTTGAAATACCCCATTACCCACTTATCTCTGCTTGCAGTTGCACTTTCAGGTGGCTCTCATGTAGACAAATAAAATATGAGGCCCAGAAGCCCACTCGCCAGATGGACGAAAGGATGTTATGCATATTATTTGCACATAAAGTTGGTCAAAGATTATCCAGACCGTTAGGACTAACGTTAAAGGCGGAGTAAGTTTTGGAACCTAATCCAATAGTTCTCAGGAAGAGGAGAGGTATTGTTGTTAGCAAGTCAGAAGACCATTTTATTAGCCTTCAAATTCCCATTTTAGCTACTTGTACCTTACTACGTTTACGATGTCATTCGATGCACAGACGCTGGACGTTAGGTACTTTTTTGCTAACCTTACGATAGCCTGGCCGCACATGGGCCACACGCGACAGCCACAAATGCCGCCACTGAAGCTAGAAGCGGACGCAAAGGTAGCTGACGGGCGCATGCAACTTGTGGTCTGTCGGTGGCAGATGCTTGCAGTTATAATATTTAATATTTCACAATTTTCACACAACGCTATCTAGTTCCAAATTAAGCAGAGCTTGTGCTATGAGTACTAGACAACTGATAAACTTACTTATATATTTCTAAATATATTATATATATATATATATAAATACATGTATATTATAAGTAAATTACACCCAAACACAGAATAAATGATCGCGCTCATCACACAAATATTTGTCTTGGGTGGAAATCGAACCCACGACGTCCGGCATAGCAGTCAGGGCCCCTTACCACTAGACCAACAGGCTAGTCAAGTCAGTTAGTGGCCGCGAGCCGTCGCGAATGTTTAATTGCGCTGCTGCTTGTAAACCGCCGCGTCGTCCTCGGTGCAGGCCACAAGAAGCGAGCAGCGGCAATTTGTAGCGTTTGACGACCACTGGGGTCATCGTGTGCGGCAAGTACTATAAACTTTTTACAAAAAAATAAATAACAGACTTCCCAAAAAAAAAAAAACACTAAAAGGATCAAAATAACTTTAATTTCGGAAGTCGGTATTTATCAGTATTGTTTGTTTATTTTACACCGACTTCCGAAATTAAAGTTATTTTGATCCTATTATTGCTTTTTTTTAGTGGAGTCGGTTTTTTTTTGTAAAGTTTTTTATTTTACACTTTTTAGTTGCGATACATTTATAACCAGAGTGCTTATTTCTCATGACAATTGCAATTAACCCAAAAACTGCTAGGTTACATTGTTTTATTATGAAGTTCCTGTGTCCAACTTCCACCTTCCGGCTCCATTATCAGATCAGTTCGATAGTACCTTATAGCCAAAGTGCATCTCATGACAATTCTAATAAGCCCAAACACGGCTAGGATACATTGATTAATTACGGAGTTCCTGTGCCTACCTTTCGGCTCCATCATCAGATCAGTTCGATAGTACCGTATGGCCAAAGTGCATCTCATGACAATTCTAATAAGTCCAAACACGGCTAGGTTTACACTGATTAATTACGGAGTTCCAGTGCCTACCTACCAGCTTCATCATCATCATCAGATCACTTCGATAATACCATTTTCAACGTAACTATTCAGAACCATTCATTTATTTGTATTGTTATAGTCGCTTAACTATCTTCATTGTGATATATATGTGTAGTATGAAGTTCCGTTGACCATTTCTGGTCTTCTACATCAGTTCCACTTCATCAAATGTTACTTTTTGACTGTAAATACTTAAGTTTTCGATGAAAATACCAAAATCAATATGGTTGCCTATAATATGTGAGGAGTTCCCTTGATTCCGAAAGGATCCCATCATCAGAAAAGGTTTTTGGAAAAAAATGGGACCAATCTGGAAGCATATCCTTTAAGGGGAAAAAAAGATTTTGCAAATTGGTCAATAAACGCCGGAGTTCTGAGGTAACAATCATAAAAAAAAAAATTTGATGATAAAAAAATACAACCGAATTGATGTTGTGTTATAAATGTATGAAAAGTAAAGAAAAAAGGAAAATAGTGGCGTTTTTTGGTTGTGGTCAGCCCGTGTGCGGCCAGACTTAGTGTCTGTTGATGACTGATAGATATCTGATTAATTGGAACAAAATTATTTGTTAGACCGCAATAAATAAGTAGAAACTATAACTTTTGTCTCTTTTAGTTTAGAAAAGTTAACCAAAGTAGTATCCCATGATATTGAGAAAATAATGTACGAATGCCCGGGTACATTAGATCAGCAAGAAAAAGCTATCCATACAGACATATCGAATAAGGTGAGTATAATTTGGTATTTTATTTAAAATAGCAGGTTTAGATGTACTGACCTTTCTAAGCACCTAAGAACAATTGAAATGTCACGAATTAAATTATCGGTCGAACTTGCCAGTTGTAATCTAATATCTAAAAGCGATAAAACTCCCCATCCCATATACAATGCGTTCCAAATAAGAATAGGATCGATTGCCATGTTGTGACGTCACGTCATACTGCCAAATCGAAGCAATTGAGTTGGGTGAGCAAAACAAGAAATAATTAAAATTTAATTTATTAACGGAAACGGAAGAAGAAGGCGAATTGTTCCTAACAATGTAAATAAGAAAGAAAATATGTACATTTTTGAACAAATTATGTCTTAAAACAATATATTTAGTTAATTTATATTAAACAATAACGTTTTTACTTCGCCTAGATTTAACTAAGACTTAGTAATACAAAGCAAAAAAAAAACCTTTATTGATACGCAAATAAGTTTTCTTTGCAAACCGTACTTTTCACTCAACATTTGATAGATCGAGGATATTGACTTTACTATTCTTATTTGAAACGCATTAATATATATTTTAATTTGACCCTATGTAAGAACATTAGACCGTTTTGAATATATACAATTCGAAATATAAATCCCTAAAAATTATGGCGTGCAATGTTCACAATTTGAACCTTGAGCAGCGCAGCGTAGTTTCTGGTTCTAAAATTAAATTTAAAAATTATTACTTCGAACTTTGAATTCAAATAACCTACAATAACCATAGACCAAGATTCTGCTTTGGGATACTATTTTGTAGTCGTGTCAAAGATTCTAATAATAATGTAGGTTTTTCAACTCACTTACTCAGAAATTATTTTTCTTCACAAGTGTGTTGAAGAACGTCGTATGATACAAGTAAATATTAGTAATAAGCTCTCTTAAGAAATAAATCTAAATACCACTTCAGCGGTAATGCACGGGTAGTGTGAAAGCGAAGCCCGGGGCCCCGGGATGAAGGCAAAGAGGGAACAGGAGTGGGTTTTTAGTCAGTAAAAGTCTGACACTATCTCTCGCTCCGCCCAAGAGCGGGATTTGTCATTAGATGATTTTCCCACCTAAAAAAAAAGATCTCAGTGGTAATCACCAAAATTACACACTTGTATCATAATGTACTATTAAATTAACGGGCTCTTTGCAGGTTACATTTTGGATATCAGGTATACTTGAAGATTCATATTTAAAGTCGCTTGAAGACGAATTGAGAGGTATTTATAGATTTACATGTTTCTAGAAAGATTTTGTTTAGTTATTGTAACTTATACATATAAACCTGATTGATGATCCGATGATCGATGAACACATGGGTGTGTCTGTTACCTACTCTGTACCGTCTGCGCTCGCTCGATCGTGTCGGGTATCGGCCACTAAATTTGGATTCCATGTATTGTGCGACACTGTGTGGTCTCGAACCATACCTACCTACATACTTACCTAATCTCCTCAGAGTGTTCATTACCTATAGTAACTTGTGCTAACAAAATAAAAAACTTGAGAGGTGTCAAGGGACACCCGGATGGAACGAAGTTCTTTTCGATTGATTAGTGAAGGAATTGTAATAAAATTTTATTTCATTGGACATAAGTATTAAAGAAACTATTATTATTTTTTATTAAGTAGATTGACTTGTTAACGATTAAATGTACATAGTTCGCAAGCACCTACAAAAATCTGTGCTATCGGGGGACTGCTATCCCCCGACCTTTTCGGCTTGTGCCCCCTCGACTACCATGAAAACGCATCCATGTCAAAAAATTTGAAAACGTTTATAGCCGCCATCTTGGATTTACATTTTGATCTCATTATCGGCTTTAACACCCTCGAAAACCACGAAAACGACACCCATGTCAAAAAATTTAAAAACTTTCATAGCCGCCATCTTGGATTTACATTTTGACCTCACTGTCGGTTTAAGCACCCTCGAAAACTTCAACTCGAAAAAAATGGCGGCCACAGCCCAGAGGATAAGAGAGAGAGAGAGACAGACAGAGAAACATGCGACGCCGCACAGCTTACAATAGCTTACTATAGCAAAAAGTGTCGTGACAACTTTTCGTAAGAATTTTTCCGTCTAGCCCCCTTTCACAACGCGCGATAAGGAACTTCGTTCCAATAATCTCCGTCAAGAGATATTTCGTTGTTATTTTTTTTTTCAATTTTATTTTTATTTTGTAGCCAAAAATCAAACTGAAGCTATTACACAAACAATGCTACAAATTTCTATGCCGTTAGTTACGATTGCGGAAACAGTCCTAGAGCTGGAAAATGTTATGAAATCGAAAGGTTTTTAATTTTTTTTTTCCTATTTGTGTACCTTTAAAATAATGCATACCGTACACTCGTATATTGTATACTGAATGTCGATTATTGTTAAAGTAAGCAAAAATGAACCATATTTTAAAATCTTCTCAGATTTGGAAGAGGAAGAAGGCCCGGTATTGGACTTTATTGATGACGTAGTAGATAATGTTATGGTGAGTGAATATGTAGAACATACATAGGTAAGAGAGAATCACTAACATCGCGGGAAAAAGCAATTGATTGTTTAGCTCCGCAACAGTAGAGAGCAGGGGTAAAGGAAGACACCATACTACTTACTTGCTAATTTTATTACTGATTATTGAATTAAGGGCATATTACACTACTCGATATTCAGACAGTCTTAGTCGATGTCGCGTAGTGTAATAAGGGTTAGACCGGTCTTACTCGGTAAAAAAATAAGACAGTCTGAATATCGTGTGCTGAATATCGCGTAGTGTAATAGGCCCTTTAGTAAAAAAATTGCAAGTAATATGGCAGCTTCAAAAGCTTCCATATTACTTGCAATTTTTTAAATTATACATACCTACTTGATGGTTTCATAAATAATATTATATAAAAAGAGAATTAAATAATATAAAACACATTTAATGAATTACGGTCACCTACAGAATGTCTGCGAGCCGCAACTCCTGCACATTAACTCTATCTCATCCTTTTCAAATGACTCTAAGCAACACATAGTTTCGCCAGAAGAATCAGAGACATCATTTGACATTAGGGATAGCGAAATTGAGAAATTTCTTAAAGAATCCACACAAGATTTAACTGCAGAAGCTGATGATGGTCTCATAGACAGTAACAAAGATTTCACAAATTCAGAATATTTCCGAAATGAAATTAGTAAAATAATAAATAATATTACCGAAGAATTTGAAGATTATTTAAGTAACCGTTTGGGGAATGACATAGAAGAAGGTTCAAGGGATAACATAGAAAATGAGGACATTTCACTCACGTCAAAAATAAAACACGATATAAATAACGGGGATAAGGAGGAAATCACACCAATAGAAAAAATAGAACATGACATAGATATACGAATGAATAACACAGGAATTTCACTCGATAAAGGAATAGAACACGATACAAATGACGAGAACTTAGATAAAATGAGTGATAGTTCGTCAAATGTCGCAAGCGACAATATCGATGACACTCATTCAAACGTGAGTGAACGTTTCAAAGTAGTTAACGATGATTCTAAAACAGACTTAGGTAATTTTATTTTTTGTTTCTTGTACTTGATTTTATTTTGTTATATTATTAATATGCTTTGCCATAGATCCTAGCTACATTACGATGGCGCGGCGCCTGACGTCGCGTCGGCACGTTGCCGTATAGAGCAGATCGTTGTGCCGGGCCATGTTGAATGGATGCGTGGTATGGTACCACTACCACGTATAAATACACGGCAAGGCAACGCAAAACTTTTGATTGAACTGACTGCCTGAAGAACACTGTGTCGCATGTTGTGGTACGACGTGGCACCGCCACCGTACCGGGCACCGTAGGTATACCTGCACAGCAGTCAGGCGGCATGTGGAAACTAAACCTCTGAAATGTGTTATTTAAGTTTAGTTAGAAATTTTATTTATCAGTAGTTATTAAACAATTTAAAATTAGAAAAATAGGATTAAATAACTAATTATTGCATTTCAGTGAACGCAGATAACTCTGTCGAAAAAGTTAAAACCAGGTAGGTACACTAGGTATCAACATCAAATTATTGATACTTTAAATAATCAACTAATTTTAAATGCACTCCCATAGCTAGAAGTTCACAATTTCACTGTCATTTTATGCCGACATGTTTATTTCAGCACTACGGAGGAACAAAAACTTAATAAAACTAGACAAACACAATGGAATTCCTATAATAAATCTAACATTATTTTTGCTGAGCCCAACCAAGATCTCCTTAGTAAGTAAAAAGTTATTGTGGACTTTTATTATAGTCATCAACAGTGGCCCGAGTTCTCTCAAGTTTAATTAAATTAAAGGCTATAGGAAAAAGCAGGTAGATACAGTCTACAATATTGAAATCTGATCCACCATACTGGTGACTGAAGTTTTATTTTTTAACAGATATTTCGAATTTGAATTTTGATCGAATTTTGCTTGAACATAATGTACAATTATTATAAGCAACTAAATTGTTATTAATTTTATTAGTCAGTCTCACAACTCTGTTCTATTTGCCATCTCTGACATTACCAATGACATGACCTGTGAACATGAAACCATTTTATTCTGACGTTTTATTATTGGTAGTTTCTTTTAAATTTCAAAATCATACAGCAGCAACCTCTCTGATACAGAATATTCAATTTTTTTTTATTCTTATAAAAGCAACCCTTTGCCCCACACTGGGAATTACTGGTATATTTATGGTGTGATCACAAAATTTTTTAGATCTTCAATACACAAGACACACAGACTCTGAACAAATATCTGAAAGTCATACAGCCGGTTAAGCGGTGTCGAATCGAAACCGCGGTACCTACGCAACGTAACAGCCAATAACTCAACTAATGCCATAACCGTGCCTTAAACGGGAGTACCGGGACATGATCTTTGTTCACTAACAGCGCAGCGCCTCTACCGGGTCAGCCAGGCATACTAGGCTTGCTGCGTTGCGCGTTATACTCGTATAATATGTAATACTCTTTTTACTAATCGATACATTTTATGAGTTTTGAAAAAAAAAATGTTCACTTTCAAAATACAGTTCCTGCTTTATGATTTTTTTTTATTACAATTAAAAATTTACTGAAAGAAATGAAAAGAAAACTTACTATTTTAACAAATTCAAAAGAATTGTTAACTGAAAGGATCAGCTTTCAATTTTGTTGATAGAACACTCAATATCTATTTAGTTTTCATTGCTAATATGCAAAGTATGAAAGGCTAAGAGAATTGTAACGAAAGCGTCAGTACCTACTTACTACCTTGAAACCGTGTTGTTGAAATAGAAATAATAATTTGCACCAAGCCGTAGCTTTTCTGAGCTATTGTGCTTTCTAACCGACTTCAAAAAAGGAGGAGGTCATTCACTAATTTTATTCTGATCCGAGAGTACCTACACCCAGGTGATGCAGACGAATCTTGGCCTGCTGATTTTGGCGACAGACCAATGTTGAAAGTCAGTGACAGTGCAAGCAAATCAATTTCATCTCTGGGAAGAATTAATGAATACTATGAAAACATATTGCTGTCACAAAAAGAAGAAGATGAATACAGTATTGCTAGTAAAGGTACGGGCGATACAAGATTACAAATAAATGCAGTTAATAATTTATTGGACAATGTGCTGCCTACCGGAAAACATGACACAGCAAGCCAGTGGAAGGACCCACTGACAAAAGTGTCCATAGATGTCAGTACAACGGATCCCGCCGTGAAACAACTTGATTCAAAAACCCTAGATGAAAAAGATATGAGCAGTCATATTACTTTTACGAAAAAAAATCATGAAAAACGTGTTGATGATTCTTTTAATCTAGAAAATCGTCAAATGGACAGCGAAGATAGTGAGCGAGAGAGGAGTACAGCTGATACAAACGAAGAAGATAAAATACGATCAAAAATGAATCGAGGCTGGAGTGAGTATTAAATGTTGCTCCTTTTTTGTAACATATAGGTATATGTACCTGCTTTGTGATAGGTGGCTTATGTAGCAGTTACATAATTATATTTGAATTGAGAACAACCAACTTCATGGCTCACGAGACATTGTTCAAATTCCATTGCAACCAAATGTCAATAAAAATTCAAATTAATATACACTACTCTAAAGTCGATACAAGAGTTAAATTAATCAAATGATTCAAACAAGCTTGAATGATAAATTCAAGTATAGTTGATATTACATACTATATTTACATTTTGCGATAAATATAAGTTGCGACAGGAGTTTCTTGCCTTGCGTTCAGTATCTGCAATTAGCTCCATCTCTTGACAATTGTAAAATTAAATGGTTCTTCATCATGCATGTCATAAATCAAAGTCCCCCACCGCGTCCCTCTATCAGTTCGAGATAAACAGGAAAAACTCAAAAACTACTAAGTAAATGGCTTTACATGAGGCTTTCACCAACAGTCAAAGTGATTCATAAGTAAGGTTTAAATGTATAATACATGCATATTAAAGCAGACTAAAAGCGAGAATTTCAAAGATTTCTAACACTCGTGCAAAGCTAGAGTTTCAAATAAATACTTTGAAATTGGAGGGTTGTATATATAACTGCGAGTTTGAAGAGTAAGTTTTGTGAGGCCATTTGTATTGAAAGCTGCACAGTCACCCATTTGCACTGACGAACCATGTACCTTAAATTATTTGTCATGCTGTGTTTGACGTCTGAGTTCCTACCCTACAGTTTGTAATTAGATTTTTCTTTAATTATAAATTAATCATTCTGCAGAGGTCCATATGAAGACAGCACCTTCATGGGTCCATGCGTGGGGCCAGGGTCGCGGTGAACCCAGTGAGGACTCTATACCTATTCAAAGTATGTAGTTCGTAATCGTAATATTTTTTGCTTTTTCTCATATAAGCACCTACCATTTTTGCGTGTTCCCCACATACCATCCTCATTATCGTTTGGGTAGAACGGGACGGTTATGTCGGATTCTTACCGACTAGAGCCCTCTCAGTGCTACCACGAGCCCGGATGCCCGGGACACAAGAACATTCGACGACACCCCCTGTATAAGTACCTACCTTAATATAACAATCACAGTTATAATAAAGGCGAAACTTTGTGTGTTTTTGTTATTTCTTTACGCTTCACGTCTGAAAGGATTTGGGTGAAATTTAGCACACGGGTATCTAGACCATGTCTATTTATAACCATATTCTTTTTATCCCGGGAGTATGTTTCCTTGGGACAATTTCCTACTTGCACGCGGGCTAAGCCGCTGGCAGCAGCTGATGAGTTCTAAAAGTCACCATCTGAGCTCCTAACTTAAATATCGTATTTGTATTTTGGGCCGGTGTCCGTAACTCCACGACTAAAGCGCGTATTTTGCGTACGGGTTTTTTTATATCATAATGATGTCTTAAATGTAAACGCATTAAGCGCAGCAATGTTGACTTTGACTTTGAAATGGTTGTTTGTTTTCAGAAAGGCCTACTAAGGTGACAGAAAGCGAACTACGTACATGGTGCAAGGATTTGGAAAAAGCTTTTATAAATTTAGAAATTTGGAGTAATTGGATCAGTGCCACATGCAAAGAAAGTCTCTTCATATTGAAACAAAGAAGTAATATTGATTTATTTCTATTAGTAACAAGGTATTAGAAAAGATTGCATATTTTGTTTACATCATTTCAGAATTGCCTTGTCCTTGTTTGGCTAAAAGAGGTGCAACAAATTGGAGGACGCTCAAGAAAAATGTTCATAAAGACGTGCTTCTTTGGACCAAATTGTACCAACGTACTGATAAAAATTTTAAAATCTTGAAAAGGAAATACGATAACGTAGAGGTGAGCAGTACTATAGAATTTAATGAAAAAAAAAGGTTATTCTGTATTTTTTTTTTTATTTCCTTTTTTTTTAGTATTCAAAACCTACACCAATATCAAATAGAACGATTGTTGAAAACATTGTCGAGTTTGAGGAACTCCGAGTGAAGGTACATGAAATGGTAGGTACGCATGCAGATGTTATTCTTTCTAGTTTGTAACTTTTAATAACAGACTACAATTTTGAGTAACTACGTATGTCTGTTTTTTTAATTATTTCAGATTGTGGCAGCTGAATATTGTGCAATGTGCACTTGTGTAAAAACCAAAACAACGGGTCATTTGAATATGTATGGAAAGCCGAGCTTACAGTACAAAACGGAAAGATACAACATGCCTAAATAATAATAACAAAAATTAATAAAACTAACATAACAAGTGACTAATAGAAAGGTATATTAAATCTTATATTTAATTATTCTTAATACATATGGTTTCTTGAGGCGTTTATTTAAAGTGGACATTGATTTGATTAAAATCATATTTCCGCACGTTAGAATCTCGACATCCAGCGAATACCCACTTGCCATTAAACGCGAGGTCTCGAATACCATCGCAGTCAGATCCTGTTAACTGTACTCGAAGCTTGGAGCATCCTTCATCCAGTGAAAACACCGTACAAGTACCGTCCTGTCTTCCGACAACGAACATTTGGTTAGTCAGACCTACCATACTGAGTACAGGGCTGGCAGATTCGTGCCATTCTTTTAGAACTGAGCCATCTTGGAGATTTAATTTTGTGATCTGTAATGATAATAATTTTCATTTGGACCTTTCTCACATAAAATAGGGAACGGATTTGTTTTTTTTTTTTTCAATACGCTAAGTACTGATACCGGCACGGATCTTGGGCACTTACTTCCACTAGCGCAGAAGTCAGAAGTGAAATATCAGGTCTGTATGACTATAAAGTAAGACGCGGGAGCGGGTAGTGCAATCCCTGTATAGTGACTGGCTCGCCAATGTGTACGATGCGCAAAGCGATCACACACACACATCGCAGGACGACAAATTAGAATTAGTGGGTCACCTAAACGCCATAAAATTTACTCATAATTACCAATATAAATGATATTACCTTTCCATTGCTACAGCCTGCAAGAACTGTCTGGTCCAGAACAATAATGGCGTCACAAGCAGAGTCAAGCTGCTTGGTGTAGAGCTGTGCTCTCTTAGCCACGTGAGCACACACCACTAGACCACTCTCGCAACCAACTATTAACAGCTTGTTATGAGTGCCAACCTGGAATCGGTAATAAAGACAATTTAAACAGTGCTCCAGTTTTCTTATTCTATTATTTTAATACAAACAATATCTACTATCTTCCAGTAGGCAATTAAAATCTAAGTTGTTGTTTTGCGCAAAACGTCTCAGATACATTTGGGGATTAAATATGACGCGACGCGATTATAACATGACGCGCAACGCTCGATCTACGTGACGCAGCTACACCATGCCCAGTTTCCCGCGACTTGCCCCCCTACATTTTATAACGCGTTCACGTGACATTATTGTTAGACAATTTGACAGCGTTGCGGGTCATGTTTGGGGGACATTTTGTCCCCTAAAAAGTATTTGAGGCTTTAACATTTAAATTCTGCTAAACGTTATGTTAGGCACTATAAAAAATTGTGACAAGCAATGAAATCGCCAACACAAATAATGCACTTCTTTTCGATTACAGATAGAATAACTCACGCTGCGTTAAAATACACTGGACCACAATTTAATAAAAATAAGCTTGGGACTGCCGTATTGTGAAATGAATGTCGAATGCCGTACATTTGAATTTAAAAACGAATCTAAGGCCTATTGTACATGGACGCGTAGCTTTATAGACGCGTATTCGTCATTATACGCTTAGTGTACGCCTGCGTGAAATACACAAAACTATTGCCTACTGTCCACGGACGCGTAGCTTTATAGACGCGTATTCGTCACTATACGCTTAGTGTACACCTGCGTGAAGCCTGCATACAAAACTATGGCATACTGGCCACGGACGCGTAGCTTTATAGACGCGTATTCGTCACTATACGCTTAGTGTACGCCTGCGTGAAGTCTGCATACAAAACTATGGCATACTGGCCACGGACGCGTAGCTTTATAGACGCGTATTCGTCACTATACGCTTAGTGTACGCCTGCGTGAAGTCTGCATACAAAACTATGGCATACTGGCCACGGACGCGTAGCTTTATAGACGCGTATTCGTCACTATACGCTTAGTGTACGCTTGCGTGAAGCCTGCATACAAAACTATGGCATACTGACCACGGACGAGTAGCTTTATAGACGCGTATTCGTCACTATACGCTTAGTGTACGCCTGCGTGAAGCCTGCATACAAAACTATGGCATACTGGCCACGGACGCGTAGCTTTATAGACGCGTATTCGTCACTATACGCTTAGTGTACGCCTGCGTGAAGCCTGCATACAAAACTATGGCATACTGGCCACGGACGAGTAGCTTTATAGACGCGTATTCGTCACTATACGCTTAGTGTACGCTTGCGTGAAGCCTGCATACAAAACTATGGCATACTGGCCACGGACGAGTAGCTTTATAGACGCGTATTCGTCACTATACGCTTAGTGTACGCCTGCGTGAAGCCTGCATACAAAACTATGGCATACTGGCCACGGACGCGTAGCTTTATAGACGCGTATTCGTCACTATACGCTTAGTGTACGCCTGCGTGAAGCCTGCATACAAAACTATGGCATACTGGCCACGGACGCGTAGCTTTATAGACGCGTAATCGTCACTATACGCTTAGTGTACGCCTGCGTGAAGCTTACATACAAACCTATGGCCTACTGTCCACGGACGCGTAGCTTCATAGACGCGACACGACGGCACGACGCTGCCGCTTCGTCGACAGAGTTTCTCTATAATCTCTATTTTTTTTTTGAGAGCCAAATAAGCAGAGTTTCTCTATAATCTCTATTTTTTTTTTGAGAGCCAAATAAGTATGGCCTTTTTGTTTGGCCTCACATAGAGAAATTATGACAATTTGCCAGTGATATTAGCCTAGTCAGTATGATACTGAATGGAGACTAACTGCCACTGCTCATAGACAAGTGATATAATTGCCATGTTTAATTAAGCAGTATTCACCTCTCGCTCATTTTCAACTTTTACTTCTTCACTGGTGGTTCCGATGGCACAGCAATTGATCTGCCCATGACCTTCAATTACATTGTCAAGGCAATTTGATTCGCCAACATCCCATAATTTTGCTGAACCATCCCTGCGAATCAAATAAATTAAATATTTCAATTCATTATTATTATTATTTTTTACAGTTTAGTGTTGAATGGTCTTGAAAGGGGGATAGACTGATGACTAATAGAATTAAAAACACTGTACCCAGGGGCGCCGGCTTTTAGAAAACCTCATGGGTGCTCATGCTCATTTGATGACACGAAAAAGTGGCGAAGTGTGAGAAGAAAAATGCACAATCGGCGCTCAAAACCACTACGCTAAACGGGTCGTCGGGTAATGAAAAAACGCCCATCCCTAAAAGGCGATTACTGAGGGTCTATTCTCAGGGGTGCTTGGCACCCACTGTTTATTTTATTTGTCATGGGTGCTCGAGCCACCTACCACTCACGGAGTCGGGGCCCCTTACTGTACCAACTCTAAATAAATTGAGAAAGGCACAGGAAAGTTTTTTTTTTGAGGTGGGAATTCATCCAATGACTTCTCTCGCTCTAAGGTGGAGCGCGAAGACATGTCAGACTTTTACTGACTAAAACCACACCTGTGCCCTTTGTGTTCTAGGACCACGGGTTTTCTTTTCAGGAATTCCCCGTAGGCCTAGCGGGCTAATGGTGAGGAGGGTGAGGTTGGGTTATTAGAATAGGTTACATTTCAATTAAATTATATCATGTTAAATAAGGTTGAATAGGTTACTTCTAGGCAAGATTGGTCCAACCTAAACTACATCATCGTTTACCATTAGGTGTGATAGTGGTCAAACGTGAACTTATCAATAATAAAAAAAAAACTTTTTTTTTAAACAAAATTACATACTTGCTTACTGAAACAACATTTCTTCCTTTATCGATTATAGTGATATCACATATGGCCATTGTGTGTCCCTTGAGGATGACGGGATTTATTCCAGACTCGGCAGACCAGATTCTACAAGAACCATCAGCACCAGCAGACAAGACCACAATGCCTGATGGGAAGAATCTGCACCTGTATACTGGGCCACCATGACCTTTCAGTTCCAGGCTCACTTCACCTGGAAATAACGAATGTATAAGGGCCGAAACTGCGTTACGCGGTCGCCGGTCGCCAGCGCAGTTCCATTCAAAAAAGTCCTCCTTCGCGGCTTGCCGCGCGGGCACCCGTAGTGGGAATGGGCCGTAATCCCTCACGCAGGCCCAGTGCGTATAGGTGGATGTCACATGTCTTCGAATTCTTGGTTCTAGGACCTGCCGGTTTCCTCATGATGTATTCCTTCACCGTTTTGAGAGCAGTGGTGATGAAAATAAATTACACAAAGTAATGCACCTGGCTGGGTTTGAACCCGCGACCTACAACTCATAAGTCGGGGCAGTTACCACTTGGCCGCCACTGCTCACTCGGCCACCACTGTTCCAAGATATATTCCCAAGGAAGGACATATATAGGCTACTTTTTACCTGGTTTCAACTTTGGCTTCGCATCCGCTATAACTGACATTTGGGCGAAAGAAGTGGGCACAAGCTGGTACTTTTATAGGAAACTCAGATAAAGTTTCGAGTTTGAGAGACATTTAACAAAAATCTATATAAATAAAAGGAGAAACTGGCTTAGTGACATATCAACGCACAGTCGAAACTACTGGGACTAGGAGCGAGAAATTTTACACAAGGTTTCCTTTTATGACGTAGGCGAACATTAAGAGAGGATTTTCCAAAATTCACCATCTAAGAGGATGAAACCGGGGTCCAAAGTTGGTATGGAGAGACCTACTTTCATGCGGGCGAAGCCGCTAGCAGAAGCTTGTCTATGAGATAAGAACACAAGATGAACACTGTAAGGCCGCGTTAACACTTTGTCGTGACGACAGATAATCCTACATGATGATTTTAAGTGTCGTGGGTATTTGTATTTAAATGGAGGTGTTCATCTATAGGACGACACGAATAACTGTTGTCTACGAGTTTTTTTAACCCCCAACAGAAAAGAGGGGTGTTATAAGTTTGACGTGTCTCTGTATCTGTCTGTCCGTGGCATCGTAGCTCCAAACGAATGAACCGATTTCGATGCTTATTATGCCGTTATTTTTTATTGTGCGTCTATTTGGGCAGAATAAATATGTTTTCTTTCTTTCTTTCTTCTTTCGATGCGGTTTTTTTTGTTAGAAAGCTGATCATTCGGGATCATTCTTAGTTACAGTTTATGAAGATCTGCTCAGGTGTTCAAGGTCATTAGCTCTTTTGTTAGCTGAGGTAGGGATCTTATGGGTACTTTATTAACAATATTCAAATATTAAATCAAATATACATATGTTTGACTTAAGGTGAACGCACACTTATCCGAACTGAACGCGCAGAACGAATCGAAAGAATTTTTCTATATACTGGAGACTTCTAGATTCGGACGATTTGGCGATTAGGTGTGCAAGGTTTCATTGGATTGCCATACGGTAAAGATGTGACTCTAAGACATTTATAGTGCAACATGTGTCCCTAGCCGGGTAAATGTTGGTTTAAAGTTAAAGTGTTAAGTTTCGCAGGATAATATTCAAGAAAATGTAAGGTCTATTATATTTTGACTTTTTTGACAGTGTAAGATTGGTTTCACAGTTATGGCATTAAACATGTGGGTATCAGTGACAAAAAAAATAATTGAAAAGTAGTAACTTACTTGTCCTGCTATCCCAAACTAACAGTTTATCTTCTTCACAAGACGATACAGCTACTGCAGTTTCAGAAACGGCAACAGACAAAACACCTTTAGTATGTATTTTGTGAGCTTTTGTGGGTGCCACAAATGCAACTTTTAGGTCAGATGGTACATGCTTTACTACCAAACTTAATGGTCCATGAGAAATGTACTGATAGTTATCAGAGAAATTAATTTTCACTTTTCCATCAGTTGAAGTTGTTGTAAGTTGGTCATGGATGCTTGTTTCATTCAATTTTTTTGAGGATATCCAAGCATTTCCTTTTGGTAATCTGTAATCATTATAACAACATAGTAATACACAGAAAAGAGTACAATGGAACTCTATGTAACATAATAATCCAAGTTGTGAATCAAAAGACTACACATCCGATTTTAATTTAGGTGTCTTCAAGGCTAGAGTGAATAAGCTCTTAATAAACTAGTGCGCCCCACCATCAATGATTGCAGTACTGCTTACTTAAGGTGGGATTGCAGTCAAGCACTGGTTTATATAAATAAATAAAAAAGTTGCTCAAAATGAAGGATTAAGTAGATAATTCAGCGGCAAGAGTAGTTATGTAAATTAGTAATAATGTAGTAGAGTTATGGCAATTATATGTATAGATATTGTAACATTCTTTGATTATACTGGACAGAATTTTTTTTTATTTGTGTATTCATCAAAACTTTTGCAGCTTTCAGTGGAGTGGAATTTGCAGATTTTTACTGACTAAAGGGCCTACCACATGCACAAGCATCACAGTTTTACCTGCGCTGGCTGGTTCGTACACTGTACATTGTGTATATTAGTAAGTCCGTGTAGTCCCATACAGTTAGTACAAGGAACAGCGTACCAACTAGCCTGCACAGGCAAAACTGTGGTGAAGTTTGTCCATGTGGAAGGCCCATAAAACCCACACAGGTGGGTTTTATGGGCCTATCATAACATTTATGCTAACATTAAAGAGGTAAAATTTGGAAGTTTGTAAATAGGGGGTAATCTCTGAAACTACATAACGGATTCTGAAAATTCTTTAAATAATATGTAGCTGCATTATCCCTAAGTGTATCCCTATGTATTCCAATTTCACGCGGGAGAAGATTTGTAATTACTAATTTACCTTATAACATCGTTCCAATCACATTGGATTGTGATAACCGGCAAAAGATTCGACATTATATTCTATTAGTTCCTATCTTTTCTTGTATACGGCGACTTTTGTAATCGATTCCCCCAATATCAAAGATATCTTGCGGCACAAGACGATTGGTTATTAAAATCTACAAAAATAAGTATTCGAGATTCGTAAAATAATGATTTGCTAAAATTACAAATCAAAATATTACTGTCTACAGCTGTATTTGACAGTTGACAATCGTTAATGGTGTTGCTAGTTGCCAAAATTCTCGATATGTTCAAAGATTTCTTAAGTTATTAACTTTCGGGTACGGCTCATTGTGACGTTGTGAGATAATTAAAGCTAATAAGTTAGTTAATTTTATTTAGAAAACAATGCAACCATATTTCAGTTTTGAAATGAAATCGAGTAAAACTGTGCAACAGAATAAAGATTAAAGTTAAAGGGTTTGTTGTACTTTATTAATAATTTTAAATCCATTAAAAAAAACAAATTACTAGGATTAAGTTCTATCAGAACTCGCCAATATCGGTCACTGCAAACTCGGGCTGTTATAATAATTTGATTGACGACCTTGGAGGGTATCGAGAAAGTGGTTGTTTGCCAGCTTTAATCGAAGACCTTGAGCTTGCTTTTGCGAAAATAAAACAAAGTGTTAAAACATTTTATTTAATCTTTTAAAGTATCCTAACGCGTGGTCAGTTCTTAGGAACTGTATCATTGCAGTAAGACTGTGAGAGCAATTTATTTACCCTACGTTTAACCAGTCAAGAACATAATAATATTCAGAATCGATTATGGTATCGATAGTTGTCAAACTGATTTCCTGTGAAATTATTGCCAGACTGTCAGTGCCAGTCTCTAATAGCTGTAGAATAGGAAAGTTTGTGTCAGTCTGTGTTATCGAGTAAGATACAAATTAAAAAGTAGGCGAATTCTGCTAATAATTGAATAATCTCAAATATTTTAGTATCAGTTAATTTTTCAGAAATATTATGCATTCTGTGCAATAGTAAAAATGCATTTTTCTATTCCTGATTCGCAACAATTTCATGACGACAATGGGATCTCATATACGGTAATTTTGTTTATAATAATTCATTGTTTATTTCTTTCTTGAAAATAAGTATTAAAATTTATAATATATTGTATCTTCCAAGCATAATAAACGTCGAGTCAAAAGTTGTACAGTTGTGTCAAATGATAAGTACCTTCTTACAACACAACAATAGATATAAAAGTTTGTTATTGTTGTTTTATCGCTATGAGTATTGTCAATAAGATCGTTTATAATTATTTTCTATACAGTTTTGAGGTGGTGTTTATATTGATGTTTCGTACGTGTATAAAATGTAATGAAAGTTTATCAGTGACTTACTATTTTTGCATTTAGGGCTACAATATCCACATCGACGGTGTCTTCCATTGCACGGCGAGGTATAAACAACTGCTCAGTCTCCATGAGCAGCTGCAGGCACTAAATCCATATGTTAAATTACCACAGTTTCCACCAAAAAAGCTGTTCCTCACTAGCTCTCAACTGGAGGAAAGAAGAATCTTATTGGAAAAATACATGCAACTAGGTGATTATTTAACAATTGATTTATCAAGCCATGATTGAGTCATAACTAGTTATCTGTTGTAACACAAACCCTGGAGGACATACCTTTTAATAATGTAATAATATGTTTATAAAATAAAGTTGCTTTCCATATTGGTCTATTTATCCGCTACTCTCTACTACTCTTAACCCAGACACTGGATTTTGATGTGGTTATCACTAATAAAAAAAATAAACAAGGAAGGAATATGTTTATAATTTACAACCATGTGGAGGCAGGGTGTGTTACTAGTTTTAAAATAAGAAATTAATATAAACTGCTATAAGTACACAATATTTTCAATAAAACTGCATCATGTTGCAATAAAATGAAATACTAATAATTCTATATAGAGATATATTAAGCAAAAAGTGCACATTAATACATGTAACCTCTTTTTCAGTTGGCCAGAATCCCTTGTTTACAACATCCGACCTTTTGGTAACATTCCTGTTCTCGGCTCAACAAGAAACGCACTGTGTTAAAATGCATGAAGTAGAAATTGAAATATCACTCATGAATGGATATAGAATACCATTGTCGGTGTCATCTACTGATTCATCAAACACTATACTAGATATTGCATGCACCTATATAAACCTGCCAAAGGAGTTGGTGAAGTATTTTTCCTTATATCTTTTTAATTGGAGCTGTGCGAAAGATGGACAGCCAGCACTGAAAAAGTTGGAAGAATATGAATCTCCGTATATATCTCAAAAATATGTTAGACCAGAGGATAAAATTGTGCTGAGGAAGAGGTAATTATTGTTAACAGAAAAAACATTGTTACCTGTAATTAAAATATATGTATGGACTTCTTTATATTCTGTATTTTGTTACAGCTATTGGGACCCTTGTTATGATGTTAATTTGATGGTAGACAGGGTGTCTCTGGACCTATTGTATCTACAAACAATAGAAGAATTGGATTTGGGATGGCTAACAGCTGACCCAGAAACTAAGGAAATGCTTTCTGCATATGCAGAGATGAAACAAAAGAAAGAGGTAGGTGGGCCATCAGAGCCATAAATATATATAAATGTACCCTTAATTTCTCATTTTTATCAGTAATTGGCTTCCTTAAGACAATGCTTACAAATGCAATAGTAATTTTCCATTAAACATTCACCATACTCTATCTCATACTAGTTATTTCATGTGGCTTCACTTTATGATTAATATATTTTGTATTGTTATCAAATCATTACTTCCAGAGATTAACTTTTACAAACATAAATGAAACATTTTAACTTTAGATGTGCTCTTTGTCTTATCTGTCTCATTTATCCCAGCTTTCCGAATTGCTATAAAAGTGATTTTATCCCGAATCCGACCAAAATTAGTAGTCACAATATTTAAGGGCTATTGAGTAATAATAGTGATGTTGCGCGTTGGTCGGATTCGCGATATTATCGCTTTTTTCGCATCGCATCTCGGAACGCAGGGTGTATGTCAATATGATTCACAAATTGACAGATATATAAGTAAGGATTTTTGTTATTTAAGAATTCTTTGTCTCCAAAGAATAAATAATAAATTAAATAAACAAATATAATAAATAAATAATAAATTCAATTAACATCTGGGTATCAGTAAACATTAAGTAATTACTTGAAAGATCATGGTCTCACAATGTCACAGACTCACAAGCTTACTACAATGTGGAGATACAATAAACATCTTTATCTGCTAAGAATGTTGGGTTAATTAAGAGTGTTCAGTTTTGTAATAATACAGAATGAGCAAGTATGTTTATCAAGTTATACTAGGTAATCATGTAGCAGCACGTAAGAAATCGAGATTTCTGTGTTTTTTCCAAGTAAACAATAAGTTGCCGTTCTTCATAATTCATGGAGAAGTTTCCATTCTTTTAAACGAAATAAATAAGAAAACTGTAAGTAAAATATAACAAGAGAATCACTAACATATCTCAAGAAATCGAAAAGTTATGAAACTTTAAAGTTATGTTTGCAAGTATAATTTGGTTTCTCGCAGCGCTCCAGTTTGTGACGTCGCACGACCCTTTACCATTGCAAAGAAATAAAAAAAAAAAACCGGTCAAGTACGAGGCAGATTTAACTATATATATACACGTAAATAGTTCGATTCCCTAATCGAGTCTCGAAGATTTTTCCGAGTCGCAAAAAGTAAGACCCGGAACAATCATCTGTAGGTCATAAAAATATTTGTTTCGTGCCAGAACCGAACCTGCGACACGAGCGCAGCAGTCAACGCTCAACCACTCCTGTAAGAGTATTTTTAATATCGTGCGGATTTCATCACGCATGCGGGATTGTCCCGCATGCAGAAAATTTCACGCAGCGTAAGACACGCTACGCTCACGCTACGTGAGACAGCCTACGATCTAATTATCTGCGTTGTGGTGGTGTAAAATGGACAAACTCAGAAAATTATTAATAATTTAATTAATTTACAATAGAAGGAGGAAAGACGATTGAAAGGAGGATTCTTGCTAAAAACGTTAGTAACACACTATGACAAATTACGAATAAATGAGCGGAGGAGTTATTTTCGAATGTCCTAGTTTAATTCTTCCTAAAAAATAAATAAAAGTACGAATTTTGTTTATTTTTTAGGAAGAATTAAACTCGAAATTTAGTGGTAGTTCCTTTAATATGTCTTTCCAGGCCGCGCTCTAGCATCTCTGTATTTATATAATTCACGGGATTTATCTCATAAGCAAGGCCGCAGATGTACTTCAACTATAACACGTTCCGCATCACGTTTACGTTTTGATTGATTGTACTACGGGCGCGTGGACTTCGCTGGTATTATAAATGCTCACTGGTTTTCATAGATGCACTCACACACGTGGGGACCCCGTGCTGCAGCCCAGGATTTACATTTCAATAATTACTTGTATGAAAAGGACATTTACGAGGGTTACGCATGCAGGGCAATACCGCATTGGTTCCCATCGACCATCTGTTCTGCGTGCAATGTGCCTTACCCATTGCCATTTAAGTTTGGCGATTCTTCGAGCTATGTCGGTAACCTTGGTTCTCCTGCGGATATCTTCATTTCTGATGTGATCACGCAAGGCAACTCGGAGTATAGCCCTTACCATTGCCCTTTGGGTGACTTAATCTTGGTTCTCCTGCGGATATCTTCATTTCTGATGTGATCACGCAAGGCAACTCGGAGCATAGCCCTTACCATTGCTATTTGGGTGACTTTAAGTCTTCTTATGAGGCCCATTGTAAGCGACCACGTTTCGGAGCCATATGTCATCTCATATATCAACACGAACTGGTCATAAATTTTCGTCTTGAGACACTGTGGTATATTGGACGAGAAGATACCATGCAGATTCCCGAACGATGCCCAACCGAGTCGGATTCGACGATTGACCTCTTTCTCGAAGTTAGACCTACCCAATTGGACCGTCTGTCCCAGGTAAACATTGTTCTTGCTACACATAAATAAACTGTTTGAGCCTGGTACCTTTGGGTATGCAGATGACAGCACTTGCTGATAGCTTCGTGTCCAGCTCACGATCTAATGGTTCTCACCTCCACTGTCTTCCAGAGGCTGTGGTTCAACGCTTGAATTTGTCTTTGCAGGCGGTCTCTGATTGGGGCGATTCCAATTTAGTCAGGTTAAATGCTGCTAAAACCTAGGCGTGCTTTTTCTTCGCTGAAAGGAGCTAATTCCGCCTTGCTGAGACTTTCCGAGGTGAAACCGTCCAGATAACCGACCTTCTTAATCTTAGTATTATGCTAAGATCTACTCACAATTTTGGGCCATCGAAGCACAGGCTCAGGCTTTAAAAAAATAGGAAATCCTAGCAAAGGTGAGACAGGTACAGCTGCTCAAACTTTATCAAGTGCAAGTTCGATCGAAAACGAGAGCAGTACTCCATACACGAGTACTAGTCTCGTTTTTGGGACGGATCTGCCAGATACCAGCTTGATGTGCTTGAATCAATTATTGAGAAACGGTCTAAGAGGATCATTGATGAGGATGCACTTGTCGAATAAACGCATCAAAGTCTTAAGCATCGAAGCCGGCTAGGGCGTGAGGACCTTCGTTCTCTCACGCGTGCAGCCTCCTCCTTCGCTAGCATTACTGCTTCGCAGAAGGAGGCGACCGCCTGCCATTCCTCCTCGCTCCGGACCATAGCCTGAACCAGGGCCCGACGCGAAAGGTCGCTGCCGCCAATTGCCTCCACGAGGACACGGCGGTGCTCCGCCCAAGGGACTGGGGCACACCTCCACTGTATGCTCCACCGTGTCCGCTCCACCCAGAGCGCGAGAAGTCATAAAAGTATCGAAGCCGAGTTGCTGGCCTGTCGGTTTTCTACCGGTTGCATTTCGGGTAGTGTGTGTCGGAATTGCATTTTTAATTCTTAATTCCGTCAAGCACGTCCCTTCACCGGACCACTAGACGTACAACAATGCGTTATTGTTGGCATAGTAGAAATCCCAGCCATACGCACAAAAGGTTTACGGAACACATTCATTGTGCGTACAGCTAAGGAGTGGAATTCCTCGTTGGAGTCCAAGTTTCCTAATAGCTACGACCTAGGTATTTTAAAGAGTGAATAGGTTACTTCTAGGTATGAGTGCTCCATCGACCATATCACCGCTTACCATTAGGTGGGTAAGATAGTGCTCAAGCGCGAGCCTTATAGTTTTTTTTGTAATACGTTTTTTTACACTTTTCAGTTGTGGTAACCGTAACTAAGAAGTACCCCTCAGCCAAACCTAAATAGTGTGCAATTTCTATATAGTAAGGCACCTATAAATTTAATCATTCAAACATGCATGCTGATAAGCCAAGCCAAGGCTAGGATACATTGTTTTATTACGAAGTCGAGCTAATCTGATGATGGAAAATAGGCTCGTGCCTACATCATCTGTTTAGCTCGATGGTACCTTGTAGCCATCAGAACGCATCTCATGGTAATTATAATAATCCCAAACACGGTTAGGTTACATTGATTTATTACAAAGTCCCGGTGTCTACCTTCCGGCTTCATCATCAGATCAGTTCGATATATCCCCTCCCCACTTCTTTCAGCCAGTCATTGACTACACGTATAAACAAAGAAATTATACTTGTTACGACAGTTCTGCTGTGATCCTATGAGGAGTTTCGTTTCATATCTTCGAGGTTATTTATCAGATCATAACAATATTTGGGACCAACTCGGTAGCATAAACTTTCAATCAAAAAAATAATTTTCAAAATCGGCCCAAAGTTGACCGAGAAAACGGTGAACATAAATTTAAAAAAATACATACAGACGAACATAGAACCTCCTTCTTTTTGAAGTCAGTTAAAAATGAAATGTAGATTATATAAAATGTAGATAGGTATTTATTACATAAAAACATTATAAATATTTTCCGAATATTTTTTTATGGTAAAACTGCACTACAAAATATTTTTGTCGATGAAAGAGAATGAAGATGTTTTTGTTGTCTGTATAAACTAAGCGGATATACAGACATAACTGAAAAGCGAGTCTATTTTTACCCAATTATGACAAAGCCATAGGGATACCTAATCATGATTTTAACCTAGATATGTACATATGTAATTTTTTCGCCTTGGAATATAGGTACCTATTGAATTGATTGTTCATTTAGTTTATTGTATAATTTCTAGAACTTTTGAAATATTATATTGAAAGCAACAGTCTTGATTCGTTTACAAAAAAAAAATTAGAAAATGTTGTTTATCACAATTACTACATATCATTTTTCATTTATACAAGCTGCCGATTAGTCAGTAATAAAAGTGTAGATTATGTCATCAATACAATATATGATATCAGTCACAAAGTTAACAAAATGAATCGTAGCACATCAATTAAGTCACCGTTTTTTTACACGGAATCAATTGAATCAACTGCACTTAAGTCATTGGTTCCAATAATTTTAGCAAAATGTGTTTTTCCTATCCTGATTTATGTAAATACATATTGTTTAGTAGTAGTACTATTGTTTGAATAAATATCATCAGTGTCAAGGATAACTTCTCAGTATTGATTTTACACTTTTAGCTTAAGTTAATTTATATTTCGCCTGCACCTATTTTTCGCCTTTTGTTCTTTTTATTGTTGATAGGTTCTCGCTTGACCGCTATCTCACCTAATGGAAAGCGAAGATGCTGTCGACGATGGAGCGCGCTTACCTTAGAAGCAACCTATTCACTCTTGACTTAAAGATTCCCGGTTGTAGCCATCAGGTAACACAGACACTGGCAGGGAATTCCACTCCTTGCCACGCACAATGAATGTGTTCCCAAAACCGTTTTGTGCGTATAGGGATGACGCACGGCGCCTGGTGGTCCGACGATGAAACGGGCTAGGCGTAATAAGGCTATGCAATTCCGACGCAAACTCCACGAAATGCAACTGGTAGAAAACCGACAGGCTAGCAACTCGGCGTCGATGCTCAAGAGTTTGAAGCCACGACTCGACGAGTGCTCTCAATTGTCTCAAGTGCATCAAGCTGACATCGGGCAGATCCGTCCCAAAGATTAGAGCAGTGCTCCATACACGATCAAACTTGCGCTTGATAAAGTTTGAGCAGCTGTTCTGGCTTGAAGTACTGTCTGATCTTTGCGAGGATTCCCAGCAGCCGGTGGAGCCTTTGCTTCGATGTATGGCCCAAAGTTAAGAGTTGACGTCAACGTAATACCAAGAAGTTCAAGATGGTCGCCGTCCGACCTTCCGGTAACCGTCCGGACCGAGCCCAAGTTGTCGACGGCGCGTAGTGGTCCACGCGCGCCGTAAGGAGATGTCAGCAAAACCGTAGGGATCCAGCAGGGTCGAAGCCTACTGGGGCCATGGGTGATGCGAAAGAAAACCCCGGGGCCCTCGAACGACGGCAAAGAAAGAAGCCCATTTTCATACGCGTCCAATTTATTTAGCATAATAGGTACTTCACCACTTGCACGGCATCATCGTTGGCAACGATGATACGAATACGAATAGATCGCATTCGCTTCCGGGTTTTAAAGGTATGCGGGGTAATTGCGTAACACACAAACTCACACTATCACTGGCCAAAGAAGTACGTAATACCTTCGTTTTGAGAACTCCATAATAATAATAGAGTTCTTTACATTGTCGAACTGACCAATTACAATGCAATTACGATGCTGGTCTTATATGCAAAACGAAAACCGCTCCCCAAAGATGGGATTGCTGTATTCACCGAGTGCCGTAGGTACTGCGATACTTCCATTCTGCTGTCTCTCGACTCAAGGTAAATTCTGTACCCTCTCACTAATAAGATAAATAAAATCTTCCAGTACATAGAGCTAGCGAAATCGTTGCGGCATTATGGGAGGATACCGGCAGGGGAGGCGGTGACGGAGACTAGCAACGTGACAGAGGACGCGTCCGAAGGCACGTGCCGGGTGCGCGTGTCTCTTGCGTCCAAGGAACTCACGCTCTTGAGCCTGTCACCGCCCACACGCGAGCAGCGCTACAAGGTCACCCGGATGCGCTGCTGGAGAATCACTACGCTGCACACTGTGAGTACCGCGCAATGATTTGGGCCTAAATCACTTAGCGTCATCTACCCACATTTTATATTATGTTGTAAATTGATAGCTATTCTGTGTGAAGTTATGTACGTTAGCCTTATATTGTTCCGACTGTTGGGACTCAGGCCACCTTTTTAGGAGAGGGAATGGGCCGTAGTCCACCGCATAGACGCAGTGCTCACAAAACGGTGAAGGAAGACATGTTACATCTACCATTGTACATACATTACACTAATTATTTTTCCTTTACATATATAGGTCAAGGAAAAATAATTTGTGTGATTAAAATGTGATTCCGGCCTTCACATTTATTTTTCATAAGCTTGTATTCTCAGGAACGAATATACTTTTTTTAGTTAGGTATATGACGTCATTTCGGTGTTAAAATCCGTCCCTGTCAATTAATATTATAATACCATTTTCCTGTGAATCACGATGAGTCATCATCTTGGTAACACGGCGCTATTCATCGCGGACTGCAGTTTTCCGAGTACATTCATAAACCGAGCACTTAGTTGCGGCCTTGATCTGGTCTGTCCATCTCATTGGTGATCTACCACGTGGCCTGGTGCCCTCAACTTTGCCCTGCACTATGCAGGTTTGTAGGACTCAGGAAAAAACAAAAAAAGTATATTTGTAGATAAGTAATTGGATTTATTTTTGAAATAAATGTTTGTATGAGCGTGGGTCTTCCCCAGGATGAGCAGTTTTCTGTGTAGTAATAAGGCTTCATTCGTTAGATAAGTCGCCGTAGCAGCTTAGTGCCCAATTCTCTCCCTCGAGACGTAAAAACGAATGAGGTCTTATGTGCGTATGTATATGGGTTAAATTTTCTGTTATGATGATACAGAAAATTACTGATTACTATGTTAAATGGGTGGTTGCACATGTATCCTATATCTAGCAACTAACAACACATGCAACTATAAAAAGCGTCATTTTATATTCTTTTTATTACTCCAACTGAGCTAAAACTCAATTCTATGAATGTTGTTGGTTGCTTCGAGAACTGAACACAGTTCGCAAAGCAAAAACTTCATTTTAATATTGACCTAGGTCACTATGCCCTTCACTTGACTGAAAGATCGTGTATTATCATTATCAAAGCAACAATGCATTGTTATTTTTGATAGAGCAATTAGGTACTAATTTTTTGTGTGCCATTCACAAATCTTTATAATTTGTTGCAGCTTGAAAAGCCACAAACTCAAAAGGGGTTTGCTTTCCACGTAACTGACAAATCAATTTTAGCTAAATTATCAAAGTAACAATAAATTATTATATTCGGTTGAGTTTGAGAACACATATTTTATCTGCCATTTACAAATCTTTATATTTTTGCAGCTTGAAAAACCACAAACTCAAAACGGTCATGGTTCCCTTCTAGACGACTCTAACAGAAATTTCGAGCTGTCGTTCGAATATCTCATCAGTAAGGACAACTTGAAATGGATAACCTTGAGGACGGAGCATGCAACATTTATTAGCGTTTGTTTGCAGGTAAACTTAATCAATTAAACTTATTAAAAACTGCTAAAGGTCAAGATTTTATCTGTTTGGTTTGAACTTAATATATATATTTTAATCCATAATTTATTGACCGCCACGGCCGCCGAGCTGATTTAAACTTATTAATACATTCGTACAGAAATAACGATTTTATGTAAATTATGAACATCATTTGACATGAATTGAGAGAGTCCTCTTCAATACGGATGCGAGGCACCTGTGGACCATGGGGTATAAATGGTTTTGCAGCTGTACATAGACAGCGAAGACCACTTACTCCGTCTGCTAGGCACAAAAATATCTTTAACAAATTCAATAACAAAAGTCTGCCTATATTTAAAACTTTTCCTCAATACATGCTAATCTTCTAATTCTGTATTCCAGTCGATAGTGGACGAGTTGATGCGTCAGAAGGCAGGCGCAGGCCCTGCGTCCCCGCGATGCACTAAACGCGGTAGTCTGACGTACCTACGTCGTGACGGCTCCAGTCAGGTCATCACACCGTCTTCTTCTAGCGATACGCTCAGCTCGACTGTGAGTACCTGTAGTCATAATCATCATCATCCACCTACCCTTGTCACAAATTATTAGGAGTTGGCGAAGCGTATCTAATTTTTCCAAGGATTTATTTGTTAACATAACACTATATAAGGGGAATATGTTTCGTTTTGTGTTTAGAGTTCGCGAATAGCTATCTTTTTTGACAATGGGTTTTCGTAATGCCTCGAAATGGACATAAAAACGTGTGCTTCATAGCATACTATCAATTTAAACAGTTACTGTAAATAAAATGTCGAAGAGAATAAAGATATTTTAGCTATAATTACATTTTTTGGCTTTAAAATTGCCTCATACAGGGCCCTATCGCCGTTATACTAGTAAAACCAATTAAATCATTTTTTACTTCATAAAATATATTTTTAATGACAAAGTACTAAGTTTTTTATGCTCTTTCGACTGAGAAAACCCGTTATCCTCTATGTCTTTGATAATAGGAAAAACAATTATTTCATATACTTCTTAGAATTATTTTCGGGTACATAAATGAAAAGATTTGTTTCCAATGCAGCTATGATATACTAAAACGACATAGTATTTTTTACTCTTAAAACATGTTTATGGCAAAATATATTTTCTCAGTAATAAACGGTTAGAGACGATTATTAAATCTAGTTTTTTTTTAAGTACAGAGATAAGCTGTTTACACTATTTGATTTATTTTTGAAAAGTTTTAATTCTGGATAATTGGTTCTCTTTGAGAATACTTATAGTCACTCTAAATGTCAGCTATTGCGAAAAACAATTATTTCAGCGTAATACTTACTCACCGCTTGTAATTTTTTCCAATGCAATATAAAATATGTGTTTATAAAACAAGGTATCTACTTAATAAAAATTTTCTTTGAAGATATACAAATCTATTATTAATTTCTTATTTTACGCACGAAATATTTTTTTAGTTTTAACCAATTGTTGCGCTATGCAATAACCTATGCAGTTTTAATCAATTTGAGAGTATAATGTACCAAGTTTTACAGTAAACACATATTTTATATAAATTAAACTTCACCAGGGAAAACCAATTAATTAGGATACCCTTTTAACTTTGCGATATATTTCCTTAAAATGTATAAACAAAATGCGATTATTGAAATACATTTAGTAAAATGATTAAGTTATACATTTTTCCTTTCAGTAGTTTATTGGGCTGATATGTATTATCAGAAGATATTCGAATTTGAACTTTCAATTTCATTTCATTCAAATCTTCATTTGTGTGATTTAATTATTTTTTATATGTTATACTACGATAACGGCGCTATGTGACCTGGATCTTGGACGAAGTCACAGAAAAAATTGCAAATAATAATGTTCAGTTCTCTTTTTCTGCGTTCTATTTTTAGTTCATTTTGGTTGTTAAATCAAATTAACGATCTTTTCAGAACGGAGATTCATATAACTCCGGTAGTTCGAGAGAAATATTTTCTGTTCAAAAGTTGACGGAAAAGTTCGCAACTGTCTCCTTTAAGCCCGGCAGAGAATGCGTGGAGAACAACGCGTTCGAAGCCATCGGAGACGAAGAACTATAAGGACTTCCTCTACACTCGAATTTAAATACAATAAATGTTTTCCAAAGAAAATTGACACTCGGAAACAAAGTTGCCAATAATGTATAAAAAAAAAACTGTAAAAATTGTACACATATTTGCATTTTTCGTATTTGTACAGAATATTTTTTTATCTAATTGTCTTTATAGATAGTTATACATTTTACCTACTATTATAAGTACTTGGCTATGAATACTGTTTATATCAAATTGTACGTCATATCATTATTATTGAACAGTCTACTTGCCATACTATGTAAGTGTACGTTCTAGTTACTAAGTAACAATTTTCTTCTTGTGAAATTGCTCATGAATTATTTTTAAAAATCATTGTATTTTTTCTTATTATTAGGTAAAGAACAATTTTATTGATTTGTCATTGTTACATAATCAATATCGGTTTTGAGATTATATTATGGAGTTTTAGTGCATGTTCTGGCAGATACCGAAGTTATGATTATTAATGAAATTGAAACCGACCGCAAAAGCAGTCCGTCCCACCCAGGTGACTCACAGAAAATATGATATCATAAAAGTTTATCACCATACAAAATTAAAATTAATTATTTAGAATAATAAATATATTTCATATTCCTTCGTTAATAAACTCTAACTTACCTTCGACATTGCCATTAAGTTCTGTAGCATCTTTTCCGTATCTTGCCTGTGGTTCGAACAATCCGTGGTTTGAATAATATTCCGTGTACTGGGGTACGACCCCTTCTCCTGACGGGAAGTGGGCATTAATCCACAGTGTTCCGAAAAAGTTAAGACATTATTTTTATTATATAGTCGTAAGTCTGTATTGGTTTCGTACGCATAATCATGTTTTGTATTTATGTGCATTTATTTGTCAAATTTTTTTTTGGTACTTTCCAGGGATTTTTCTGACGGGACACTTTCTGACGCACGTCAGCACAAATTCGCCTTTACTCATTAGTTTGAATGTTCAGTTAACTGTACGAATTCATAGAGCCTACGATAACATTGCGTTTTTGACCAAACCCTTACAAACCCCTCACCCTTAAAATTATGGTCTAAGGGTGAAACGCCATCTTTATCGAATCTAAGTGATCTCACCTATATATTATTTAAAATAAAAAAAAAGGTTTATCAGATCTGAATCAATTTACCACACTTTTTGAATCATAGCATAGTTTTAAGATAAGCGTTTTAGTGGTACAATAAGAAACTGAGTTATCAAAATAACTATTCAAAGTAATCTTACAACTGCAAGTAATTCGAGCAAATACTGTCAATAACATTAGTCTTAATAGAGTGTTTGACAATAATTGCTTTTTAGTAAATATTTAGTGCGTATTTTTCATGATTCTAATCATATATTAAAAATCTTGTATTGAAACTTCGCTCTTCAACGTTGATCTTGTCAAACACACTATTTAACATTCCAAACATTTGCGACAGGTCTGTCTGCAGTTTTGCTACTTTTCCTCAAAGTTTAAAAATAACTATAGTGCATGTAGTTGACAGTACAGCAAAAGTAAATCTTCCTTTTATATGGATTTATCGATAGATACCAGCAACAGGGTCTTCCTCAGGGCTTTGTTTCGTCACAAACTGAAAATGTTAGTAGCATTTTTGAGCAGAACAGAGGGCTGTTCTTTGACGTGTCAATAACACACTAGGCGTGGGCCAACGTTTTTAATAAAAAAAAAAAATACGATCCTTATTCCGTTGTGAAAAAGGGAAAATGCTATTCATCTGTATAGCTTTGTCTCTCTCACGAACACATCGGAACTATGGTGGCTAGTACAGGCCCCTTCAGTGCTCTTTAGCATGTTCTAATGAACACATACTCTTTCACTGTAGAGTTTATATTCCGATTAGTTATGGCAGCCTCAGTACTGAAGTTGAAGGCAAAATGGCTGCTATGCATTTTATATAAAGACAATTTTTCTTTTTCTGTCGATATTTACATTTCTCTACGTGTTATATTAGTATGAAGTTTCTCTAACTATAAGTACTAACTACTAACGCAGTATCTACGTAGACGATCAACGCGACCGTGAACGCGAAGCGACGCGGCGCAAATGGAACAAACAATATTTTATTGTGGTGTACGTGACCGAGTGCAATGTGGTGCAGCGACGAGCGAACGGAAGCAGACGAAATCAGTTGGTTTGATATTCGTGCGAACTCTTACGGTGCGGTGACTTATTTTATGTACATGGCGATTGAAGCGGCTAAATTGTTTCGCAACCGCAGTCGCGTTCAATCAACCACGTAGGATGCGTTATTGATTAATAATAAGTACCAAAATCAATCTTGAAACTATGTTTTTGTTATTTCTCTAAAGGAAAGTGAGTGGCAACGCCGGGATATGAAATCTTAAGCCACTGCCTAACAGGGATGCCATGGCGGCGTAGACAGGTCATGACGCCAAAAAATATGATTGACTGCATGATCAACGGTTGCTAGTTGATCGAGGTACACCATAGAGGTGCGCCTGGGCGTCCCAGTGAGCCAAGGCCTTAGAATTACATACACTGACATTTTTATTGATGTTCTTCGGAAAGGTCAGTTGTATGCCGCGTGCGTTAATGAGCGTTTAAAGTATCGAAAGTAAGGTTTGCTTGTGTATTAAACTACAACTAGTAGTTTCTACCTTGCGTTCTTCTTTGAAGAAGTCGTGAGTTTGTCTGTCTTCAAAGAAATGTGATAAGTTGTATAATAATTATATTTTAAATGATGATTTTGTTCATCAAAATCTGCGTTTCATTAAAATATTTTAGTCTCCAATAAGGAACAAACTGGAATATGAAGTTAAAAATCTCATTCTGGTCAAAAGCTAGTACTATACCTACTGTTTAGCATACCTATCATTTTAATTATAATAGAAAAAGGAAATATATGAGCAAAACATTATCTTTACATACCTACTTTGCTCAAGGATAGAAAAACACGAATATTACTAGAATAATCAAAATTGTATAATTAATTTTCTAAGTTAACTAACCATATATGCCAATTGTTGACTTGAAAACTATGAATTTATTTGTTGTTATTAAAATTCGTGTTATTTTTAAAGGGACCACATATTTATGTAATATATAAATTGTAATTTGAAAAAATCTTTCTTAGTGGCCATAATATATCTGTTGCCATACTTTGTGTTTATGATTCTCCTTTTTATTACATTTTTCGAATTCTATATTTAATTATTATTTTGTACCTACTTTGTAAATTTAATAAAATCGTTTATAAAATCAAGTGTTTCATTAAGTATATTATTTTGAAGTAAGGGTCAAGGCTCACTGATCCAGACAGCAAGCGTCAATCTAAAATCTACACAGCATAATGACCCCTATCTCCGTATCATAATTGGGCGGAGGTACAGTTGGGGCTCAAGGTGAGGTGTGGTGCAGCCTCGGTCGCATTGGTTCCGAGTGCAGTGCAGCTACAACCTAAATTTATTTTTCAATACCGCTTTTAGGCACGCAATAGACGGTTTTCCACACTAGTGCAGAAAAGTGAGCGTGCTCTCCCCCGCCACAACTTTATTATATTTATCGTATCAGGCTGGGCGCGCGTCGACCGTTTATTTATTTCTTCGTAAGTGTATTGATAAAAGTTGTTTGATACACGTGCAAATTTGTCACTGCAACCCTCGGCTCCATAAAACACTCTCCTACGGCTCGTGCGAATTCCACTTCAGCCGCAATGATAAACTTTTTGCACTTGTATCAAAATGTAGGTACTATTTCATTTAATTTTTAGTCCTTTTTATTTTGTATTTTATTATAATTCGTTCCAATTCATCATCGTCATTCATGATGATGAATTGGTTGGTTTATAATAATGTTTTTCATTTAAATTATTTCGTAAAATTATTGTTTATAATTATTTCAATGATAGTATAATGAAAATGGAAGCTCCTGAAATACAGGCACCTAACCTCAGGAGTCAGGGTTTCAATTATTTGTTTACGTATTGCAAAAATAAAGGATTATTGGGTATTAAAATTGGCCTTACCGAGACTGGCGCCAAACATTTCTATAGAGTTAAAAAAAGGACGTGTGCATAGCGTCCATGATAACGTCAAATACGACCGTGAGCGAACTCGAAATTTTTAGCACCCTGCCTTAGGTACCGGTCTTATTTAAAACTAACTGGTGCGTCAGACTCGTAACTCGTAAAACACGGGCGCAGTTTCGGAAACTGGCACCGGGTGCCTAAAGAATAAGTTACGGTACTGGCTGTGACCACAACCTTTTATTTGAGGAAGCAGGAAGATATTATGGCATTACAGGGATTTAAATCTAGGATTTAATTCGGAAGTTTAGTTATAGGAAAGTAAGCAATCGCTACAGAAAATTTCTTGTTTGGCGGAATTCGGGAAATATTTTTTTTTAATGTATAATTTGTTATAATTCTCGGTATACTCAAATGGATTCGGACCGAAATCGACACCTTCAATACGAGGGTACACCCGAACACTGCTGAACGCATAGCGGATGAGTTACCCACGATCATCGGTCAGCAGACTACATCCAATTTCTGTACATACATACCTACGGTACGGGGGTTGAAAATATTTGCCTATTTAGCCTCCTATATAGGCAAATATTTTCAACAAAGTACACCTCAATACGAGGTCAATGACTTCACTTGAGACAGAGATGAGATAATCCTAGTTGGTCTTCATTCATACAGACACGCGCTAATGAAAACAATTATGAACAAAATTGAATTAAAAAAAGACGGAAACATTACTTACAATTTGAACATTGCACTAAGTTTATTTAAATAATAATACACCAGACATTACATTACAGAAACTATTCAATAAATCTTCTCCCAGTTCTCACGTTCTTCTCTCTCTTTCTTGACTTGTTCTACAATGGGTGTGAGGTAGAGTTTGTCTTCCTCATATTTGGTCCACTCTTCTTTGGGAAGGATGGTCTTCGTGATTGACAGTTGCATAGCGCGCACCATGCGGAAATTGCGTTCATCGATTACGTTTTGGGGGAGGCGACGAAGTGCTTCCGTGACATCTTCTGTCTCATGGAGGCAGTCGTCGCGAAGGAGACCTGTAACAGATTATTTAACTTAGACTGTAGAATTTGCTAAAGCTGCGTTTTCACTAGGTTACTATTTTATCGGTAAATGTTAGTTTTTTCCAGATACGTGGTATGTCTCTGCGACTTTATGGGATAATGTCGCTCGACATTTGCCTTGTTCACACTACCCAGTGGTGAATAGTATGTCGCCCGAGGAGGTAGGTTCACTACTGCCATTTTGGAACACACAGCGGCACATTTCGTCTCTATTTCAAACTTGTTGGGCAACGACAGTCGAGGGACGCGAACGCGTGTCAACACTCCACGACCGGGACGCGAAATTTCGTGTCTATCAACAGAGTCAAACATCCGTAGTGAAAACGCGGCTTTAAGCTGTCCAAGTTTCCATGGTTTGTCTTCTCAAATGTCACAAGCTACCACATAGGTAGCACAGCATAGTCGGCCTTATAATGTTCCCACTGTTGGGAATTGGGGGTTGGAATATTGAAAACTGGGAATGAATTAGGACAGTTGGAACCTTGAATGCTGGTTAGCTCTCTTAGAGTATTCATAATATCTTGATTTTAGAATCTTGGCCAGAATACAGCTCAAAACTGTTAACCAAATAGAAGCATTCAACAGTGAATTATTGCTCTTATTATCTCCAATTGTAAATTTCCTGGTTGAGAAGTTTGACAGTCCATAACATGTTTTTTTTTTAGTGGGCAATCTCATGGACACCCAGGCTGTCACTAGTCTATAACATGTACTACCAGAAATCCAGAAATCTTACAACCAGACTTTCCATAGGGTATTATTATATTACCCAATTACTGACTTGTAGAGAGCAGATAGGCCAGATAATGTAAAATTCCATTGCATCCAGTTAGTCTCGAAACCAGTCCCAAATTGTTTGAAAAAGGTTAGACCGATTCTAAAGAGTTTTGGAATTGGACATGTGTTCATTGTCCAAATAGATCTAATAGTATTATATAGATACAGTTATTTATGTATTAGCAAAAAGCAATACATAGTGTCTAAAGTTGTTATCGTAATACAGGTTGTCCTTTATTATGTGCTCTTTTTCGTAATGCTTTTATGATTGTCAATACTTGACTGAAAACCATTAACCCATCAAATATTGTATGAACTGCTTAGATTCATAAGAAACAATGTTTGAACCGTTAGGGTCGCCGCACACTGACTACATGCAACAGCCACAAACACTGCCACAAGAAGCTAAAAACGGCCACAGAGGAAGCCGAAGCGCGCAACAGTCACTTGTAGCCAATGGCTGCTACTTCTTTTAATCCATATGTGAAGGATCATAATGGACTCTGCAAAGAGTGTTTAAATGCAGTGGCGTGGAGTGTGCGGTGAATTGATACAAAAAAATATAAAAACTACAGGAATTATACTGGCGGCGGCGCTTTCTAGTTGTAGCTGGTGGCCCATGTGAGGCGACACATAGCCGAACACCGTAGGGACATAGGCAGAAAGTTCAAAATACCTTGTTTCTTTTTTTGTATTTTGTTTATGGAGATAGGTGCTCGAGGAGGTTAAACCAAATTAGTTTGATAATCACAGTCAATTTGTTTACATTTCTTAATTAAGTGTCTTGTTATTACGATAAGCTGCCATGTCTTTTGGGAAACCATGACGAATATTGTTTGGGAATGTCTTAAACATTTTTAACCTATATTACATTATATTTAACCTATATTACATTAGTACGAAAACATAGGAAAGTAAACTGAAGTGTCAAACGTACCGTATTTGTTGAATCCAGACATATTGTAGGCCCATCTCTTCATGTTGTCTGAAAATAAATAAGTTACATAACAATAATGTAACTACTGAAATGGTTGTGTTATTAAATACATTATTAGCAAAAATGTAGGCCTTATACTTACTGAGGGCAACGGCAGTAGTCCTGAAAGCCATGTTTTTCAAAGCTGTGAAATATCAGTCTTCGAAAGTATCTCAATTCGATCGAAGAGCGATCGCGTTTTCTGCGTGCAAATTCCGTCCGTCAATAGATTGATAGGTATGACAGATCAATCAGACAGATGACACTGACAAATTGACCTGGGTTGCTAGATAATAGACAGCCTGTTTGCCATATAAAAATAAACAAATCCTACTAAAAATAACTATTGTACATCGCGCCGAAACTGCAATGCAATTCTATTATTTTATCACATATGTAGAATGAACTCGAAGAAACATATTACTCTAAGTTAGCTACCATTACACACAACCCTAACAACAAAACAGCTTAGCATACTTAAAACAGTAAAACATCACTATGGTATGATAAAACAAATAATGAGATTATTCTGCTTCAATAGATTTCAACAAATTGTCTTTGTGTTAAGTGGGAACAGCAGTACTATAAAACCAAAGTAACTTTTTGTCCGATTACATTTAGTAATAATGACCTTGTAATATAGCCGACATCAACGGCTAGGTACAGGGGTGCCGGCTTTTAGAGAACCTCATAGGTGCTCATGCTCATTTGATGAAAAAATGCACACTGATCATCTAACAAATAAATAAATGTCCTACTTACGTACAGCGTACCTAATTACTAATTATGTTCGATAAAAATATAAAATGAAATAAGTAATTTTATAAAAATGAAACTAGTTTTAGTATCATCATAATGTATACGTAACCTAAAAGGCGATTACTGATCTGTTTCTTGATGTCTATTCTCAGGGGTGCTCGACACCCACTGTTTATTTCTCATAGTCGGCGCCCCTGGCTAGGTACATATAACGATGATGTACAAATAACCAAGTACTAAAATATACTGAGAGTAATATAGTATTACTAGAGAGTGATATAATATTTCTAAAATAAGCTGGTAAGTCATAAGTGACTTTCATTAAGAATAATCCAATTAATTACAATACACGTCTCATACTGTGGTACTATAACTGCCCCTGTTGAAGATAACATGCTTCACATCTAAATCAGTTGCCTATCAATGAATCAAATATATTTTTACAATTCGAGAATACTGAAATTAACTCATAACTTACTATAAAAAGAAAGCGCACTTGAGTTGATAGTACCAGTACTAACAATAGCGTAACAATTAATTATTGCAGCAAACTCTAAACATCTACAATAGAATTGCATTTCAGTTTCGGCGCGAAGTAAAATTGGGAATCAAACGAGCTTACCTGTTAAGCGAAGTCTTGATTCTAATTTTACGAGCGCCGAAACTGAAATGCAATCACCCACCCACCACTAGTTAATAGTCCCAAAGCTGCAATAATTAACCTACCTAACTCACAGTTATCCTTACAGGGAAATAGTGAATGTAAGTATGCGGTAACAAGTCTGTCCAAAAGACAGCTTGTTCCTTGTCCTATAATCTCTAAAGTAAGTGACGTTTAGATGCGATGGTATTACCAGGATACATAATTATATTTTTTTCTACATATCTAAACTTGCGATCCTTTAACCCGTAAAGGAAATATTACTAAAATTAGAATCAAGACTTCGCTTAACAGGTAAGCTCGTTTGATTCCCAATTATGCAGGGTACAGACCAAGCTAATACAGGCAATCAAAATTTTGCGTGCTGTGGTAGAATGATCAAAAGCTAGGAAAATTTGGAAGTATGCAGTAGGCTTATTTGTCAATACAAATTGTTTATAGATTTTAACTTTAAAAAAAGACTATATTCTTAATAGTTTTTTTTATTAATAAAAAAGAGGCAGTATTTCACCTTCCAGGATCTGATTCCGCTAAGAGAGCGACCTTATTTTCATTTTCACTTTGATGACTTTGCTATGACGTGATCTTTGTTTCATTTAAATTCAATTTACGATTGATAAGTTATATGTATATTATAATTTTTTTCAGTTTCCGAGGTCGACCTGGGAAGAGGTGGCGAGACGACCTAGATGCCTACCGCAAGGACTGGTTCGAGGTGGCTCAAGAAAAGAATACCTGGAAGAAGTTGGGGGAGGCCTTTGCCCAGCAGTGGGACAGTATAGGCTATTCAGCATCATCATTTCAGCCGATAGACGTCCACTACTGGACATAGGCCTCCCCCAACTTCTTCCAGGTATTCTTTTCTTAAGCCACCTCGAACCAGTCAGGCTATTAAAAAAACAAAATGGTATAAACTTCTAATAAATTATCCGAACTTTATTGAAGTTAGACTGACATATCTATCGATCACTAATAAAGAGTCTAACAATTCTGTCATAACGTGGTGTATACTCAGCTGTTTTTAAACGAATACATCGTCGAAAATCAATTATTATAAAAAATGTTATCGATGTTCCACTTTAATAGCAAATAATTATTATTTATTACTACGCATTTCAAAGCCATTAACATTTTTAATTTATTTGATTGTTTAGTATTTGAACCACATACGTCGGATATATCTTACAAACACTGTCGTGTTTATTCCGACCTACCACCTAACCACAACCAAATAGGTACTCCATCTCTTCAGCTCTTTTGCCATATATAGCGTTTGAAGAGCTAAACGAGATGGAGTACCCAGTCGCAAACACACGAGCCTGGCGAATAAGACACGAAAGCACACGTCGGACCAATCCGACGCAAGCGTTTATAACCAAATACTCCATCTCCTCAGCTCTTTTGCCACATATAGCGATTGAAGAGCTAAACGAGATGGAGTACCCAGTCGCAAACACACGAGCCTGGCGAATAAGACACGAAAACACTCGTCGGACCAATCCGACGCAAGCGGTTATAGGGTTAATGGTTAGAATTGCACAAATAATGCGGTAGCCCGTGTTGAATATTGTACAGTGCTGCCTACTCATTTTGCTTCAATTCTACCATTTATAAGAACTTTAGGGATCTACTGCACCAATAGGTATCGTTATTTTACGATGAACACCAATGTGATCGAGCAATGGTGGCTGAGTGGTAACGGTTCCGACTTAGGAGTTGTAGGTCACAGGTTTAAACCCAGCCAGACGCATTACTTTGTGTAATTTATTTATCAACACTGCTTTCAAAAATGGTGAAGGAAAACATCGTTAGAAAACCGGCATGTCCTGGAACCAAAAATTCGAAGACATGTGACATTCACTAGCCCGCCCTGGACCCGCGTGGTGGGTTACGACCCATTCCCTCTCCAAGAGAGGAGGCCTGAGTCCTAGCAGTGGGAACAATAAAAAGCTGATGACAAGACCAACCATTTGTATTATTATGGTATATGCAATATCAAAAAGTGTCGAAAGAAGGTAAAATCCGTAAGTCAGATTGACGCAAGAATCGGTAGAAAAAAACTGGACTCGGTAGAGGAAAGGTAACAAGTTTTTTTTTTTTTTTTTCGGTGGGAAAATCATCTTATGACATCCCCCGCCCTTGGGTGGGGCGGGAGATAGTGTCAGACTTTTACTGACTAAAAACCCACTCCTGTTCCTTCGTTGCCTTCGTCCCAGGCCCCCGGGAAACGCTTTCACACTACCCATGGCCCCAGTAGGCTTCGACCCTGCTGGGCCCCTACGATTTGCTGACATCTCCCTGAGGCGCGCGTGGAACAATACGCGCCGTCGACGACTTGGACTCGGTCCGGACGGTTACCGGACGGTCGGACGGCGGGCCACCCATTGCTCGCCGTCCGCAAGCCCGCGCCTACGGTGGCTGGAAATCGGGATCGGAATCCCGGCGGCGATTTGGGCGTGAGGACCGTTGCCTCACGCGATCGGCCGCCTCCTTTGCTAGCATTACTGCTTCGCAGAAGGAAGCGACCGCCTGCCACTCCTCCTCGCTACGGACCATGGCCTGTACCAAGGCCCGACGCGAGAGATCGCCGCCGCCGATCTTCCCCACGAGGACACGGCGTTGCTCTGCCCAAGCGGGGCACACCTCCACCGTATGCTCCACCGTGTCCTCTGGGCGGTCCACACAGTGGCGACACCCGGGCGTCGCTTCCGCACGAATCCGGTGCAGGAACTTTCTGAACTTACCGTGTTCGGTGAGAACCTGCGTCATACGGTAGGTGAGGACGCCGTGAGGTCTTTCCAACCACGCCTCAAAGAGGGGACTTACCGCCATAATTGTGGCGTGCCCAAAGGCAACATGTTTAGAATACAGCAAAAAAAAAATAGGATACACGTCAATCTCTTTAAATATCAAGGGTATGATTGTCTATTTTTTTTTGCCATTGGGTACTGCCTGTCGATTTTCCCCAAACACTGAATTGGACTCGGTAGAGGAAAGGTAACATATTTAGAATACAGCAAAAAAAAAATAGGATACTCGTCAATCTCTTTAAATGTCAAGAGTATGATTGTCTATTTTTTTTGCCATTGGGTACTGTCTGTCGATTTTCCCCAAACACTGCCAGTCATTCCAAGATCCAATATGACTCATGACATGTAACGACATGTAACTCAAAAAAAAAATCAAAGGAAAGGAAGTTCTGATTCCGAGGATTCAGATTAGAATTAAGTTTAGCTAAAAGGTATCACTACTACATTCATTGACTGTTAGGCGGTACAAAGGTTGCCGGATCAGCTAATAATTATAAAAAAATATACATATATTCTTATGAACTGACGTTAGTTCTGATATGATTTATACATATATAATAATATTCATGTGGTAATTGATATGTTTATTTAACAATAATTGTAATTTATTTGTTTATTGATATGTTTTTAATTGATATGTTATTATTATTCAACTTTATTTCGTTTGCTTTGTACAGTAATTTAAACCAAAACCTTGACAAAGGCGATTATTATTATGTGCGGTGGAGGTTGTTTGGGTGGCCAGGAAAGTCTAATCCATGACACATTGGGGCACGCAAACACTCTTCGTATTGGTGCTGTTGGCTGTTACTAGTTACCCTAGTGGTTTTTCTTTCTGGTCCTTACACCATTTTGTATTTGTTTTTTCTCTCTATTTCTCTCTTTGAAATTGTGTAACATATAATATTAATGAGTTGTTTTTTTTTGCTGTATAATATAATTTTATGTCTATGTATAGTCTTATATATATTTTTAATTTAATTTAATTTTCACCACAGCAGCTCAAACAAGGTTTTGCTGCTTGAAAACAGTGAGCAAAACTCGATTTTGCACACTGCGTGAGACAAAGTAACTTTTTAATTATTTTATTTTTTTAGTCATACAATTCGAAACATTTGAACTGCACTGTACTCTGTCTCTTTCTCGCTCTTATAAAAAAAAACGAGTGAGAAACATACCATTTCGAAGTTCATTCCGATTTTTAAATTCCACCACAAAGCAAAACACGTTTGGAAAAACGTAATAAATAGAAAATATTTAATAAATAATTATTGAATTTTAAATTTATTATTGTATTTGAACAAAAATAAGAGTACCTGAGTACTTACAGATGCAGATAAAACTGGCATTTAACCTTTAAATAATTATTTCTAGTTTCAACATTGAATGTTTTAGAACGTGCTTTAAAAAAACAGCGGAAATAAAATAGTAGCAAATGAGATTAAGAATGTTAAAATAATTGTAAAATGTGACCAAAACTAGCGACAGAGATAGTATTTATTTGAATTGAAATCATTATTAAATCTATTACTGTTAATTATTTTATTTCCCAAGTAATATGTGTTCTCGCTGCTGAAGTGAAAAATTATGTGTTACACGAGAGCAAAACTTTTTGCATCTCGTGCTTTTGAATCCCTCCTCTCGCTCGGGATTCTACTTTAGAATCACTCGCTGACGCTCGTGATTCAATCAAAGAATCCTTCGCTTGCTCGGGACTCAAAATTAACACTCGCAGCAACAACTTTGCTCTTTTGTTGCACAAATAACTATTAATTTGCAGTACACCGCAGTCTACTCCCTTTTTTATGTCAAGTTCTTACAGTCTATCCTAAGGTTGTCTGGTAGATATCGCTGTTAGCGATAAGACTGCCATTGTACCCATAGATTAAGTTAGATAGAGAATAGTTTATAAGTTTTTGTTACTATTTTGGTGTACAATAATTCCTTTTTTGGTGTAAATAATCATCCCTTTTCAACGGGGACTTTACACTCTGTTCCACCTACCTCCAAACTGGTGACCCTCAACAAAGAACGTCAGCAGAGCCTTTGTGTAGACCCTACTTCGTGACGTCATCATCACTTCCTCAAGCTTTCGAGCAGCGAGCCATACAGCCAGCTCCCACGACTTTAAAGGGTATCCTGACCACCAGCAGGCCTACCTGGTTATACCTGGTCATCAACTTTAGCCTCATCAGCGACCTTGGCGAAGCACACTGCACCTTCGGCCCGTCACATGAAGAGCCACAAAGAACCTGGTCGCCGCCATCGACCAGGAGAGGCAGTCAAGCAGTCAAGCCTCTACGTCGCACAGAATCGCTCCGACTCACTGGAGCCAGCAGCACTACTCCGACTCACTGGAGCCTGCAGCATCATCCCGACTCACTGGGGCATCATCCCGACTCACTGGGACATTTTTACCCCCGACTCACTGGGGCATCATCCCGACTCACTGGGACATCTTCACCCGCGACTCACTGGGGCATCATCCCGACTCACTGGGACAGCACCACCCTGACTCACTGGGGCATCACCGAGACAGTTCCGACTCACCAAACAAAGATTCAAAGATTCAAAAGCATTTATTTCAAATAAACCATTTACAGGCACTTTTGAAATGTCAAGAAGTCAGTCAGTCAGAAAAAAAAAATATGCTAATTGCACATTCCAAAGCGTAGATCTCTATGTGCAAGAAACTCCATGGGCACTCGTTTCAATCATGTTTTGCAATTACAAATATCTCTTTTCCATGTTTCTTGTCGCTATCATGTGACAACAATGTCTAGGTTTTAATAAGCTTAACGCTGTTTTGCCTAGTCCGTAATGCTCAAGTTTCAGGAGTAATGTTTCATGAACCACACAATCAAACGCCTTAGACAGGTCGCAGAAGATGCCTATAGCATCTTGTGCCTCTTCCCACGCATTAAAAATGTGTTTTAGTAAGGAGACAGCAGCGACAGTTGTACAACGTCCTTTGGTGAAACCATACTGTTTATCGCGCAAGATGTTATTCGTGTTAAAATGATTAAGCATTTGATTTAACATTACCTTTTCAAATATCTTGCTAAAAACCGACCTAATCCTGCATAGCGCAATTAAAGTTCTCCGCGCTATGTTCTAAACAACATATAGAACAGCTCGAAATCATCTACCGGGCAGTTGCCCACCAGACATAACACCCGTCTGGTCGAAGGATCCTCCCTTTTCAACGGAGGTTTGCGGGACTTTAAACTCTGTTCCGCCTACCTCCAAAAAACGTAATACTCGAACAAGTTTTTGAAATAGGTCTGTGGCTGGACACGCAGACTTATTCCGTGCGCACCACATATACGCGTTTCGAGTATTTAGGCGTATGGCGTCTGACACGTAAATACTGAATGGACTACCTGGTCCTGAACAGGATTAGGTGAAAGAAACGTGTAGAAAATACTATATAAAAAAGAAAATATGAAATTTTTTAAAAATTTATAACATCTATACAAAAAAAAAAACATTAAAAATATATATATTAATCTTGTAAATATGAGCCTAGATGACTAGAAATTTATTTACTTATTTTTTTTTTTTTTTTTTATAAAAGAAACGAATAAAAATTTGGAAAAAATTGAAAAAAAAAAATTAAACTTCCTAAACATGCCATCTTTTCTTTGAGTTTCTAAATTTTATTATAAAAAAAGCTATCAGTCCTAAGCCTATTAAATCGAAAATACTTCATTACTTGATCGTCTCGATATTACTTGTAGGAAGACTCGCTAGACAGGGAAACGTCAAAAAACTCGGGACGCCTACGTACTCATGGCGTACGAAGACTCGTTATATAAGGAAACCAGACTCAGTACGCATTCTACCTAATATATTTTACCTCTAGTGCTTTTGTAGAATTTGCAAGCTTTAGGTACATACTCTTTGGAATTTGCAGTTTTACGATGATACGACTATTTGCACAATATATAAAATATACCCAATATGATGGGCGATTCACTATTTTTTAGGATTTCTTTACTCTTGGATCTTAGTCATCAGTCAGAACTACCTCCAATTTCCCTAGAATTCATCAGTTTCTTATACTTGAAATGGACGTATGAGAAATTGTTTTCTATTTTCTACCAAAAAGGGTTTAATTATGGTAGAAAATTAAAAACATTTTTAAAATTTCAATTCCACTTGTACTGAATTATCAATGGCTTACATTTTTACAACAGATTTTTACAGGGATACTAGCGGTCCCGGCAGACGTTGTTCTGCCCAAAAGCGGGATATAGTAAAAAAAAAAAATTACCCTACTCTACCCTACTCTACCCTACTCTACCCTACTCTACCCTACTCTACCCTACTCTACCCTACTCTACCCTACTCTACCCTACTCTTTTCTTTGCTATAAACCACACGGAGCCCGAGACCTTTCCAACGAATGCAAAACCGTGGAAATCGGTTCGTGCGTTATGGAGTTATAGCGTCAGGAAGGAAAACCCGACTTATTTTCATATAGTAGAAGATAACCGTGGCGTGGACACCGTAAAACTTTTTAGTATCGACGTGTTTCGTTTTTTTTTTTTTTTTTTTTGGTCCATGACAGCTGTTTTTGGCATTATTTGTGTGAGCTGTTGCTGTCATTGTCAATTATCATGTCAAAAAAAAACTATTTGTGGTGAAAAAGGTGAAAATTAACCAAACAATGAAATGGTAATTTATTAAACGCAATTTCTGAGGAAAAGAATGGCTTATAAAATCACAATATTGAGCTAGTCGACACACAATGCTTGTCAATTTAATTGGAGAATATAAGTAATTGTAAAATGAAATGGTATGTACGTTATAAAATCTTTTACAATTGTGGTTAGAAGATAGACACGACTTATCTTTTATAATATTAAATGTTCAAGACAACTGTGATAAGGTTGCGTGCGCGTGGCTACTTCGTGCTTCTTATCAAGTTGTTTGTTTTCTTGTCTTGGACTGAACTTCGAATGACCTCGCTCGACCTCCTAGTTCCCCAGTACGCTTATCATTATCAGCACGAATAAAATGAGACGGCGGAAGGTATTTTATTTAATTCATCAGATATCGTGGCGCGATCACATACTGTTCTCGGTTCTTACTCGACAATCGTCTTATTGCCGATATTGATACATTGTCGTTGTGTAGTACGCGTATAACTGCTAACATATTGAATCCTTTCGGGTGTCGTTTTCGTGTGTAATAGTGTAGTGGTTTTTTTGTTAATCCTGCATTCAAGAAGAGGAATGCCAAGTGACTGTCGAGACTGTTTGGGAATTCGTTATCGAATTAATACCCTGCACCAAACGTGGAAGTGGCTGCATCAAACAATTGCCCTTCACGAATATCTGATCTCCCTCTCTTCGGCTGATACTGACGCCTGCAGCTGTTCTAAGCACTAGGTTATAATATTTTAGAGACTATTTGAACTGTTATTAGTCAATTTATTTAGATATCATAACATTAAATAATTAACGTTTAAAAAACTGTGGTTATAAAGTTCATACAGAAAAGTGTCCGTTTGACAATTTTTTTCAAATAATATAATATTTAAAGATGGCTCAGACAATGATGAAGAAGATAGTCGCAAGCAGTGCCTGCCTTGTGGTGGGTTTAACAAGAAGAACCAGCTCTCGCAGCTTGGTCACTGCAAGCAAGAACTTGAATGCTAAGAAAGAACGCGACCTGCCATCTGAGGGGGAGATCACTAAGTCTGTCTTCATGTCGCAATCTACTGACATCTATACCAACCTGGCTATGGAAGACTGGATGTACCGGAACATGGATTTCACTAATCACCATGTGATGATGGTTTGGCGTAATGAACCATGTGTAGTAATTGGAAGACACCAGAATCCATGGTTAGAAGCTAATATCCCACTCTTGAATGAGAGGGAGATTGCTCTAGCAAGACGCAACAGTGGTGGTGGTACTGTGTACCATGACCGTGGAAATCTCAACATCACATTTTTCACTCCTCGTGAGAGATACGACAGGAAATATAACTTGGAGCTGATCAAGAGAGCTCTCTTCAGAGGATTTGGAGTCAAGTCCATCATCAATGAACGCCAAGATATGATTGTTCGAGATAAATACAAAGTATCCTTTTTAAATCGAAGTTAATAATATTTCTTCTAGATTTTATGCATTATTAAATTCTATTAAGTTTTTAAGAGATAAAAGAGTTCCTTTACAATTTGTAATTTTAGTACTTGCAATGTTTAGGAGAAACTATTCCAGTTGGGTTCCTTGCTACAGTTGTTAGAAACACTGTAAATGTAATTCAAGATTTAGATTTAGAACAATGTATGAGTGTTGCTTATAAGTAAATATTTCTCAATTTTTTGTAGTTCTTGGAATTGTTAACAATGATATAAAAAAAAACTAGTTTCCTTAGCGACAAATTTAACAGGTATCTGGAACAGCTGCTAAACTCGGCCGCCTGACGGCATATCACCACTGCACACTTCTAGTCAATGCCAACAAGGCAGATCTCAGCAGAGCCCTTGCTAAACGTGAGGTGAGTAAAACTGAACATCCGAACAAGACCGGAACATTCTTTTTTATTTGAATTTTATTTGTGACAGTTGCTGGGTGAATAATTTTAGATTTCGTTAATAGAATCTCTAATCTAGTTGTAATTAGTAGTATCGTTGTTTTTCGTATATGATTCTTATTGTAATTAAATTATTTTAAATAATCAAAATAAGGTTGTTGTGTACCCCAGTTAGTGTCACAAGTATCATTCTAGATCTATCTTCTAACTTTATTCAAAATAACCTTTAGTGCTTGTTTAGTTTAATACCTACTTAAATATCTGTAGTTTTAGCTTCCTTGACATTATAAATAAAAAAATCTCTAACTTTTACTTACGATTTTTCCCCTAACTTTTTTAACTACTAAAATTCCATATAAATACATAATTTACAATGCAAACATAGTCAAATTATAGCTATGTATTCAGTATGCTGGTACCAAGCAGAGGGCTGGTATGCTTTTTGAATATTCAGTAATGTCAGGGGTCGCACATGTTGCATTTCATTGTTTACGTGTGATTCATCACTTTATGTTAGGAGAACAAAGCGTCAACACTGAATTACACACGACCAACAATATTCTAGATTACACAATGTTCACCAAAACAATTGTATTCATAAAATTCATTGTTTTATTAACCTTTTTGTTGCTTCTTTTTTTACTAACGACCTTGACTTGACGGACCCCTCCAGTTTTTAAGATAAGGACCTTTTAATTCTATTTAGCATGGCATACAGACTCAGGCGACCGCGTCGACGCGCTCTGATGTGGCCAACCTGGCGGAGGTGGACAACCGCGTCACCGTGGACAGCCTGCAAACTGCCGTAGGCTACGAGTACCTGCGCACGCCAGCCCTGAGCCTCCAAGATGGCGGTCACAACCAGATATCGAAGCAACGAGGCTTCCAATTCATCAACCCTACTAATGACTGGTTCCCAGGTATGTTATTGAGTTACAAGAATTATTCTGTATTCAATATTTGTTTCAATATTTTCATCTCATACTTAACTTATTTATAAAATTTTGGCAATTACTTAATCATAATGTTTTCTCCAGGTCTAGCGGACTTAAGAAACGAGCTTCAGTCTTGGGACTGGTGCTTCGGCAGAACACCCGTGTTCACAGTGAGTCGCTCCTTCCCTGTGCCGGCGGAGCTGCTCGCTCCTTCCAAGGTTTACTCTGCGACACAAGAGCTTGTCATCACCATGTCGGTTGAGAAAGGCCTCATCGATGACGTCACGCTGAACATCCCACCGGGGCTAGTTGAGTCTGGGTTCCACGGAGAGGCGTCCGTCATCACTCACCTTAAAGGCAAGAGGTTCACCTCCGAAGCTCTCTCCGCATTGCAAGACGCCATGTTGACGCGTCACTTGAGCAGTGACGTCAGAAAGTTGGACGAAAAGGAACAGTTTGTCGCCAAGTGCTTCGACCAAGTGGTCAACACAGTGTAGTATGTTTCACTGTCTCAGATTATCTATGTACATTTAACTTTGTAGTGCTAGTACTGTATGTTAGAATAAGTATCATTCAAGAAAATATTGTGGAGTCTATTAAGTAGACTACATTGTTTAATATTTTCGTGTTGATTATAAATGTATATTTATCTGTAATTGTCAACATGAAGGAATTGTAATAATGTAAATAGTCTGTAAATTGTAATGATATTTTTTATACAATTGGATGTGTTAACGTAACTAACGATATACTTGTTAGCTTCCTGTCTCTTCTAATAACGCCTCAATGCTTGTTAATATGACTAATTTCTTTGTTATTATTAACTTCCAATCTGCTTTGTTACATTACTTACTTATGTGTTTTTTTTAGTTTAGTGTTATATTTAAAAATATCTAGTCTGTTAGCGTAATATTGTCGGTACATTTTGAAGGATTGTGAATCTCCTACCACAGTTATACGAAGGCCTGTTCGTGTTCGCTACTATATTACGCTGCCACGCTAGAGTTTTTTCACGCGAGTCGCACCCTGTGCCGAACGCTACAAGAATGCATCATATCATTTGTTTTAATTAATTAAATTATAATTTTGTTACAGAATTAACGTACCCACGTAATGTTACTTATCAAACATTTTGTGTAGCATGTATTACTTACTGTATTGTAATCATTGTGTAGACCTCTTTGACTAATTTACCCATTTCATAATCCACGCAACCTTGTTTTCGTAACACCACTCCGAAACGGGGACTTTTTTGTATGAAATGGACTTAGAATAATTTAATATAATTTTAGTTTTTTTAAGTAGCTTGTAAGTTTTGTATAATTCTGTCCAGGAGGTTGCTTTTTAATAATAACAACATACCTAGTTTAATACGCCAAGTGACGAGTTTTGTGACTCATCATATTTAGTTATAAAATAATGGCTTAAGAAATTGGACGCAAATTTATGTTATTATTATTATTAATGGGAGATTGGGTTTGAAACTTAACTCATTGAAATAAAAAAGTATGATAAAAACTTTCGTATTTTTTCAAAACATGCATTCCTAGTACCTACACTCACTCGTCAGTGAAAACTTCAGGGTTAATTTAAATCAAATTAAATCGACATCTAATTTGGTTTAAATTAACCCTTAAGTTTTATATTACACAATTACCCTGACAATTGGATGACGATGATGAAAACATACTTACTTACAGACGGATGGACGTTACAGGGCAAAAACACGCTAATATACGCCAAGGCCAGTCAGATAACATAATCAAAGATATTTCGCTGCAAACTCGAATCGACCCAAAAATTTATCAAACCGACGGTCTTGCCGCATAAGTTACATAACAAGTGTCTTCAACATAATCAACATAATAGATTACCACCATCATTATTCAATTATTCTAATTGGCTTGAAATAAATGAGGGACGTCGCGTTAACAAGCTATAGCAGATCGCCGGTTTAGGCGCACTATGCATACAAATCAATGTTAAACTAATGGAAACGTGCACTTGTCCTCGCACAACTAAAACTCGCTTGGAGCCTGGGCTCTTCCTCTCGCTTTCTGAAGAACCGCGGTGGTGGTCGGCGCCGGCGCAGGCGTAGCCAGTCTGCGTTCGTTCACAGAGGCGCGCGCGCATTCGGCGCCATATTGTATTTACACACGTTACCATGACGACCGCGTAAACACTCGTACATAAGTTTTGATTAAAGTTCACCGGTTTAAGTTTAGTTCACTTATCGGTTGTACTATTAGACTGGAAGTGTTGTGACTCAGTTATTGTATGATTGCAGAGTTTACCTGTACATTTTTAAATAATAAAAGTAAGTATTTAAGTTATCATTTTAATTGTTAAACTCTGCTTTTTATTTAACAGGTACTTATTTATCTATACAGATATCTGGGTACTACATAAGTTCGCGCGTAAACCTCTAAACCTGATGAATGACGATTTTACTCATCTCTGTAGTCCACAGAACTAAAATAATTATGTCTCTGCAAGATATTCTGAGAAAAAGATATTGTAACTATGTACTAGTCAACACCTTTTTTCCAATTAAAAATAAAATCTCGCCCTTACAAAACCGCTTTTCACCCCCTTAGGTACCAATACCTTCCTCATAAATCACCCTGTCTATTGGTGAAAACCGCATGAAAATCTGTTCAGTTGTTTTTGAGTTTATCTCAAACAGACAGACGCGGTGTTTTGGACGGGACGTTGTTTAATAAAATATGTAAGGATCCGAAGGATTAAAATATATTCAAATATTTGGTAATACTCACACCAAGTGTTGGTTTTTAGCGCATTATTTACTTAATTTGAGGTGAAGGTTAATTCATGTTTGATGTTAATTATAATCTCTCTAGCTTCTGGCAGATTAAGTTGAAAAAACCTTGCCCACGTTTATTGTTCCTTTATTTCGTTAATATTATTAACAATGATCTAAGTAACTAGGTTAGAAATATTAATTAAACTTAACACAAAGACCGACCTGCTTAAAAAGCAGATTTTAATAGGTAGGTATATAAGTATACTTGATGTATACCTATGTACTACAAACTCCAATCGTTGATATAAGGAGTTTGTAGTGTATATTCATTAACATAAATATGGATCTGTTCGTAGCGTTATATATAACATCAAGAAGTTCTCAACCGTGCATCGAACCTTTAACTTCCGTGCACAACAACTGTGCATGCGATGATGTTATCAAAAATCTTAGAGAAAGCTGTTGGAACAAAATTATGGTTCGCGAAATGGCGGTTTTTAATAGTCCACCTATCAACTTGTTAATTAGATTTTCCATGGCTGCCCGTGGATGTTGGCCCATCCCTTTTATTGATGAAAACGTATCGTGGATCGAGAGGGGTGTCTGACTTTTATTGACTAAAAACACCTGCGTTCCTTCAGTTGCCCTTTTCGTTCCAGGGCCACGGTAGATTTTTTGAACTATCCGCTTTAGACAGTATGATTGAATCAATCAATCATTTATTGGGTGATGACTCATCCTATGAATGAGAAAAGTTAGCCTCAGAAGTTGGGCACGCTATAATTATGGCGGTAAGTCCCCTCTTTGAGGAGTGGCTGGAAAGGCGTCGACGGCGTCCTTACCTTCCGCATGTCGCAGGTCCTCACTAGTCATGGTAAGTTCGGGAGGTTCCTGCACCGGATTCGTGCGGAAGAAACGCTCGGGTGTCACCATTGTGTGGACCGCCTGGAGGACACGGTGGAGCATACGATAGAGGTGTGCCCCGCCTGGACGGAGCACTGCCGTGTCCTCGTGGGGGCTTTCGGCGGCATCGATCTCTCACGCCGGGTCCTGGTACAGGCCATGGAGCGAGGAGGAGTGGCAGGCGGTCGCCTCCTTCTGCGAAGCAGTAAAGCTAGCAAAGGAAGAGGCTGCGCGTGCACGTGCGAGGCAATGGCCCCCGCGCCTCAGCCGCCGGGATTCCGATCCCGATTTCTGGCCACCGTAGGTACGGGCTTGCGGACGGCGAGCAATGGGTAGCTCGCTGTCCGGCCGTTCGGTAACCGCCCGGACTGAGCCCAAATTGTCTACGGCGCGTAGTTTTCCGCGCGCGCCTCAGGGATATGTCAGCAACCATAGGGGCCCCAGCAGGGTCGAAGCCTACTGGGGTCAAGGGTCTGATTCTGAAAGGAAGACTCGGCCCTGATATGAAAGGAAATGAAAGAACAGGAGTGGGTTTTTAGTCAGTAAAAGTCTGACACTATCTCCCGCTCTGCCCAAGAGCGAGGGATGTCATTGGATGATTTTCCCACCAAAAAAAAAAGACTCAGAATTAAGCTAGGTTACAACACTCTTGTTATCATGTATTGTAGAGTACCTAAATAAATCACGTACTAACAACTTAACTGACATCAATTATTATTTCCAAAAATCCTAATGAGCCATTTATTGTAAAGGTGATGGCTGAATGGCGTTGCCTTCACATAAAACCATGAGCAGAAAGTATTGATTGAAGTTAGATACTCGTATCTATAATAATAATAATAATAACCCCATCGCTGTATCTCTACGTTGACGTCGTGGCGGGGTTTGCGCGCTCCTATAAACTCTAGGTTTGTACCCTGGTAGAGTTTGTATAGCCGTAACAAGCCTAGGGTGAGGGGCCAGACTAAAAGAGATACAATCCGCAGGGTAGTTTTGTGGCAAACTGATGAGCATTAGCGACCCAATCTCCCGGGAGAAATCTTGTTCCTCATCTGCGGCTTGCCTTTATTGGCCGGCCGTAGTGAAAACTGACGAGGAACAGCAGAGCTCCCACCTCTCTCTTGCCTTTTTTGATTGGCTTGAGTGGAGATTCGCAAGAGCAAATGTGCTCGGGAGAAGGATGTATAATCCAGTAAAGTGCTGGTAGGGATCTTGACCGTACTTCCGGGATTGTCCTGATAGCTGTGGTATACCTCTCCACTCCTCAAGCACATCAGGATATGTTGCCCTCTTGTTTCTACGTCACTTCGCGCTAGCGACTATTTTTGGGGGCCCATTTGTTTTAAAATAGTTCCAGGTTACAAGTCTACTTAAGACTCCAAAAACCTTAGCCCTATTGTCATTGTTTTCCATATGTCGCAAAAGTTTGTCACCAACCGGGGGTTGTCCTTGGGTGCACTAGCATAGCGCGTACAGGGATAATCGTCGGTTGGTATCACGTTCCATTAAAATTATCTAAAGGGCCTCTGCGAGTTGGTTTTGGCCCCTTGTACGCCTTCCAAAGGTCCAGGACCTCAGGGTCCTGAGATAAATAAACGAATAAAAATAATAATATTATATTTATTTGCTAAAAAACATATTATTGATTACTAAGTTAAGTGGCTAGTGCCGCTGAGTCTACTGTCCTTGATTATGATGAATTAGCTAGTCTTCCGCTTAGAAAACGGGCTGCATCCTTTTCATTCCGGCGAAACGTTATCACGCAGACAGAATGATTTCATAGGGATTGCAAAACACGGCATCGTTATTAATTTCATATTAATAGATACTAAACCGATAGAACAATTGGAATTTGTTAATTGAGTTGCAATTACTCATGATAACTACAGTTTCCTACCCTGTACCTAATGACCAATACCCACAGAATTAGCATTTTCCGGTATCCATGAAAAAGGTTTTTTTTCTGAGGCGACCGAAAATCTCCTCGGAGCTTCCGAAGCGAGACGGAAGTGGGTGATTAGACAGACGATTTTTTTTTTATTCTGGAACGTAAAATTATAAATTGACCTAGTAGAGCGTTGACCAGTTGACCAGTCGATAATACGGCATTCGAGTCAATATTAGATAAATAGACATGACCAAAGAGCTCGTTTTAACGTGGTGATTGTGCAAAATTGTGTGTAAAATTGTCTTGCATTTTTCTTGCAGGAATGCAAGGCAATTTTATACAACAAAATTTTAGAAATTACAGAATATACAAAACGTTTTGGGAACATCCACTTGCATTGTGCGTACAGCTCAGCTGCGGAAATTCCTGCCATAGTCTAATACCTGTTAGCCATAATATTAGGGGTCATCAGGTGAGAAAGTGGTCAATTGCCAGATTATAGTAAGTAATAATCTTTTTCTTTAACTTCTTTACATACATTGTATAAAACAAAGGCGCTTTCCGCGTCAGTCTGTCCGCTAACGCCTAAACCACGCGACGGATTTTGATGCGACTAAATACGAATAAACGAGGAAGCATTATGTATATAATTTACAAACCGATCAAAACGGGGGCGGGTCATTAGTTATAAAACAAAATCGAAAACCGTACACCTGTGTGTCCGATACATGGTGGACATCCCACCCATACGCACAAAACATTTTGGGAACACACTCATTGAGCGTACCATGGGTAGAGTGAAAGCGAAGCCCGGGGCCCCGGGATGAAGGGAAAGAGGGAACAGGAGTGGGTTTTTAGTCAGTAAAAGTCTGACACTATCTCTCGCTCCGCCCAAGAGCGGGATTTGTCATTAGATGATTTTCCCACCTTATAAAAAAAAAACTCATTGAGCGTACAGCTTAAGGAGTGGAATTCCCTGCGGGAGTGTTTCCTGATAGCTACAACCTGTGGTAAGTCAAGAGTGAATAGGTTACTTGTAGGCAAGCATGCTCCATCGTCGATCACATCGTAGTTTTCCATTAGGTGAGATAGTAGTTAAAGCGCGAGCCTGTTAACAATAAAAAAAACTGGGCAAGCGCGAGTCGGACTTGCGCACTGAGGGTTCCGTACAAAATTACCTATGAAAACAGTTCAATTCCCAAATTGAGTTACAAAGATCTTTCCGGATCGCAAACAAAAATTCTTGTGGCGTAACAACAAATTACTGTTTTGAGATTTATTCCTATATCTGTAATATAAGACGTTGCTTTATGCCAAATTTCAGGATTCTGGGTCAACGGGAAGTAACTTATGAATTTTGATTTCTTTGAGAGTGTCGAAATATAAGTTTTTTGCGACATAAACGGCCGTATCTTTTTTTTCCGTTAACTCAGAATTTTGACATTTTCACAGCTTCAAGGGACCGCAGACCTGAGTATATTGTTTTAATTTCAACTCGATACCTCGCGGTCTCGAAATAAGGATCTTGACAGACAGACAGACAGACGAACAACAAAGTGATTCTATGAGGGTTCCGTTTTTTACCTTTTGAGGTAAGGAACCCTAAAAACCTACTTACCAAAGTATGTTGTAACTACTAAACGTCAGTATATTAGTAACATCGTTAGTACGTATTCGAGCATTACATATTTATATAGGTCACAAGATTAGCTGTCGGTAAGCGTTAGCAACACACAGGGTCCATCGGTATGCGTTGCACAATAATTGTCGGTAACATCGCGTTACGTAAGGCTGGACTTAGCGGATTCTTCGAGCGATCGGCTGCAGATGTGTCTAAGTAGGTAGTACTTAGGTAATGGCAACTGTGGACATTTTGGAAACAATGGCCATCTCATTATATATGTTGTTTTGGTTGACACAATGATCTCATGTAGGTAATACTGGATTTATTGAGATTGCGGTAAAAGATTACGGCTTTTTTGCAATGTGGGTTTATCTACCTGACAACATATGTTTTTTGAATTCAAAGTTCATACAAAGTCGTAACGTTGGTCGTTCGCAAAATAAGTCAACACCGTATACGGAAGCCTCGCAACATAAAATGTAGATACTGTGTGTGCTGTTCATCCTGCTGAAGTCTACTTAAGAAAAACGAACAGTAGGTACAGTAGGTATGTAAATAGAATAGATACCTACTTAGGTACTCTTTATTATGCACACCATTTAAAATACAGAAATTATTTTGAATTTCAGGAAGCATCATATTAAAGTGATTTTAATATGTTATTTTTTGGGTGCCATAATCATGCAACCGCGAGGGCGAGGGCGTGTCAGACTTTTACTGACTAAAAAGCCACTCCTGTTCCTTCTTTGCCATTGTTCCAGGGCCCCGGGGATCAAAGTCAAAGTCAAAGTCAAATCATTTATTCGCATAATATGGGTAGATATATATGGTACATGAATGTTACATTATATAATATAACAGTAAAGATCCTCATATTCACCATTTTTGGTATGCGAAACTTAAAATAATAATTAAAAGGAATGGTTAGGTACCTATACATACTCTTAACATTTAATTACTTGAAATCACATAATATTAACATAACTATTATTGCACTAATAGGAACATAGTGAGGTGTTACAGTAATTTTCTATTCTTATAACTAAGGTATTCCTGGGTCGTGTAAAAACATTTATCGACTAACCAGGAGTGCAATTTTTTTCGGAATAATGTAATAGGTAAGTCTTTCAGGTCACTCGGTAATTTGTTAAATAATTTAATTGACATGGTATAACAGTTTCTTCGATACAGATCGGTTTTTATATTGGGTAAAGGAAAGCTATTGGGATAACGGGTATTAAAATTACAATAATCACCAAAGGATTTGTATAGGTACTGATGTGTTTTAACGAAAACGCAAGACTCAAGTATATACATGGATGGTGCTGTTAGCAAGTTTAGTTTTTTAAACAATGGTTTACATGAAGGTAATGAATCTACGTTACAAAGTGCACGAATGCACTGCTTTTGAGCTAGAAATACTCTATTGAATTCTACTGAACCACCCCATAATATAATACCATACCGTAGGTTGGAAGCTACATATCCATGATAGGCTTGTAGAGCTGTTTTTTGACTGGAGATTCGTGTAAGACGCCATAGAGCATAAACATATCTGTTTATTTTGTTACAGATTTTATCTATGTGTAATTTCCATGAGATCTGACTATCTAATGACATTCCAAGGAAAACTATACTATTGGATTGTGCTATATTATTCTTATCATATGAGACAGTTAATTTGTAATTATATTGTTTTCTATTGTAAAATTGTATAATTCTGGTTTTGTCTATATTGACTTTTAAATTATTACACTCTAGCCATTGAATAATATCCCGAACAGCTTCGGTAACTTCCTTATTATAACTGTTAAAAGTAGTATTAGGTTTTTGTGAGATTACTAGGGATATATCATCTGCAAAAAGAGTACAGTGATGATTTATCACGTTAGGCAAATCGTTGATGTAGAGTAGGAATAGAAGTGGGCCTAGTATACTACCTTGTGGGACTCCAACTCTGTTATATGATAATTGAGATTTATAAATGAATTCTATGTCCTTGTTAATATTGTTAATTTCAACATATTGTTGCCTATTAGTGAGATAACTTTGTAACCACTTATACGCTATACCGCGAATACCGTATGCATATGCTTTATGGAGCAAAATGTCATGATCAACAAAATCAAACGCTTTGCTCATGTCAAAGAACACTGCGCAGGTGTTAATACTTTTGTCAATATTTTCTGACACTTTTTTTATAAGTTTAAAAGCAGCTAGTGTAGTGGACTTACCTTTTTGAAAGCCATGTTGTTCGGATTTTAGTATTTTGAATTTATTAAGGAAAGATGTGAACCGTTTAAACATCACTTTTTCAAAAATTTTGGCAAGTGTAGGTATGAGGGCAATAGGCCTGTAATTGTTAGGTTCTGTTCTATCACCTTTTTTGTAAATAGGTTTTACAACTGATATTTTTAGTTTATCTGGAAAAGTACCTTGTGATAACGACATATTTATGAGATGACATAGTACTGGTGCTATTAAATGTGCAGTTTGTTTTAGAGTTTGAGTTGGTAAGTTGTCATAGCCTACCGCTTTTGTGTTTTTCAAAGACAGTATAATTTGGTAGATTTCGTTTGATGTAACTGGAATTAAGAATATACTAGCATTATTAGGTTTTATTGTTTTCGATAAATTTATATTTTTCTTTTTAACCTGACCTTTTGTCAGTCCAATAAAGTAATTATTAAAGGTATTTGATATTAGTACAGGATCGGTTATGGTATTAGTGTTTATATTTATTTTGTTTATATGTTGCGTATTATATTGATTGCTTTCTTGACTTTTAATTATTTTCCAGGAATCCCGACAAATATTCTTAGATCTCAATAACAATCGATCATTGTTAAGTTTCTGTGCTAAATGTATACTTTTTTTTAAGATTTTGTTATAAGTGCGATACTTAGTTTTATAAGACTGACGTGAAGATTTACAATTGTATAAGTACCTGAGCTTCCTTTTAGTTTTGAAAGCTAATTTGAGGCCTTTGGTTATCCAGGGATGATTCTTTAATTTCTTATTAACTTTAATTTTATTGACTGGAAAACATAGATTGAAAAACAGTGTGAGGGTATCATGAAATATTTGAAAGGCATTGTTTAGGTCAGGTTGATCATATACATCAGCCCAAGAGAGATTATTGATACATTCAATAAATTTTTGTTGGTGAACCGACGAATAGTCACGTTTTAGAACATACCATTGCTGTATAGGCCATATTTTTTTATTTACGGTGAGGGACAAAGTTTGACATGTGTCGTGGTCTGATAAGCCTGTGGGTATGACTTTGCCTACAGCAATGGGGTCACTACTTATAATTTGGTCCAAGCATGATTCTCCTCTTGTAGGTTCATTAATATGCATTTTAAAGTTATAATTTTGTAGCAATCTCAGGTAGTCTTTACGGATTGAAGAGTGTTTAAGGACGTTAATGTTAAAATCGCCAACTATCACAACTTTCTTTTTTGTTTTAGAACGGGTTTTATTTAATATGATTTCTAATTTTTCTAAAAAAATACGTGGATTAGAATTTGGTATTCTATAGATGCATACGAGAATAAATTTATATTGTGGAAATTCCACACCACAGCACTCAAATGTAAGTTCAGACGCAATTTCATTAAGCCAGGTTATTTTATAACAAGTTAAGTAGTCCTTACACATTATACAAACTCCCCCTCTCCTCTGCTTGGCTCTGGAATAACAACACGCCAGCTTATAGTCATTAATATGTACGTTAGGTTCTTCTCCACATTTTAGGAATGTTTCAGAAATACAGATTATATCTATGTCATTTCGTTTAGTTGTAAAGTCTGATAAAGCTATTTTTAATATATCTAATTTAGATAGCAGTCCTGCAATATTTTGGTGCATTATCGTGACCTGATTCTCATTGCCGTTATTCTCGAAAAAACGTTAAATCAGTTTCATTGTGGGAGGGACGTGCGGGTTGCGTTTGAGGTGGAGTATGGTATTTTACTGTAGGAAAGTAGTCTAACATTGTTTTTTGTTTTTTATAAGATTGTTGGGTTTGGTGTATTCCCTTGTATGATATTATTTTATGGTTTTGACTAGAATGTTCCTGAGTTGATTCTTGGCTTGTAGCGTATTTCTTGCTTAACATTGGCAGGTACTTAGAGTTATAATCTAATGAGTCTATAAAAAGGTTGAGCTTTTTACATGTATAGGCAATCCGGTTATTGAATGTGTGAAATACATTCATAAAATAGGAATTTGAAAAATTATTGCAAGTGAGTTTTATGACATCATTTAACATTTTAGCGTTCAAGTACTTGTTTTGACATACATTAAGAATCATAACAGTATTATACTCAAATTTTTTTAGTAACACCGATAATTCTATCACGGTCTTCATAGGGTTAGTGTCATTTTCGCCAATACCTAAAATAATCTTGTCATGTTTATCTAATTTCAAGTTTTCACAGCCTTTTATTATTTCGTCAGATGTCGCAAACGGCTTGGTTTGTGCTGAGATCTCATAGTCTTCACAGTTGTTATTATTTCTTAAATCAATTAGTTGACCTGCTAAACCGATGCATTGCTGGCCACCAAAGATCAGTAGACGCTTTTTACTAGGGACGTCTCGTATTGATGTTTCAGTTGGGTGTAGTTGCACCTGTTTGACTGATCCTTTACACATACTTGTATGCTCCAATGGAATAGTCAGGTTTGTAGGACTTTGGTAGTTTTGTCCATTCGGTATAACCAGATCGTCAATGAGAGATGTTGTCGTGGGAGTTTCACAGGTATCAGTAAATTCTATCTGTTTTGGAACGTGTTTCTTATTTTGCATTTTGTTTGAATAAATCTCAGTCAACTTGTCTATTTTGTCTTGTTGCTCTTTGACAATTTTATGAAGGTTTGAATTATCTATGAGTAGCTTATGTACTTCTTTGTCTGCAGTATCTAGACGAGATTTTAGAAATTTGATGGTATCTTTCAGTTCCGATACCTCTCCGTAAATTGTTGTTGAAAGATCAGGTAAACTTCTATTTAAACTTGAAGTATCAGATGATATTAAAGATTCTTCAAGGTCCGGTAAAGGGTTGTGCGATGTGTTTTTGTTTATTTGTTTAATGACACCTGAATTTGATTTTCGCTTTTCCACTGTATGTTGAACTGATATGTCGCAGATGTCCTGAGGTGCATGTTGTGACGGTGCTATGCTGTGAGTTTTCTTTAGATTAACGCTTTTATCTAGTGGAGAGGGTCTCGCAGAGATAATTTGTTTTTTCTTTAGAGAATAGCGAGTAAAGTGAGATATCTCGGAGTGTACAACTTTTTTATTTTTAATACACATTTTGCACGTCCATTTTTCTTTAGATTCGTGATCCATTAGGCGGTATGTTTGTAGAGGATAGCCATCGCAATCGAGTTCATATCGGTTTTTGCATACCGAACATAATGCCGTATTTTTTAGCGAAACATATTTTTTGCATTTAAAACAAGCTACTAGTGATGCCATTTTGCGGGCACTGTTATTAGTTTTGGTATCCGGTGACATTTTTGCACATAAGTCGTGACGTGTTACTAAGGAACAAATTATATTTGTATTTCTGTTGAATTTCTTCGTGAGAATTGTTTGAAAAGAAAAATTATATAGGTCCAAGTCCGAAACAAAAAAAAAATAAAAATCACAACAAAAAAAAGAAAACAAAAAGAATGTTCCAACGGGAGATACGAACCTAAGTTCATTGACACTAAAACCGCGCACGTTTTGAAAACGCTATTTAGTCACAGTATTGGTAATCTGAAATAGGCGTTTATATTGATTGTCTTTCTCAAAAGTTCGTTAGGACGCCACTAGTTTGTTTTGAAATTTCAGATTAATTTAAAAAGTGACGCGCGTTTTGAATCTTTGTTTACTTTGAAAATAATCGTTTTACTTGAGTTTTATTCTACTAGTTGATTAAATTTAATGGTTAATACTTTATTTTCTTCATTGTTTAGGTCTCTTTATTAGCACAATTACACTGAAATGTGTCTTGGTTCGTAGTTCACCACATTTAAACACTATACACAAAGTTCACGAGTGAGTTCAGTTAAGATAATAATTCTACATACTATTCACAAAGTCTAAACTATTATTACACTAAACTTAATAACAAATAATAATTTTATACTTTCATTTAAATTAAATTATACGGATCTCTTTCGCATCACCCATGGTCCCAGTAGGCTTCGACCTTGCTGGGCCCCTACGGTTGCTGACATCTTCTTGAGGCGCGCGTGTAACACTACGCGCCGTCGACGATTTGAATTCGGTCCGGTCCGGTTACCAACGGTCGGACGGCGAGCTACCCATTGCTCTCCGTCCGCAAGCCCGCAAGGCACGTTGGCCGGAAATCGGAATCGGATACCCGGTGGCTGGGGCGCGAGTGCGGCCGCCTCCTTTGTTAGCATTACTGCTTCGCAGAAGAAGGCGACCGCCTGCCACTCCTCCTCACTCCGTTTACCAGTCCAGTCCAAGGCCCGGCGTGAGAGATCGCTGCCGCCGAGCGCCCCCACGAGGACACGGCGGTGCTTTAGCCAGGCGGGGCACACTTCCACCGTATGCTCCATCGTGTCCTCTGGGCGGTCCAAACAGTGGTGCAACACCGGGCGTTTCTAAAAAAATCTGACACTACCTCTTGCCCTCCCAGACCGGTAGAAGTTATTTGATTACTTTCTACCAAAAAGCAAACAAAATCTGTAAAGAATATTCATCAAGATATAAGATATTCCTAGTTTGAAGCAGGGATGTTATGGATATGTAATTTCGGGTCTGGATACGGATACGGATAATAATAGGACTAATATTATACCGGTTTTGGTTACTGCGGTTACGGAGGGATTATATTATTATATCCGTAACCGAAACTATCCGAAATTAGCGGTTTCGGACAGTTTCGGTTACGGATATTAGAATTGTAAAAGTAAAATACAATTAGCAAGATTAGACTTTTATTTATAATCTAAATTAATTTGTTAAGCTGGGCAATCCAAGGAAAAATCTGTCGTAACCTGTCAATTAGACTAGATTATCCAAAACTATCCGAAACTATTATATCAGCTACGGTTACGGATATACGGAGGTACTTGATTAAATAAAATGATATTATTATTATTTCGGATATCCGATAGTTTCGGTTATGGTTACGTAGCTCCATAACATCCCTGGTTTGAAGGATTAAAAAAAACCCGGCAAGTGCGAGTTGGACTCGCGCACTGAGGGTTCCGTACAAATTTCCTATGAAAACAGTTCAATTCCCGAATTGAGTTACGAAGATTATTCCGAATCGCAAAAAAAAAAATGGTGACGTAAATACAAATTTACAGTTTTTAGATTTTTTTAATTTTTTTTTTTTATAGATCTTGCTTTATGCCAAATTTCAGTTTTCTAGGTCAACGGGAAGTACTCTATGAATTTTGATTCCCTTGAGAGTGCCGAAATCACGTTTTTTGCGACATAAACGGCCGTATCTTTTTTTTCCGTTAACTCAGTTATTTGATTTTTTCACAGCTTCAAGAGACCGCAAACTTGAGTATATTGTTTTAATTTCAACTCGATACCTCCACGCATTACCGAAATAAAGAGTCTTGACAGGCAGACAGACAAACAGACAGACGGACGGACAACAAAGTGATCGTATAAGGGTTCCGTTTTTTTCTTTTGAGGTACGGAACCCTAAAAACAGCTATTCTACTTCAATAGCCTACCAACACCCTTGCCGACTAAAGTTGAAGGTACATTCTCTATGGAAGGTAAGTGCATCAGACAATAATTGAAGTCGTTAGAAACTTCCAGGAAGAACGTGCAGCGTGCACAATCTACTTTCACCGTGTAACATCTTCATACTGCGCTTAACTGTCGTTATTATAGTATCCATTTTCCTTTTAACATATTATGTATGTAGGTTACTTATATTCTGTGATCATCTTTGTTGTATTTCTGCTAAAGAAGATAGAAGGTTTACTTTTTTTTTATTATTAATAAGCGAGCATATCAATAATAATAAAAAAAAAATGACTGGTGTCAGATTTTCTGGCTTCTGACTATCCGTAAAGACTGTCAAAGGTCTACAAATGACAGCTGTCACCAACGGCTTAATGTGCTTTCTGAGACACGGAGGATTAGACGTTACGTAGTACGAAATTGACCGAAGTGAACCAATGACCTGGTGAGGGTCGCGGGAATTCGATGGATACGAGATGCACAGGACCAGTCGGTCTTTGAGTCTTTCGGCTGAAATAATGATGAGAGATTCCTCCGAACTAATGCACCAATTTTTGGAACCAGTAAATCGCGTTGTCTTGGAAGCACTGTTCATACTATATTATGTACCTAAAAATACTATTACACCTTACGCAAAACCTTACTTCAATAAGCCGTGCGGGTCGATCGATGTCCAAGGTCGGTCCGAGCATCCAGTCGACCCCAACACACGGAAGCAAGTTGGGGAAAGGTTAAGCAGATGATGACTAAGCTTTTTTATAGACCATTACTTCCCTAATCTCGTCACCGATGTCTTAACTCTAATTCTGAATATATTTTTGTTGTTAGCACAAAAAAATTACAGAACTGTTGCAAAATACCTGCACTCCATTTTGTTTCAAAATCCCGCCAAGAACTCGTATATTCGTTAACGCCATTTTTAAATAAGCACTCAATCCACTAAATTAAGTCGCGTCATAAGTTGCATTTGGCATACCTACTGTTCGGGGTGATAAAGTACAAGCAGCCGACTTACCTGTACAATAAACTGAGCTGGATCACTAGCATAATGGAATACGTTAGTGTGCAGTGCTTGTAGCAACTGTCTACTCAATTACACAAGACAGCTGCCTTCAGAAGCAGTTTTTGGTAGGTGGCATCTAATGGTGGAGCAAAATTCTTCCACCGATAAGTAATATAACGGAGACTGCATACAAAAAGAAAGAAAAATAAATGAGTAATGATTATATTAGAGGAAGTTTGAAAGTGGCGCCAATGACTGAAAAGTTGTAGGGGAATCGTTTGTCTTGGTATGGTCATGTATAGAGGAGAGATAAAACGCATGTTACTAAAAGAGCTAGTGTTATGAGTATACAATTGGATGGGTGGAGATGGAGAGGGAGGCCAAAGAAAAGATGGATGGATTGTGTGAACAGTGATATGAAAGAAAAGGAAGTTAGTGATAGTTTTACGGTTAACAGGATAGAATGGAAGAAACAACATGTAAACACTTAAGATAAAAAAAAAATAGAAATAACTAACGTTGTGTGTCTCGCCAAATATGTCCAGTGGTCCAAAAGAAAGAGATACACAAAGTTGATGCACTGAATTATGAAGAATTTTAGCTATTTACTACAAAGCCACAGATTTGATTATAAAATTAAAACACTGTAACGGTAAGAGAATAATCGAACAAACAATCAGAATTTTTGCATGTAATGATTGCATCGTGTTGATTGTGTGTATTGTAATCGATAAAGTTATTTTTAGAGTAACTAAATTAGCTGTATTGTAGTGTACTAAATTAATTGTATTATGTTTTTGTTAAAAGTTTGACGCTGCTTCTTGCTCCACCCAGAGCGAGAGGAGTTGTTTGATAATTTTCCACTTTAAAAAAATAGTTACATTTGCCTGACACAGGGTGAGGTAGACACCCATTAGCCGAACATTGATATGCACACAGCACTATTTTTTTTGTCCATCCATATGTGTCATCAAACAAATCTTTTCTCTTTATAATACTAGTGAGTAGTAGGTATAGATTGTGATTTTATATAAGTCGTGGCCAGATATAAATTGATCACTTCTTGATATGGCCAAGTAAAACTGGCCAGATCGTTTTAAACGTTAAAGTTTGATGATATGTCAATCCTCCTTTGACTTTTTATTATCATAGAAATCCTATATCAATAATATGATCAATCGAGGATTGACATATCATCAAACGTTAACGTTTCAACGATCTGGTCAGTATTAGTTGGCCATATCATGAAGTGATCAATTCTAAGATCTGGCCACGACATATATATTTTATGTTGTATTAAATTAATGATTATCTCTCTATCAATGATTTTAGCCCGGTCACGCGCATAGGCTACGTCTGTATGCATAAGTATGTTATATTAATGAGTAGTGAAGAAATCGCCCAGTAAATATCAGTTGCATCGTTACCGTTTTATATAAGCAGTACCAACTCGGATTAATTACTTTCTACAGCCATGGTTGAAATACCGTGGGAAGCCACTTCTTGGTCCTAATTTGCCTAAATTAAGCATATGTTAAAGAGGGCACTAGGTATATTAAGTCCAACAGCTATTTACGTAGGTAGTGTGTTTTGTATTGAACTATAGTGGAGCTTAGGCGGCCAATAAACACCTGCAAAGCGCAGACGCCGTGAGTGCCACAAAAGTCCATAAAATAAGACGAGATATCAACGAAGTGCTTCAAGTCGTGTGCGAAGCTACGATATAACTAGGTACAAGACAAACCTTAACGAACTGTCTACGTGACGTCTACGAGTTTTTCTTTATTATTGATAGGATCGCGTTTGACCACCATCTCACATGATGGTAAGCGATGAAGTGGGCCACGATGGCGGGGCGCGCTTGCCTAGAAGTAATCTATTCACTCTGTATTTAAAGACCCTAAGTTGTAGTTATTAGGAAACTCCTCCAGCAGGGAATGCCACTCCTTGGCTGTATGCACAAATGAGTTCCCAAAACGCTTTGTACGTATGGCTGGAATGTCTACCATGTAGGTACCGGTGGCGCACCGCCATACGCATAGTGGTCCGATGATGGAACGGTCTTGGCGGAATTAGATTGTGTAATTCTAGTGCACACTCACCGAGATGTAAACGATAGAAAACCGACAGGCTAGCAACTCGGCGTCGATACCCAAGGCCTTGGAGTTTCGACTCGACAAGTGCATCATTGCCGATGATCCTCTTGGCTCGCCTCTCAATCGACTCTAGTGCATCAAGCTGGTATTTGGCAGACCTATCCCAAAGATGAGAACAGTACTCTCTGTCTACCTACTAGTCTGCATACCCAAAGATACCGGGTTTAAGTAGTTCAGTTATGTGCAGCAAGAACAGTGTTGCGGACAGTACCGACCCTGAGGGACCCCGGCATTAATATCCATTTGACCGGACGACGAGCAGCCATCAATAACCACTCGAATGGATCGATCCCTCAAGAAGTCCAATCACACAGACCAGTGGATAGACCGAGTTTATTAGAAATAAGGCTTTCGTGCCAGACCCTGTCGAAAGCTTTCGACATACCAAAGGAGACGGCAAGCGCTTCCCCATGCATGTTGCAGAGAGATGCATTGTTTTGAGCAGGGAAATCATCATAAACTCTTCCAGCTCTGGGTGAAGCGAGAAGGAGGGTCAAACTTTTACTCTCTAAAGTTTTCTTTAGTGCCATGGTAACATTACAAACAAGTCGGCAAGTCTAGGAGATGCATGCGGCGTCTATGTTGTATAATCTGTGGATGCATCTAACTAATGCCCATTCTGGACGAACAGACATTCTCTTACTTATCTTAATGGTTTGCCTGTTGACTGCAAATTACTTCACTTTTACTACTGTAGACTTATTCAGTTTTATAAGCAAGTTTATTTATATTTTTAAACCGCGCTTTTGAACCGATTAGGTACTTGTATTTCAGTTTCGGTAGGTATGTAGAAATATTCGTACACGTTAAATTATAGATAAAATGCAGTTGTGTCAAAATCTAAAGTTATAAAATTGAAAGTGTTTGTTTCTACCATTCATAACATACTCGTAAGTTACGCATATAATATTTAAATTACGTCCATCCAGCGCAGTGTTTCCTAACCTTTTTATTACCGGGGACCACTTTGGAATCATTGCTCTTAGCAGGAACCAGCGGAAGTCAAGAATATTGTACTTTGTTAATCTAAAAAGGAACATATTTCATAAATTCTAAATTTGTAGCAAACCTATGTATTCTTTAAGTTTCGAACATTGTCAAGAAAACACAATATTCCTGATAGAAACTTAAAAGTCAGTTCGCACCAATGTTATCTTTCAGTCGAAAAGTTAGACATTAAACATTTCGCGGCTCAAGTTTTAATTGGGTATTACCTGGGCTTATTTTTGAGCAATATTTTATTTTAAACAACAAATATCAATAAAAAGATTTCTTTTTCTGAAAAGATCATCAAAATTGGTTACTAAATGAAGCTAGAATTCCAAACATTGGTGTGAGAAAAAGTGAGGGCGTTGTAGGAATCTCACTATCTCTTTCGAGCACACATAACCTAATGGCGGTGACGTCATATTTCAGTATTGTGCATCCTTATACTGTTATTTGGCAGTTTCCTCTTCAACTAGACTTGAAAGATTATATTGAACGGATTTGATAATTTCTTTCTATTTGCGATTTTTGACAAACTTACTTTTTGATAAAAACAGTACAAAAAATTGACTCAAGTATCCAATTCTTAACGGACCGTCATTGGTCCGTGAATCACAGTTTGGGAACCACTGGTCTAACGTATAAAATGTTGTATTTTTAACGAAGCTCCGGTCAAAGTTCAATGTTACTTACATTCGAATCAATCTGTAGAGCTAAACGAGTCTTGTTAATACTTAGTCGTGATGTTACGGCGATCTGCAAGTAACTATGACCATACACAAGTAAGTCTGGTCGTGCGCAATCATATCATTTTTATAGAGGTTCATTAATAGCTATAAAAAGCCGTGAAACGTTATTAAGTGATTAGCTGTTACGTGAACTTATGATTTCAATTTGAATGAGTGAATAAAGCTTTTAATGGAGCACTAGGATGTGAAATGGCTTTTTGTTTGTAGATTACGATTATCTAGTTATTAGTTCTGGGTCTCTAATACTTATTCCTTTCCATTGTTGAGTAATAGTAGGTACTAATAGATTATACTAGAAATGGCCTTGAAAGGAAACCGTGGTCCTAGAATGCAAAGGGCAACTGAAGGACACAGGTGGTCTAACATGCACTCGCCCCATCATAGAGCGGGAGAAGTCATTGGATGATGTCTAAAATGTATAGGTATATATATAACATTGTAGATATTTTTGTACTTTTACTAGCCACCGCCCACCTGTTTATTCCGCGGAAATATCTCAAGGGAATAAATATTCCCGAGATAGAAAGTATTCCAGGGCATGGTCTACACTTGAGACAGATTTGGATGAAGTTAACACGTTCTCTTCGTTCCATCATAAACAAACACTTCACTACAAACTTTCGCTTTTATATTATTAGTATGATAGTAATTTTATTTCTTATGATTTACTTTTGTTTTTAAATTGATTTTTATTAATTTAATGCTATAGTAGGCACTTGTAGTTCTTTTTAGGGTTCCTTAGGTACCTCAAAAGGAAAAAACGGAACTCTTATAGGATCATTTTGTTGTCCGTCCAACTGTCTGTCTGTCTGACTGTCAAGACCCTTTATCTAGAGAACGCGTGAAGATATCGTCCGTGAGGCGTTCAGTGGAAAGGGTTGCGAATATCACGCAATCTCACGTTGGGAGAAGGACTATCTTGTTAAGTATCATGTAATTTTATTTCGCAAAAACGAGCGTAAACTTAAATGACAGTCTATTTTGTACTGAGCATATAATGTTCAGTAAGAAATAAAATGTTCAGTTATAGCTCAAGTTTCTGTATAGGTAGGTACAGATATACAATATATCGTAACCAGATCTTAGAATTGAATAATTTAAAAAATGGCCAACTAAAACTGGCCAGGGCCTCAAGTCTGCTATTACCATAGTGTTGGAATGGTCTATCATTGATTTAATAATTGTTGATTTTGACAAGTTTGATAATCTACTAATATACTTAATGGCGTCATTATAACTTTCCAATGGTCCAACACTGACACTCCATTGAAAGAAGTGCCATAGAATGGTAATCTCGTACAAATGAATGTTTAATGTATGCGGGAATCTGCTAAAATTTTAACAGATCCTTTGATCAATGACCTACCATTAGAACGTCATTGTGCAGTCATTGCTTTTAATTTGTTACGAGACAGCTCGATATTGTCATTCTACCACAAGACCATTGACCGATCAATGATCGACCATTATGAATTAGCAGATTACGAACTTTTTAGCAAAATTAAATGTTGGAATGACGAATTTATAAAAATAGCAGACTTGGGCCCCTGATCGTTTAACTGTTAACGTTTGATGATATGTCAATTTACGTGGAAACATATTAATGTAGGATTTCTGTGCATCAAGAATCTTATTCTTCACTAAAAATACTTATTGTACACCAAATATTAATGGACTTTGATTATTAATGGACATGAGGCACTCTGACTCTAACAGGCTAGAAGGTTAGAAGGAGATCGCCATATCCTTCGTGATTATTTCTGTTAAACCACCCAGATGAGCATGTTTTAGTGCAATTACAATTACATTTTTTATTTACAACAACAACAACATAATTACAATTAGTATTTTTGATGAGATTTAAGTTTATGTAAAAGTTGTGTTACTTTTTTGATGTACAATAAAGTTTATTCTATTCTTTTGAGGAACAGTAGACTCCATCGGTGGACAACGTAAATATTATACGATATCATCAGCCATGTTTGATCATATCATGAAACAATCATGCGTTTAGCTGAAATAGCGCCATTTCATGAAATGGCCGATCACATAATGAATTGATCAATTCTAAGACCTGGTCATGACGTATATATTTTGTTTACAGGATATCCGTGGTTATTATCTATTTTTAGAATGCGGTGTTGAAGTTATCTTATATAAAATTAAAAGACTATTATAATTGGGGAGTCAACTGTCCACATTGATGGATTAATTAGGTATCAGTCAAGTCAAGATTTATTTAAGATATCTAACCCAATTAAATTATGCATCCGTTGATGTATCTACGAGGTTCTTACTAAGTAATCATGCAGTTTTTTGTGGTTTGTCGTGACAAATATTAAAATTAAATTGGATAGGTGACATTATTAGTAAACATTTTTTGTAATAAATTAATTCTTAATTTATTACAAAAAATGTTTACTGAAAAAATGTGAAGCAACACTGCAGGTACGAATTATTTTACGTCAATGACTATACAGCTTATTTATTTTATTAATATACCATCAAGTTCTTACGTTTGCTTTCTTGCTTGTTACAGAACTGCAAAATCTAGCCTAAGGAAATAAGATGGAAATGGAGAAGGACAAAATTGTGTTTAAGGTAAGTTTATATTTAGTTTAAAAACTTGTTGCATTTTTTGTTCTAATTTCAAGAAGCTATAACAGTTTGTTTTTATCTTGTGCCATATCGTTATCAAGAAAACGCGTGGAACCTGTAAACATCCGTGTCAGGAAGTTTTTTTCGTTTTGGTCCGAGACCATTGAACATTGAAACAGTCAGCGCATGGATTTACTAGGACGATCTGACCACACCACTGTTTTTTAAGTGTTTTGGTATTGTTTTATTAAAGTAGGTCTAGAGATGTACATTGTAATGACTAAACAAACGGTGCTCAACAGTTTATCGGCATCCATTTAGCACTTTTAATCAGTGTCAAAAAATATCACGAATCATTAACATTATTGTAACTTAAAGTGGTCTTGAAAAAGGACGGTCTTTATTCTGCGACCCACAAACAAGGGCTAATACAATGTTATTAAAAGCAGCACTAATAGCAGCGTCATTTATCATATCAAAACCACTTAAAAGGCACTTGTATGAACTTAATAAACAATAGAGCAGTTTGTATGTAAATTAGATTGCGCACATTATTTCTAAGGCAATTCAAACATGTTGGCGTTTTCGTGCTCGCAATTTTTATCTCACAGTTACTTGTTAAGTTTATTTATGGAAATTGTGTAAATTCACGTACACCTGTGGTCAGCAATCACAGTTTGTTTCGCAATCATAGATCGTCTGTACGCCAAGCCTGCGTACGGCCGACGACGCGACGGTTGCGGAGGCCGATTCTATTAGCGGATCAATGATGAAAACCTTTCGACAGTTTTTGTCGATTAATTCACACTTTCAACCAATCGTGAAATTCCTAACCTTTACTTCCTTAAGGATAGTGGTTCTGGTGTTTGTTCAGCCAACCAGCAGCAGTCTGCCCAGTGGTGTCTCATAGTAGGGCATGTCGTGCGCCTGTGACATTCCACTCATGCCATACCTACACAATACTCATTAGTCGTCACCAAGGCTTCCCGTTCACTATTGTCGTTCCTACCAGTTCCTGTGTTCGCCTTCATGCGTATTTGCCCTAATGTTATTAACCTTCGCGAATTAAAGCAGCCTTCGTTTGGGTTCGACGGGCCGGCTGTTACTTATGTAATCTGTATTGTGTTGGAGGGCAATCATCGTCAACGTTTAACCTGCAATCATCAATATGAGTATCGTGACGTAGGGTGTCAAGCGGATTAATTTGTTTTTCACATGCTTGTTGTTTCATAAACTAGTTGCCGCGATGATTGCTGGGAAAGGTATTTGTCCCCATTCGTTTTTGCTAGTTTTGAACTGAACGTCACGTTGGTGCGGTAGGTTGTACTGCAGTATTAGTGACGTCGTCTTGATGATCGACTTGACATGTAGAGAGATCGAAAACAGGTTCGATGTCACGGCTATCGCCGTGGGTCAAGGTGTCCGTAATCAGGCGCCGATCCCGAATACAAGTTTTGGAGGAAAGAAGGTCACGTGCTCAATGGAGAAAATCGCTGATGTAGCATTGTAACAAAGATGTCAACACGTTTTTTTTAGTTACTAATTACGGGTCAAATAATTAAATAACGTCTTCCGCTCTCTAAAGGGGATGTAATACCTTTTTTTTTACTCCATTCTAGACAAAGAATGCATGTATCTTGGAAATCCTGACTGACTGAATCCCACCTGTGTTCCTCCAGTTGCCCTTTGTGTTCCAGGGCCACGTTAACTCTTTCGAACCCACAGCCTATGTCTTCAACACCTTCACTGGTAATTGTGATATTCCGAATATATCTATGAATTAATCATCACGTCTTTAATACATACTCGTATTAAACATTTAACTTCATACATATGAAGTTCAGTTTTAGGCTATGATTTCTCATCGTTAGCTGTCGACATTAGCGATAATTTTTTTTTAGAAGCTACACAGTCTAAGCAGATAATGTAATGTAGCAATGCATGTATTCTTTAATCACGTACAATAGACCAGTGAGCGCGCAAAAAGTAGGTGGAATGTTAAAATATACAAGAGCGTATGATTAATTGGATCGCTTAGTTCCGACAGGACGTTTTTATTGGGTTTGTTACTTTGTAACGTAGTAATACAAGGTGTGGTTGGGCAAATGGAACAAGCGTGATGGTCGGCAGCACGTCATCCGGCAGGCTGCGGCGGCGGAGCGATCACGAGTTCACGACTGCATTGCTACCAAGAGCTCTAAGAGGAGAATCCTTAAGAAACACCAAAACTTACAGTTTTCAAAATTTCAAAAAATACACCATACTGAATTACACAAAAAATAACGAAGAACCTAAATAGATGTGCCAACAGTTTCTCCGCCTATTTGCAAACCTATACTTAATTTCGAGAAAAAAAATTGTTTAATATTTAGTAAATCCTGCAAATAGAAAAGGTCGATTTAGCTGTTATTGAGAGATATAAACAATTTTTTTATCTCGAAGTTAAGGATAGGTTCGCTAATATCTCGCGGTGAAATTCAGTGCGGTGTATTTTTAGAAATTTTGAAAACCGTAAGAGGTGTTTCTTAAGGACTCTCCTCTTAACGCGATCCAGTTTATGACTTATACAGAATTGTTAGAGGGACGGAGCTATATAGGGTCTATAGCTCTATCTCTTTTTCTCATTCGCACGACTGACATTTTGACACGTTATGGTACGTCCTCTGTTTTTTTTTTTTAAAGTCTTCATGCAACATAAAGTACAAAGGCGGATTTAATGCTTTAGGCATTCTCTACCAGTCAACCTAGGGTGGTGAAGAGACAATATGGTAGGTGCATAAAAATAAAATGTTATTTAGAGGAAGAATAAACATACATATATATTTGATATTAGCTGTCCCGGCGAACTTCGTACCGCCAATAGTAAGGATAACGCCATCTAATGGCAGCATAAATAACCATTTTATAATGACATTTTAATTAGAGATGGCGTTGTATTCGATTTTTTTTTTTCGTAAGTTTTTCCATATTTTCTGACCGTTTAAACCTTCCCTGGACTATCACGAATATTTCAAGACCAAAATTAGCCAAATCGTTCCAGCCGTTCTCGAGTTTTAGCGAGACTAACGAACAGCTATTTATATATATAGATTATATTATAATACTATATTACTATTATTTACTGTTTCGTGGCCCGATGTAACCGAGGCGGGCGCCAACCACTGACACTACTCACATTGAAGATGACATGACGTGGTAATCGGAGCTACCAAGGCTGATATTATCGTCTTCTGAAGAGCTGTTAGTGTCATGTCAAGTTATTTGTACTTAGGATGATAGTTACTTAAAGTTGCCTCATTTAAAAAGGTAAATGAGGCAACTTAACTCATGTAGGTGAGTTGAATACCATCGATCAGAGCTGCTAATCTGAGTGTTACGTAGAATTTAATGTCATTATGAAATTGACGTGATCTTTTCGTTAAAGGCCCTCGTATTTGTTAAGTTTTAGAAATCTTACGGTCGTAGCAAAGGGATAGAGACTGTGTGACTGTGCGCCTATCCATACTAGTACTTATATTATTATGTTTGTTTGTTTGAACGCGCTAATTTCAGGAACTATTGGTACGAATTTAAAAATTCTTTTAGTGTGGTATTATAGCCCATTTATAGAAGAAGGCTATAAGCTATGTTATAATATTACGCTACAACCCACGGGAGTAGAGCAGTAACCAAAGGTACGGGCAAAACCGCGGGGGACAATTAATCTGTTTTTTTGAATGCGCTAATGGCCTAGTACTGGTACAATACGTTCCAAATAAGAATAGGATCGATTGCCATGTTGTGACGTCACGTCATACTGTCAAATCGAAGAATTATTATGGTGAGCAAGACCAGAAATTTTTAAAATTTAATTTATTTACGAACTTTGAATGAAAAAAGTTTAATCAGAATCCAGTTCTTCAATTTTGCTCATCTCCGAGTTCTTAAATTTTGTCCAATTTCCTGCGATTTGACAGTATGACGTGACGTCACAACATGGCAATCTATCCTATCCTATTCTTATTTGGACCGCATTGTACTGACTCGGATTAAGAAATTCTTTCAGTATTGGATAGACCATATATCGAGGAAGACTATATGCTATATAACATCACGCTACAACCTAACGGAGTGAAGAACAAGATGCGGGTGAAACCGCGGGGATAGCTATATTATTATTATTAAGCTATTTATTAGTTTGTATCAGCGCGTCAATCTCAGGAACTACTGGTTCCAATTTTAAAATTCTTTCAGTGTTGGATAGACCATTCATCAAGGAACATCACGCTATAACCCAAAGAATAAAAGCAGTAATCAAGACGCGGGTGAAACCACGGAGAACAACTACTAGTCAAATATAATTGCCGTACCAGTCTCTTCGACAGGTTACAGCACAGTTATGTATAGGTTCCAATATCGCATATTAATTATTTGTAAGGTGTATAGGTCTATTGTATTCTAATTTATCTAACTTGTTCGTGGTACGAAGGCTGCTCTCGTCACGACTGTGTCCCGGTGACAAAGCAAGATAAACTTGGATCAGCTACTAATGCATGTGCCAAATGATGAATGTATCTGATAGCTACGTATAAATCGCCGCGTATTATTCAATCTTTTATGAGGTGTTAATACTGCTAATAATTACTTCCGCCAATGAATTACCTATCACGTTACCTACCTAATTAGACAAATTACAAAACTGTTCATTTATTACGTACTTTAGTCTTAATAAGGCTAGTGGAGCTACAAATCTGAATTATGAAGTCTGATGGCTGGGTGAGTTATGTAAATTAATAGATAATATTATTTTAGCGGATGTTATTCTTCCTGCCATTTCGAGTGGTAATAGTGACATTTATATCTTAAGTGGATGATACACGATACTAGAAAATCCTTTCACTTTCAGTGGGTTAACCGCGGTCGGCATTGATTTTATTTACGTGTCTCTTACTTGTTGGACAAAATTGAATAAATTAGTAGGTATGTACCTAAATAAATGTAGTTAGACCGCCTTTTTTATCACCACCCAATTTTTTTCCAGACATTCGGTATCAGATATGTATTATCAGATAAGATCACGACGTAGGTGTACAAAAATAAATCAACTGTTAAAAATAAAACAACGGTTGATGTGATGTGCTCACATCACATATTTTGTCAAGTTATTCACAAAAAAATGTGTAGAATAGCTTTTCCTGTGTTAAAAAATGAAAAGCAGATTGTATTTTATTATTCACTTTTTTTTTCTCTATTGATTTACGAACGTACAACTATTGCCAGCCTCATCATATCCTTAAACTAGCAAAAACAATTACCTATCCAAGATATTTTAGATCACGTGAAGTGTCATTTGATGATTTGTCACCGAGAAAAAAAATATTTTAGAAAGAAGTCTTGAGCATTAACACCAAGTTGCTAGCCTGCCGGTTTTCTACCGATTGCATTTCGGGGAATGTGCGTCAGAACTGCATACATAACTTAATTCCACCAAAACCGTTCCATCATTGGACTACCAGACGTACGGTGATGCGAAAACGGTTCATGATGCTGATCCCACCCATCAGGGACGCTGGCTTTTGGAAAACCTCATGGGGGGTGCTCATGCTCATTTGATGACTCGAAAAAGTGGCGGAGTGTGAGAAGAAGAGAAATGCACACTGATCGACTGACAAATAAATAAATATCCTACTAACATACTGCGTACTTAATTAGCTATTATGTTTGATAAAAATATAAAATGAAACCATTACTTAAATAAAAATAAAACTAGTTTTTATTACCTAGAAATATTATAATTTATACTTAACTTAATTATCTGTTTCTTGATGTCTATTCTCAGGGGTGCTCGGCACCCACTGTTTATTTCTCATGGGTGCAAGGCCCCGAGCACCCACGGAGTCGGCGCCCCTGCCACCCATAAATAGGTAGGTACGTACAAAACGTTTTGGGAATACATTCATTGTGCGTAGAGCTAAGGAGTGCCATTCTCTGCCGGAGTTTGCGTTTCCTGATAACTACAGCCCCCAGGTTGTCTTCAAGTCAAGAGTGAATAGGTTACTTCTAAGCAAGTGTGCTCCATCGTCGACCACATCGTCGCTTTGCTTTAGGTGAGATAGTGGTCGTCAATAATAAATAAAAAAGAAGATATTTTGAGTCGATCATCATCATCCTTTGTCCCGTGTTATTTGGGGTCAGCGCAACACGTTTTTTCTTTCATTCTGCTCTGTCACTCGTCATCCTATCACTAACTTCCTTTTCTTTCATATCACTCTTCACACAATCCATCCATCTTTTCTTTGGTCTCGCTCTCCCTCTCCATTCATCTACATGTAAACTCATAACTCTTTTAGTAACATGCGTTTCATCCCTCTTCTTCACATGACCATACCAAGACAAACGATTCCCTTTCAACTTTTCAGTCACTGGCGCCACTTTCAAACTTCCCCTAATATACTCATTTCTCACTTTATCCATTCTCGTCACACCACACATCCATCTTAACATTCTCATCTCCGCTACGTACAATCTTTTTTCATCCGTCTTTTTCACAGCCTAACATTCTGATCTATACAGTATGACAGGCCTTATCACGGACTTGTAATTTTACCCTTCAACTTGAGGGGCATCCGTGGGTCACAAGTTGTTCCCGTGACCTGTCGCCATTTCATCCATCCTGCGTTGATCCGATGTGTTACGTCCTGGTCTACCTCACCATCCCCTTGGACGAGTGACCCGAGGTACCGAAAGTCGGAGCAGATCGGTATGGGCGTTTCAGCAAGAGCTCAAGGCAATGGATTGGAGAGACCGCCGAAATCGCAAAACAATAATATTTTGAGTCGATATGCTTCACAATTGTTGATTAACAAATGATTGTTCCCATATAATCACAACTAAAGACTAGATTAATCTGAATGTCTGTCAAATATAAATCTGTTTACGAATCGGTACAAGTCACGTTTCTACTATTATTTATATGTTTCAATGTCAGAACCTCATAACATAATAGATCAGTGAATTCAGTTTATATTGAATGACGGATTCCTTGCGACTTCACAATGGAATCTTAGTTAGTGGCCCTGACATTTCATTGGCATTTAGGTATTTTTTTCGGTTCAGTGATCACTGAGAATTGCGTGCCCTTTTTATAGAGATGCATAATATGAAGTAATAATAATATGATTGTAGGAAATCCCGTCACAAAGCGTACAGGTTGATGTTTAAGTGACAGCTCTAAGAAATAAAACAGAATATACCAAACCGCATCACGTAGCAGTGGTGGCCTAGTGGTACCTAAAGGTCCTGGCGTACGAGTTATACGTCGAGGGTTCAAACCTGGGCAGACGCGTTACATTGTGTAATTTATTTCATAAGCACAGCTCTCAAAACGGCGAAGGAAAAAATCATGAAGAAACATGCAACAGGCATAGAACTAAACATTCGAAGATATGTGATTTCTACCAAACTGCATTGGACCCGCGTGGTGTATTACGGCCTATTCCCTCTCCTAGAGAGAAGGCCTGGGTCCCAGCGGTATGAACAATAAATACATCAATCTTTTAAAGTTTACGATTAAGTCCCAAGTAAATAGGTAATACGGCGCGAGCCTATTGCAATCAATCAAATACAAAAACACCGCGCGAATAAACAGTTTTTCTTTCTTACAAGTCTATTATCTATTGGTTAAGTATTTTAGCATTGGGTACTTTATTTCTATTTACTTTGATATTCGCAAGTGCGACCTCACTTTGTGTCCAGACAATCTCTGTCCATTTCAGGTTGTATGGAAGCAATTGGTTTAATAAACCTGGCTATTGTATGTTTTTTAGTTTAATGTTGCCATTATTTAAATTATTCTTTTGGTGTACAATAAAGTACTTAAATAATAAAATAAATAAATGTAGGTTTCAAATTCCAGATGTAAAAGCAACACTTTCAGTCTTTCATTGACCTGGGAATCGGATCCTCATGCTCAGTAGTTGCGTTTACGCCCACGATTAACGGAGTAGATTCTACAAGAAATACAGTGTTAATTTATTCAAAGTGTTGACCCAAACGTTGTTTTAGTTTCCTGTTATCATTCTGCAGTAACATTTCTTTTTGGCACCAACATCCATAAATTGCATCTCTCGGATCTATCTCTTGAGAGATCGACATTTTCCGTTCCTTTGTTGCAAATTCTTGCGATCTACTGACGTAGTTATAATCTAGTGTATGTATATTATAGATAGTGCATTCACTGCTAACGATTTCCTACTTCAATCCAACCGTATAACCTTCATACATAAAACATACAACACGCCCATACATCTTTATTTGTTTCTTGTACCAGGAACCGACCAATATTATGTTGAATTGTTGATAGGTACATAATTGTTAGGTATATTTGCAAATCATCTTGATTTTTATCTTTGTTTGTTACGGTTTTTTATGTGTTAGTTGACGTGGAGCAGAAACTTGTTATTGTATTTAAATTACCCGTTTGATTCTAAAGTCTAAACTGTTATCTTTGTGAGAGTGGAAAATATTTCTGCAAATTCGCTTATATATAGATGATGTACCTATTTGATTAGGTACCCAGTATCGTAACTAGGGTTGTGCCAGCGGTGCCTAGGCCCTGGGTGCAAACCCTGAAGGGCGTAAAAATTATCAAACCAGGGCCACGTTTTGGATCATGCTTGTAAAGCTTGTAATAGCGTGGTAGAGGTGGGTGGGGTGTTTGAGACATCACATCACGCGTAAATTTTTATATCTATAAATTATATTTTTTCGAACTGGAACTGGATAATACTTTTTTTAAGGGGGCACATATAGAAGCTCGCACCGGGCTTATGGTTATAAATGGCTAGTGACGGTACTGTAGGTACCTAATTATTATTTGTTTCATTGGATAACTAAACACCATCTGTTTATGTAATTAATTATATGTAAACAATCTTGACATGTATTTTATCTAATAGTTGTCTAAAAATTTCATCTAAAAATGTTTAAAATTTGTTATTTACCTAAACAGATGTTTGGTAATTAACTAAATTTAAATAATATTTGTTTGTCTTTTATACTTTTTTTTTTTAAATAAAAAGACATATCTAGATTGTTTACGTTTAGTTAACTACCTTAACAAATGGAGTATAGGTAAGATTCTGTGCCTTAATTATTTGGGTTCACGCTTGACCACTATCTCACCTGATGGAAAGCGACGATGCGGTCGACGACGTTACTGCTTCTTTTTACCCTATATTTGGTTTTTTATACCTATATTTTGTTTTTTATTAGACCCTAATGTCCCGCCCCGATTTCACACATATTCAAAATAAATAAATCATACACAAACCTTCTTCGTTTATTGTTCTTTCTATTGTGAATAAAGTATCAAAATGCGTTGCGTAGCTTTGGAGGAGTTAGCGGATAAACAGATAGACGCGGGAAGTGACTTTATTTTATGTAATGTAAGGATTTAAAGTGTAGCGACCTGTATGTTTTCACATAAAACCAAAACCTGCACAATGGTGTCAGAGTACTCCGAGTGATTAGAACATGTACAACGCCCGTAATCTTCTGGCAGTTGCCTGGACTAGACACAAAACCCGTCTGGTCGAAGGATTCTCCCTTTTCAATTGAGGTTTGCGGGACTTTAATAATAATGAGTTTATTTTTAGACTACATTTGTGTTATGACTGTCGCCACCCAGTGTCTCTGCAAGGGACAGTCCGGTCTGGCAGCAATCATCTTCAAAATGCTGTTGTCATTACCACGGAAGTGCCCTGTGACAACGGACGAGGGCGCTTTCTTACGCATGATGGCGTGGAAACTAGTACCAGCCTCTGCGAAAATTTCCTACGCGCTACAGCGCCATGGCAGTCCTAACAGTATCCTGAAGGCATTATTGAATTAGACACGCAGGGCACTGTAAGCTTGCCGCCCACAGGCCGCTCGTGTAAAACGATTGACAGAACGTCTTAAAAAGGGTTATTTTGACGTTATTAGTACAACGAGCGAACCTGCGGACGAGCATATTGCTTCTGCTACTTCTACTTTACACCTTGTTCTGCCGGCGCCGTTCTAAAAATATGCACCTTTGTTTCTCTAATTCAGTCTACTTCGCTTAGTACAGTGCAAAAGCCCTGCCCCCCTAGTCAAGTCATAACCGCTTTGTTTCGATTCTCTTTTCGTTGATCGCCTCGAGTCGGCCACGCTTCCTATTCCTTTGTTCTGACCACGTGACTGAGCGTCGAGATGACGTCAGAATAAAGGAATCGGAGGCGTGGTCTACTCGAGGCGATTGACGATAAGAGAATAGAAACGAAATTGTTGTAACTTGGCTAAGGGGGCTGAACAGACGCGTCTACACAAATAAAGCATATGCGTCTAACTGTTGTATACTTCTTATAGTCTGCGAAGATAAGGCCTGTCATCATAATACACGAATGGAAAGTCTTAGGACTCAATGTGCCTAACTAGTTCGTTTCTCTGTATTCACATGTCCGGTATCAGACGGCCTACTTGCAGGAGACGGTCATATCAGATACGAACTGTTTATAACTTTATATCGATTTGTAGACCAAGCCAACATACCAACGGCTTTTACAAACATTACGTTATATAAACCGATTATTTATACATATTGATTTTTTTAATTAACCTAAATGCTGTATCGTCGTTGATTTTAGAATCGGTGTGGCAGAACGAGATAATTAATTTTATATTTAATTATAAATTTGATATTATTCTTCGTTTTAGTTTCCATATTAATAATTTATCGTTGATTGTTACCTACGTGTTGTTGAAATGTTTTGTTTTGATTGGTCAAAAGAGCATAACGTATAACTCTATAACCCACATATAAATAAAATTGAAGTCTCTGTTTGTGATACTAAAATCACATTTTCTTGCTATATGCATAATAATATGAAAGAAATAAGCCGAAACGGCTGGATCGATTTTGATGAGACCTTCACTGGTAGATACTTAATGTTATAAAGAGTAACTTAGACTACTTTTGTTTTAAAAAAGGATTAAATTGTGATCAAATGTCATTGTGCTGTTTGACGCGGACGACGTCGCGGGCAGCAGCTAGTTTAGCGTAAAAATCTCTTTTCACCCTACACTTGCCTACACTACTAGAATCTTGTTAGCTAAATTTATGAGTATCATAAAATGACGCCTCGTCTTTTGTATTACATTAAAAAAGTAATATATTACTTCTGGTTCTATTGTTACATGTTAACCTTCCAATTTTCCAATTTTTATGCACTTTTTTGGTTTGAATTTCGTCATTAAACCGTATGTTAAATGCTTGTGTGTGTGACAAGCACCTGGCCATGTTCCGTTAAAATTTATGGCGTTACTATCAGGAACAACGTCGGACAGTGTTGTACAATGGACGGATTGTGAAATGTTCCTGTTAGTACTGTGTAACTGCCCATTAGTACTGTGTCATATCACTCTTAATATTAACCAGCTGACAACGTATTTAACTCAATAACATTTTGATTTAATGACCATCCTTCGTTTAATGGCAATTTAATCATGTGCAGTTAATATTTTCGAAGGGCGTGTTATGCACTTTCAAATACAGTTCCCATATAATTAACGCAGTGGGAAAAACGAATGGCAATCAGATAAACTACATACATATTTATATATGTATGTAATATTATATTATATATGTAATATTATATTCGTTTTTCATATGATTAGCAGACAAAACACAGAAGGGTTTCGGACTACTAAAAACAAATATTCCTAATCTTTACTTAGTTTCATATGCGGACGGACAAAACGGTGAAGGAAAACATCGTGAGGAAACCGGCATGCCTTAGACCCAAAAATTCGAAGACATGTGACATTCACCAATCCGCACTGAGCCCGAGTGATGGATTATGGCCCTTCCTAGAGAGGAGGCCTGAGTCCCAGCAGTGGGAATATTATAAAGCTGATTATGCTGTTATTCATATGCGGACGTGATCGCAAAATGCATTTAACGTCCTATTTGAAAATATGACTTGAGCACTATCTCATCTGATTGTAAGCGATGGTGTAGTCTTCGATAGAGCACGCTAGCCTAGAAGTAACCTATGTAATCTGGTCTTTAAAACCCCTAGATTGTAAGCATAAGGAAATATAGACTTTGAAGACATATCGAGCCTTTTCAAGATAAAAATCGTAAGCGACAATTTGCGTTTTTGCAGGAATGAAAATATGTTAACAGCACTAGGTTCTTATTCTATGTAATCAGTAGTTATATAAATAATAACTTTATTTTTTTAGAATGAAATTAGCATAAATACTTTTTAATTATGGCAGAAAAATATTTTTTCTTTCTTTTTTCATTCCTGCCAAAAAGGTAAACTGCTGCTAACGATGATACGACGATCTTTCTGAAAACAGGATCGATATTGTTTTAACCCCCGTATGACTCAAGACCTATGGGTTACCTAACGTTTTCCTGGCGCCTGACATATGATAAGTCACAGAACTCGTAAAACTTTCTTCAAGATCTTACCACACGCTTGATTGACAAGTCTACTGACTGGTCACTATTAGCTACTGGCCAGTCAGCTGTCCGACCACTTTTCCTGCACCACAACATGTATCAGGAATGTGATAATGTCTCTATTACATCTGTCATCGGTTACCACTAACAACTAATCAGATTAACTATCAATTACTCGGATCGGAACAGCTACTTACTTCCACTAATTTGGTGAATAGGTTTCTTTTTTTTTGAGAAGGGGAATCATCTAATGATTTCTCTCGCTTTAGGATGGAGCGAGAGGGTATGTGAGTCTTTTACTGACTAAACTCACATCTGTGTCCCTCAGTAGCCCTTTGCGTTCTAGGACCATGGGTTTCCTTTTCAGAAATTCCCGTGGATTTCCTCGAGTTCTCTAGCGGAATTTCATGAAAGTAACGAACTTTCATGAACCTTTATTTTTGTTGGAAAACCATCAAATGAAGAGTGCGGGAAGCGTCCCGCTTTGAGTGGAGTTAGGGGAGTGTAAGATTTTTTATTTATTTATTTAAATAATATGGAAGATTTACAGCTGAAACAAAAGATAAAAAACAGTAGTTAATTTAGACTGACGGACAAAAACAACTTTTTACATATAAAATGCAGAACAATACTACGTTGGTACGTATATTCTAAATTACACTAAATTATATAAGAGAGCGATAAGAAATATGTAACCGAGTTATTTGTGATACCTACCATGATTTAAAAGAGTGTCAATGGAATTACACATTCTTTTCCATAGAGATCTTTACTGTCTAACTTCTTGACAATTCAAAAGTGCCTGTTAATAGTTTATTTGAAATAAATGCATTTATTGACAAAGTATATAAGTACTAAAAAACACTGACAGCTTCACCTAACTAAAACCCGACGTGTTTCGTCAAATGCCCTTTGCGTTCTACAGGGCCGCAGTAACTCTTAGGGATAAGTCCCTGACGATCACGGAAAAAATAACTAAATACTATAATATTTTTGCGAAATTTCTAGAATTTCTTATTTAAACATTGCATCGAAAGTATTTGTCAATCTCTAATTAGCTATAAAATATTGTTGGAAATTGATATTTCGTTTTAAACACGTTACTCCGGCCCAATAAACTTAATGAAGTAAGAACAGGATTCGGTAACTTTTTATTGACACATATTATTATTGCTAATTAAAGAGCAAAGGTCTTCGTTGAAAACAATGATTGAATAATGACCGCAGGGTTTTTTTACGAGCTCACTTATAAGTACTTATTGTTAATTAATAATGGTGTATTAAATAACTGTATCATAACTGTTTTATGAGAAGGTTGTATAAGAAATCGATCATCGCGGTAAAACAAACGAAAGAAGCCATTTTTAAAGGGATAGGGAAGGAATACAGGTGGAAGTGGTGTTTAGTCAGTTAAAGGCTGACACTATCTCTCGCTTCACCTAGAGCGAAAGCTCCGCAAACCTCCGTTGAAAAGAGTGTTGTGTGTGATCCGGGCAACTGCCTGATAGTTGATTTCGGACTGCTGTAGGTATAAGTTGAATCTAACGTAAAACATCAAAATTCTTTTTCATTGTATTTGAAAAAAAAAACCACCTTAGCTAAAGGGTCATACAAGTATTACGTAAGCAGCACTACAGGGGGGGGGGGGGGGGGGTAGGGGTCTTTACTTTGCTCATTTTCGATGACATGGGGGATGAGGGGAGTTTAGATGGTGATCACGTCAGCAGTAAGTAGGTTTTTTTTTTTTAGTTTTTTAAGAGACCGATGTCAATTTTCCAAAATCACAAGAAAGTGAGCAGACATTACATGTGGATGGATGGAGAGGGAGAGGGAGACCAAAGAAAAGATGGATGGATTGTGTGAAGAGTGATATGGAAGAAAAGGAAGTTAGTGATAGTATGACGAATGACAGGGCAGAATGGAAGAAAAAAACATGTTGCGCCGACCCCAAATAACACGGGACAAGGGCAGGAAGATGATAACAAGAAAGTGAGCAGACACACAGCAAACATCCAATGTCAGAGTCATGGATTCGTATGTCATTGGACTGCGGAATGTTAATTTCAATTAATAATGTCAATTTTAAATGAACTTTGTTCTTTTTCCTTTATTTCAAGCCTAATCCTTATTTCTAGACCTACAATTACTGCTCATAAATTAATAACGAAACACATTGACAAATAGGTACATGGACCAATGTTTACGTAAGCAAGGAGGGGGGGGGGGGGGGTGAGAGCTTTGCTTACTTTTGCTGACGAGGGGGAGGGAGGGGTTAATATTTGCAAAAAATCTGCTTACGTAACTACTACTCGAACGGCCCCTAGCACAAGCAGCCTTTCCATTTTCCCACTACTGGGACTCAGGCCTCTTTAGCAGAGGGAATGAGCCGTAATCCACCACGCGGGCCCAGTGCGGGTTGGTGAATGTCACATGTCTTCGAATTTTTGGTTCTAGGACGTGCCGGTTTCCTTACGATGTTTTCCTTCACCGTTTTGAGAGCAGTGGTGGTGAAATAAATTACACAAAGTAATCCGCTTAACCACTCGGCCACCACTGCTCCTGAACAGCCCCTATAGAGTATAGATAAAACTCACAAAATGGTAGCAAAAATTTGAATCACATCTTTTCTTGGTCATCTGTTCAAAACGGTTTATTTAGTTATAACTAGTTATAGATATCGTAGCATCAATGCAACAACAACATAGATACCTAATCAACTAATTATGAAACCAAACAAGTTGTGTACTTTTGTTTTTATTACTATAATAATACCTATACCTACGAGTATTAATAAACAATTTTGTTAGTGTGCTGATGTTATCATCTTGCTTTTGCGCATTATATTTTTATTTAACTTCTTATCTATGTTAATTACTTGCGCTACTGTACAGCTATTGAAGACATAATTATGTTTTTTTTTTTAAATATACGTTATTAGGGCTCTCGCGACATTGCGACAACGATGCAAAGACTAGTTTCACTATTTCATGGTAAATCACCAAGCGGTTAGGTTAGTGCAGTAGCACCCAGTGTTAGCTTTTCACAACAATCCAACATCAGGTTTCTGGTATCTTACCTACTGGGATGAGAAATGTCACATATGTATTTATATGAACATATTTTGAGTTGACAGAAAATGGCGAATTTTTTTTTTATGTGCGTTTCAACGTCCTTTTAAATGGATCACTGATCAGAAATGTCTGTCTTTTCCTTTTTTATAATGAGAATTAAAACAAACAGTCTTTTACTGACTGACCGACCTTTGTTCTTTCAGTTGCCCTTTGTGTTTTAGGGTCTTTCGCCATTGATGTAACTTAATTATTGTTTTCCGTTCTCAGCCTTTCTGTTTCAGAAGATGCGCAAAGATTGGTTTTAGACAATATTTCCAAAAAATAAATCTTTGCGCAGCTTTATTTCATCATCATTTCACCTGAAAGATGTCCGCAGTGGGACATAGGCCTCCCCCGAAACCAGAGTTTACACGCTTGGCAAGCGGGTTGGCGATCGCAGTGTGGTTGTTGCAATGCACAGAGAATATTGCTGCCTCTCTGGTGTCTCTCTTAGTCGTCTCTCACGGCACCCACGGCTTTATTTGCAGCTCATTATTTCCATAGGTTACAAAAGGGTAGTCTAGTCAGATAAAATGTAAACTATACAATGTTGCTATGGAAATCTTAAGCATCAAATTAAGATAAGTAAGTCTAAGTACATTCTAGAGATTAATTAGTTCATCGACTAAGCAATATTTTATTATCACACGACTTAGAAACGGTGGAATCGTGTAATACATTTTCTAAGAGCTATATGTATCCATATCGTATTAACAGATATATAAGTCAAGACCCGGCCTCCCGACCAGGGTTATCAGGCCTGATATAAGTGCCCCCGATGTGCGCCGTCAGTGGTTCAGACACCCGGCCCACATAACTACGTAGAAATAATATATAATATAATACCTATAAGTGTACAAAGATCGATAAATATTTTTTTAAGATTGCTTAACTGTTAATATGACTCTGGAACTGAGATCAGAAGCGCGAATTTGTGATCGACGATGGAGGACACTTGTCTAGAACATATTTACTCTTAGGTTTTAGTTATCAAGAAATACAGACTTCACCAGGGAATTCCACTCTTTAGCTGTACGCTCAATGAATGACGTGTTCTCAAAACGCATTGTGTGTATGGGTGGGATGTACCACGGGTAGTGTGGAAGTGAAACCCGGGGCCCTGAGACGAAGGCAAAGAAAGAATAGGAGTGCTTTTTTAGTCAGTAAAAGTCTGCCACTATCTCGCGCTCCGCCCAAGAGCGGGATTTGTCATGATTTGATGAGAGATGAGATGATTTTCCCATCTCAAAAAAAGAATAGGTGGGATGTACCGGTATCACCATGTACCGGTGACGCGTCGCCGAACGTCTGGGGATCCGATTATGGAACGGACTTGGCGGAATTAAGTTCAACGCACACTCCCCGAAATACAACCGGTAGAAGACCGATAGACTAGCAACTCGGTCGATGCTAAAAACTTTGAGGCGTTCATCATTATCAAGGAACCCCTGGCTAATGAATTTCGGCATTTATCAAAGGCAAAACTATCGTGCTTGCCTTTCGAGGAGGGTTGCGGGATGTTCAAATGAGTTGCCGCGGCCTTGGGACGCAAAAGGCAACTGAAGGAACATAGGTCATCTCCTTGTCGCTCCACCCAGGGCGGGATAAGTTATTTGATGATTTAGAAGATATTTGAAAATGGTAAAGCGTGCACACTCTTATAGACACAAGCCAGTAGATCATATACATCTTTACCGTTTACCCCCAATATATCGGATTGGAGAAAATTCAAGCAATCACAGATTTCATACCACGCATGTCAGGTGGTCATGTTCCCATGACTAACCTGAGAGATGAAAATGGAGACACTTCCACTTCCAACCTTTTACCTAAGAGTTGCGTGACGCTTGTTGCGTGGTCATGCATTACCAACACGGTCTAATGTTATCGTCTACTCGGAGGGGCAGATAACACTAGTAACATTTATGTAACCTCTTGTACAACGCCTACCTCTCCGTGAGACGACACACTTTATTGTTTTTTTCTCTACACGTTTGCGTCGGAATGCTCTTCATCTCATAATTGATAATTGGGGTTTATAAATCACCAGTTAGATTCACGTCAGGTTGAGACACGGCCCGGGGCAACGTTGTAAAGCCATATAAACTTCATTAAGCAATGAGAACGGGTCATCACTCAAGAACATGTATATGTCAACAGCGTCTAAAATATTGTGTAGGTACTGTTACTAGATACTATAATCTATAATCATAAGCAATTTTATTCTCGAACTAATTTCAACACGAATAGGTATAATGACAAGGGAATTATTAGCGATTATTATAGGAAAATTGATTAATTACTAACAATGTGTGAAGGGGTCTGATAAGATGGTAGCTATGTAGTTTCCGATTGACATCGTATAGAGAAACTGACGTTGACGTGATTGTGTTTTTTTGTGTGTAATTCAACGACCCATGCACGACAAGCATGGGTCGTTTAATGTAATTGTAGCTAAGCAATGATGTAGCTAAGCAATGATAAAGCTAATGCAATTGATCGTTAAGATTTTGTAACCGGATTCTAAGTAGTAGTCTTTACAGCATCGTGTAATTAGATTTGTTACTAACAATGATTCTATTGGCGCAAATGATTTGGGAAGCAAAAAGTAGAGCTTAATTGATGAGCAATGGGCCAGGTCACGTAACGTTCGCGGCTCTTGCGAAACCACTTGCACAACGATAGCGATTACCCACAGCATGCGTTGACCGGTGATCACTGAACCTATTGGCGAAATGTCATGACGGGCTAGTAGGTTTTTATCGCAAATTGATTCATAGTGGATATTGTGATGTGAAATTGGTGTAGGTTCCACATATTGTCCGAAGACACAAACTACAAAAGCTTGTCTACGGACACATACGTATAGCTTTCTACGGGTAAAAGAATTGTCAAGATTAGTTTACTGTGTTCCAGAGATTATGTCCTATAAACAAACTCACAAATGTACAAAAAAACTTTACCTCTTTACTTATATTTATGAGTGGGTAGGTGATTCCACTTGATCACTTCATGATATGGCTAATTAAAACTGGCTAGATCGTTTAAACGCTAACGTCTGATGATATGTCAATCCTCGTTTGGGCATATCATTGATGTAGGATTTCTATGATAATAAAAAGGCCAAACGAGGATTGACATAACATAACTTTAAAATAAAACACGACATAGATTTAGCCAATTCTTTAGGTTGTAAAAGTATACGCATAATGAATCATGGAATCACGCATACGACGAATGCGATGCTGACGAACGAAGCTCTAAAGTAATGAAATTAGATTAGGATCGAAATGCTAATTACAGAAGGAAGACTCAAATAATCAAAGTTTCCAGACGGAATCGCAACAAGATAAGCACAATCAACCCACCTCGGTCGCTATCAGTCACTATCTTCTCGCGTGCACATTATTTTATTCAAGTACGATGCGAAAACAATATATTTTGTTGATTCTTTATCTTCAGACGGACTGTACTTAGCGAATATCGAACGTAGATGGCAGATAACAAATAATTAGTTCACTACTCTTTGGAGTAGTGAACTAACCCACCAACCCACACTGAGCCCGCGTGGTGGAATTATAAGATTCCGACATTCTGTGGATCAGACAGTGTGACCCTGAATTCGTTCGGCATGCATTTAGCGCGAACAGGGTTCCTGCACAAACTTTGCACACATTAACAGTTCGGGGACCGAATAACACACGATACTCGTGAGATTAATGGCATCAAAATGGTCATAAAGAACATTGGCTTCCAAGTATTTGCGGCTGTCCTCCAGGTAACAAGTAACAAGGAAGTCACACATTTATAACACCTATAAATACATAGCGTGGAGGAACTTGAAATAAAAGGCTTATTATTATACTATTATTTAGCTTTTACTGTTTTATTTACACTTGTCTATTTCGTATTTCTGCCACACAAGTTTTGCCATTTGTGTTAAACAACAGAGATTCACCAATCCAATAGTGTTCAAATTATTCTGTTTTACTGAGATTTTGTTTATTTGTCGTGGCTAAATTAATTACAATCGCACGGCTGATCTACTGTGGGAACGTTTGAAAGAGATGCCGTGGCCTAAGAACCAAGGGCAAATGAAGATAATGCTAGCAAATGAGGTGGTCGCACACGAGAGGGAACGGCCCTCACGCCTCAGCCGACGGGATTCCGATCCCGATTTCCAGCCACCATAGGCGTAGGATTGCGGACGGCGAGCAATGGATAGCTCGCCGTCCAACCGTCCGATAACCGTCCGGACCGAGCCCAAGTCGTTGACGGCGCGTAGTGTTCCACGCGCGCCTCAAGGAGATGTCAGCAAAACCGTATGGGCCCAGCAGGGTCGAAGCCTACTGAGGCCATCAGTTGTGCGAAAGAAAACCCCGGGGTACTGTAACGAAGGAAAAGTAGGAACAAGGGAGTGTATTTTAGTCAGTAAAAGTCTGACACGCTCTCTCGCTCCGTCCAAGGGCGGGAGATGTCATTGGATTATTTCCCATCTAAAAAAAACATTTTTACGGCCCGTAATGAAATTGATATGAAAAAATTTGGATGGAGATTATAGATATATATACCTACCTAGCTGCAATATCAAACTCTATACCTCAATTTTGTTATCATTCGTTTTTCGAATACCCTCCTACTATGGAAGCAATTTTAAAACTTATTCATGCCAAAACAATTTGCCAAGTGAGATAATTATACATTAAGGGTGGACTTCACCAATAAAACTAATCGCGTTTTAACATTTGGCTCGCATAATCGCGTTTAGCCGCTGTCACTAGTGTCACTTGTCTGTATTTTTCTTTTGTTGTATTTATTACAGTTTTTACAAGTGACACTAGTGACATCGGCTAAACGCCAAACAACAAAAATGCGAGCCAAACGTTAAGATGCGATTAGTTTTATTGGTGAATTCCGCCTTTAATTATTTATTCTAGTCGACTACGAGCGGTCTTACACGTAGTTCGTAGCACAATCAGTAGATAAGTACGTATAGCAGGGTGAATAAACTTCTAGAAGTAATTTCATTAGAAAATAACGTGTAAAATCTCACAACGAATTACACGGAAAAGACATTCTGATAGACGAAACGATTGCTTACATGATTAGGTATGAAGATGCCTATCAATAAACATGATTATTTGCAATAGTGATAAAAACCGGAATTGGCTGGAATGTATGACCTTCGAGACGGCTCGACGAATCGTAAAAATCCTTTTGTAATAATGTCAATATCTATAGTTACTATGCGGTAATCAAAAAGTCTTGTTTTTGCTCAAATATCTACTCCAGTCACGTGCTTATTTTTTTAAGAGATAAAAATATCATACACTCAGATATGCCTCTTAATAAGGGTCAAAGTTGACCGAAATGAAAATAATAGAACGAAGTATTTTAAGCGAACTGTTTGTTTGGCTGACATTCACTTATCTAAATGTATAAAAGGAGAAACTGACTGACATATCATCGCACAGCTAAAATAGACTAGGAACGTGAGTTTTCTTTTGAGACGTAGGCGAGCGCCAAAAAGGGGTTTTTGGAGATTTAATCTTATAGGGGGTGAAAATTACGAATTTCCTTTATATGCAAAAACTCATTTTGTGTGCCAATATACTTGAAAGTTTGCGCAAATAGTAACCTAAGTAAATAATAAAGGTTGTCATTATTTATTTTCAGAAATTGTACAATTTATGGGGTTTTAAAGATTGAATGGAACATTTCAGGTTTATTTATCCAAGAATTATTATTTCTAAATAAACCTGAAATGTGGCACAAATTCTAATATAAATAAAGTGATAAAAATTGACACTACTGATTGTAACATAATCATTTCGTACATTTTAGCATAATACTAGTATGTGTTTACCTGTAAAAAATTGTGACACTATGCTATAGATTTAAGTGAAGTTTTGTAATAATTTTAAGTGTTAACAATTATTGGTGACTATAATATATAAATAAATAAATTATTAGTTTTTCAAAACTGGGTTCAAAATGTAGTGAAAACGTTCTCGCGAACAAAGTCACTGGTAAAGTGCTAGTTTAGAATATAAAATATCAAGAAAAAAAATCATTCAATCATGACTACACTGTGAAATGTAGATGTGTAATAATAGTGTTGTGTAGTGTTCACAGGACGACAAAGGACACCATCGAATAGCAGTTAGCCTTGGAATACTAGACATCACATTTAAAAAGGAATTAAATGCCGCTTACTTTTTTAAAAAATTGCCTCAACAATCGTGCATGTTTAGCGTCTACATATTTGTTTAATAATTCTTTAGTATTTACGACATTCTTGGTGCGTGTTGTAAGATGCAGGAGATCTGTCTGCTGGGCGTGGCTGGCTGCGCCGGCGCACTGAACTTTACCTGACCTCTAGTTACTAGTTTGCTCTTCGGCTAGATCTTTGAAACACTCAATTAGCTTATTTACTGCACGTGATATACAATTATAAGAACCAGGGCTTGGTAATTAGACTACAATCTATCAGTAGTTGTAATAAAAGAAATCGTGGCGGGTGATATAATTATTACAATGGTACATTTTATTGTACAGTATCACGCTAGTCTAGTTTACCTTTCAACATTCGTAATCTCAGTATTTGTTTGTTAAACAGCTCAATTATATTATACATCTATACATACCTACATATGAATAAAATTGAAATGTGTCTTTCTGATATACATCAAAATAACAGTTATTACTAAATGCATTTGAAATTATATTCGATACTCTAGCTAATCTCCGTGAGTCTAGACCGGAGGCTGCACGCGTGAGGGAACGAAGGTCCTCACGCCCTAGCCGACGTAATTCCGACCCCGACTACCAGCCACGGTAGACGCGGGCTTGCGGACGTCGAGCACTGGGTAGCTCGCCGTCCGGCTGTTCGGTAATTAACCGCACCGAGCCCAGTCGTTAACAGCGCGTAGTGATCCTCGCGCTCCTCAAAGAGATGTCAGCAAACCGTAGGGGTCCAGTGGGGCCGATGCCCGCTAGCTAGAACCGCGGAGAATTTCCGAAAGGGCAACCCGTAGTCCTAGTACGCAAAGGGTAATTGAAGGATACAGGTGTGGTTTTAGTCAGTAAAAGTCTGACACGCCCTCGCGCTCCACCCAGAGCGCGAGAAGTCATTTGGATGATTTCCCACCTTAAAAAAAAAAAAAGCTAATCTCCGAGAGTCTAGACCGATTTTGACGGGACTTCTACTGGTAGAGAGCTGATGTTATAAGGAGTAACTTAGGCTATTTTAATTTTATTAATAAATCTGACGCAAACAAAGCCTAACCTAATTATAATGTATTTATTAGTTTATAATATTAGCATATATAAGTAAGTATTTTATTATTGTAACTTAATTTAATGATACTACATTCCACTTGATATTTATCTGTTATTTATTTATTGTTCACACCTACCACAGTGTTGTCTCTTTTAACTCAAAGGTTGACTGGTAGAGAATGCCTTGTTGCATTAATTCCGCCTATACGTACCACTACTGTACATGAAGTTTAAATAAATAAATAAATAAAGAAAGTCGCGAGCACTAGCTAGTGATTCTATAAACGCAGATGCAATAGAAAATATTCACATAATTATAAGACAGAGGTGAACTCGTGTTAGTGTTGACAAGGTCTCAGAACCTTGACATGTTACGCATCTATCGCGTCTGTGAGACCTTCAGGGAGCTTCTTTCGATACCATTTCTGATTTGCATATACTGAATTTTACGATGACTTACATGTATAAATGGTAAGTTGTTTTTATTGTTTATTAATGAGGCCGTGTTGTGCCATGCGCGTGACCCGGGCGGCATCACCCTTTGTAATGGCTTTTACGATTCGCCACGGAGGATTAAACACCAGTGTCATATGTCACAAGCTTGCCACCGTTTGCGAAACTCCCAAATGTTGCCTAGCTTTGATAACAGGCTTGTACAATTATAAATGATTGTCTTCCGAACGTAAATGTCAATAGAACGGCGTTTATGTCCACACCTGTGGACCGGTAGCATCAATCGAATGGCTATACTATATGTAATACTTAATAGTAACTATTACAAAAGAGAGATCCATTCATTCACTTGGTTTTTTTGAACTGAGAAATTTTCAAATAACTTTGCCTTCCTACTTACCTTCCGCTTTGAGTGGAGTGAGAAGGAATGTCAGACTTTTACTGACTAAAACCCACCCGTGTTCTTTTAGTTGCCCGTTGCGTTCCACGGTAACTCTTTCGACTTGTGACAGGGTAACTCTTTCGAATCTCGCTCTCTTTTGTAATACTTAATGGTCACTATTACAAAAGAGAGATCCAGGGTTCCGTAGTACCTCAAAAAGAAAAAACGGAAACCTTATAGGATCAATTTGTTGACTGTCAGTCTGTCTGTCTGTCAAGATCTTTTATCTCCGGAAAGCATAGAGAAATTAAAACCTTAAACGTCTGCGGCCCCTTGAAGCAGTGCAAAAAACAAACTTCTAAGTTGACGAATAAAAAAAGTTGTGTTGCAAAAAACGTATATTTCGACACTCAAGGGTGTCAAAATGTATAGGGTACTTAAAGTTGACCCAGAATACTGAAATTTGGCATAAGGTAAAGTTATATAGCACAGGAATAAATCTGAAAACAATAAATTTGTAGTTACTTCACAGAAAAAAAAACTTTCATTGCGATTCGGAAAAATTCGAGACTCCATTCGAGAATTAAACAATTTACATAGTAAGTAAATTGTTTAATTCTCGAATGTACGGTAACCCTCAAAGTGCGAGTCCGACTCGCACTTGCCCAGTTTTTTTTTTTAAGCTGGGAAATCTTCAAATAAATCCTTCCGCACTGTGTGGATCGAGAGAAAGTGTCAGACTTTTACAGAATAATACCAACCCGTGTTCCTTCAGTTGCCCTTTGCGTTCCAGGGTAACTCTTTCGAACATTTTCGCTTTACTCCACTTGGTCGTTTATGGTTACTGGAAACTTTTTTGTAAGACAAGGAAAGTATAAGTCTCATATTAAAATAAATGTATAATGTTATGTAGTCTTACTTTAACTGAACGTTTTGCAAGCAAAAAATTGTTATTACAGTAAATAAATCAGTTCCCAGTAATTATATACACGTTTAACATTAGGAAGTAGTTAGAGAACATATAATATATCGGTGGTTCCCAAACTTTCTTTGATCGGGGACCATTTTGTTTTTTGTTGTCGATAGCAGGTACTAGACGTCCAGAAGAAAACTTAACTACCTTAGTAAAAAATATATCATAAAATCCAAACTTGGAGCACGCCTATCCTTTAAAATCAAAAAAAGCATTGTCATTGGTTTCATATTTATCATAGTATTTATTAGTTTATAATTTTAGCTTGAGTTTGACACTGTTTAAGTTACTTATAATAATAAAATACTTATAAGTATATTACGTATTTTTTATTATAAGCAACTTAATTTAATGATACTTAATTCTATTAAAAACATTTATTATTTATTTATTGTGCACACTTACCACAGTGTTGCCTTTTTTAACCCAAAGGTTGGTAGAGAATGCCGTAGCCTAAGTTCGCCTAAGTTCTACTACTGTACATGAGCCCGGAGGACACGGTGGAGGTGTGCCCTGCTTGGGCAGAGCAACGCCGTGTCCTCGTGGGGGCGATCGGCGGCGGCGATCTCTCGCGCCGGGCTTTGGTACAGGCCATGGTCCGGAGCGAGGAGGAGTGGCAGGCGGTCGCCTCCTTCTGCGAAGCAGTAATGCTAGCAAAGGAGGCGGCCGATCGCGTGAGGCAACGGCGACGGTCCTCATGCCCCAATCGCCGTCGGGATTCCGATCCCGATTTCCGACCATCGTAGGCGCAGGCTTGCGGACGGCGAGCAATGGGTGGCTTGCCATCCGACCGTCCGGTAACCGTCCGGACCGAGCCCAAGTCGTCGACGGCGCGTGCTGTTCCACGCGCGCCTCAAAGAGATGTCATCAACTGTAGGGGCCTAGCAGGGTCGAAGCCGACTGGGGCCAAGGGTCTGATTCTGAAAGGAAGACTCGGCCCTGGTACGAAAGGCAACGAAGGAACAGGAGTGGGTTTTTAGTCAGTAAAAGTCTGACACTATCTCCCGCCCCGCCATGTCATAAGATGATTTTTGAAAAAAAAAAGAAACTGTACATGAGGTTTAAATTTTTAATTTAAATCATAAATAGAAAATAACACAACATTTATGATAGAAATTTAAAATCAATTCTCATCAAAGTTAATTTTTGTTGAAAATTGGAGTCAGGACCATATATTGGGTGTTGCGAACCACCAGTATTCCAGTGACCACAAGTTGGGAACCACTGGTTTACATAAACAACGTCTTGTGTTATAATTGCGATTATTCAATGGTCGAAAGCTGTTGCACAAGTTATGAGGCTAAAGTAAGCCCACATAAATCACATCCTCTCGCTGAACACATAAAACTATAACGTGCAGTAATCGCGTGATATGGATCCTTGAAGATAGCATCTTAAATAAAATGTCAGATGATAAATGATAAGTAGTCGACAAAAACCTGTACCGAAATTGTACATTGCGTATATTTTTTTAAGCTTTTAAAACACCCACTCAGTCTTCAAATTGCGTAAATATAAAATCTACATACCGATATTAATCGTGAGAACTTAATGATATTGCTTGCACAAATAATTTATTTGAGTTAAATTAGAATTTTGTGAATTATGTGTATATTTTGTGTGTATTATTATTCTGTGTGTGTGTGTTCTTAATTCGAAAATTTATAATTAGACCCGTTGTTAACACATCAATTAAAGTTGGGTCTAAATCAATTTAGAATTTGGTTTAAGTGGTCGATCAGCCAGTCTTCTTACAAACCAATACGTCTTTTCATCATCTTTGACGTTTCGGCGAGACGCCATGATGGGTTTGTGACGTCACAATGTAGATAAGGACGCCCATCATTTGTCTCCATGGTTGATTGTTAGGGCTATCGGGAAACCGTTTGACCTTTAGAATTTTCCGCACTTGCACTGCACTTGTCTCTTGATAGGATTCGACGTATTGCGTTGTTACTACGGACTAACGGATACGGATTTTATTCATTTTTAATATGCCGAGGAAATACAAATAAACCCTTAGACCCCAGAGTAAGATTCCCCGTGTCATGGGGTCTAGTCTTATTAAGTTGAAAAAACAGTTGAGACATAAGAATAAAAAAACAAAGTTGCACGATCGTAAAAACAAAATAAAAAGTAATAATCCAAAAATAATAATAACGTGAATTAAACAAAAAGAAAAACATCTTGCTTTTGTATGTGGGAGTGTCAATGTATTATGTGTACATATATATGTGTATTGTGCACCAGAACCTACTATGACATTACCTACGTCAGCAGACAGATTATTCTTCGTACGTAGGTACTAGTTTTACTGATCCGCTTTCCATTAAATTAATTGATTCGCTCTGAGGGTTATCATATCACGTTAAGAATAAACGTTTATTCATGAGATGTGGGAACGTAAGAACGTACTCACTATACTTAGGCAATTAAGAAATAGTTAAATTGGCTACTGATAGTTTATTAAGGTCCATATAAAGGGTTGAAGGATTGGTTGAAAAGCAAAGAGCGATTGAAGAAACACATATTTATTTATATTATCTACAAACGTAAAATATTCTACTTATTTCAACTCTGATTCTAAATTAAAATTTTTGAAAAGGTACTAATTCAGTCTTTTACGAAAACATTCTTAGTCTTCTAGTTCATAATTAGTAAAGTACCGTAAAAGACAACCGTAGCTTCATAGGAACTGTTCGGTAGTTGTACAATTAATTTATAAAAACGAAAAATTTGTTTCTCTAAAAGTAAAACGAAGGTTTTAGTCAGAAAAAGTTTGACACTCCCTCTCGCTCGATCCAGAGTAGGAAGAAAGTTATGAATCGTCAAGTAACTCTTAACTCAAAACATGAAAAAATCCATAGGAAAACTCATATTCACATATTTATGTCGCAAAAAGTCTTAAAGCAATATGAAACAGCTTATAGTGAATTAGAAGTAAGTTCTGAAACATAATGTTATATGTAAAAACTAGCTTTTGCCAGCGGCTTCACCCGCGTCTAAGTAAGTTTCTCTATACAAACTTTGAACCCCTGTTTCATCCTCTTAGAGGGTGAATTTCGAAAAATTCTCTCTTAGTGCTTACCTATCTACGTCATAAAAAGCAACCTCGTGCAAAATTTCACGCCCAGTTGTCGGTCAGTCAGTTTCTCCTTTTTTATATATAGATTTTACATATACGAGTACCTACGATAATCTCATACAAACTACATAGTAGGCTGACATTATAGTTCAAACAGTGTATCGAAACGGGGGCACCTCTATTTCGCTTCTTACATAACTAGACCGATATTCTGCTTGGACGTGAATTACTATGAGACATTAGTATTCCATTGGAAATGTCATTGTTCTCCAAAGGCACCGGGGCACTGGCCAGGGGCGCCAACTCCGTGGGTGCTCGGGGGCTCGAGCACCCATAAGAAATAAACAGTGGGTGCCGAGCACGCCACAATTATGGCGATAAGTCCCCTCTTTGAGGCGTGGTTGGAAAGACAAAAAGAGAGGAGGAGAGGAAAGAGCAATGGGTAGCCCGCCGTCCGACCGTCCGGTAACCGTCCGGACCGAGTCCAAGTCGTCGACGGCGCGTATTGTTCCACGCGCGCCTCAGGGAGATGTCAGCAAATCGTAGGGGCCCAGCAGGGTCGAAGCCTACTGGGGCCATGGGTAGTGTGAAAGCGAAACCTGGGGTCCTGGGACGAAGGCAACGAAGGAACAGGAGTGGGTTTTTAGTCAGTAAACGTCTGACACTATCTCCCGCCCCGCCCAAGGGCGGGGGATGTCATAAGATGATGTTACCACCGAAAAAAAAAAAAAAAAGTGGGTGCCGAGCACCCCTGAGAATAGACATCAAGAAACAGATCAGTAATCGCCTTTTAGGGATGGGTGTTTTTTCATTACTCGACGACCCGTTTAGCGTAGTGGTTCAGAGCGCCAGTTGAGACGCAAGGGTCGCGGGTTCGATTCCCGCACCAACACAAATGTTTGTTGATGAAATCATGAAACAGATATTTGTGTTGGGTCTGAGTGTTTGTGGTTTCCATAGTACAAGGGAAAACCTTAGTTTGGGACCCGGACAATGTATGTGATGTTGTCTCAATTTATTATTTATTAACGATGCGGGCAACGGATGCCAGTTACTGATCCGTTATCAAAATGCCGATCAGTGTGCATTTCTCTTCTCACACTTCGCCACTTTTTCGAGTCATCAAATGAGCATGAGCACCCATGAGGTTTTCTAAAAGCCGGCGCCCCTGGCACTGGCTATCTTTGCAAATATCTGTAGCACATGTGAAAGTGTATACAGAACAATGGGATCGGGCAGAGATCGAGAAATTAATCGTCGCCCATCTGTCTAAACGAATATGCATGATATAGATCACAATGATGGATTGTAGGCATCGGTTTACACCAGTACGGTACGCAATTAATTATGAAACCTGCCAGTTTCTGTTGCATAAGAATCGGCTCATGTAAATACTTTTTAATTGCAATACATACCTAATTTCCTTGAGCTTTTCCATTAGTCATGTTGTCAATTTCTAACAGGTTCAACACAAGAATCTTGGGTAAATTAATTTGTTCAGATGTAGGCCTAGGCAGCATAAAATTGGTTACCAGTTACTAAATTACCCATTAGGACATTTTTGTGTTTCTACCGGTTGCTGAGCAGCCGTGCCTACTTTCAGCAGGTGCAATAACCATAGACCAGAACGCATTTGCGTTAGAATTATTACTCAAGTATGCGATTAATCATTTCGTCCGCGGGAGCGTCTCCAATTGATTGTGTTCGGCTGGTTCTGTTCAAGGCACTTCGATTGTTTAGCTTTATTAGTACGCCTTGAAAGAACGTAATTATCCGTTAATGTTATGCTACGATTTTATCATCAATTTTGTTTGGGACAACCATGAAAAGGTTGGTTTTGGACTTCATCAATCAGTTTTGTGCTGCGGTAAACAAACAAAGATTTAAGGATATAATCTTTGTTTAGTAACAATTACAAAGTGTAAGGATAAATCAAGCGGTCTCGCCCTTGTATCATGAATGTCATGACATTTGTTTATACCGTGGCCCAACCTGCGCTTGCGCAGATTCCAACCTCTATCGTAGAGCATTGTCGGGAAACAAATGAAGAATAGTATTCAACGCAGCTCATTATCATAGTGATTGACGTGCAGGGTCCTTGTCGACCTGAATTTGGTAGCCATATAAACATGCATTCGGAATTACAGACGCTAATTCCGGATGGTTGCGCTTGTATCAGTAATTTAGTACGTTATAACTATCATTATACTATTATATATTATTACGTCATATGTCAGGAACGTACTTGCGTTTGGATTACGGATAATCAGTGAATTAGAGGAGCCAATGTATCTGAGAGATAAGGCTTTGTGTATAGCATCATACCACTCTATGTAAATATTAAATACATGTTATCTAAACATTGAAACACGTTTGCAAAATGTGTTAATTGACGTTTGTTTATATTATTAGTCAAAGGGGGTTAAGAATGGAAAGCTACAGAGATATAGATAGTGATAAATATTAATTATTTTGTTATCTTAATTTGTATTAATCATTGGCACGCGGCGGGTGCGTGAGCGCTGGTTTGATGCGCTGCTATTGCCGTCATATTTACTATATATATTGAGAACTAGTGCATATTTGCGTCATCCCCGGACTCGTATCGTGGTGTTATGGTAGGAATCTCATATATGTATATCTATATAAAGAGAGAACAGACTGACCGACACAACACAGCTTATAGAATTTAGTTAGGCACTTGATACGCACTCAGACACAAAAGAGAGATAGACTTCACCCCTAATCAAAGAAATCTCGGGAAACAGATAGTTTGCATTCGTGAATGTCGATTATTGCAGACACGAAGTCGAAGTCGATGTCAGATAAAAAGTTACCTATGTGCTGCCTTGGGGTTCAAGCTAACTGCGTACCATAGTTCATCAAAATTGGTTTAACAGTTTAACCGTGAAAGCGTAACAGACAGAGTTACTTTCACATTAATAATGTTACAGTATGGCTTAATTCACATTACATAGAATAATTACTATACAGTAATTAATTTAAATGTGTGGAATAACCCTATAATGTCTATATTTCTTGTAGTAATATCAATCACCTACTATGATTAATCTTGAAGTAGAGTCAGTGAATCATCCATCCTGTCTACCTACTAAAGGTATAACAATACTCTATTGGTATGATGGTCGCAAAGCGCGACTGTAGAGCGCGAAGACCTGGCTTCGATATAAGAGCTGACTTGGACAAAGTGTAATTGGGTTTTTCTGTTAGGAAGTTTGAAAGTCGGTGGTGTGACATCTCCGTGCCTCGGAAAAACAGCTCTTGGTCCAGCTCCTGATCTCCCCGTGTTGGATTGCCGTCTCATCGGACTTTGAGAGTGAACACTACTCGATATTCAGACAATCTTAGTCGATGTCGCGTAGTGTAATAAGGGTTAGACTAGTCTTACTCGAAACAAAAAATAAGACAGTCTGAATATCGTGTGCTGAATATCGCGTAGTTTAATAGACCCTTTAAGGAACAGACAGTACACAGCTATGCTTACGCACACACTTGCTCTTCACATCTCCTGCTTACTTGTTTAATCGCTGATGAGGTTGGCCACCGTGGTTGAAATTCGGTTAGGAGTATTATTAAAATCTAGATTTCTGAACTTGTTGCGAAATTGTGGTTTATTCTTGTAATATTATTTGTTTTTTAAGTCGTTATTCATTTAAAGAAATGGTTCTTATTAGAAACTCCAATGCTGGTTTGCCCAATTGATTGCAGGATATCAGCCTGATCAGATGCGCTTGCGCCAGCCGGCAGTCAATTTCTTGACTCATAAATGTTACAATAACTTTTCATTTTAACATCATAATTCGAACAATAACTCAATTTGCAGACGACAAGAAACACTTCAATTATTTTCATAAAATCATTTGATTTCATGCAGCTGTTGCGATAACAAAAGTATTTTCAAAGAGGTAAAAAGAAAAATTATGCAATATACACGTAGAAATATTTCTTAATTTTAACCAATCAAAATTTGCCATACGACCTAAGTTTTAACTGTACAAACAATGATGTAAGCATGTTGCAAGGTTCATGCGGTTTTAGCTTTACTTGAGCTTTAAAAAAAGCAAAGTATTTCAATCTCAATTCTCTAACTTATAGAGTTGAATTTAGAGAAATATAATGGTGTCTATTAACCCCATGTGTGAGGTTATGCATGCATGAGGAATTGTTGTAAGAGATGAAGATGCTATGACATGCATTATGTTGATATGTATCATTTGAATTGCTATTATGTAAGTTGTTGCACCATACGTTAAGGCCCTAGCTCCCGAGCAGTCCATAAAACAGTTATTTTCTGAAGCCTACTCCGCGGTAACGGCTTGGTTAATAGATTTGAAAAAAAAAAAAAAATATAGATTTGTTCATAACATTATGAACATATGATTTTTTCATATGACTAAAAGTTAAGCCAAAAAAAATTTTTTGCAATTTGCCTACTCATTTAACGTTTCTGTCACATGACTAATTGCGTCATTATTGTGCCCTAATTTGGTTGCCTAGAATAATATGTTTAGAGTAGTCGTTCTCCGAGAGTCTGTAACAACTGTGTACCATTCCGATGTTCAATATAATATATTCATAATATCATGAAGCACCCTTCCTGAGTTTCACTTTCAATCAGTTATCACCCGAGTTACCCTGCTACTCAACACACCAGACCAGCACAACCTACAACGGCAAAGCAACATGAAATTTTTTCGCTTGTTTTCACTACTCATTTCAAACGTCTTTGATCTTTAGAAATATGTTTACACAAAAAAATTGCTGGTTAACTGTTCTTCAGAATGTACATAGCAAATGTAAATCAATCAATATTTCGCAAAGAAAATACTTTTATAGGTCAGCGGGGCTCTATGCGGGAGCAGGCGGCAGTACGAGTATGTGTGCATTTAACTCCGGCCAGTTGTTCAAAGGACTATACGCCTTAAGTACGACGTATCGTTAACCTGTAGCACGGCGCGGCTGAAATAACATAACATTATTCTAATACCAGTTTTATTGAATAATATTCACTACGAACCTTGTTATTAGTGCAGTTTATGGTGGTCATATAAACATTATTTTCTATGCTAATGCCGTTTGCGATTGATTAATTATTTTAGGAGAAGATGTATGAAATGTATGTGATGTGATGTAATGATATTGCCATTGTTTAAAATATTGTAACTATTAAATAATGGTACCGGAACGAATCACCGTGGTTTAGTTTTTAAGTATGTACTGTTGTATGTCCTAGATTGCACGAAAAACATACCTTGTGGGCATGCTGACTGGTGGGTCGTATATCGTATATAAGTATTTTTTGGTGCAAATTTAGAATATTATTGGAATTTGATAGGAATATAATTGAATTGTTTGTCTGTTATTGATAGACCATGTACGAAGACTGCTGAAATATAAGTATAAAAATATTACACAGATCGCAATACTGTACCGTCCCTACAGTACTGTTGTAGACCTAGAACTGGCACATGGTAAATAAAGGAAATAAATACTATTTAATTTGAGTTTATAAAATATTGTCAAATGAGATTAGGATGGCTAATAAGCCGATAGGCCTGTGCAATTTTATATAATTAATACAATCTAATAAGTCCTATAGGATTAAATCCTATAGTTCCATGTACAAAAGTCTTTCCTTCATCTTCCGATCACCATCTTCCTTCAGGATCTATAGAGGGTATAATGCAAACAAGTATTCCTTCGCAAGCTGTCAGCTGAATTAAAATGTCTGAAACCAGTAGAACTAAGAATTTTCGGTGGCATCAATATCAAGCTTTATGCTATTGCTTTAGCATAAAGCATAATCAGCCTTTTAATGTTCTCACTGCTGGGACTCAGGCCTCTTCTCTAGGAGAGGGAATGGGCCGTAATCCACCACGCGGGCCCAGTGCGTGTTCGTGGATGTCAGGTCTTCGATTTTTTAGGTTCTAGGACATATCGGTTTCCTCACGATGTTTTCTTTCACCTTTTTGAGAGCAGTGGTGATGACATAAATTACGCAAAGTAATGCGCCTGGCTGGGTTTGAACTCGCGACCCACATCTCGTAAGTCAGGGCCGTAACCACTGGACTACCACTGCTCTCAACCTGTTGCTTTAATCAGGTAAAACTGGCGTAGCTAACGAGACAGTTAAGTCAGTAGCGTGAGAACCGAAATAACAGCATAGAAAAAATAATTACACTGTTGTCATTGAGTAAAAAAACAATCTAATCACATCATTAAAGCGCAGGTTAACCACAGCTTCCACATCTGCTTAACAAATCCGGTGACGGTGCTAACGATCATTGCTGTATGGCATGCTATGACTAAAACAACGCATTGCCAGTGGTTGTCCGTGACCGCCACCGTTGCATCATCACGACGGTTATCGGCTATGGCTACCAACAGATAACTAAGTAGGGGTAAAGGTCCTAAAATTCTCACGATACAGCCCAATACTCATCATTAACTAACTTGACTTTACAACCCCAAACACGGCTATCTAACACTAATCGTGAACACCATTGCTCCGGTTCTAACTTCGACGACTTTGGAAGATGTTATCTGCTGTTCTTAAATATTAGTGCCCGAAGTAATTGCTTAGTCTACGACCGTATCGAATGAACTCTGCAATTTCGGTCGTAACCTTGTCATTACGATGTTAAATAATCGCACATTAATAACGCGGAAGACGAAACTTTATAGACGTATTGAAGACCATCTTGTTGATATAACTGTTCGTTTATATAGTTTTATGAAACGATTTATTACCTACTTTCAACGAAATTCAATGTCGATTTATTGTACCTATGACACAACAATAAATTAACTTTTGGAAGGTTTGAGCGTCAATTGTTATCCCCACACAATGTATGACTTTGAATGTAAATATTCACGGAATGTTAGGTGAGGTAGACTAATGTTTTCCATTTATAACTCCAATAATTAAGCAGATAATCAATTAAGTGTGTGCACGGAGCATGTAGGCGGTAAGTCAAGGTTATTTATTTATTTAATAAACGTAATATTATCTAAGACGAGCCTATGTCGAGTTTGCATGTTAAGGCCGACCGCGTCACTTGACGGAGATGCGACCCGCTTTAAACCGTTTTATTTCACACCTGCGACTGTGTGAAACTTAACTAATTAAATAGTGTAGTTACGCGTTTAATGATCTTGTCAAGGCATCATCCATTACTCGGTTTATGCTACAGTGATATTTTCGCGTTAAATTCGGAACGTCTTAATTATGCTCTTTATAGAGTTGTCATTCAAGCTTTTAGTGGTGCGTTGACCTGTTTGTGAATTGAAGTAGTTAGTGTAGTGCACTATGATTCTGTATAAACCTAATCTGTGTTAATTAAAGGCCCCTAGAATAAAATACACAAATTTGCATGAAAAAATATATATTATAATATCGAATTAATCTTATCTCATTGTCTAGATTTGCTAGGTAACGATGCAGTTGACTTGTGACGTGTCCATTATCTGTCAATGATCTGAGGGCTCAGGGACGAGGGACGTGTTTATCAGAAGACATGGCGACTGCTCGCCTGTGTCCATCGCACCCGGACCCAGAGAACGTTGAACTACTAGATACAAACTGTAAACTACTGACTACTTGCCGATTAATTTTGGACCCATTCATTACGTGAGTGCGTGATTCTCAGCGCTTTGCAATCTATAGCAAAGATTGTCTTTGTGGCCTCGACAATGCTTCTAGATAACAATTATATATTCGATCAGATTGTTGGCCATGCTATCTACAGCTGATTTTTTACTCCGGGATTCCCTGTTGCAAAAATAGCAATCACAGCTGGGGTCTATTTTTAGCCGTAACAATTTTTTTTGGGTTTTCCTTACTTTCCTCATTACAGAAAAAAATATCCTGTAGATAATGATTCAGTATTCGCCACTTTTTAACTAGCAAGTCTTAGACTACGTAATTTTTTTGCTTGGAACACAGAAGTTTGTCTAATAGAGATCGATTATTGTTATCAGCGATAAGACCGCTGTTGTATCTATAGATTTTTGTTTTTGTATATGTAATAATTTGGTGTAAACCTATACCTATTTGGTTTAATTCTATTCTATTCCATACCTACATGATTACGTCCATAACCTTCTAGAATTGGCATATCCATAAATCTGGATTTAAGTGATGGCACCTCGAATTATTGGCACAAGCAATGATGAACTGTACTGACGATAATAATGTTTTTAATCCTCAGATTAACGTAGTTAGGTGCTGATACCGCACAAAGGAATCTTTGGATTCTTTTGCGAGATATATTTAGTAAGACCTTTGTCCACTTTCAGACCTTTGCACTTTGCAATGTAGATGCACGTGGGTGCTGTTCAAAATCCGGATTAACATTACGCAAATCGATACACTTCTTCTCGATTCTATCTGGAACGCTGTACACACATAGGACTTACCTTAATCTGATTACTTTGAACAGCATTAACATAAAACAAAGCATGACATTTATTTCCATTCACTGGCAACAGGTATTATGTACATACTTGAGTACAATACGTGTTAAAACATTTGCCATTTGAATGTCTATTAAACATGATATGTTCTTACATGTGGACCGGCGCGGGCGCATAGGGTGTCGTTGCGAAATGATCTATTGTGCGCAGGCGCCACTGGTATACGTCAGCTGGCCCCGCCTCTCAACCACTATCAGCCTCTTTGAAATTCGAACACGGGAGCCTTGACGTGTCCATCATCCAGCGATGAATGATGTTATTGTCACTTTCCTATCCATGTACTAGTTCTCAGAACTGGGTGATCATTAAGGTCTTACATGCATTCTCAGCATCTGACTCATATTTGTAGTTTCGTTTCGATAAACATGCCAAGTAAAGTTGTTTTAGGTCATTCTTGTTCAATGCGTATTTAAATGCTTGTGAGAATGTGTACAGTATTAGTGCTAGTGCATTAAAGTATAATGTGTTAAATCAAGGGCTAAGATAATTCTAGATTAAATTATCAGCTTACGAAAATACCTAGATTATCAAGTGCACCAGTTTAAAGATTGCTAAGAAGAACACTCGTAACGAAATGATTAAAGTTTATATTTATGGCTGTTTTATTTCTTCTTGATGATGTTACGATAAAAGCCGAATAAAATGATACTTACATGATAATATAGTCGTTACGGTGGATGTGGACTCACGACAGTGTGACGAACGAGAATTTTATGGCTAAAGATGGAGATTTGATGAAAAGCATGAAGCGATAGAGTAAAAGCGAAAACACACATGTTACGTGAGCACTTTGGATGTAGACAGATGAAATGTTACAGTACATTATATTATATGTGGGGATTGTGTAGAAATGGTTTTGTATTTCTAGTATATGGGGTTATTTATCAGAATCATCTTTTGTTTTGCTCCTAAACACGTTGTACAGATAGCATTTGTCAAGTTCATTTCACACAAAACTACACTTGTGACAGTAAAGGTGGCCGAAATTCAAACACGGATTTGTGATTTCATTTTACCTACCAACTAAGTTAGCTTGTTGGCACCTTTTTTAATCTTCTTAAAAAAAAACTTTTTACAATAAAAAAATAACCGACAACACTAAAAAAAAATCGGATATAGGATTTTTTAGTGTTTTTTTTAATATTTTCTAAATACATACATATTATAGATAAATTATACCCAGACACAGAACAAATGATCGTGCTCCTCACACTAACATTTATCCTGGGTGGAAATCGAACCCACGACCTCTGGCATAGCAGTCAGGGCCACTAACCACTACACCAATAGGGCTACAAAGCACGGAGTACCTGTAGCTACCTTCCAGATTCATCAGATCAGTTCGACGGTACCTTATAGCCAAAGTGCATTTCATGACAATTCTAATAAGCGCAAACATGACTAGGTTACATGGATTCATTATGGAGTTCCAGTGCCTAACCTTCCGGCTCCATCACCATCATCAGTTCACTTAAATGATATTGTAATAGTCGCTTAACTATCTATCTTCATTGTAATATATATGTGAATATGAAGTTCCGTTGGCCATTACTGGTCTTCTTCATCTGTTTCACTTCATAAAATGTTACTTTTTGACTGAAACTGCTTAAGTTCTCGATGAAAATACCAAAATAACTATATGGTTGTCTATAATATTTGAGGAGTTCCCTCGATCCCTCATGGATCCCATCATCAGAACTGGATTTTGAAAAAAATGGAACCAATCTGAAAAAAATACGAAGAACTCCGTCGTTTATGGACCGATTTGCAAATTGGTCCATAAACGACGGAGTTCTGAGGTAACAAAACAAAAAACATAAAACCGAATTGATAACCTCCTCCTTTTTTTTAAGACGGTTAAAAATAGAGGAGGTTTTCAATTCGGTTACTATTTAAATATCCCTAAGAACAGCTACGCGTGTGTCCAAATTCTAAACTAACTCTGGTGTATTATTGCCCCTAAATAAATAAATAAAAAAACCGTTTTGCATATAATGATGACGAATTAAGTTCAATCAAAACTGGTCCACATAATTCTCGAGAAATGTGCAATGACCCGAAAACATAAGTCCAAGACAGACATGTAACACTCAAAGTGGCCTTTTTTGAGGTCTTCAAATAACCATCAGCATCGCATCAGGAATGAGAATATCCGTAGGAGAAATTAGGTTACCGACATAGCCCGTAGAATCGCCAAAGCTAAGTAGCAGGGCAGGGCACATTGCTCACAGAACAGATGGCCGATGGGGCCGAAAGGTTCTAGAGTGGCTATTGTGCACCGGAAGACACAGCGCTGGAAGGCCTCCCACAAGCTGGACCAATGACCTAGTGAAGAACGAGGACGCGCAGGACCATTAGTTGTGGCGACACTTGAGGAAGCCTATGTCCAACAGTCGTCCAACGTCTTTCGGCTGAAATGATGATGATCATCAAATAAGTTCTCCAGCTTGGTCGAGCGAGAGGGATGTTAGATTTTTATTGAGTGATTTGAGCAGTGATGGCCGAGTGGTAACGACCCCGACTTATGAGTTGTAGGTCGCAGGTTCAAATACAGCCAGGCGCATTAGCTACTTGGTGTAATTTATTTACATCACCACTGCTCTCAAAATGGTAAAGGAAATCATCGTGAGGAAACCGGTATGTCCTAGAACCAAAAATTCGAACTACACTAATCCATACCGGGCCCGCGTGGTGGATTACGGCCCATTCCCTCTCCTAGAGAAGAGGCCTGAGTCCCTGCAGTGGGATCATTATAAAGCTGATTGTGCTTGTGCTTGTGTGTGAGTGATTTAAATATACAGTACGGTATACACAGTCCTATACTAATATCGAATATAAATAGAAATCACTACAAACTGTCAAAGTAGGTTCATGGCAACATGATAAATACAAATTTTAATGTACTCACAAATATTTACATCTTTGAGTGGTTTAATAAATATGAACACTGATATGTCGATACTGGGGACGAAATATGTTGGTACCTAAAATGTATTTTTATTGTTCTAAGATAAGTTTGTTGTTCACTCGTATTTCTTTGGCTGGGGGTCTTTATCGGATAAAAATGTCCACTGGGCCCTTAAATGTTTTTTTTTTTTAGGTGGGAAAATAATCTTATGACAAACCGCGCTCTTGGGCGGAGTGCGAAATAGTGTCAGACTTTTACTGACTAAAAACCCACTCCTGTTCCTTCTTTGCCTTCGTCCCAGGGCCCCAGGTTTCACTTTCACATTACCCGTGGGCCCTTAAATGATGAGTTTATATTTTTGTAACTGGTGCTTGCGAATTAGTCCGCATCAACCCCCCTAGCGAAGTTAAAATCGTATCGTTCGCGCCGAACGCCTCGAGTAGACCACGCCTCCGATTTCTTTGTTCTGACGTCATCTCAACGCTCAGTCACGTGGTCAGAACAAAAAAATCTGAGGCGTGGCCTACTCGAGGCGTTCGGCGAAAACGAAACGATTGTAACTTGGCTCCCCTAGCCAAGTTACAATCGTTTCGTTTTTTTCGGCAGATTCGTAAAACATTACAATGCCATTTGGACAAAATTTGAAGAAGATTTTTTTTGCGCAGTTTCCTACATCTTTTTCTAAAATAACAGTAAGTAGCCTAAGTTACTAACTCCTGCTCTATCTACCAGTGACAGTCCCGTCAAAATTAGTTCATCTGTTTCGGAACAAATTGACAGACAGACAAAATAAAAAAAAAGTTTTTTTTATAAGTATCGAAGACACTTTTATAATGCATTTAGCATTTTAGCATATATTTTTATATGTAAAGATATTACCTATAAAAATGTCTGACACAACATTAAAATTAACTGCTCACTGATAGACAGGAAAAAATACTAGCAGAAAACTTTTCGCGATTAAAGACTGAAGAGTTGTAAGGTGCATAAATTATACGATAACAAGTGGGTATAATGAATTGCAGACATTCAGAGATAGTGTTTTTTTGGTAATCTGCATAATAATGCTGTTGTTTGCTTCACAGATACCTATTATACGGTATTTATTTTAACTAAACTTAGTTGAAACTGGAAAGGAACGGTAGATTTTCTAAGAATCAAATAAACTGGAACCGTAAGGGGTAGAAATATATGTGGCAGTTATATTTTAGAACCGCTATTTAGGTTTTATTTTAATGTGAGAAATCATCCAATGACTTCTCCCGCTCTGGGTGGATCGAGAGGGCGTGTCAGACTTTTACTGACTAAAGCCACACCTGTGTTCTGGTTTTCTTTCCAGAAATTCCCCGCGGCTCTAAAGGGCATCGGCCCTGCTGGACCCTTACGGTTTGCCGACATTTCAATAATCGATGACGAGATACCCATTGCTCGTCGTCCGTAAGCCCGCGTCCACCGTGGCTGGTAGTCGGGGTCGGAGTCTCGGCGGCTGGGGTGTGAGGATGTCCGTTCCGTCACGCGTGCGTCCGCCTCCTCGCTCCGGACCATAGCCTGAACCAGGGCCTGGCGGCCGTTTAGGGTTGAGACCCTCGCATCGTGGAGTCTAAGTGCTCACAAATTGTATCAAGGACTGGCTTTTACCTTGGATAAAAAATAAGCTTAGCTTGCATCGTGGCACTGCCGCCTGTTTTTGGGCACATTATCTAGTAGTCCACGCGGCGACGGCGATGCAGAAGAGTTTTTCGACGTCATATTGTTTTTAATTAGTTATAATTAAAAGGGCTTTCTTTTTTTGTTTGTGTTTGAGTATATAATTATAGTTAGTTTAGTGTGTTTTTTTAATATGTAAATATATAAGTAGTTTAATTTAAGTATGTAAGTAGTTTCACTATCAAATTTAGCATTATAACGCCACTTTGAATTAGTTATTCAAATTTTCACTTGAATACCTAATTCAAAGAAACAAATGAAATTTAATTGAACAATCTTTAGGTACTTACATATTTTAGGCAGGCAGTTTATCATTGAAGTGACCCACCTCTTATTGTTTACTTTAATATTTCTTATCATTGCTCGGAAATTTCCAACACTCTTAAAGTTTGGAGTTAATTACAATTATTGACAATAATGTAGTCAATAAAAGAGAGCATACAATGACAACATTGACGACAATAAAACAAAAGTAATATTATTCGTTACAATCAACACAGTAGTTAGTATTCTTAATATACATATATGTTAATTGTTTATTTAACATATAAATACAGTGGAAAGAAAGACCTCCCATAAGTTGGTGATTCGAGACGCACGGGGCGTTCGTTGAGGCGATACTTGGGGGAGGCCTATGTCCAACAGTAGACGTCCTTGGGCTGAAATGATGATGATAAAGACAGTTTAGTTGCATTGATTGTGTGTGAAAGCAATATTTTTTGTATGCGTAAGAAACCAGTGCAAGGTTCTGTTACACAAGATTACTTTTTGTCCGCTGTCACTTGGCCGTCATAGACGTTTTTTTTGCCTCCTCCCCAATCACCATTTATGTGTACTAATTTAACAGAAATTAACTTCTGCCAGCTTCTTCGCCTGCGTGAAGGTAGAAAATTGTTCCAGGATAAAAAGTGGCTATTTGCTATTCCATGACATACCATGGCTTACCAGTGTTCAAAATTTCATTCAAGTTCGTTAAGTCGTCAAATCAAATCAAAAATTTTTTTTTTCAAATAAACCATTTACAGGCACTCGTGAATTGAAATCAAAATGTCGGTCAGTCAAAAAAGAAAAATTTCACATCTCAAAATTTAGATGCGCTCTATGGAGAAGAACGTGCAAGAAAGCCCATGGATAAATTTTTAAATTAAAAATGAGCCACAAAAATTCTAGTTTGATATGTCTTATCGCTTCCAACATGTGAGCACAATTTAAATAAAAAATTTAAAAAAGGAATTAAAATTCGTTTGATAAGGAACTCGTTTGTTGCACCTTTACGCTCAAACGAATTTATATTATACACACACACAAACAAAAATTCATGCCAACTTTCCCCTTTTATATATTAGTATGAAATGATGTAGTGTGAAGTGTGATTAGGTTAGGTTGGTAGTAGAATATTTTCCGAGTCGAAAAGATCTTATTTTCACGAGCTCATCACGCGTTTGGGTTACGAATCCACTTATGTTAACAGTAAACAATTTTTAATTTTTCCGGAATTATACAAACACTGATAAATATGAAGTCTAAGGTTTCGGTTTTTTTAGTCATCGCCATTAGCAACAACATTTAGGTAGTTTTCATTATCGGAACCGGAATTAGTCACTACTACGAATTCTTCATTATAAAGGTTATCTCAAACTGGCATAGTGGTTGGAAAGCAGAAATGTGTGAGGATATTTCTCTATAAGCGATTTTAAAGTTATTATATATATTAATGTATTTATTCAAACATCATATTGGTCCATTCATTACAAGAAAATTGTTAGTATCATCTTAAAACACTATGTTAGTAATTAATAACTAAAAGTGAATTAGTCCTCTGGGTAAGGTTCCACACCAGAGGGCTGTCAAACTTACAGACTTACTATGATGGTATTTTTTAGTAAACTTTAGTAAATAAAGACAACCTCAAGCAGCGCAAATTGTACCTTACCTAATTGATAATAAGAGTTTTGAGTCGTTTGGGTCACGGGGTCTGGTGCGCTGGGCCTTGGTACAGGCCATGGTCCTAAGCGAGGAGGAGTGGCAGGCGGTCGCCTTCTTCTGCGAAGCAGTAATGCTAGCAAAGTAGACGGCCACACGCGCACGCGCGGGTGAACGGCCCTCACGCCCCAAGTTTATTCCGATCCCAATTTCCGGCCATCGTAGACGCGGGCTTGCGGAAGGTGAGCAATGGGTAGCTCGCCGTCCGACCGTCCGGTAACCGTCCGGACCAAGCCCAAGTCGTCGATGGCGCATATTGTTTCACGCGCGCCTCAAGGAGATGTCAGCAAACCGTAGGGGCCCAGCATGATCGAAGCCTTTTGGGGCCAAGGGTTCGCTTCTGAAAGAAAAACCCGGCCCTGGAATGAAAGGCAACGAAGGAACTAGGAGTGAGTTTTGGTCAGTAAAAGTCTGACACGCCCTCCCGCCCTGCCTAATGCCGAGAGATGTCATTGGACCATTTCCTGCCTAAGAAAAAACAAAAAACAAATGGTCTCCGATCATCATCGTCATCATCATCATCAAGTCGTCATCTTTTCAAAGGTATTTCAAGCGCCCAGATTCCCAAGTCTGCTATTTTTATAATTTTGTCGTTCCAACACGATCTCATTGTCATTTTGCTTAAATTTCATAATCTGCTAATTCATAATGATCGATCATTGATCGGCCAAAGATCTTGTGGTAGAATGACAATATCGAGCTTACTAAAAGCAATGATTGCACAATGACGTTCTAATGGTAGGTCATTCTTTTCCTTTTTAGGGTTCCGTACTTCAGTCGGCAAAAACGGAACCCTTATACACTTTGTTATCCGTCTGTCAAGACTCTTTTTCTCAGTAAATACTCAAGTCTGCTGGAGCAGTGAAAAAATCAAACATTTAAGTCAACGCAATCTAAAGATAAAGCAGCTTATGCTCGGTTTAAGGCGCATATGTTGACATTTACAAAGAAATCTAATCCTACAGGGTACATCCCGTTGATCTAGAATCCTGAAATTTGGCAAGATGCAAGGTCTCATAGCACAAACACCTAAAAAAAGTCTAAAAACTGTTTTGGAGTTACGTCACAAAATAATTACTTTTTTGCGATTCGAATAATTCTTGATAGTCGGTTCTGGAATCGAACTATTTACTCGTATGTTAGTTTATATTGGTCGGTTTTTTACGGAATCCTCGGTGTGCGAGCCCCTCCGACTCGAACATGACCGATTTTTTTACATTAGTTATTACCGAAAAGTTCAATAGCATGTTTTGTTTTTTAATTAAAATTGACACACTTACTACAGATATTCTAATGTGTTCAAAATATTCCGCAACGTTTTAATCTTGATGCACTGTAGGTACTCGGTGATTTCACTAAATATTAAGTCAATATTAAGTTATCTTACTAAATTAATGTTCTGAGACACATCGTGGTTCTGATTGCAATGATCACTGCAAATTATCTGTTATTATCGAGACTAAAAGAATGCTTTTGGAATAAATTGGTATAATCGGAATGTTGCATCTGCTATTGTGTGGATGATTGCCACTAAAATAAGTTTACAGCTACCTTGCACATTTCCTAATAGAAACATGAATACTAAATGTTTACAAGGCACGGCTGGCATTCAAACTTCTGGTATTCCATTAGATCATGTACCTCTTGCCCCGATTACACTCCGCTTTCCATTCACTTGAATAGTATCAATGTACTTTTCTTTAAACAAAAAAAATAAATTTAGTCATTGTTATTTAACGTGATACCTAAAGTCGAGTATAAATATATCACAACCCTGAACTTTTGAACGCCAATATCGCTCGGTTTTAAACACAGCGCGCTCCTACAAGAATTAATCGAAATTTGATTAATAAGACGTAAAAATATTCATTCACACGTCGTCAAGGAGCATCACACTTATAATACGCCTAATGCTTGTTTATTTAGTAGTATCGGTAATTAGTTGGTCGCGACTGGGGGAGTGTGCCAAGGTGAGAGCATTAATCTCGCTCGACACGATGCCACCGCTCTGCACGAGCATCGTCCCACTGACTCATCCCGCGACTTGGGCCGTGGGCTTCACAATAACACCTATTGTCTTGTAATTTTGACAGGTGCACTTCATTATCCGCTTCAACCTACAGGATTATATTCACCACATATGCAATGGCGAAATTTTAAGCGCCGAAAATGTTCACAAACAACATATGGTACGTGGTTATTTTGAGAATAATATTCCTAAAACGGATAGGATTAAGTACATGAGAAGAGAAACCTTGATGAAATACCGAAAAATGTCATAATTCAGACAATATATTTTTGGTTTTTAGGGTTCCGTACATCAAAAGGAAAAAACGGAACACTTTTAGGATCACTATGTTATCCGTTCATCTTTCTGTCAAGACCCTTTATCTCGGGAACGCGTAGAGGTATTGAATTGAACTTAAAACCATATACTCAAGTCTGCGGTCACTTGAAACTGTGAAAAAATCAAACTTATAAGTTAATAAAAAAAAAAGATATCGTAATAAACGTATATTTCGACAGTCTCAAGGAAATCGAAATTCATAGGGGACTTCCTGTTGACCCAGAATCCTGAATTTTGGCTTAAAGCAAGGTCTTATAGTACAGATATAGGGATCAATCTGAAAACAGTAAATTTGTTATAACGTCACAAAACAAATGCGATTCGGAAAAATCTTCGAGACTCCATTCGGGAATTGAATTATTTACATAGGTAAGTTTGTACGGAACCCTCAGTGCGCGAGTCCGACTCGCAGTTGTTAAGTTACAAGTCTCATTTCTTTATCTATTTAGAATTATTTTTCTACCACTTTCTTGCCATACCGTTCTAGCGTAGCACCTATTTCTATGTGAAGATTTTACAATCGGGACATTGCTGGGGTCATTGTGACGTCTTACATTTCCCGTGGATGACAATATGTTCATAAATCAGCCTTTTAATGTTCCCACTATTGAGACTCAAGTCTCCTCTGGAAATGAGCCGTAATCCACCACAAACCGGCCCAGTTCCGGTTGGTTGATGTCACATGTCTTTGATTTTTTGGTTGTATGACTTGCCCATTTTCTCATGATGTTTTCCTTCACTGATTCGAGGTTAGTGGTGATGAAATAAATTATACAAAGTAAACCGCCTGTATAGGTCTGGTTAGGTATGACCTACAACTCGTAAATAGGAGCCGTTACTACTGGACCACTCTATATTAAAGTTTAGGTATACAGTATCCTACCATAGTTAACATATGGACTTAATCATCCGTGACGTAACAGACCGTCTTCCGATCTAACGCAACCATGCTAAATTCTAAACTGTACGTACATTCAAGGGTACATTCCAATGTTTATATGTAAAGTAATCTAGGGTCGGGCGACCCCTGCTTGCGGCACGACGATCCCACTCGACGATCCCACTGGACTATCACTATGTTTGAGGATTTAGTGACCTCGGAGCATTCAGCGATGAGATGCCGCCGAGATATCAAACCACTTAGTTGTGAACATGATGATAACGATTTTGTTTTAGTTTAATATAAACTTGACATGGTAATAGTTATCGCGTAAAAATTAATGGGATATTATGATAAGTTTTCAAGATAATACATCATCCTACTGTAGCATGTAGGTACGTATCCGAATTTCTTTGTAGTCGATGTAACTTGTCCAGTATTTCCATACATCCATGGTGAGATAGTGGTCAAGCATGAGCCTATCAATATTAAATAAAAAAATGCAGGGAAGTGCGAGTTGGACTCGCGCACTGAGGGTTCCGTACAAACTTACGAAAACAAAGATTTTTCAAAAATTTTTACGTTTCGTAAAATTTTTTTTTTGTTTGTGACGTTACTACAAATTTACAGGTTCCAGATTTTTCCTATGCTTATGCTATAAGACCTTCATGCAAAATTTCAGGATTCCTAAATTCCTAGAAACAACGGGTAATATTCCCTTGAGAGTGTCGAAATATAAGTTTTTTTGCGACATAAACGGCCGTATCTTTTTTTTTCAATTAACTTACAATACTTTGATTTGGGACCGCAGACTTGAGTATACAGTTTTAATTTCAACTCGATGACTCCACGCGTTTTTGAAATAAAAGGTCTTGACAGACAGACAGACAGACGGACGGACAACAAAGTGATCCTATAAGGGTTCCATTTTTTCTTTTTGAGTTACGAAACCCTAAAAAATTACAATTTTAGATAATTTTTAATAAAACACCCAAACAATTCAACATTTCGTGGCTCGGAAAGCACGTTAAGGTGTTGATCCCGGCCGTCATATGTAGACCTTTGACAGTCCTTACGGATAGTCAGAACAAAGTAAATCTGACACCAGTCTTGCCAAAACGTATCGTGTTACCAAATTCCCATTCCTAAAGATCCATCCACAGACTGACCTTGGCAATCTCTGCTTAACCTCGGAGATGGACCCGTGCGGCTTTTATTAATATAATAATAATAATAATAATATAATATTCCACAACTAACACACAACGCCGCCTAGTCCCAAGCTAAGCAGAGCTTGTGTTATGGGTACTAGACAACTGATAAACATACTTATATATTTTTAAATACATACATATTATAGATAAATTACCCCCAGACACAGAACAAATGATCGTGCTCATCACACAACCATTTGTCCTGGGTGGGAATCGAACCCACGACCTCCGGCATAGCAGTCAGCGCCACTAACCACTAGACCAACAGGTTATTATTATAGTCACAAGCTCCTCATTGGCATGTAAGAAATAGTTATCTGCTTTTCACCATAAGATAACATCATGTAAGACGAATCTTGCTACTCGAAGTCACTTGAAAGTTAAGAAGTAAACTTCAAGATGACAACAAGTATTGTATGAACTCACTCGACACTGTTATGCTAGTCATTGTCATGCAAGACCCTTTAAATGTATGGCTTTAAAGTTTTAAGAAAATAATTTATTGTATGACTTAGAAAAAACATGTTTTTTATAAAAATAAACGAAGTTTTTCACAGCGTAGTTTTTTTTTTACTCTTTTGCTTGACGTGCTTATTTATATGTATATAGGTATTTAAATGAATTCGTTAATAATAATTTAACCGATCGACCGAAAATATAATCAAGTTCTATAAATAATAATGAAATCAAATCGGAGAGTCGGAGGAAACTTGGTATCCTCCGTCTCTCTATATACGAGTACTTAGCGGTTGATTATTTTTTTGATTATGTATTTTATAAAACAGTACTTACGAGTATTATACCTATATTACACACTATAGTTTCTTGACCACCATCAGAAGACTGTGATTAACTAACACATTCTGTGTAATTACATGTAGATTCTATCAATCTTCCTACTTCACCCTGAAGTTGTCAGCCTACCTATCTTTGCATAACCGGTCAACTACATAATCAAGAGCAAGACCAGTTCTTCTATTTCTGTGTATGCTAATGTCTGATTTACTCGGTTCATCTATCGTCAAATGCCAGATTTATAAAACACTAGCTCTTGGGGGTTACCATGACGTTCAAAGTAAGATGGTTTCTTATTCTTATTTCAGTAAGAGACAGAGCTATACAGGTTGTCTAGCGCCATCTCTTACCCACACTGGTAATAAGAATGAAACAATCTGACTTTAAACGTCATGGTACAGGTCGAAGTCAGTAGATTCAACCGTATTTATGTCGAAAATTATCCCACGGTAACAAACTACCGATACAAAAGGATCCTGTGTTCTAGTCATGGATGGGTCTTTGTTTGTTACAAATCCCTTCATTCGTTGACATTTTTTTTTTTTCGGTGGGAATATCATCTTATGACAAATCGCGCTCTTGGGCGGAGCGCGACATAGTGTCAGACTTTTACTGACTAAAAACCCACTCCTGTTCCTTCGTTGCCTTCGTCCCAGGGCCCCGGGTTTCGTTTTCACACTACCCATGACCCCAGTAGGCTTCGACCCTGCTGGGCCCCTACGATTTGCTGACATCTCCCTGAGGCGCGCGTGGAACAATACGCGCCGTCGACGACTTGGGTGATTGATTAATCAAGATACAGACAACCTTCAGAATGGTCTTATTCTGCATTACAAATAATTATCTAAATAAAAACAATCATTTTAGGTAACCAATAGCACTCATACAGTAATCACATACAGAACACACAAATAAAATAAATTCACGAGCAGCAACACGTCCACTACAGTAATATCCGATATAAGGGCAAACAAGTCTCCCGGCACCCTGGTCCTTGCGCATGGTGGTGTGGAAACAGTTGGTGCGCGCTTCCACAGACTATGCCCAAGCCACTGCAGAAGCAAGGTAGCCCGAACAATGCCCTGGACACGTTACTGTCATTACAGTGCTCTAACGTTATTCTCCTTTCCATGAAATAAACTATCCACGACAGTTTTTATAGGCATGTTAACATATTTTTGCCAAATGTGGCCCTTGTAGTACTAAAGGTGCGATCTATAACAGTAGTCGTATCAGGACTAGTAGGACGAACTACTTATAAGTCCTTCACACATTTGTAATGAGCTATGCAATTACAAGTCTGACAGTCAACTATCGACCCCTGAACCCGTGTTAGCGATGCAATATAGCAAAAACTTTACTACGACAAGTTTGTATACCTGTTCAATCGCAGAACTCACGCATTCGCAATTACACGACGAGCAACACCTCTGGGCCATTAAGAATATAGACTATTAAGAGTATTCGCATACTGGCACGGATGACAACCACGTTAATTCAACTTAATATACTAACTATTATGGATGATCCTTTAGAGAACTATGCGAGAAAATATGCGAAGGTCTTCCTTTACCTTTTTTTGAGGGTGGGAAAACATCAAATAACTTCTTCCGTTCTAATTGGAGCGCTAGGGAGTGTCAGATTTGTACTTTCACTAATTAAATAAAACCCACCCATGTTCCTTCAGTGGCCCCTCGCGTTCCAGAGATGGCTCTGGAACGGTGACTCTTTCGAACCCTGGTGAGGGTCACGATTTCCTAGCTTTAAGAAGTGGTAGATTTAACAGCTTAAACAATAGTGTAATTTTGTTATAACTTTTATCATCATCATCATTTCAGCCGAAAGACGTTCACTGTTGGACATAGGCAAGTGTCTCATATCCATCGATTTCCCGCGACCCTCACCAGGTCGTCCGTCCACCTTGTAGCAGGCCCTCCAACGCTACGTCTTCCAATATATGGTCACTACTGCCTTTCCTGAGAACCTTTCTGCCCCATCGACCATCTATATTTATTTTTATCCAACCAAAATACATAACATTATGCTTATATATTCTGAAGGTTTAGGCAGGAATTGCCTGTACGCCAATTATATTTTCCTCCAAAATGTACATAAATAAAGCTCAACCGTTTGAATATTATGCAGGCGTGGATGTTTTCGGCATTTGCATTTAAGTGTAAAATGACTAGTTAGTCCATTGAGCTACACAATAATTCATAACCCCGGGGCTATATTGAACTACACTGTAGTCTACAGAGTAGGTACTAAGTTTCACGCTGTGTTCACAATTGAAGTTAAGCCGTCATGTCAGTTTGCCTAGCACTCAATTATTTGATGCTAAAAATTGATAAGCTCAATTTTAGAGTAGATTTTACTCTAAGATTTATACCTAATGCTTTACGTTTTCCGTTTTCGTTTCAAAATTTACGTTCAAACTGACCAGCACATAAATTAATTTAATCTAATCTCATAACCCCACATCTGTGTCACAAAATTGAACACGCGTGTTATTACAGACAGAATAATTTACTCAAGCGGTTCTGTGTTTATATTGTGAAGTAGGTCAATATTATTTAACCTGAACTGTTCCTTTTGATCTATATATGTCTTATCCGCAGCGAAAGTCTCTCGATGAACAAAGATGCGCTATTTAAAGTAGGTCGAACTGTGTCTTGTGTTACATTATATAATGAGTATTACATTCTGATTATGTTTAGTAACTAGGCATCGTTATAAGTATGTTGTTGAACTCTCAGTAGCAAATAGTGATATTGCATGACTGCATGCAATACCACAATTAGGATTCAAACACCTAGTGCTAAGTATTCTGCTTAGCTCACTGATATATTATTCAACGAGTACGTCAAATTTGGGCCAAGTGGCTTTACAGCGTTTGTAAAGAGCTATCCAAACATCTAACCGCCTGCAGTACAATCGACATCAGACAGAACATGAAGTTACTCGTACCAAGCCCGTGATATAGCACATACTCAAGGATTTCGCCTTGTTTGGATTGTATAATAGCAGACTAAAGAATCAACACAAATGAAGTTAAGCTTTAGTATTCATAAGATTGAACTCAGTTTCAATAGACATTGTATAGGGATTCTAATAAGGTGCACCCTCTGACCCGAGGGTCACGTCGACTCGTGTGGCGGCGGACGATAATTGTTGAAGGTTCGTAGAATACTCTGTAGTACGGGGAATATGCACATACGATAAATTAATATAGTCGGTATTCATGCACGGCCACGCGCGCGGATTAATGTGATCGTGTACGAGATGTCTTGTCTCATAGTTAGTTATTAATGATGTAGAATTTCTAGTATACTACTACTTGAAGCATTCTAAAGGTGTCACTGTATACATAACTCGTAAATGCGTTACAGGCAATTTGCATGTGAATGCGTATTGTTGCAATTTCACAATCTGAAGAAACAACACACTTCGATCAGTGCGAATAATTTGTTTTACATGTTAACAAAATTGCGTAAAGTTTTATTTTTAGATGTAGTGAAATTCAACAACCTCTGTAGCTACTGCATATGTCCAGGTATACCAGAATGTGAGGTTGTCGAACTACCTTCTGCAGCATGAAATGTAGGAACTTATTGGTTTATTTACATTAAGGTTATCGAAATTTCGATAAAGGCGCGGCTGTCAACAATTAAAACCAATGTCTTGAATATTAAGTTAAATAAGTTACGTCCAGAAGCTTTTATGTTCTTGTTTATGTGACTTATTAACAGCTGTTGTTGCAGATGTCATGTTTTTACATCTTTTTTGGCTGTTCATATAGGTACGTAGAGTTGTGGCTGTGGGATCACCTGCGCCGTGTCATGGCCTGAACATTTGCGCAACTTCACAGAGATGCCGCAAACTGCGCTGGAACGTAAAAACGTCAACGATGTTATTTTAATTGATTGTGTAACACAGTGTAAGGGAATAAAATACACATATAAACGTTTAACTTAAGTTGTTCGGTTTGATCTCATGCTACTGATAAAGTGCGCTTTTTACTACTGTTTTTGCCTGACTCATATTATAACTGTTTTATTCACTTTGTCACGTCTTTTGAGTAAACGCATTTTAGGTGTATATTTTACAGTTGTTTGAAGTTTACAGCTTTCTTATAAGTAAAATATATGCTTTACAAAATTGTAACATGGATTAAATCAATTGGTGTTTTGATAGATCGAAATACTCTTTTGCTTGGTTATTGTATGGACTTAAGAGAATTTGATCTCTGACTTTGTTTTGCTGTTGCTTCTCAGGGTAGGCGGCTAGGAAACACAGGCCTTATCTAGTTTAAATTAACGAAAAATCGACGTATAAAAGTATATCTAAAATCTATTTTCAAATAAATATCATTTATCATTATCTTGAGAAGGTTCTCGTAGACGTATTTGAACTGAGGTCTAGTCTAGACTGTTTACAGATTCTGTTGGAATTGTAAACACGAGTCTTTGTGAAATGTCTTTCCATCTGAGAAGGATTGGCTCGCACCTGTCATGAGATGGTGCAGAACATACGGATTCGGATGTGGACCATTGATAAACCATGCATTCGCACATCTGCCGTACGCTGTCATTTTATGAGTATCCTGTAATTATTTAATAGCAAGACTACACACAGCGTAATTACCCATTCGATTTGATGATGATTGTTCTAGCTAGATTTTGCAATTCTAAGTAATTCTATACATTAAACAATTAGCATCAAAATACCGAAGGTCCTCTTCAACAATGATATAATTAGTCCTTATTTTGTATTTGGACAAGACAATCCCTTGAGTTTAGGAATTTTGTTTTGTAATATTATTGCATTGTAATGACAATTGTTGTCGCGTGGCATCATGCATATGGCAGTCAGTGCCAGCTATTATGCTGTCATCTAAAATATTGGCAGTTATGGGCACGTGAAGGTTAATCCTCTGATTGTCGAAGCCTCGAATGCCAGCGTGAATAATACGAAGTAGGTACTATGCAGTAGCAAAAATTGTATGAGATAATGTTATGGTCCGTGTCGCCTCTTTTTGTGCATCCCACAATCAACGCACCTTGAAATAATAGAATAGAATATAATAAACTATATTGTACACCAAAAAAGTAACACAACTTATACATAAAATAATAATAATGTAATAATGTATAAGTTATTATGTAGAACTTTGAAAGACTTGTGATACTTGAAGGATACTAGCATTGAATAATATTACGAATAAGTTATATAACTTTACATCTATTGTCAGTAATTAAAGTTTATTGTAAGTGGGTAAAGATTCCTATGTCGTATGTTAACGATGTTTGTAATAAGAACAATTACCTCATCGAGGAATTTGCTTAAGGTCACATGAGTTCATGCATTTAATGCTTTAATTATTTATTATGGATAATAAAATCAATACTTTCGCGAAATAATACAGTTTAGCCTTCTTCGTAGGTCAGAGTAAAGCTCCTTCGGTTTTTAATTATTTTTTTACAATGTTGACGTAATCCTTGCTTGTCAGAATTAATACCGGCTGTTAATGTAGGTTTCATAAATGCCTGTTATTTATGAATATTGGTAGGTAATGTTGCCTGTGTCGGTACTAGCCGGATGTTATAAGAAGTTGACCTCCCGTGCCATCATGTTTTGCTCTCGTTTATATTGTAAATCACGACTCTTTGTCCATTCCATTCATGCAAATGGGATCTGTTTGTCGTGACTGAAGATAAAAAACAGAGTGTTAGGTACACACGGTGACTTTAATAGCGTAGCAGGGCACACTAACATGATAAATGTGTGCGTAAACGCTAGCGCGTGAAACACAACAGGTATTATCGTTGTGTGATACAAAGTAACTCGTTTCTACACTCACACTCTTGAAAAAAAAAATAGTAGCAAAAATTGGCTTCTGTTATTAATGGCGCTGTGGCGCAATGCGTATGATACTTAACTGACGAGTAAGAGGTCCCAAGTTCGATTCCAATTATCTGTTATTTTCTTTTTGTTTTACTCATGTTTTTTTTGAATAGTAATGTTATGGTTATTCTCGTAATAATTAAAATATTCGAAATATATTTTTGTAATTTTATACATATAAACTATGTATATTTACGAAATTAATTAACGAAATTTTTGTATATAACTTGTAATATAAATAATTTTATAATATATATATATATCATTTACGTAATATAACAATACGTTATTATTAATAGTTGACAATCCTTTCATTGTCAACTTTTTTTTTTTTTTTCGCAAACATTCACTTATGAAATTATTATAGTTATTTAAATTAGCATCAAACACTTACACTTAATCTTTGGAAAGTAATTTTGATGATATGGGTAGGTAATCAGCAATAATGTTCACAATAATCAATTAGCTGTGGGTATCAATACAAACAGAAGTAAAACCGAGCGTGCCATCCCACAATAATTCACCTATTCAAATAATATGTCTCCAGCTCAACTCGCAAACAAAATAAAACTCGTTTACTACTCGATATACACACACACACATATTTGTATATGTGTTTGCTACGAATTAGATAAAAAAATTCGCTTCGTTCATTAGATGGAAAATTAGCACTGATTATCAAGTGCTTGCTTGCCGTTAAAGGTGTATCGAGTTCGATCCTAGCCATTGACAAAACATTATTTTCTATTTTATTGTAGTATAATGATAACGAAGTTTATTAAAGCTAAAACTTAGAATATTTGCTTTAAAAACTAAGTGTATGAATATTATCATCTACCCACTTTATTAGTTATTTACTAAGAAATGAGTCGGATAATAAGTTAACCTGGCATAACGCTTTTGCCTATCACGATCGTGTGTTCTACAACTTACTCCGAGACAAAAAATAATTAATCGTTGTGGAAAGTGATACTTTTTACAAGTAATAATTAACATGTCTCATTTGTCTACACTTTTGAGGGCTGAGATAGTAGTATTATATAAACAAAATGTATCCATAAGTGAAATTTCGAGGAGACTAATGCTACCGGTAAGTAACAAATCCAAACTTAACATAATGCGAAATAATTTAACATTGTTGATATTTGTTAGGTTTTAACGTAATTTTGTGATTGTTTACAGAGGAAAACTGTGCAGTTTTGGGTGCATAGATATACAGCTGAAGGGACAATCGATGCCAAACGTCCGGGTCCAAAAGCAATTGCATATACGGATGCCAACCCACTGCATCGAAATATTGTTGCTACGTATAGCGCTGACGGCTTTGCTACAATAAGAAACACTGCGATTATGCACGACGTGTCTATGACAATTGTTCGACGCCACTTACGAGCAGCAAAAATTAAATGTCGCAAGCCTGCGAAAAAAATTTTACTGACGGCGTTGCATAAGGAAGAAAGGATGCGGTTTGCAAGAAAATTTATAGATTTTGATTGGTGCAATAACATAGTTATATTTAGTGATGAAAAGTGTTTTAAGTCAGATAAGGATGGGCGTAAAATATTATGGAGAAAAGATGGAGAACGTTACCATCAGAAAAATATTCTCCCATGCAGGTCTAGTGGTCGCATTACGTTAGGTTATTGGGGCTGGATGTCATCGATGGGTCCCGGTGAGTTAGTGGAGGTAGGGGGTCGCAATACCAGTCAAGGTTACTTGGACATCTTGCAAAATGTTATGTTGCCTACCGTGCGCGTGGCATACCCGGACGAGCATATTTACTTCGTGCACGATAACTGCTCGGTGCACCGCGCACGAATGGTGCAAGACTAGTTAAGTGTCCAAGAAAACTTGACTGTTATTGAATGGCCCTCTAAAAGTCCCGATTTGAACCCCATAGAAAATCTATGGGGTCACATGGTGCTCAACTGGGATTCATTTGATGTGAGATCTAAACGTAATTTAGATAATTTAGTGTCATCCATGTGGGAATCGTTTCGCGGCACTGACCTGTGTGAAAATTTGGTGGCTAGCATGAGAACGAGGTTACAAGAAGTAATCGACAATGAAGGTGCACCAATTAGATATTAATTTTGATTTAAATTGAATCCAATTATAAATATTTTTAAAAAGCTGTATTACTGTATGCTGTTTTTGTTGTTGTTGTTTTTATCATGTTATTGTTATTGAAATCAAGAGTTACGATACCTATCATAGTTCATTTTTTAAAACATGTTGATTGATATGTTATAAGTAAAAAAAAAAGACTAAGAAGTAAGCTGTAGGTAATTATACTGTTGTTGTTATTATGTGACATGATGTTATTGTTATTGAGATCAAGAGTTGCGATATCTATCATAATTCATTCTTGATAACATGTTGATTTATGTCACTAATAAAAAACTTAAAAAAGTGACGTCCATCCTTGTCTGACTTAGAATATTTTCACTTTATATATTGTATTAAAGATAATCATGAACAGATTCGTTAATTGTGACCATTCCGTTTAATGTATGTAATTAATAAGTTGTAATAAACATAGTTGGATCGTTATCGCAGTTTTCTTTGTCACAATATTTTCAAAATATTTTAATTATTATGAGAGTAACTATAACATTACTATTAAAAAAAAAACAGGGGTAAATCAAAAAGAAAATAAAAACAAGCAAACTTTTTGTTACATCAGACGATTGGAATCGAACTTGGGACCTCTTACTCGTCAGTTAAGTATCATACGCATTGCGCCACAGCGCCATCGTCAACTATTAATAATAACGTATTGTTATATTACGTAAATGATATATATATATATTATAAAATTATTTATATTACAAGTTATATACAAAAATTTCGTTAATTAATTTCGTATAGTTTATATGTATAAAATTACAAAAATATATTTCGAATATTTTAATTATTACGAGAATAACCATAACATTACTATTCAAAAAAAACATGAGTAAAACAAAAAGAAAATAACAGATAATTGGAATCGAACTTGGGACCTCTTACTCGTCAGTTAAGTATCATACGCATTGCGCCACAACGCCATTAATAACAGAAGCCAATTTTTGCTACTATTTTTTTTTTCAAGAGTGTGAGTGTAGAAACGAGTTACTTTGTATCACACAACGATAATACCTGTTGTGTTTCACGCGCTAGCGTTTACGCACACATTTATCATGTTAGTGTGCCCTGCTACGCTATTAAAGTCACCGTGTGTACTAGCACCCGCTATTAGTCAGCTGCTGCTGGGATAGATAAGCTCATAAGTGCTTTCTGATATAATATGAACTTTTTATTGTGACCTACAAAAACACTGAAAAAAGTCCACGCAGTATGAAAACTCACAAAAAAGTGGTATCGGTTTAATAAATCACAAAAAAAAAATTACATCGGATTTCATCGAAATCTAAAACTAGGTTATTTAATAAAAAAAAGAATGATTGTATCATATTATATAACAAAAAACAACTAAATTATTCGCTTGTCATGTTTGAACAGAGGTCAATTCTCGTTCCTGCCTGATAAAGATAAATTGACCAAGAAATGAGTTTAGTTAGTGCATCAACCGTAGCGTGACTGAAGAAATGAAACGCTGGACTTCAATCATCAACAAACACAAAATAGAAAAAGAGCACAAGTGCTATACCAGTGCTTCTTCGAAATAGAATGCTCGACTATGAGAATTTCGTGTCATATTTTTGTTCGACTCACATTTGAATGGATGCAACACTTCTAAGGTAATTTAATGTCAATGTGGGGTTTTGTAATTGACATTAACCACCATTGGAATGGTAAAACTGATAGCAATGTTGTGGTATGAATAATGATTGCGACAAAATAGCGGGTTAGAAATGATTACTATGATTATTCTTTGTATTATGTTAGGTTGCGGGTAGTCAAGTGGGAACTACATTAGACCGAAGTGGTCACACGTGGGCCACGCCTGATTTGAGCGAAGAGTCTAATGTAGCTCTACAAGTCTAGTTACCCTAAAAACCTGTACGGATACAGACGCGCCCAGATCGGCGTACGTGGCCCAGTGTAGTTCTACCTTCATTGTTCGAAAGAGTTACCATGACCCAGGAACGCAAAGGTTTACTGATGAAACAACAGTGGGAGGCACAAGTGAGATGGAGTGTCAGACTTTTTTTGACTAGAACCGACCCTTGTTCCTACAGTTGCCTTTTGCGTTCCGCCGTGACTCCCCCGAACAATATCGCAGCCCTTCCAGTTAATGCTACAAGACAAGATCAATCAGGCGTTTACTTTATTGACAGTTGAATACGCGAAAAACCTTGAATGGAGAACAATAAAATACCTAATAGAACCCTAATAGTGGTAGTAAATACGAATACCTCTATGTCCTGAGTCTATTCTTTGTAATACTTACTTCACTTCTGTACTGCGGTAAGTCGTGGTCGAAACAAATAGTGTCTGCCGATGAGACTTGAAATGACTTTAATTTCGATTTCACTTTCAGGTTACAGGAAGTTATTATGTAACAGTTGTACTTATGAAAATACTTTGTTATATTTCTTCACGAAGCAACTTTATTTAGGGTGCTTTTCCAACAAAGACGTGGAAAATAGTGAGACGGCGCCGGGATATGTAACGAAACTGTGAAACCATGTGTAGCTGAGTGGTGCGAGGAAGTATAGTGGTTTGTTTTGAGATGCAAGCGCATACTTTATTTGCCCATTTTTATTTGCAGCATAGTCGACCTTATAATGTTCTCACTGTTGGGACTCAGGCCTCCTCTCTAGGTGAGGGAATGGGCCGTAATCCACCTGCGGGCCCAGTGCGGGTTGGTGAATGTCACATGTCTTGGAATTTTTGGTTGTAGGACATGCCGGTTTTCTCACGATGTTTTCCTTCACCATTTTGAGAGCGGTGGTGACGAAATAAATTACACAAAGTAATGCGCCTGGCTGGGTTTTGAACCCACGACCTACAGCTTGTAAGTCTCGGCCACCACTTCTCTCACCATTTCTCGTACACATGTATTGTTTACTAGTGTTTTCCTTTTGAGATACGGAACGTACCTCAAAAGGAAAAACAGAACCCTGGCAAGATCACTTTGTTGTCCGTCTGTCTATCTGTCTGCCTGTCAAGAGCCTTTATCTCGGGAACGCGTGTTGAAAAAAGATACAGCCGTTTATATCGCAAAATCACATAAAAATCTTCGAAACTCCATTTTGGAATTGAACTATTTACATAGATAAGTTTGTGCGAAACCCTCAATGCGCGAGTACGATTCGCGCTTACCCAGTTTTATGTATGTAAAATACCTAACTCTGCCCTTTTCCAACATAGAGTGCTAATATTATTCAGGAAAATGAAGCAAACCCATTGGTGGAATTACTTCGCATATCATTGATGGAAAATTACTCGAAGGTTTATTTCGTGCCATTAAAGTCGGTAACATAAACCCGATAATTTAGATATTCATCGATACCGTATGTCAGGAATCGACTCCCCAACAATGCGGACAGCATTCGTATTTTCGTCAGGTACACAAAGTTCAAGCTTAACTAAAGAATTCGTGTGTAGCACAAATGCCAGGCAAAGGTCGCGGGATGATCGGGTGCCATTGTCGTGAACCATGATACAGGTTCTAGGAACTCGTGACTTGTCGACGAATAATTGAGATTGAGCGATTAAACCCTCATTTATTCAGTTATTGATAATCGTAATTGATGTTTGATGTCTCAAAGCGGCGCATGCGCAGTTTAATAAATTGGGTTTCAAAGTCAAAGTCATCATGTAAAAGTTGTAAAGCCATTTATCAAAGTTTTATGGTTAAGTCGTCCTCTCCGCGAAGAATGTGACCTTAAGTAATATTTAGTTATATATTTGCGCACAGTAGAAAATGACATGCGACTTGCCCGTGCTCTGATAACGGGTTGATCAAAGTTCAAAAGTATTTTGTTTTTGTATTGATTACGTAGTTTTTCTTATAAACGTGAATGATCTGTAGCCATCTGAATATTGTAATTTCGTGACCAACTAATTAATTATAAAATTTGGGGTATTGCTTGAAGCGCACCAACTTAAAAAGGCACGAATTAAACGCACCAAAAGTATTCCTAGAAATGCACCATTTTGAAATAGTGCACCGAAATGGTCAAATTACTTATCACCATTTTATTCCTCGGAATACACCACAACAATGGTCAGTCTGTAGATGGACTAACGCAAAATATGGATAACAAATAACGAGTGTTTGGTTTAGAGTCTGTAAAATTATAAATATTCCATTCTTTCAATAGAAGAAGAATATTTCTTTTTTTTTCTATGCACCTTCCATATCATCTCTACACCACCCTAGGTTGACTGATAGATAATACATAATGCATTAAGCCTGCTTTTGTAACTTTGTGTTGCATGAAGATTAAATAAACGTATAATACGAAAACTCAAATGTTCTAGAACCAAAAATTCGAAGACATGTGACATTCACCAACCCGCACTGGGCCCGCGTGGTGGATTACGGCCCATACCTCTCCTACAGAGGAGGCCTGAGTCCCAGCAGTGGGAACATTATAAGGCCGACTATGCTATGCTAATACGAAAACCTATTACCTCTGTACCCAAAATAACTTGAGACAAGCGCAGGAAGATGATGAGATTCTTACACCTAACATTTAAATTCTGGTAAAACACAACATGCAAATTATTATTGAAAAAAAAAAACAATTTATTTTAAGATAAATAGAAAACATTGTATTTATTATACATGCATCATTCGTGGTTATGACATCGTGACGATAATTAACGACTGCAGACATTCATGGCTTTCCGCATTAGAGAATGTTTCGCAATTACTACTTTACTACGATATTTACATGTTTATACACAGGAACCATAGTTCACACCTTGTGACAAACGTCTAAGGCATGTAGCTTCGCAATAAGGTAGTTGCAGCAGCAGAAATTACAGGTAACGCCTACAGATGTTACTAGTCTCAGGCAAATAAAAGGTTAAGTCAATCATTTGGTATAATTTAATAAACAAAAGTAAAAACAATGATTCTTCCGCTTATAAATAAGCATAAAACCACGCACACATAATCACAGGTGATGACAAAAATTACAATATGATTAGCATGACATTTTGAGTCGTAGATTCATAGTAGCTAATATAATAATCGCGTGCTTGTAGTGAAAACCTCCGGCGACTCCCGCGCAGCTTCCGATTACATAAACTTCTTAACAACAACATTCTAGTCCGCTACGGTAATGAATATTTGACTTTTGACATTGTCGTCTATTTTATGCTCTCTAGATTTTCTATTCCGTGTCATCGGTTGATTGCGATACATATAAAGTTGCGACATACTGACATATGAACTGTTATATCCAGAAGATTTAAGTAGACAATAATTTGAACTTTAATGTTAGAATGCCATGCATTTCAATTTACTGAGATGATGATAGGTATTGTCTGGCTTGATCATTAATTTTGTTTATTTATATATTAAAACTTCATGCAACACAAACGTGCAAAGGCGGATTTAATACCTAAGCTATTCTCCACCATTCAACTAAGGGTAGTCCAAAGAATAAGGAAGGTGCATAAAAAAAATTGAAAAGGTTTTTAGACGATTAGTGTAGAAAATAATACTACAACTTTTGATTAAATACATACAGACTGGTGGCTGTCATAATTTCGAGAGAAAGCGTATTCCACATCAAGGATGAACTGTATGTCAAAAGCAGGATGAACAAAATCAAAAGAACAAGAAGGACTTGAAGGAAGGAAGTTGAAGGTTTCGAGACGCAGATTGTTAGTGTGTAAAGAATAAAGATATTAAAAGTGAGCAATTGATAAGAAAGAATGGTGAGAGAGAGTTGAGTAGAGTGAAAATAGAAAAAGGTAATCAGAGCGAGCAAATTTCTTCTCTAGTGAATGAGATCAGATCTAAGTTAAAATAGATGCCATTTGAGCTTAGATCTGAAACTCAATAACAAATGGTTATATTTCTTTGTTCTGTTCGGTTTAGTTCTGTGAATCTCTCTTTTACAAACAACGCCATATTTATGAGAACAAGTTCAAAGTAAAATCTTGTTTAAAGATCATAACAATTAAAGTAATTTAATAAATCACATCATTATTTTAAGTGCTCCATTTCGATACTTTTTCCGAAGCCATTTAAGATCAATAATCATAAAATCACACATCGGAGTGTGAACACAACGTTTTCGGTCGAGAGTTTAAAAGTTTTATATTTAAAAGTGTGATCGCGTATGATAACGCTAAGTAGAAGGTGATCATAATGACCGACTGAAAGTTGAATTGGCGCCGTTTTCGAGGATAAAGACCAACTCACACATCAGTTGTTATAATTTTTCTCAAGTCTTACATGAAAGTTTTGGTAAGTTTTTTTTCACTTGCTTGAAAGAAAGAAAGATAGAATAAATGTTTATTTGAGACTCGCCCTAATTTATAAGAAAAAAATCTATTTAGATAAAAGCGAAATACCACTCACTGATTAAACACGAAATCTCAGAAACTATGTCACCTACAAACTTAAATTTTGGCAGGTAGGTTCCTTTTAGGATGTAACATTCGTTAAGAACGGATTTTACGAAACTGCACCCCTAAGGGGGTAAAACGGGGTTGGAAGTTTGTAAGGAGAAATCGACTTTCACACGGGTGAAGCCGCTGGCATTAGCTAGTTAAATATAAAAATGCAATATTAAAAAGAAAGAAAAAGTCCTGTGCGAGACCAAAATTGCTCCTATTTCAAGCATTTATTACAATTTTGATAGCGCTGGTCTTCTAATAGGGCTTGGTGATGCTACGGATATACACAGAGCACAGACTAATGATAATAGTGCATCAACAGGAAAGGATTAAAACTGTATTCACGGATAATACCTAAGAACACTCTAATTTTGAACATAAACTTCACATGGAATGGATGGTCCAGGCAAACACACAGCCGATTTTGTAAGACCGAAATTGTAATGAGCGACTTTAAGCAAAATAGGCTCCCGTCTAACGGTGTGGAATCCCTGCGGGAGTGAGTCTGTGATTCCTGATAGCTACAACCTAGGGGTCTTTAAGTCAAGAGTGAATAGGTTACTTCTAGGCAAGCGTGGTCCATCGTTGACCACATTGTCACTTTCCATCAGGTGAGATAGTGGTCAAACGCGAGCCAACAACTTGTTTAACAACAATAAAAAAAAAACGATGCTTTTTCAACTAGCAAACCTAGAACTGTAAAAACCGAAGATATGTGACTTTTATCAATCCGCAATGGCTCACTTGGTGGAGTACAGTCTACTTCCTCTCTCAGAGAGGAGGCTAGTGTCCTAGTATTGTGAACATAGTACCTAGTAGTGGATATATTTATACTTTATGCTATTAACCAATAAAACAAGAGAAGATCATCAGAGTTTATGAGCTGTATGATTATTCGCAAAAGTCACCGCGGCTCTGGAACGCAGCGGGTAAAACACAGGTGAGCTTTAGTCTGTAAAAATCTGACGCTCTCTTTCACTCCACCCACAGCAGAAAAACATATATTTATGATTTCCCAACTAAACTAAAAAAACGCTACGTTTTAAGCTATGCGGTGTGATAGCTTGTCTCTTGGCTAAAGATCAGTAATATATGAACGAGACAAGATTAATAGCCTCTGAACGTAATATTAAGTTAATTCACACATTTATACCTCATCATTTGAATCTCCCAATCAATTATTTTCGTTTACGTAAGAGCGCCGGCTGTTCCGCTTATTTATCTGTTTTCATTATAATTAAGTACGAAAACAAATTATTTTGTGATTGGTTGTTTGATGTCATAATATTGGTTTATGTGCTTTTCGAGCGCTTGTTTCTATTTTCTTCTATTCATGTTATGAGAGTGTAAATTGAGAACGTACAGATTTTCCTTAATCAGGTTTTTGGAAATTTATTTCCTGACCAAGTCTTGGGTTTGAGTTTTATGTCCATATTAGCTTCCGAGAAATAAGAATGTCAAAGAGCTATGTCAAATGAGCCGACAAAACTGTACTCAATAACGGAGATTTTAGACGTAGTAAAAAAGGATGTCAAAATAAAAACAGATTGGGCGAGTCACGTTAGCCGTACGCTCATTAACCAATCGGCAAGAGTTTCCACAATGTGGGTGCCTGAGGATGAACGGCGACGCCACCGCAGCCGACCTGGGAAGAGGTGGCGAGACGAAGTAGGCGCCTACCGCAAGGGCTGGTTCGAGATGGCTCGAGAAAAGAATATCCGGAAGGATTTGGGGGTGGAATAGAATAGGCTAATTATAAAAAAAAAATAGCTTCTGACAGCGGCTCCGCTCGTGTGAATATCGTAATCCCAAATAAACATACTCCCAGGTTAAAAAAAATATCCCAAGGGTCGATTCACACCGGAAGTGAAGCGGCCGCAGCGACACGAAGAGACCATGAAGCCGGCCGCCGCAAGACCGCTAACAAGACGCGTCTGACCGCTTGACTACTCGCGGAATTGCGGAGGCCCTTTTTTAACCTTTCAGATGATACTGGTCTTTTGAGGATGTAGATAGAGATTAAAATTATTTGACTCTAAAAGTGCTCGCTGCGTCACTGCCAGCCGCTGCCATGTCAGTATGAAAGGGCCCTACGTCCTATTCCAGGACATGGTCTACTGGTGTGACAAATTTTAATCAAATCTCTCAGCCGTTTAAGCGTGGTTCTCATCGAACACGGGAAGTTCGGGAAGTTCCTGCACCGAATTCGTGCGAAAGCGACGCCCGGGTGTCGCCACTGTGTGGACCGCCCGGAGGACACGGTGGAGCACACGGTGGAGGTGTGTCCCGCTTGGGAAGAGCAACGCCGTGTCCTCGTGGGGGCGATCGGTGGCGGCGATCTCTCGCGCCGGGCCTTGGTACAGGCCATGGTCCGGTGCGAGGAGGAGTGGCAGGCGGTCGCCTCCTTCTGCGAAGCAGTAATGCTAGCAAAGGAGGCGGCCGATCGCGTGAGGCAACGGCAACAGTCCTCACGCCCCAACCGCCGCCGGGATTCCGATCCCGATTTCCGGCCACCGTAGGCGCAGGCTTGCGGACGGCGAGCAATGGGTGGCTCGCCGGCCGACTGTCCGGTAACTGTCCGGACCAAGTCGTTGACGGCGCGTATTGTTCCACGCGCGCCTCAGGGTGATGCCAGCAAATCGTACGGGCCCAGCAGGGTCGAAGCCTACTGGGGCCATGGGTAGTGTGAAAACGAAACCCGGGGTCCTGGGACGAAGGCAACGAAGGAACAGGAGTGGGTTCTTAGTCAGTAAAAGTCTGACACTATCTCCCGCTCCACCCAAGGGCGAAATTTGTCATTAGATGATTTTCCCACCTTAAAAAAAAGCCGTTTAAGCGTGCCGGAGTAACAAACACCTACCTTTTCATGTTTCCTACGCGAGAGAAAACTAGTTAATTGTCATATACATCGCATTAGCAATTGATGGCGGCGGTTGGGTTCCGTATAGTGCATCAATATACGCTGTGAAATATTGATGCTGCTTTTTCTGTAGGAACCGGTAGAATGAGCGGTAAGTAGCCGCTACTGTTGACGCGGATATTGAATTACTTTTGTAGCGTGAATAAATTATGGATTACATGATTACCATATGAATAGATTTAGTTTAATATAAAACTATTTTCTGTTTTTTTTTTATGTTATTTTCAAAGTATTGTAAAAAAATATATTATACTACTAGTACTTTTCGTTTTTATTTTCGGTATTCCATTCGTCTTTTAGGCGAAAACTCATTTGAAGATTTCGTGTTCGTATCTTGTTTGGGTCACAAGTTTAGAGGTTTGAGGAACAGAGTGTAAACTCTCGCAAACCTCTGTTGAAAAGAGGATCCTTCAACCAGGCGGACGTCATATCTGCTCCGCGCAACTGCCCAATAAAACTTTTACGTTTCACATAGGCTTACATAGGCCTTATAAAACGTCAAAAGCTAGTGCAAGGTTCCAGTTGGTCGTTTCATATGGAGAAGAAGTGGGAAAGAAACTTCATGGTCCAATAGTTGATTTTGGGCTGTTGTAATGTTAGAATCGCGCGGAAAACGTGTTGTAGAATTTCGAATTTTATTTCCTATGCAGCGGCATAGATGTCGCTATAATAGCAAGTAATGCAGGGATTTAGCATATTTACTACTAAATTATATAAGTATTTTTCATTGTGTGTTAAGGAGTGGAATTTCCTGCTGAAGTCTGCGTTTCTCGATATCTACAATCTGGTGGTAGGATTACTAAGAATTATCGTCGACTAAGTTATCGATTACGGTCAAATATAGTGGACAAGTGTAGTCCAATAAATACATATTTTCAAAAAAGGAAAAATGGAAGGAAAATTAAAAAATAAAGAAAAAATCGACAGCCATTCTGTTCTTTCTGATGGGCTTTTAGCATATTAACAAGAGAAAAATAATTAAACAGTACGAAAGTATGTGATGTGAAAATCATTACTTAATCCTCAAATTATAATCTTAAATAAAGTTACACGCAAAAATTAATCATTTAAGAAAAGACCTAAGTATTTCAAATGTGTAAAACATAATTAAAATAGCAATTATTTGCTTCAGATCAGATAGCATTATTCACAGTTTTGTGTGAGAGATATAGACAATAGATTTAGTGGTAGATATATTTCTTTCAAAATGATTGCGATACGTTGAGCAAGGGTCGTAAACTTAGCTATGAGAAATATACAGGTCAGTTATTATTTCACTGAGTACAGGAATTAATTTAATTGTAAAAGGATTTACTATCTAATGTCGGGATTGTTCAAGAGAGGTAAACCACAAAGGGGAAGGAGCGGTGGTGGCCTAGTAGTGACAGCTCTACTTACGAGTTGTAGGTCTTGGGTTCAAACCCAGTCAAGTACATTGTGTAAAATTTTATCACCACTGCTCTCGAAACGGTAAAGGAAAATATCGAGTAGAAATAGGCATGTCCTATAATGAAAAAACCGGCCAAGTGCGGGTCGAACTCCCACACTGAGGGTCTGTAAGAACTTACCTATGAAAACAGTTCAATTTCTGAAAACAGTTTAATTCCGTTTTCTTTTGTGACGTAACAATAAATTTACAGTTTTCAGATTTTGCCTATACTTGTGCTATGAGACCTGGCTTCATGCTAAATTTCAGAATTTTATATCAAGGGGTACCCTATGAATTTAGATTCCCTTGAGAGTGTCTGAGTTTTTTGCGACATAAATGGCCGTATCTTTTTTTTCGTTAACTCAGAAGTTTAATTTTTCACAGCTTCAAGGGACCGCAGACTAGATTATAAGGTTTTAATTTAACTACGCAACATCTCCACTCCACAAAGGCTCTTGACAAACAGACAGACAAGCAGGCGGACAACAAAGTGATCCTATAAGGGTCCCGTTTTTTCCTTTTAAGGAACGGAACCCTGAAAATCGAAGATATGTGACATCCACCAATCCACACCGGGCCCGTGTGGTAGGTTACCATTCCCCCTCCTGGAGAGAAGGCGTGAATCCCAGCAGTGGGAACATTACAAGGCTGATTATATTATGCTACAAACGAGAAATTATTAAATTATCTAGAAGTGTTACATCCCTTCGATGTAACACTTCTAGGTAATTTAATATCAATGTGGGTTTTTGTAACTGGGATGGTAAAACTAGCTATGTTGTAGTATGAATAATGATTGCGATGAAGTAGCGGATTCGAAATAATTACTATGATTTGTTCTAAGTATTATGTACGTTGTGGGTAGTCATTGTTCGAAGGAATCACCGCGGCCCTGTACTTTAAAGGGCACCTGAAGGAACACACGTAGGTTTTAGTCAGTAAAAGTAAGACACTCCCAATGGCTCCACCCGGAGTGGAAGGAGTTGTTTGACGATTTCCAGAAAAAAAAAACCAGTTAAATGTGAAATGAGTGCCATTTTGTTGCAAATTATTGCACCTCATTGCAAACATACCAGGTAAGAGAGAATTTCCTAACAGAAGCACTTTTATTCACTTTGGACTCCTATTGACTCCATTCTATATTCTCATCTAAAATCCTAGGATTACATTCAATTTACGAAAATTCTTCGGCCTCATATACTTTTCACAGAAATCTATATATGTATATAAAAGAAAGTCGTGTTAGTTACACTGTTTATAACTCAAGAACGGCTGAACCGATTTGGCTGAAAATTGGTGAGGAGGTAGCTTAGAACCAGGAGACGGACATAGGGTACTTTTTAACGAGTAGGGTAGAGTAGGGTAGAGTAGGGTAGAGTAGGGTAGAGTAGGGTAGAGTAGGGTAGAGTAGGGTAGAGTAGGGTAGAGTAGGGAAGAGTAGGGTAGAGTAGGGTAGAGTAGGGTAGAGTAGGGTAATTTTTTTTTTTTACTAAATCCCGCTTTTGGGCAGAACAACGTCTGCCGGGACCGCTAGTATAATATAAAAAGCTCAGCTGACATTTGCTACAGTCTCATCCTTTCATCACGTATTGTGGCTCATTCATTGGATTTTTTTTCAATCCGTAGCCAATTACTCTTTGCAATAGTAAATACCAGATACAGCATAACAATATTATCAACTGAGTAACGAAATAGGTTACAAACGAAGAGGACAAAACACTTGTCGTAGCTTCGTAGTTAAAGGTGACGAAACGCGTTGATGTCTTTTGTTCGGTCACACGACGAGTGCAGCAACTTGTAAGCACACTTACTTTGCATTTATGAATCTTAAATGTTTGTTGAAATCTCTCGTCAAATAGTATTGTAGTATGTGCTTCATTGATTTGTGTAAGTCCGTATGTATTGGAAGTCGGACCACTAGACGTACGGCGTTGCGCCATCGGTACATGGTGAACAACCCACCCATACGTAAGAAGCGTTTTGGGAACACATTCATTGTGTGCACAGTTAAAGAGAATATCAGAAACCACAGATTCCCTGCCGGAGTCTGTGTTTTCTGATAGCTATAACCTAGGGGTCTTTAAGTCAAGAGTGAATAGATTACTTCTAGGGAAGCGTGCTCCATCGTCGGCCACAGCATCGCTTACCGAAGGTGGGATATTGCTCAAACGCGAGCTTCTACATAATAAAAATAAAAAAGTTATGTGCAATTATGCGAACTTGTTCTGCGCCTTATGTTTTCTGAATAGTTTTTGACTACTAAATGTTACACCATTGGGTTTGTATTACAGAATTAGTTGTTAAAAAAAATTGCAAATGATTGTATGCTATAATATATGCTCTTAGTGATGATTCAAGCAACTTAAAAATAAATTATTTTTTGGTTAGCTAATGAAATTTTTCTTATTCTAGGTTTATAATCAATAAAAACTGTTGTCAATATGTTTTTTTTTAATTTATGTAGCAGTAATGGACGATCAATTTAAATACAACTGACTGCCACTACAAATATTGAATTAAATAAGTGTGAATTAATACCTTTTTCATCCTTCCCGTGTAATATTAGTAAATATTACACTTGTGAAAATTGGTATGTGTATTTAATATCCAAAATATTACTTTCACACCTCAACAAATTATGTTGCAGTATGGAAATAAGAGTTTGGTAGTTCTAGTGGAATGATTTCTGACTTTCAAGCATTCAAAACCACTGGCAACCGCTATGTATTTTGAAATAAAATTGGCGTAGCGCATTAAGCTTTTTGTCTGTGTGTATGGTTGCACAAGTGTTGTTTTATTCATCTGTTATGGAGCGCGCGCGTCGAGTCTGCGCGTGCGACTGTTAACTTACACGCGTTTCCACTCCACATTTCAGTTTCAACATTAATAAAATAAGTAGCTGAGATTATATTGGATACCTCATTGATCTAATTGGCTTGAGTTCGATTCCAGGGTCGAGCAGTGTTATTGCAATAACCTCAGCGGAGTATAGATTGGTGCCTGGCATATGTACAATAGTGAGCCTATTGTTCAAGTTCCCCCATTTCATTTCACTTAAATACGCACACACGCAGAACTTGTTTCAGGTCCAGGTGTTTTGTGTTCGTGAGTTTGCATGTTTAAGACAAGAGTAATTCCTAGTGTGGAACAACATTTTCATTAGATAAAAGAATAAATAAGTGTAATGTGGGACCTACTATGGGTCATTTCGGTCTCACCTTTTGGGGCATACTGGCACAACGTTATGTTAAATTTATGCTAGAATAATAATGAATTAAGTATTTCTTAGGATGTAAATTATATTTTTCTGTTATAGGTCTCATAACTTTCTACTTAAAAATTGCAAGAATTAAAACATTATTATTACCTTTACATCGCTAATAACTTCATTTTAGTACAAAATAGGGTGCGTTTTGTAGATAAATAAAAATTGAATTAATCTTGATCACCATCACGAACTTATTACTCTCATCACATTACAGCAACATCTACTTTCAAAACCCATTCCATAACAATGCATGAAAAGTCATTCCACTGCGAATGCTTTGGTATGCGACCAATACAGACATTAGCTTCGAAGTGAAATCATAATTCACCACTACGAATGCAGATTGTTGAAACGTTCACGATTTTCCGTTCACCACTCAACTTGCACTCTGACGAATATGTCAGGCATTTGTTTTTGTCATTGTTTGCCAATTTGAGAACGTCCGCGGGAACTGTGTGACGTGTGTAATAGGACTTAGTTGCCAAGAATGTTGCCATAAAAACAATGCAAAGTGACTGTAATATATAAAGCGATGTTGTATAAATTCTCGTTTGTGAATAAATGCCATGTTTTTGCCGCATGAAATGCTCTTTCGTGAATTGTTCGAACGGAAGCCGGTATGCAATGGACACAGTTCGCTCCCCATGGGAACTGGCACATATCTTCTGGGAATTGGCGTCTTTTGAATTGTTTAGAACAGTTTTTGCGTTGTAATTATTGTTGTAACATAGTGTAGTGTTATGCTCTGTATTTCTGAAACATAAATTAGTGTGCATGATTAACTGAATGTCTTCTTGTGAGATTGTTTTGTTGACCCGGGAAGCCTAATCCTAGTGAGTGTACGAATTTTTTTCACAAATACCAGTCTTGATATTTACTATTTCGGACGTTTTTTTTCTATCGACAATCGATCAGTACAAAAAAAAAAGTGGCGGAGGTACCATATTTTACTAAAATAAAAGAAAATCAAGAAACAAAATTATCAAGCGTAAATACGATAAATTATTTTTATGTTTATAGTCATTATTAAATTAATTCAAATTCTTGATCAGATTTTCGGTTTTATTTTCAATTTAACGCTCCTTTAAGCTCTTGAAAATCACTCTTTAATGAGTCCCCCATTTTTTTTTTGGAATGTAAAGTCTTCAAAAAACTCTAGCTGCCCTGGGTAGAATGATAGGAAGTATAAGATTTTTACTGAATAAAACCCATCTACAGTTCTTCAGTAGCCCTTTACGTTTAAGCCTAATGAGCCTTCCTTATGAGGCTCATTATTTGGTAGCAGAAATAAATACTTAATATCATCTAGAGTATTATACAAACGTCCTCAGCTGTAGTACATTTAACCAGACACATCAACTAAGATGGGAACTGCTACTGACCTGCAGTTCCCATCTTATTTTCTGAACATTAAAACATTCAAACGAAAACTATTGTTGTGTTACCATTTAATCCGCGCACTGAGCAATAGTAATCACGTTCAAAATAATCTAGTATCTTCTGTGTATAATAGATTGCGTAAAAGTGTAGTTAGCGGGTTTCCACGGTTGTGTTGACAATGCGAGGTGGTGCAACGGTGGTGGTGATGTGGCTGAGTAGCTCAGTCGCACGCGCAGCCTTGCACTGTTAACTGCACATGCCTATAAACCTAAGAACATAGTGAACAGGGTACAGTACACCCAAGCCGTATCAATACTTGGTTACAGTATACCCAATACGCGTTTCGTAATAGACAAAAAAAGTGCTCGTTGTTTTGTTTTTCCTAGTGTTGTGTTATCGTGTGTTGGGTAACCTGATGTTATAGAATGCTGAGTGTTTGTTTGTTTTTACGTTTTTATGTGCTTGAATGTTGATCAACGAAAGGATTAATATTCGGTTCGGTTTATGTGCCTTTTATAAAATGCTAGCTGACCCTGCAAACGTTCTTCTGCCACATAAAGTTTCCAAGAAAAATTGCGGGTAAGGGTAGGAGGGTTAAAAATCACTTTCGACCTTTTCTCAGATCTACCAAAAACACATAAAAAATTCATAAAAATCAGTCAAGCCGTTTCGTTGGAGTTCTGTAATAAACACTGTGTCATGAGATTTTTATATATTCGATGTAATATTGTGTGTTACAAAGTAATGTTCAGTTTCATCTTACAAGCTTCTTGCGTAAACGATGGGCGGGCGCTTTTAGGGCGGGCGTTTATACCTTGTAACGCGAACTTGTACTCTTGGGCTCTTGAGAAAGTGAAATTCGATTGACGAAATGAGAGTCAAAAGTAGCCATTTGACGTTCGTTATCGCCAATTATGTAGAATGTTTTGGATTTTGGCAAAGCATGTTCGTCCTACGCTGATTAGGCTTTTTGACAATGACCGCTTATAGAATCTCAGTTTCTCTCTATTAATTGGAGGGTTATTAATAAACATCAATTAGGTACATCTTCGGTAACTTTGACCCATATTAATGCAACTACGCACTTATTTTTTATAAATGCTATCCCATACTAGGAATTTACTCCTGTATCGTGGATTTTTTTTGGTGGGAAAATCATCTTATGACATCCCCCGCTCTTGGGTGGAGCGCGAGATAGTGTCAGACTTTTACTGACTAAAAACCCACTCCTGTTCCTTCGTTGCCTTTCGTACCAGTGCCGAGTCTTCCTTTCAGAATCAGACCCTTGGCCCCAGAAGGCTTCGACCCTGATGGGCTAACATCTCCTTGAGGCGCGCGTGAAACAGTACGCGCCGTCGACGACTTGGGTTTGGTCCTCTGTATCGTGCGTGCGTTCACAAACATGTAAACTCACATACACAAGACACCCAGACCCAGAACCACTAACTTTAGTTCATACAAATATTTTTTTTCTTTGCGGGAATCGAACCCCAGCAACAAATCGTGCTCAACCACTGCGCCAACTGAGGCCTCTCAAAATTACTTTCAATAACAATTCATCATAGACTAGTTTACAAATAAAAATCATCACTGTTAATAAACAATACCTCTATTAATCATAGCTGTATTGGATTTCCTCAGTTTACTTAAAAATAGTAATAAAATAATATTTGCTTACAAGTCGTTGACCGTGAGTCGATTTCTCCTGAAACGCTATTATTAATGTACAATTAGTGTTAACGGTCAAGCGGCATGCTAATTGGACGTGTCACAGTTCAATGCTCTAATAACTCAGTGAATATCAATCAGTGCGCACTAATGATACACTACTCCGTGTGTCACCAACGTAGGCGCCAACATTGCGTAACGACACAACGATATATATGTGCATAACAGTTACTTATCGACTTTATTGACTTTTTTTATGAGTGGCGTCTCGTAGGCCAACCTTTGAGGTTGTGATCTCCTGAACTAGACTGGCATGTAATATCCTTAAGGGGCAACTCGACATACATTTTCACTGTTTTTCATACAACCGCTCTTACGCGATTATGACGTTATTACACATTTTTCATTAGATATTTTGGAAACACAGTATCTTATGGATATTATATAGGCTTCTATTGAAATTAATTTATAAATTTGTGTAAAACTAATCCAATAAAGACCTCTGAAAATCCGCTATTTTGAATGACTTTGACACTTCATAATTTACTGAAAAATTAAAAAAGTATAACAACACGTCCACAACTAGTTTATTCAATACTTAAGATTCTATCAATAACTATGCTACCAATTAAATCAGTCATGAACCATTGACCCTCTTTTACAAAGGAATTTTAGACATTTTAGCATTGGTAAGGTGGAACTGCACTTTTGACCCCTGACTGTACAAACATACAAACGTAGGAAGAAGACCTTGCACTGTAGCGCACTTTTCACTTTACCAAATGTGCAATAAGTAGCATTAAAAATCGCTGTTAATCAATTCATTCAAGTCAATTAACATGTCTATTGATTTCGGTAAAGACACACGTTGTTTAATTTCTAATTAGGCGCATTGTTCACAGTGATAATGCATTGTTAGGCGTAGCACACACGACCGCGGTGCGCGCTCGCTCGTGACGACTTTACAGTACGAATACCGCTACGCATTATGGGCTATTTGACGCCTAGCGTACTCTTCGAATCAGCCCGTTAAAGACAATAAACCTGTCATTACTGACTCTTACTACACAATTTAACATTTGTTTTGCAATAAGCTTTGTAGTGAGTGTGTGCTTGAGTGTGGGTTGGTTGGCACATTTTCTTTTGTTTTTTTTTCGCAGTCTTTGATTTCAACTCATGGATTTAATAAACAACTAAATTTTGAATATTTTTATTTTATAGAAAAGGATCAACTAAGAGTTATGCGACATTAAAAACATCTGTCTATATAAATAGAATAAATAGCTGTTCGTTAGTCTCGCTAAAACTCAAAAACGGCTGCACCGATTTGGATAATTTTAGTCTTGAAATATTCGAGGTAGTTCAGGGAAGGTTTAGTTATACGGTGAGAAAAAAAGAAAAAAAAACCGAATACAAAGCCTCTCTCCTCAAGCCTCTCTAATTAAAATGTCATTATAAAATGAAGTATGCTGTTCTGATAATGCCAGTAGATGGCGTTATACTTACTATTAGGTGGTACAAAGTTCGCCGGGCCAGCTAGTAATAACACAAATATGTTAAATAATTATGTAGCCCATAGCGTTGTTCATGGATTAGCAGTGACGAGTAGACTTTAAATTGAAAGGGCAAAAAATGTGTGCATGACAATTATATCACTTCACTAACATAAATAAATACCAAAACAAAAAAAGTTAAGTTCGAGTATTAAAAAAAACTTAATTATAAAACTAATATAATGCGTTTCAAATAAGAATAGGCTCGATTGCCATGTTGTGACGTCACGTCATACTGTCAAATCGCAAGAAATTGGGCGACATTGAAGAACTCAGAGATGAGCAAAATTGAAGAACTGGATTCTGATTAAACTATTTTCGTTCACAGTTCGTAAATAAATTAAATTTTAAAAATTTCTTGTTTTGCATAACATAATAATTCTTTGATTTGACAGTATGACGTGACGTCACAACATGGCAATCGATCCTATTCTTATTTGGAACGCATTGTACTAAATATTATTATTAATCAAAGTACCCAAGTGTCTCATACAAGAGGCTCCGAAACTTTTTTATGGAGCATGTAAATATGTGAATATGTTCAAATTCATTATTGTATAATGTTGCCATTCACCGAATCGGTGAACGTTAGCCAGTATTAGATCAGCAGGTATCTGTTGCTAGTAGTGTTGCAAAATAAAAAAAAATAAAAAACTTGGCAAGTGCGAGTCGGACTCGCGCACTGTTCAGGATTCTATGTCAACGGGAAGTAAGTACCGTATGAATTTTGATTCCCTTGATGAGAGTGTCGAAATACACGTTTTATGCGACATAAACTGCCGTAACTTTTGTTTTCGTTAACTCAAATGATTTGATTTTTTTACAGCTTCAAGTGACCGCAGACCTGAGTATATGGTTTTGTTTTCAACTCGATACCTCCACGCGTTCACAAGATAAAAGGTCTTGACAGACAGACGGACGGACAACAAAGTGATCCTGTACGGGTTCCGCTTTTTTCTTTTGAGATACGGAACCAAAAAATAATAATTGATTGAGAAACATTTTAACACAAAAATTGAGGATTGTAGTCCAAAAAGCATTAGATGCCACTTCAAAAATATTCAGCGAAAATAATTTTAACTAAAGTTGTATAATTAGTTCTTAGCTAGCTTCTTACGTACTGTTTTATGATTCAGAAACTACTTAGCTTGAAAAGGTTTATTGTGTGCTAAGTAAAGTCCTAAAGTCTAAAATACAACTACACAACAGGTTTGAAAGATTATGCTGCCACACTTAACTACCTAAGCTTTTTACAACAACACTTAAACTTTGGCCATTCATTAGTTTCTTTGGCACTTCAAATGCAACCTAACACTAGAATGCAGCGCAGATAATACACCTCTACCTATGCATTATCTGTGTTACTGTAAAACACCAAAAACATTTTGTTGACAAACTCGTAAAATGCATGAATGCGTCTTTGGAAAACTTGATTGCAGCTGAATTCATACCTCTACACTAAACATGTAAATAAAATTGAAGTGTCTGTTTCTATTGTCAATTTTTTTTTTCTTATATTTATAATTTTGTTTTGCCTGTTTGTTTTGGATAATCTCCGCAACGGCTGGACCAATTTTGATGGGATTTTCAATGGCGAGTAGCTGATTACAAGGAGTAACTTAACAACTTTTCACTATCCCGCGGGAATGACGAAATACATCTTCGAAAAGGTTGAACTGGAAAAAACTTAAAATTGACGGGACTAGCATAGTGTTATAACTGCGTATTATTTTCCCGCGGGGACAGCACTTATGCTCATCGTGCTGTCTTAAAAAGAAAATCTCAAAATTGGAATATATCCTTCCAGCTGGAAACTAAACGTATTTGTTTGTTTCTTGACTGACTTCACACTACCCATGGCCCCATAGGCTTCGACCCTTCTGGGCCCCTATGATTTGCTGACATCTCCTTGAAGCGCGCGTGGAACAGTACGCGCCGTCGACGACTTGGGCTCGGTCCGGAAAGTTACCGGACGGTCGGATGGCGAGCCACCCATTGCTCGCCGTCCGCAAGCCCGCGCCTACGGTGGCCGGAAATCGGGATCGGAATCCCGACGGCGGTTGGGGCGTGAGGACCGTTGCCTCACGCGATCGGCCGCTTCTTTTGCTAGCATTACTGCTTCGCAGAAGGAGGCCATGGCCTGTACCAAGGCCCGGCGCGAGAGATCGAATATTGATCGCCGATCGCCCCCACGAGGACACGGCGTTGCTCTGCCCAAGCGGGGCACACCTCCACCGTATGCTCCACCGTGTCAAATAATATAGGTAGCATTTTGTTGTATTACACGAAGTATACTTACTACAAATGTTTAATTATATAAGCTGTACGTTGCCCATTGTTTAGTTAGTATGTACTTCTTACTCATACAGAGATATTATAATGGTTTTCATTAAACACAATGTTCCTAATTGAATTTAATAAATGATGAATGGAATTGAATGCGGCGTCTTACTAATCATCTTCGTCTGATTCAACGCAGCCTCCTCGATGAGTTAATCTTAAACAGTAGGTTTAGAAAACAAACCGCTGCGGCATTGAGGCTCAATGGAACTCTATTGTTTTTTTATCTCTACATTCATGGGCATGAAATATTTATATTATGCTGTTATGATTGCGTTTGCGAACGGTACAAATCGTTCTTTTTCTATCCACAATTCTTCTCAGGTCATCAGATAAATCAGATCTTCACCTCGACATTTAGGGAAATTCGTACTTACTACATCTAATATCCAATCACAGTTTTTTCTCAAACTCGTATTACCAAATCACAGTTCAAAGTAACTATCGAATGCGAACAAAGGAATGAACTTTATGATATTGGAATTCTCAATGGTGTATAGGGTTAGGTCACAGATACAAAGATAAAATATCATGAGACGATCCGGCGAACTTCAAGTTGGGTTTATATTATAGTAATAATAGCTTACGAAACCTGCCTACACATAGATCAAGGACTAGGTTCGTCATTACTGATGTTACAATGCGAACGATTATATGAATTGTAGGGTCTTGTCTTCCATAATTATATAAGTGGTAATGGAATTTACATTTCGATAAATATTTTATTTGCTTGATCATTGCGCTGACGCTTATGTTTCCTCTCACTGCTGATCACTGATGGATATTTTAACTGAGATATCAATCTAGACATAATTTTTAGGGAAAAAAAAATGGAACCCTTATAGGATCACTTTGTTGTCCGCCCATCTGTCTGTCAAGATCCTTTATCTCGGAAACACGTAGAGGCATCGTGTTGAAATTATAACCATATACTCAAGTCTGAGGTTTCTCAAAGCTGTGAAAAAATCAAATTTCTAAGTTTATGCCTCAAAAACGTATATTAAACTGTACTTTCCCGTTGACTCAGAATCCTGAAATTTTGCATAAAGCAAGGTCTTATAGCACAGGTATAGTAATAAATCTGAAAACTGTAAATTTAATGTTACGTCATAACAATATTTTTTTTGCGATTCGGAAAAAGTTCGAGACTCCATTCGAGAATTGAACTGTTGACATAGGTAAGTTTGTACGGAACCCTCAGGGTGCGAGTCTTACTCGCACTTGCCCAGTTTTTAATCAATTTGCAGCGGGTACTTATCGGACATTTCGTAACTATACGATGTGAAACGTGAGTCAAAGCGCACTGACTTTAATGCCTCGTCCGATGCACTGCAAAGGATCGTTTGTGTAATTAAGTAATCTTTTAGTCTGTCATTCGTTTTCTTTGCAAGTCCTTAAACAAAGCAACATGCGTATAAACGCTAAAAATATTTTCGCGTGTAATTTATCTTTTTACGCCATTACAATTGGTAACTCGAGTGTGGGAGCTGTATTATAGCGAGCAGTTTTTCGTATACTAGGTATACTTGCTTTGGTAACAGTACAGTCAATTGAATTTATATGTAACTGCTGAAAGTTATCTTATTCTCCAATAAATTGTTGGAGCTGTGCGTAGATTTAAGTGCATGTGAGGTAGCGGCAACTAACCTGAAGATGATAGATTGCGCAGGAGATGTAGCAACATGCTTCACAAATTCACAAATACAGTTAGCTTCCATTTCACTTTATATAACGTCTTCTAATGAAGAGGAGAAACCATTTCTCTGGTATGCATCAGGAAACTAGTCTTGTAATAGATGAACCGAGTTATCAGTGCATCTATACCATTAACGGCACATCAGTTGCATAAAATACTGGCGCAGTTGCACAATCGCAGCAATTCACTCTCGTTGCGTGTCTGTGGCCGCCATTGTCGCGCACGCGCTTTACTGAGAACGTTCCCGCGTAAAGGGGGCAAAAAGCGCGGGAACTGCGCCCAAACAATAATGGCCGACATAACGCTACGAATGTTATCTGTCGGAATGTACTTACTTGACGTTTACAACATAGCGAATGTTCTCATTGCTCGTTTCAATGCAGCAGCTCATTACTACGTAATGTAGGTGTCCGCTAAATGAAACAGTTTATAAAATAGAATTGCCGAAACGGATTTGGATCAGTGAACACAGGCTCACTTAAAAACTTAAACACGAAGATCACAACCAAAATATTTGTAGAAAACACGATATTGATTCACTTATTTCAGTTGACAAACAATAAGTAACAGAATACTCTTCGTCCGGCCATTATCTGAAATTCTGTATAATTGATGCATATTTTACAGCTAAAGAATTCTACTGTTTCGCCAAACACAACAAACAAACAATCAGCATTAGTAATAAGTGACTTCATTCAAGCTCAGTAGTTTCAGTGTCATCGTCAGCTTAACACACATTTTGTTGCGAACAATTCAGGTGCAGAAAGGCGCAGTGTTATGTAGTAAGGCTATTTATTTTATAGAACGTCCATTTACCGTCAAAGTTTATCATTTTGCAAGTGAAGTGTAGAGACCATGATTGTTCAAAGTGAATAACACTTATTATAAGTTCCAACAAACAGTGATGGACTATTGTTAAACATGGTAAACGGGAACTACGTGCTGTACGGAGACAGACCCTCCTCTGAGTCAGAGATAGTCGACGACCATGTTCATTCGCGATCACACGACCGCAAAAACAAACGCAAAGCGAACAGGACAGCGAATGAACTGCAGCATTCATTGAACTTGGCTCAGTTGGACAACGAGACCGATTCAGTGAAATATGAAAAGAAAATAAACGAGCCAAGGTTGCTGCGCTACGTGCCCACTTCGGAAGTGAAAGAAAACTTTGTTACTGAAAAGTTTGAAACTTACGATTTAAAACCGACAGAAGAACGACCGAGACGATACGCGTTCACGAAAAAGCCAAAGAATCCGGCAGACGGGTCTGTGAACTACGCGTACTCCCGCTCCAGCAGCAGCTGTAGCTCGCCCAACGGCAACCTGCCCACCATCTCCGAGCACGGCGAGCAGTACGGCACGTACCGCGTGCGCGCCCTGCCCAACATGCCCAACTTGTCCAGCATGCCCAACATGCCCAACCCGACCGTTAACGATCTCATCCCCGGCTACGACACCAAGCTGGACAAATATTTCTCCAAACCCAGGGATGTAAAGCCATTCTCTGCCAAGGTAGGGTACAACGTAAGTCTTATTAAGTGCTTATTAAAAATAACTTTTAATATATTAAAAACGCTTCAATGTTTATTTAATTTTAAAGTGATTAACATTAATAATGTAAAAGTTAATTTATGTACTGTGAAATTCTTTCATGCCGTTAATATAAATGCAAATAACAAATTTATCTTTTGTCAGTGGTTAAGAATGCGTGATTACATAATAGAATCATTATGTAAATGTATTCTATCTCAATTATTTATTAAAGGTAACTTTATATTTTCAGTTCGTGTCATGTGCTGATCACGAACCAATAATAAAAGAATCGATATCAATCTCTATTGACATTAATATTTATATCCGTGTATTACATTCTTCTAAACATGACTTTATAAATAAATTAAAATTATATTCGTTAAAAATAAATAATTAAAAGTGAAATGTGTATAATATTAGCTGATCGGCTAATAAAATGATAATCTCTAGAGATTATCTGGAAAACAGAATATCTTTAGTAAAGTTCCTAGTGCAGATTTATGTCTATATTATGATTTCTATATTTTTAATTGGATTGCTGTGATTATGTAAATAGTGTTTGATTAAGCCACAAATTAAACTCGCGCTTGTGTTATGATGGTATTGAATTTATTTTTGCAGAAAGCTACAAACTAATAAGAAAGTTAAAATTGTTACGTGGTCAGGGAAAAAATAACATACATAAACATCTAGTTACAAATTGTGTTAAATAAGAGTAAGTAGACATAATCATAAATAATAACTATTAAGTAGTTTAGAATTATGATTATCTCTGATTCTTCAGCTAATATCATGTTTTTATCTCCAAAATATGTGATACTAGCTGCCCCCCGTGATTTCACCCGCGTCTTTGGTTACTGCCCCGCTCCTACTGGTCATAGCATTTCTCGATAAATGGGCTAATCAACACTAAAATATTTTTTCAATTTGAGCCAGTAGTTCTTGAGATTAGTGCGTTCAAAAAACAAGCAGTCTTCAGCTTTATAATATCAATACTAGCGACTCACCCCACCTTCTCGGCTTTTGTCTACTATAATATGCATGTACTATACGCCTAAACCTTTATCATGAATCATTCTGTCTATTGGTGAAAACCTCGTAATCCGCTCAGCAGTTTTTGAGTTAATCGCAAACATACACAGACAGACGCTGTGACGTATTTTGTTTAATAATACCTATGTAAGGATAAGTAAATAATTATAGAAGTATAGATTATGACACCAGTAGAGATCCAGAAAAATATTCGCACGTTTGTGTACTAAAAACTTTTCAAAAGTTTTCCACTTTTTAAACAGTCAGTTACAAATGAGTAAATTGTGATGGAAACTGCAGACCCAGCCAAAATATCATGCCTTAATTCAATTTTAAAGCAATATATTCAAACGTGAGGTTTTCACATCCGCAATAATTATATACATATGCAAAAAGGTAGATGTAGTAACAGCTTAGCCGGTTAATTAAACTATCTCATATACCGGCTTTTAATGTTGTCTAAGTACGAAACACGACATTTTATAGGAGGGTTGGTAATAAACTAATTATGATAGCAGTATCTTGTCTGGCTGAAATTGGAACATACGAGTATGTGGTTGGTACGTTTATTTTCCACAACGTAACACTAGGACTTAAAGACTTCCGTGTCGAGGTAGTAACTAAACTGCTCTTACTGAATTAATTTATAATACTGCAGCTACAAATCACGATTCTGATTTATGATATAATGGAAACGAAGATACTTTTACCGATCTTTAATTTGTGATAGTTTTGCAAATATTAACATAAATCAAAACTGTATGATGCCATAATTTATTATTAAAAATAATCATAATATTTACTGAGCAACAAAGTAAAAACATGTATACAAAATTGCTAATAAGCTACTTATATATAACAACTAAATAATACAATCAATTGTGTCTAACAGTTAGCCTCTGCTGCCGAACAAGGTTTATTATGGCCTGTACTTGTATTTCAGCAAGCAGCGCCTAAAGCCCTCGAGTAAGGTAAACTTATTGATTGTAAATAATTTAATCAGTGCTGCTAATGTTACAGAAAATAGCACGGCTGACGCAGTGATTGAGAGATTGGTTGCTGTGCTCATGTCACGGGTTCTATTCCCGCATGCACGGAACAAATATTTGTATGGCGTAACGGTAGTTGTTCCTGGTCTGGCTGTCTCGTATATGTTAGTTTACATGTTTGTGACCCCACCCTCGGCACAGGAGTAATTCCTAAAAAAGGAGTTACAGGAACAGACTAAATCAGAGGCGTAAAGATGGCTACCGTTTTTATGCTCGCTAGTTGGTGCCACTGACGAGTTAAAGTTGTTATTACGTGCACACAAACAAAGTTTAAATTAAAATATTTCTAATGCCATAAAAGTACTTCGCATTATATATATTTTGTTTTTATAAATATGAGGACGTAAATTTCCAAAAGACCAAAACTTTTATAACAGTGTTTGGTAGAACCTTATTATAATCTACCATAATTAATCAATGACATTATCGTTCTATATTCACAACAATAAAAATAAAAAGTTTAAATAAACTCGCGTTAAGCCCAAAAACAGTGTTGTTTGACTTTTCCAATACCTCGCTTTATATTAGCGCCTCTAGCGGCAAATTCAAATGTATAATATGATAGTAAAGTAAAGGCTCAGCTGGCTGCCAAAAAGTTGGGAATCCTAGCAAAAGTGAGACAGTACATCATGTCGGAACAGCTGCTCAAACTTTATCAAGCACAAATTCGATAGTGTATGGAGTACAGATACTAGATTGATGCGCTGGCGGTAATTGAGAAACGAGCCGAGAGGATCAGAGGTGATGAATGATGCACTCGTCGAGTCAAAGCTTCAAAGTCTTGAGCAGATACACTGGGTTGCTAGCCTCTCGGTTTTCTATCGGTTTCATTTCGGGGAGTGTGCGTCGAAATGCATAACTTAATTGCCCAGTGCGGGTTGGTGAATGTCACATGTCTTCGAATTTCTACTTCTAGGACATGCCGATTTCCTCACGATGTTTTCCTTCACCGTTTTTTCAAGTAATGCGCCTGGCTGGGTTTGAACCCGTGACCTTCAACTCGTAAGTCGGGTTCATTACTATTATCACCACTATTCACCATGGACGCACCATCGGTACAAGTTATATGGTGGACATCCCACCCATACGTTGAAAATGATTTGGGAACACATTCATTGTCTACCGGAATCTGTGTTTCCTCGTCGCTATAAACTGGGGGTCTTAAAGTCGAGGGTGAACCGATTACTTCTTGACAAGCTCCTTCATCGATTGTTACAGAAATGATTATTGTAACTTTAAACGTATTTTAGATAGAGAGTTGACTTTCGTATTTCAGACAGCGTTATCTATCTAGGTTATCAAAAAGAGGACAAAAAAAAAAATAATTAACTTTTTCTTGAGATATCCGTGAGTTTGAAATTTACCAGCAAATGCGACCTATTTTCCAACATGATTACCGCTTAAATCACGATAAAATCATAAAAGCGAATCAACTGATTCATCGCTGCAATCTCGTTGTTATTTAACAGCTTACAAAGTTGTCGATTTGTTAATAACTTCTCCGAATAAAGTCTCGCAACAATAAGCAATTATAGAAGTTTAACGATGTTACAAAAACGCAGACATGACGTTTATACAGCCATCAGGCTATGAGGCGTTTATTTACTGTCAAGGAAAATGATTATAAAAAGAAAAAACTATATTAAACAATTATGAATCGTACTGCAATGGACTCAATTGAATTGTAGGTTTATTTTCTTATTGTTCTCATAGAACGATGATATAGTTTGCTCGCATCACTGAGCAATAGAATGCGGGTCAGTGATAAATGATAAACAATACTTATGTACATAAATTTTTAAAACAATTTAATCTAGATGAGGGCGCTGTTTCCTAGCTGGCTACCCTGAGAAGAAAGACCGAAACAAACTCATAGAAACTCAGAGGTTTTTTTAATCTATAATACACAGTAAACACGAAATGGTCAAATCAACGGAGAACCTTGTTGGTTAATGTCCGAGGTGGTCTTTTTATAATAGGACCACCAGCGCTGTAACTAATCTTTTATCCCCCGCGTGCAAACTTTTATATCTGCCTTCTTATTTTTTTTAAATTGTGTGAAATTATTCGTTTCGAACAACATGTAAAAATAATAATAATATTTATTCTAAATTCTTTACCGGATAAATTAATACATTCTTAAATATAAATCATAATTCTGAGTATTACGTGCCTGAACTATCAAAACCTGTGTTTCAGGCGAGAAAACCTAAAAAAAAAAAATCAAAAGTATGTAAAAATCTGTAATGTACCTAGACAAGTTATCTTATACTATTATAATATTACCCAAGTTTTAAGCTTTGATTTGATTTGAAAAAAAAATACCGTTTTTGTGATCTTCGTAACTCAAATCGAGAATTGAACTGTTTTCATAAGTAAGTTAGGTGTACGGAACCCTCAGTGCGCGAGCCCGACTCGCACTTGCTCGGTTTTTTTAGTAGTATAACCAATATATATACATACTTATTGTAATACACCTACTTAATGAACTACTAACTAAAAAAACTACCACTAAACTGTACAACTGAACTACATAAATAAATAATATAACTTAATGGGCATATAATGCAAACTGAAAATAATAACATATTACAAACGGGTACAAAAAATATCATTGGGTGTAAAAAAAACTCCTCATCTCATAACCAAAGGGCTGGCTTGTTCTATGTCCAAAGAATTAGCATTGCCATTAAATGTGGCAATACTGCCAGTCGGTCGGACACAGATGATGAGCGATGTGGAGGAGTACTCGGACGTTAGAATATGTTGATATATACAATATATGTGCGTAGTTAGGCTTAGAATAAATATAATTAATTAATATTTTAGTTTTAATTATTAGTATACGTGTTTATTATTAACTAATTAAATAATTACTAACTAATAATATGCAAATGCTATGCATACAGCCGTAAAATTAAGAGTTTTAAATTGCTCTATTGCTTGACATTAAATTATATTAAATGTTTAACTTTATAGCATTAATTTGGTTTAGGTAATTTAAAATAAAGCCCGGTAGCAGTGTTGCATACATTTTGAGTGAACATCGCGATGGAATATCAATAAATGAAACTGTTCGTGCTGCGGACAGTTAATATGTGATTTGTATGGATTAAGAAGATACGGCTCCGCGGGAGCCCTGATATTACACGAAGATTCCATTCAAGATTATAATGGTTACCAATATTAATTTTATTTATAGCCCATTCGAATTTGATATTTAGAATATTATTTCCTAACGCATTTTGCATTTATAATAATGATTTGTGCATAACTCAATCAAAATGCAACTTTCTTCTATAAGCAAAAATCCAGTTTTAATAATGCCCACAGTTAATTTTTTTGGTCATAAATAAAAAAATTAACATTATCGATAAATCACAATCGAATTAGAATCGATTAGGGAAATTTAAATAGCGCCCACGTGCCTGTCACTTCTTTATGGTGATAATGTGGGACAGTTTAGCCCGTGGCCTATTAATATGAGAGTAATCTCATTAACATTAACACTTCCAATAGTTCTTAATTTTCCATATATGTATACCTTATAAATACAAATATCTGGATTATGTAACCTTTCGAAATTATAAGCATAATCAGCCTTGTGTTCCTACTGCTGGGACTCAGGCCTCCTGTCTAGGATTACAGTCCACTTCCCCGGACCGTAATGCACCACACGGGACCAGTGGGGATTTGTGGATATCACAAGTATTCGAATTTTCAATTTTAGGACACAAAACATAATACTTAGAATATTAAAATGATAAAATAAAGAGCTGTTGAGACCCTCAAACATCGTAAATACTGTAACATTATTGGTAATTAAAGAAATGTCTTACCGACTGATCGACACTTTGGTGGCTAGTTCTTTGCCCAAAGAATTAGCATTGCCATTCAACGTGGCAATGCTGCCAGTCTTCAGGGCAAATTTACAGATGACAGCGATGTGGAGGAGTACTTCGACGCCTGAGTGTATTTTAATTATGATTTTTTATATAATACGTGTGTAGTTAGGTTTAATATTTAGGTTTCTTATATACATATTTTGTCAATAGAATAGTTATTTATTATTACTACCCCTCGAACCACCCTAGAGCGAGAAAAATCATTTTCCCACCACAAAAAAAAAAAAACAAAAGTAAAAAGAGTGTTCAATGTCACACGTGAGTTAAATTTGTCTCAAGACTCACAATGAAATCGTCCCTTGCATAAATTATGTCAAGCTTTAGTCGGTAGGTACTTAATAAAAGTTATATAGGCATGCGCCAGACGGGCGGCAGCTTTCTTCAAAATAAATGACATAATAAAAATTTTATTCGACCATCACGTAACCTTACTGAGACGAACGCATTATGTGTTTTGTCTTGAATAAATATGGTTGATCTAGCTAAAGCGTGGGTGTATCAACTTGTATATTTACACATAAAACTATTCGATTTTATTACTCATCTTGTTATCCTGGAATTCGGGCAGCTATTAAGACATTAATATTAATAACAGAACGAATGTATAATCTAACGATTCAGCGAATTTTTTCTGCTCAAACTATCGGACAAATATCAATTGCTATATAAGGAATTTTTAGAAATCTTTTATTTCTTACTTTTCTCTTCAGCTAAGTTCTTTAAGAATTACTTTAGACATTTAAATTAATTTGCTTAATCTTATGTTTTGAGAGGAACAGACCGAATAAGATTTTATAATAGTTTCCATATGTCTTCGCCCACTTTCTGTGTGTTAACCTTATTATTGAAAGCTTCTCTTATGTGCGTCATCAGCCCCCCTAGCCAAGTTACAACCGTTTCGTTTCAATTCTCTTTTCGTTGATCGCTTCGAGTTGGCCACGCCTCTTATTCCTTTGTTCTGACCACGTGACTGAGCGTTGAGATGACTTCAGAACAAAAAAATCGGAGGCGTGGCCTACCTGAGGCGATCGACGAAAAGAGAATCGAAACGAAACGGTTGTAACTTGGCTAGGGGGGCTGGTCATTAAAATAATCTAGCAAAAATCTACTGGGTTAAATAAACCTAGCGAAAACAGCAGTCGTAGTCCGATTGACGGCTAACAGTTTCTCTATGGAATATTGGTTTTAAATTCAAAATTTGCTTAAGACATTATGATATAATTATACTCGTATCTCAATATGAAAGTAAAATCTACACTGATACATTTATAGAAGCAAAGATTGTAATGAATAAGTCCTCATATCGTTACGCATCAACATGTTCCTATTTATTAAGGGTACTGGTATACCTTTACGATATTACGACTTACAATTCGAAATCGTGTCTTCACCTACAAGACTTTTATTGTAATGGACAGGGCAGATCGCGCATTTTTAATTCTTCATTAAAAATGCCATGTACTCGCGTAACAGAAACTTTTGGCATGCCCTATCTTTACTGTTTAAATCTATGACTTAAGTGCTCTTTTAACTTGGTCTGTTTACTGACGATATTTGTCCTTTGTCCTCAGGGCTCTCATCCCGACAGTCTGTACCGCGTGTCAGCGGACAGCGGCGCAGGCGCGGGCAAGGTGACGCGGATGCTGCGCGTGATCCGATGGCCGGTCGCGCTTATCCTCGTGTGTGTCGCCCTCGCCGTGTTCGTCTACTTCCTCATGCCTGGTGAGTACGATGGATTAGGAATCTCTTGTTTATCGGATACGAACACGACATCATTTCGGCAAATTACGAGGAACATTTCGTGATAAAAGCATTCTATCTAGGTCATAATATACCCGTCGGCTCATTCGAATACGTTAAAAAGTTATTTGAATTAACAGCCCATCCACCTGAGAAAAATATCAAGAATTGAATTTTTGAAGTTTAGTAAACCATAAAACTGATTTTCTCGTATAGATTGTCTTTAAGTCATTGTACTAAGAGCTTTTTCACACCACCTGCTTTAAAATGTCAAATTATAAGCAATGCAAACCTAACCTAATGTAAATAATTATTTTTAAATACACTTACTCGAAAACCCGCTCTTATCCCACCGCTTTTAGGCACGCAATAGACTGTTTTCTGCACTAGTGCAGAAAAGTGCTCTCCCACACCACAATGTTATTGCATTTTGCCCTCGGCTCCATAACACACTCGCCTACGGCTCGTGCGAATTCCGCCTCGGTCGCAATGACAAACTTTCTGCACTTGTATCAAAATGTACTAATCAGCTACTGCCGGCTGTAGTCAAAAAATAATATTGTTTTAAATTCTAGTTTAGTAGTATTGTAATAAAGTAATTCATACGATACGATTGGCAGTAATATTGATAAATAATAAATACTTACCATATATCATGGTGAGGTTCTGAAGACTGGAATCTATTTGGATTCTAATTTTTTGAACGTCAGAAGGTTAAAAATAAGCCTACCTACGACATATGTCGGCAAAACAGAGAGGTTTGGAAGGTGATGAGAGGGGCCTTTGCCCAACAGTGGGACACAATGTAAGAAGGATAAGAAAAAAATGTTTATAAGAATGCCTACATGTAGATAGTACCGACCTTAGGTACAAATGTTTCTTCTTCACGAATCTAGTTTTACTCTACAAGCAGCTACATCAAAATACAATCTCAGTTGTGGGTCGTCAGAAGCAGAATAATTTTAAGGGAAAGTTATACAAATAAAGAAAGCATAACTCATTTATTTATTTATTGAGACTTCATGTACAGTAGTGGTATATTAGGTGGATTTAATGCAACAAGCCGCTTTTAACCGACTTCAAAAAAAAGGAAAAGGTTATCAATTCGGTTGTATTTTTTATTTATTATTTGTTACCTCAGAACTCCGTCGTTTATGGACCGATTTGCAAAATATTTTTTCTTCTTAGAGGGCATGCGTTCCGCTTGATGCCATTTTTTAAAAGTTATTTTAATCCTTTTAGTGTTTTTTTTTTTTGTAAAAAGTTTTTCTCTACCAGTCAACCTTTGGGTTAAAAAAGACATTGTGGTAGATGTGCACAATTAATAAATAGTAATAGATATTTGAAATATAATGAAGTATCATAAAGATTAGGTAGTTAGTTAGGCACTTGTAATAATAAAAGACGATATATTTTACAATAATAAACGAATAAATACTATAACTACATTAACGAATCATTATATTAAAATTAACACAGATTAGGAATAAATGTGACGGAGACTAAGGCAAATTAACAGAAATTTCGAATTTTATGCTTGTAGGAAAATTTATTCTATTTTTATTGATGTCAAAACTTATCTCGAACTACATAAAAGCGTTGACATTTTTTTATTAACGACTGTTAAAATTGTTATCACAAAGTTCTATCTTTTTGTTACAAATAAAATACACCTTTTTGTAAATTACCGCCTTTCTATACCTTTCACCCGTTTACCTATTTATAATCTCGTGCAATTCTCCTCTTACCGTTCTCGTTTGATACTATCTGTGTGATTCATTCGCTTTACGTTTTTATTTTGTACGACAAACATAAAGCTCAAGCTTACACACTACGCAAAAGGTTAAAACCAATTAATAGTGCAAATGACACAACATTTTACATTCAACAGTTTTTAGACAATCGTAATCCATAGTTATCAAAATTGTTTACAACCATAAATGGATTAGAGCCCCGATTAGCTGTACTTATTCTATGAGTATGTACGTATATGGTTTTCACAAGGCTTTGTTGGATTGGTCACGTTGGAACTTTCAATTTCCGAAACAGAATGCCCCAATATCTGCAGCTTTGCATCATACCGGGCATATTTGTATCGTGGGTCTCGCTCGTAAGCAGTTATTGACACCATTGTTGTTAAGCAGTATCAACTGCATGTGAGAACTTGTCTCACAACTAAATCAGTTATGTTTATGGACGAGGGACACTTCCGAACGGTCCGCGGACCATTCTAAAACAATTTATATTTAACAACAGTTTTATTATGACAATGATTGTTATGATTTCCGTTGAGGGACCGAAAGTTGTGTTCTGTTATCTCTTATGTTTATCTCTTTTACGGGACATTAAAACAATATGGATATCAAGTGTATTGACAGGCGCGTGTGAACTCACATTGGAATGTAAAAAAGATGCATAATTATCAGCTCTTAATTAAACGCTTTCAGTATTAATTAAGTTAATGGTCGCAATTAACTTAAAACGTATTTGATGTGGCTACGATTTTGACCGAGCTAGTAAAATAAGGTTATATTGTAGATCAGGTATACAAACATAACTAACGTATCTTGAGTTGATTTTTGACATAATGTCGATTATATCAGACGCTATTCAACATTCTTGATGGAAAGTCGTTTTTATAATGTGATAGAATGTGTTCAAGATTTGGGCGGAGATGCGCTGGCAGTGTCAGAGGTTAAGTCTACACGTAATAGACACTCGCATAGAAAAGCTTCGACAACACCGAATGAGTAATAAATAGCTGTGTTATATCAACGTCACAACGACGTGTTTGACATAAACTATACAGACACACAATTTTTTATTGACATTCTTACTCAGATGTACCGACACGTAATAGATTTTTATTACTCTAATCACCTAATAAATATGATTGGATTCTAGTTGACTAGACTGTTTTTATTGACAAATCTGTCATAACTTACTCAATCTAAAACTATTTCTGATACCTTTATCGATTTGACCTGATCTAAAATAAAAGCGAATTTGCATATAGAAAGTAATGTTAATTTTTGCATTAAAATCAGTAATTGCCCTCGAAGCGGAAGCTGAGATGCATCGTAAAATAACTTTCAAAGCAATTATAGTCCTTTTCATGTGCAAATTGTACTTTGATAAGAGTTGGAGACTCTCGAAACTTCTGATCTCTTCATAAATATTCAGCCACTTTCACATCTCACACGCAAAGGGATTTTTTAATAACAGATTTTAAATGGTAAAGTAAAATCGTGGTGAGCAATAATTTGATTGCGTGGGGTGTCCTGTCCATCTGGTCCGCAGCCGCGAGCGCTCCGCGCCGCACCGCTTGCCTACCGGCTCACGCCGCATGTGACCGGATGCGCTCCAGTCTCCTTTGTTGCTCTCATATTGTATTTTTATTTGCCGAGAATCTGTAAAAACGAAAGTTGACCTCGCGAAGACTTTTTATGCATCCATAAAGGATGTAGGCAGCTTTATTTTTATACTTGCTCCGCTTTTTCGCATTTCTTTTCCTTTTTAGATAGAAAAGATGAATGTTTATCGTTATGCCGCTCTTTTTATGTAACATGCATAATTTTGCAACACAATGAAAGTATGAGAAGTCACCACATAAATAAGATCAGTTAAACTGACAAACAAATTAACTTTTATTAACAGTTCGCTTCAGGCACATTTCGAGTGTCATTGTTGATGATTGTATCCATTGTAAAATATACATCATTATGTCTAATCGACGACAATAGGTGCTAATAAAAATATAGCAGAGAAAACAAATGACATGTGCCACCCCGCGATGCCGCTTTCTTTTTTATATAGCATAGCATAGCATAGTCGGCCTTTTTAATGTTCCCACTGTTGGGACTCAGGCCTCCTCTCTAGGAGGGAATGGGCCGTAATCCACCACGCGGGCCCAGTGCGGGTTGGTGGATGTCACATGTCTTTGAATTTTTGGTTCTAGGACATGCCGGTTTCCTCACGATGTTTTCTTTTTTATATTGAAACACAATTACAGTGAGTGAAGTGTTTATTGTGCCAATATACAACTGTTGGTCGTTATAGACAGTGAGACAGTAAATTACAGTATGCAAAACGTGAAGATGTATGTTGTATAATCATGCTAAATACACGTGAAATCAATTATGAAATAAATTGAAGGTTGTATTGCTATCTGTTGATGCTAATGACTGCTTCACTGCACTTCGAATTAACAATGCCTTTGTAGGAAATATTAATTGGTAAAATATTGATCCGAAAACAATAGAAGATCTTAAATAAAATGATCTTACACTTTAGTGATTGCTGTTTGTTTAGACTTCAGATGATTGCTGACATAAAGTAAGCTATCGTCTAAAGTCTAAATTAATAAAGTATTAGTTTGTCAAAGTTATTTAGAACTTAGATGATTGGTAACACAAAGTAAGCTAGCATCTAAAGTCAAAACTAGTAAAGTGTTTGCTTGCACAAGTTATTTAGAACATACATGATTTCTAACACAAAGTAAGCTATCATCTAAAGTTAAAACTAATAAAGTATTAGTTTGTCAAAGTTATTTAGAATTTAGATAATTGCTAACACAAAGTAAGCTAGCATCTAAAATGGGCTAGTTTTTATCTGGAAAAAAATCACGGTTCTTGTGATATTAGTGTGTATTATGTGGGAAAAAGCTAGCATAATCATTCGTATAATGTACCTATCCACTACTGAGACTTAGGCTTCCTCTCTAAGAGAGGGAATTGCCAAAATCGATTCCGCGGGTCCAATGTGAATTGGTTGATGTTACATATCTCCGAATTTTTTGCTCAAGAATATGCCGATTTCCTAACAATATTTTTAAGAGCAGTGGTGATGAAATAAATTACACAAAGTAATGCGCCTGCCTAGGTCTGAACCTGCGACGTTTTGTCATAATTATAAATTCATTAAATATTTCTAAATTCTCTGTCTCCATCTACCTTATTTAAATTAATATAAATACCCATTACCCAAGGACATCATTCCTTCGTAATTAATATTCAATCACCATATTATAATAGATAAGATATTTAAGCACGTTACATTCGATTTGCAATACAATTTATCTCGACGGAATAAATAATAAATTGTTGTAATTAAGGACATTTATAACTAGCAGTACTCCAGCGACAGTTGATATGTTTCGACTCGACCATAAACTGGAGAATGGACTGAGCAATACCCTCACAAAGACCCCTCTGTAGAAAGAGACAAAACGACTGTGCAATCAATACCTGTCTATTGTCACACTCTCATGTCTACGTGCAGACTGTAAAACTTATTCGTGCTTGCATGTGACGTTGTGGGATTGTTTGTGAAAGTTACCGTAGCCTTGGAACGCAAATGACAACTGAGGAAACACAAGTGGATTTCAGTTAGTAAAAGTCTAACAGCCCCTTTTGCTCCACCCACAGCGGAGTTATTTGATTATTTCCCACCACAAATAAAAAGCCTTTTTTAAGTAGAGAAGTCATTTAATGACTAAAACCACACCTATGTTCCTTCATTCCCTTTCGTTTTGGATTGCTCTCATGGATTATCCGAAAAAAGACGGTGATATGTCCACGTTTAGAAAAAGACAACGACTGTCCGCACGCGCTCGTTTTATCTCCCTCACACTTCTCTACTCGTATTCACTTCATACCTGAATAGAGGACGCTCAGTCCATACTCTATGTCTATGTTTTGGCGAGGTGTGGCGGCCCTAAGGTACTATGGTGTCGCTTGAGCGTTTAAATCTCATGTGTAGAATAGTTACCTTCTAAATTACCTAATGACGCCTCAGTACATACCTTCGTTAATAGCCTCCCGCAGCGACGCCGGCACTAGATCACAAATTGCACTTCATTTGGCGCACGCCTTACAGCCTTATGTAACGTATAATCATTTTAATTACATACAAAGTAGGATACGTGTTACAGGGAGCTTTAACTACATCCCGTACATCGATTAGGTCACATTTCTGCGAAACTGTTCGGCGTGTGTTGTGAAGTGGAAAAGCTTAGCGGAACGCGAGGCTACTGAATTCCTATTTCTTTCGACAACGTTGGAGCATCTGATCCTCAAAACCTAAACTCATTTTTGAGGTGGAAAACCATCAGATAACTTGTCCGGCTTTAGGTAGAGCAAGAGGGAGTGTCAGACTTATTGACTAAAAGCCACCTGTGTTCCTTCAGTTACTCTGCGTTCAAGGGCCGCGTTAACTCTTTAGAATAATTCCGCAACCTACCTATACCTATAGGATAAATTAAGTTTACTAGCGAAACCCCGCAGTGGCGGTCGTTGACGTTGAAAAGTTTAGAATTCATTTTCTTTTTATGCATCACTATAAGATAACAATACCCGTCACATTTTCGTAGATTCGCTAACTAATTTAGTTTGATGCGGCATTCAATTAAACGCTTAGCAACTATAGTCAATAAAAATACAATAGCACCACGTACATTAACAAATCCGTAATGACATGCAGCGAACTGCTTGCATAACAAATGATGAGTCGACGTAGGAAGTCCCAGCGTCACCTATGACACTGACAGCGGAACGGGAGCGTGTTTACTTACCATCATATCGTCATTTATTTATGTATGAATGTTGTGCAACCACGATAAGGATTAATGGCGATACTAGACTGACACGGCCAGAGGCGTGCCGTGACATCTGAACCAAGCTTTCACCGGCCTCCTCTTCACCGGTCTACGCTCTGCAGATACAGTTCGATTCAAACTTAATGACGACTGTGAAATTCGCTATTCGCTGCACTTTTTACCCTATCTCTTTTTTTTTAATTCTTTGTTTCAAAAAGTAACTTTATTAAATTTTTCAAATCTTTTTCATAATAAGGAACTTAGAAACCTTTCGAATCTGGAGAAGAGGAAACTAAAGTAACAGAAAAAAAAAAGCACAAACTGAAATGTGACGTCACCGCCATTAGATAACTCGCTTACAAAAGAAATGGCGGATGTTCCCATCACGTTCCCATTCTTCCTCATACAGTTATTTGAAATACTAATTGCTATTTCATTTAACAACCTATTTTGATGGCGATTTCGAAAAAAGATTTATTTTTAGTATAAAATACTGTACAAAAATAAACACAGGAAAATACCGAATTTTCTTCTGCACAACGACTCACGGAGTTTTCCGAACCGCCATTAGGTATGATTCTACCTGCGCACTTGCTTCCTACTACATTTACTGATATGGCGACGTAATGTTACAGGCTAATCTTCTTTAGGTTAGTCTGGCTACCGGGTACTAAAGACCAGACGTAATAGGTGCAGTGCAGATAGTGTTATTATCTATCCAGTTATCAGAGTATAGATATGTAGATTTATATGTAAGTATATTAGGGATCTAACATCGGATCCGAATCAATAATCAATATCGGAACAGAATTCGGAACCCGCGATTTTAAAATCGGAGGCGACGGCAGAAGAATCAATTGAAACAATACTAAAAATTATTTAAAAAATTAGTAACTATAAATGAAGAGCTAATTCTCAACGTTCCAATTACGAAATAAAACTACAAGAGAATGAGTAATCGACAAAAGGCACCGGGGTAAGAGGGTTCTCCGCACGAAAAGTATTAACATACTTGTGCCACCGATATACCTAAATTCAAATAAAATTTATCGCGAAAATTAAGATATCCACAGTAGAAACAAGGATACTGAAATAGCCTGAAGAATTGCCAAGCTTATGTAGCAGTGAGCAGGGCATATTGTTCGCAGAACAGATGGTCAATGGAAACGAAAGACGCAGCGTTAGTATGCCTCCCCACAAGGTGTAGCGATTATCTGGTGAGGGTCACGGGAATCCGATGGATGCGAGACACACAGGTCTGGTCGTTATAGCGATATTTGGGGAAGGTCTATGTCCAACAGTGGACATCTTTCGGCTGAAATGATGATGACGATGATTTATCGGAACCGAAATCGGAATCGGATGTGAATCATTCGGAAGTTCCGACCTTTCAGAATCGGAAATTAGGAATCGAGCCTTCGTAAAATCGCTGATATAAGTAGGTATATGAGTAATTTGGTTCGAGAGATACAAGAATATTAAAAACGTGTGTGATTCAAATGCTCATTTAGATAATCAGCTGCGAGTGTAGGCCAAAATAATTTTATAAACAGACTCATAAAATTGTAATCTGAAATCTAGGTTGTAGGCGACGCGTGATTATTACACCTACCTAGTTCCTTTATATTATATAATTTTGAGTTTAAAAAATAATAATTTGTACCAATGTACCTACCTACATTTTATAATTAATAAATCTGGTGTTCAAGGCGCGGGAGACGCAAGCAAAGGGAGCGCGGGGGGGGCGCGGACTTAGCGCCACTGTAGCTAGCGGTGAATTAGTGATCTTTACGAACGATTGCGCACGGACGTTTGCATCTCCCAACCCTTCACCCTTACGACAATCAAGTGTTTTCACTATACACGTCCACATCCCCTACATTAGTTGGTCCTTCGAGCCGGATCTCTGGATGTACCATACGCCGCCGCGAACCATGGTGAAAACCAGAAGCGTAAAACGAAAGGAAGAGGAGCAAAATGACGCGCAACAAAAAGATGCTCAACAATTGGAAGAGGAACAATTCAAAGTCGAATTCGCAGACATTCCTCCTAAAGCTGTACCTGTTGAACGCGGGAACAAGACGGACGAAATACAACCCGGACCTTCTACAGCCCTAAGTGTCCGCCAATCTACCCGAAAAAAGTCGTCGACTTCATCTCTTACGGCAAGAAAGAAAAAGCTGGAACTCGAAGCCGCTCAAGCAAAAGCCCAAATAAGAATGGAGTTGATAGACCTACAACTTGGCGCAGATCTGGCAGAGCTGGAAGACGAGAGCAACAACCTTAGTCTACCCTCAGAAAAATATAATTCTGAAAATAATGACCGTATAGTGGAAAAGTGGTTAGAAAGTAGCCAGCAGGAGCTGAAAACTCAGGGCGTCACTGACAACGTCATCCGTGATGAAGCGCTGCAACCGGCACCACAGGATTGGAACCTGTACAATGGGAATGCCGCCGGCCCGCAACGTCCCGCTACGGAACTTGTGTTCCAGTCTCGCCCGCCGCCACCAGCCGCTGGTGGTACTGATGAAACCGTGCGAGCCCTGGCAATGGCTCTAAAAGACCTAGCTACTGCCTCCGCTACTGGTGCCAGCAAAGTCAACGACAGAATGCTAAATCGTTTGTGTACACCGAGAGACTTGCCTAATTATTCTGGTGACCCGCTAGAATGGCTTCAGTTTAAGCAAGCGTTTGAAGAGTCCTCCCACGTGTGCAACTTCAGTGACAAAGAAAATCTGTGGCGTCTAAGGAAGAGCCTGCAAGGGCCAGCAAAAGAAGCAGTGACGGCCTTACTTATCGGTGCTACTTCCGCAGCAGATATTATGAACACGCTAGAACTTCAGTTTGGCAATCCTGACGTAATTATTACCAGGATCCTGCAAGACATAAGTAAACTACGCCCCATGTCGCAGGAATATCAGAAAGATATTATTTCTTTCTCCGTGAAAGTACGAAACTGTGTCGCTGCTGTGACTGCCATCGGACGCGACGAGTACCTGCAAGGAATGAACATTGTGTCGGTCATCCTCTCGAAACTACCGATGATATTAATCTCCAAGTGGGCTGATTACTGTTATCCTCTTATCGATAACACAGCAAAACCAAAACTGCTCATTTTGTCCGAGTTTCTCAGTGACGAAGCTCTAAAGATAACAAAAACATCTGTAAGTTTATCAAGCATACAAAACTTTAGTAAACAATGTCATAACGAAAACGCTAAACACCGCACTCTCGTGATGAACAGTGAACAAACGAAGAATGAACAAAAAAGTGATAAGAGTTGTCGGTACTGCCACATTTCCGAGCACTCACTGCAAGATTGCAAAAAGTTTAAAAAATCGCTTCGTAAGGAACGCTGGACATTTGTGAAACGACACGGGATTTGCTACAAGTGTCTGACGTCACAACATAAACAAGATACTTGTACCGCACCAGCGTGTAACGTAGACGACTGTGGACTGCCTCATCACCGTTTGTTGCATTATATCGTAAACAAGAACTCAGTGCCGCGTAATAGTGTCAATATAACAGACGTAACCAAGACTGAAACCGAGACTGAACCGCGAGTGGAAACTGTCAATCATCTTCAAATGAACTGCCATAAAGTGTTACTAAAAACTGTGCCTATTTACCTACACGGACCTAACGGTATTTTTCGTAGTGTCGCGCTCCTTGATGACGGTTCTACTGTGACTTTGATAAGCGCTGCGCTCGCGTCGAAAGTGGGGTTGCGCGGTGATAAACAATCTTTGCGTGTGTGCGGTGCATGGGACAAAAGCGAAGTTGTGTGCCATAGTGAAGTACTCGACCTTGAACTTTTTTGTTCATTCTTCGTTTGTTCACTGTTCATCACGAGAGTGCGGTGTTTAGCGTTTTCGTTATGACATTGTTTACTAAAGTTTTGTATGCTTGATAAACTTACAGATGTTTTTGTTATCTTTAGAGCTTCGTCACTGAGAAACTCGGACAAAATGAGCAGTTTTGGTTTTGCTGTGTTATCGATAAGAGGATAACAGTAATCAGCCCACTTGGAGATTAATATCATCGGTAGTTTCGAGAGGATGACCGACACAATGTTCATTCCTTGCAGGTACTCGTCGCGTCCGATGGCAGTCACAGCAGCGACACAGTTTCGTACTTTCACGGAGAAAGAAATAATATCTTTCTGATATTCCTGCGACATGGGGCGTAGTTTACTTATGTCTTGCAGGATCCTGGTAATAATTACGTCAGGATTGCCAAACTGAAGTTCTAGCGTGTTCATAATATCTGCTGCGGAAGTAGCACCGATAAGTAAGGCCGTCACTGCTTCTTTTGCTGGCCCTTGCAGGCTCTTCCTTAGACGCCACAGATTTTCTTTGTCACTGAAGTTGCACACGTGGGAGGACTCTTCAAACGCTTGCTTAAACTGAAGCCATTCTAGCGGGTCACCAGAATAATTAGGCAAGTCTCTCGGTGTACACAAACGATTTAGCATTCTGTCGTTGACTTTGCTGGCACCAGTAGCGGAGGCAGTAGCTAGGTCTTTTAGAGCCATTGCCAGGGCTCGCACGGTTTCATCAGTACCACCAGCGGCTGGTGGCGGCGGGCGAGACTGGAACACAAGTTCCGTAGCGGGACGTTGCGGGCCGGCGGCATTCCCATTGTACAGGTTCCAATCCTGTGGTGCCGGTTGCAGCGCTTCATCACGGATGACGTTGTCAGTGACGCCCTGAGTTTTCAGCTCCTGCTGGCTACTTTCTAACCACTTTTCCACTATACGGTCATTATTTTCAGAATTATATTTTTCTGAGGGTAGACTAAGGTTGTTGCTCTCGTCAAATGTAGGCGACGCGTGATTATTACACCTACCTAGTTCCTTTATATTATATAATTTTGAGTTTAAAAAATAATAATTTGTACCAATGTACCTACCTACATTTTATAATTAATAAATCTGGTGTTCAAGGCGCGGGAGACGCAAGCAAAGGGAGCGCGGGGGGGGCGCGGACTTAGCGCCACTGTAGCTAGCGGTGAATTAGTGATCTTTACGAACGATTGCGCACGGACGTTTGCATCTCCCAACCCTTCACCCTTACGACAATCAAGTGTTTTCACTATACACGTCCACATCCCCTACATAGGTTATCTATTTAAATTAAGTACTTAAGTATTGCATTCAGTAAAATCATAATTTACAAGAAATCCATTAGTATCAATGATGTTGTATGCAACTTTAAAGCAGTTTGGAGCACTTATATCATAAATTAAATACAGTATATAAATTACATTTTAAATATTCACGTTCACATTTGTAGGTTTTTGGCACGCGTCAGAATATATCGGTGCAATTAATCTGTAGAAGATTGATTTATTGATTTATATGTATCCTGAATATATCGTCCACTAACTACTATTCTAAGGCATTAAGCTCGTTCTCTCCTTAATTGCCCAATCACCAGACTGAATTAAAATGTAGTGAAATTGAATGAATATATTCAATTTTTATGACGTTTAATTTTATTTATGATCCGGAATTCAATTTATTTTTAGTAAAAGGCGAAATACTGGAGTTTTATTTTTTTTATTTATAACTACAGTTATATCGTTTTATATGCCTTGTCTCTATGTATTATTAAAAATCTTACACTTCAATTTTATATAGATTGAGTCTTAATATAACCAAAATGATTGCTGCTCTGAAGAGCGCCTGTCATAACACTCGAGCAACACAAACAATTTGACGCGAGTTCGTTACTCTCAACCTTCTAAAAATGTTCCAATCTTGTTTACTAAATCAGTACCAGTATTTATCAAATAAAATACACATTTACTTCATTTTACAAGAGCTGCACGAGGATAAACATGTATTGAAAAATAGAAAACCGTAGGAAGACTTTTTTTTTAACTTCCCTTCTCAACTAAATATAGCTACGGACCACACTTAACCGATCGTTAACCTTGCAATTCCAGACAACTTGGAGACCCGGGCGGGCGAGAACGGCACGTACTGGGAGCCGGTTGTCGCCGGACAGGGGTCACAACCCGACCGGACACGGGAACAAAACAACAAGAAACCGGACAAGAACGCACATGGTAAGGTTTCAGAAACTAATTCTTATGATGGACACTCGCAATCGAGTCTTTAATATATATATTTTTTTTTAAGATTTTAGAATAGTTTAGTTGTCTCCAACTAATTTGTAAAATAAATAGTGAAGAATATGTGCTAGTTATTTTTCTTTTATACAATACGGCGTGGTTGATCGCCGTTAATCAATGGAACCTCAAGCTAGTTCTGTACTGTAGTATAACTTATTTGTTCTAAAGGATAAATACGGTGTCATATTCCTAAAAAGAACTGTGTTGTGTATTTATCATTACTAACTAATCAGTTTTCCGATTCCGCACGAATCAATGTGTCCATGTGTGTTTGTTTCAACTGATGTTAACGTCTTATGTGTTGAATGTTTGTCTTGTGCACCATGCAGAACTTATTTCATTATTAAATTATTATTTTGATAAAACAGTCTAAGTGAGCTAACGCAGTCTGAGTGAACTCCACGTTCCACCTACTACCACCAACCACACTATTTGTATAAGGAGCACGTTATGGGAATATTACTGTTATACCACATTTGAATGTTTCGTTACACAATACACCACACGATATCATTGCGTGCTCAACATTTGAGACAAATAATCATGCATGTGTTCATGAATTTACTAAACGAATCACTGTTCCGATGAATATTGTTGCAAACACATAATTGCAGGTACTAAAACATCGGAAATAGATTTCTACGACGCCGACATCGATAAAAACACTGCCGATGCAATTCCTTCAAGAAAACTGCCCATACCTCCAGTCTTTCCTACCCATCTTACACCCGAAGTCCAATACGGCAATGAGAAAGCTGACACAGACAACTTAAGAACAGCTAAGGTATTGGACGATGCCGACACCGACACCGACGACTCAACATTGAAACCGCACATTACTCAAAAGCCTGAGAAGCCACTAGCGATTTACTTCAAAAACTTCAGTGCAGCGACAACTGAAGTCATAACGAGAGCAGAAACAATAAATGATTTCATTAACCACGATCATAAACAATTAACCAATAAGAACGTGGAATACGCACAGAAGGATAAGAGCCAGACCTACACAGGACGCCTGGAATATCATAACCAGCACAACAACGAAGCAGACAGGCACGTGCCGATTGATGTACAAGAGTTCTACGTTCGCCGCCCCAGCGAAGATATCAGCTTTACCTCAGGTCATTCAAAACTGTTTGGTATTTCTATAGAGGACGCTGAAAAAATGAAATCAACTACGCAAAGCTCTCTGTATAACACGAGAGTGTCCCCCACGCTGCCAACGTGGCGTGACGAAGACGACACAACTACGAAAAAGTATCCATCCAATATCTATTCAGAGGGTAAGTCTTTAACTTTTGTATCGACGGGCATGCGGTTCATCACTAACGCTCAAGGTAAATGGTATGCAGCAACATATTACTCACATTTCAATATTCACTTTCACGTTGTAATTACATTGTTCATCGGTACGCGGGTAACAATTTCGGTGCAATGGTTGGGTGTAACTAACTGTGATGTTTCATTAGTCCTGGAATTTTATTTAGCACAACATCAATTTCTTTATTAATTATTCCAGTTCAATGTCGTTCGACCCGCATGTCTCTGTGCCGAGGCATCCTACCTTACGACTTAGCTGGAGCACCTGCGAAGATTGGAAACGTAGAGGCGACCTCTCTGCTGTCCCAGATCGACTACTTGGTGTCAACTAACTGCAGTGACCGTATCAAGCATTTCTTGTGTGCTTTACTAGAGCCAGAGTGCAGTCCGCCACCTTACCCTACGAAAATGCCGTGTTACGGGCTATGTAAAGGTAAATTTAAAAAAATATACAATATGACCAGATAATATTCATGTCCTAAAATATCAATATATAATATCAACCCTTTAATTACTTTAATTTCAGCGATCTTTGACTCGTGCGACGGTCAGATCCCAACGGAACTGATTCCTGCGTTCAACTGCAAGCGTTACTCGCGCACCAACTGCGTGGGGGCCAGGACGCCGTGCTACAAGCGCGAGTTCTCCTGCGCCGACGGGACGTGCGTGCCCCGTGACTGGCTGTGCGATGGCACCAAGGACTGCCCTGCCGGCGAGGACGAGGGGGCTGCCTGTATCAAATGCGATGAATCTGAATATCGGTTAGTTTTCAATAAACTGTCTTAATACTTGTTCTTTTAAGAGAAATTCGGAACAGAGTGCAAAGTCCCACAAACCTCCATTGAAAAGGGAGGATGCTCCGACCAGACGGGTGTTTTGTCTGATCTGGGTAACTGATCGATAGATGGTTTTGGGCTGTTGTATCCATTCAAATTGCGCGAAGAACTCCATTTGCGCGATGCGGGATTTCGAATTTTTTAGTTCCTGTGTGGCGTCATATTGCCACTACATTCATCTTTCTAATATTGAACGTTAACAATTTTCCCCACAGCTGTAGCAGTGGTGGGTGCATCCTGAAGCGCTGGCTCTGCGACGGCTACTCGGACTGCCCGAGCGGCGAGGACGAGCACGTGGAAACGTGCGGCGCACGCACGCAGCACGTGGCCATCTCTGACGCGCACGAGGCGGGCACGCTAGCCGCTGCTGACGCGCACGAACCCGGCGAGGAGTCGGCCGGCTCTGCGCCCGCGCCGGCCATCCGCAGACCTAACAAGGTTCCTATTGGACAAAAGGTCACTCATCACCGTGCTGGTATGTTAAACATTGCAACAAGTGTATTCCTCCATAAGAACATTATTACTACTCTTATTAAATGTATTTTACACGCCATCGATCTACTGCGATGCTATGGATTAAATAACATTTGTATCTCTTTCATTATATTAATTTTAGTGTAGTATCGAATAGTATGGTAAAAAAAAAATATATTAGCAGTAACGACATAGACACAATATGTATTTAAAACAACATAATAACTCTTTCAGTTAGGGAGGTAAAAGGTCAAAACGACACATTTTAACTCTTCACTAAATTATAGAGTTATGTTAATGGTTTTAATAAGTATGATTGTGTAAATACATTCATGTTATTGCCGCAAATATATTTTTTTTACCTTACTTTCCGATACTAAACTGTAAAGTGCAAAAACCGTTGCATTTGAATTTACTAAAACCTTAATAAAATAAATAAATGTACTTGACATCTTACATTTGTTTTAGGAGAAAACGAAAGTAGCAAGGAGCTACTCGTTACGAGCGACAGTAATAATTCTCTGAAAAGAAACTTCACGCGCCGTCCTTTACCGCCCCGGCTGTCACACTACTACCACACCCAACCAACCAGGTCCCAAACATCAACCAAGGACGAGATCAAACCACTCACTACTGAGCCCACCGTAGTAAAATCTTTTCCAAAGACACCCGAGGTAGAAAAAGAACTTCCTCAAAAAGAACTTTCTCAAAAAGAACTTCCTCAGAAAGAACTCCCTCAAAAAGAACTCCCTCAAAAAGAGTCTCCCAAAACGGTTTCAGAAAAGGAATCTGTCGAAGATATCAACATGGGGGATCTCGGGTTTTTTGATGAGTTTGATAAAGAACCACAAACACCTAGAGCTCAAAAGTTAGGGCAACCCACAAAGATCGTGAGGTTTGGGGTACCTCAGCCCAACTCGCAACCCATTCGACCAGCCGAGCCAGCGTCAGCAGCGACGGAAGCCACTCACCTTGATAAAACTGGCAGCAAACTTGACAGAGTCATCGATGGCGCCGCCCTGCTACGGGTAACATTTGCTCTTCTTGCTAGCCTAACTTTTACCTGTATTTTGTGCGGTTTCTTCTTTCGACCAGCCACATCTCCACGATCTTCAATTTTAGACGTAGTTTCTCACTTCAGATTGTCTTTGTATTTTATTTTAAAGCCCGTCCTTGACCGGTTTTTATTATACTACTACATTACATTTACTACATTTATCACTTGAGTTGGTCACAATCTGTAACCTTCATCTTGCAAATTGCATCATTTGTTTTATGGACGAAAGGTTTATTATTTCTCTAATGAATTCAATAACAATTGCTTTGCAGAAAGCAGCGGCACAGCATGCAGCAGAAATTGCAGAAGATCTCGCTGCCAACGATACCTTTACGTATGCGGATGACACACCGGACCCTCCAGCCGCGCCTGAACACGTGCACCAGGCTGACCGTCCCCTAGTTACCATATCTAAGAGTCCCAGCGTGAGCCTACTGGCGCCAGCCGGGCAGTACGGGAGCCCCATGTCTAACGCCGACGGCCGGGGCTGGTCGCGCGCGCACGCGTCGCCGTGCCCCAGCGGGGAGCTGCGCTGCGTGGACGGGCGCTGCATCACGCTGGCACAGCTGTGCGACGGCACCATCGACTGCTCTGACCATGCCGACGAAGACAACTGCTACACGTGAGCTCGCACTCACACTCTAGCGGTAAGAGGTAGTGAGTGCACCTCACTCGAGGGAAGTCGTTAATATTCCAGTGACAGACCAGTGACAGATGACTACGGTAAAAAAGTACATTTTAAAAATGTTGTGCAATTCTAGTGTGCATTGGTAGAAGTGTAACTAATAAATTAAAATGCTGACCGAGCGAACTTATCATTGCTGACGCTCTTATAGCCTTTGTCAATTTACATAACAACATAATGTCTAAATACCTAAAAAAAAATGGTATGATATTTTGTTACAAAATTGGCCAAATACGTGCGTTATTTTCACCTGAATTTAAAAGTCGTACCTACTTTGTGACTTATTGCTACGCAAACGTTTGACATTTTAACGCCACGATGTGGTATACAGTATAGTGCCTTCATTACACAGTTGAAATGTCATAGATTTACCGAAACAGTCTTAGCCAATCAGTACTGGGAAAATACGGAGTATACACAACCCTCGTGTTACGACGTCCTTATGTTATGGTTTATGATAGTATACGCTGTGATAAAGCAATGCATGATTATGGTGGAATAGCATAGCATTCGTCTGGCAGTTTCACTCCAAACTCAAACCCAGTTTCTGAACCAACATTTTCGACGTGTCAAATTAAATACAAGTTGAGTGATGCGATTGGTTGTTGATATTTTTATTCAAACAATCTTGAACCAATCACAGCAGCGAACATTCGTTTCATAATTTTCCTGCTAGAAACTGGGTCGTATTGCCGTTGCCGTCCATTATAGATCTTATTAAGTACCTGTGGAGCAAAACGTTTTGTATTTAGATTATAATATTGTATTAATTAGATTTATATGTAATTGAAATTAAGATAAAGTCCAATTCGTAGTTTGTATAGATTCTGTCTACAAAATATTTTCTAAAATTTTGTTAATGAGATGAAATGTATTCCCTTTAATACTTAATGTTTATTATTGGCATTAGATTTTAGACCTTATTATCATCATGACTTTATTGTAAATATTTTCATCTACATAAACTACTGAGTTATATGTCATGGTTACAAATTATTGTAAAACATCAATACATAAACATGAATCATTAAAAATATTCTTAGAGTATTTTTAATTCTGTCATCATTATTATTTGCTTATTTCAAGTAGGTAACGAAAAGAGGTGCGCATTTGTAAATAGGGCTACGATGAATTATTTATATCGATAAGTATTTATATGAAGGTAAGTGTGTTATTGATTAGAATATAAATAAAAGTTAATGAATTGTTACTTTAATGTACTTTTGTGTAAAGTTCTAGACTTACCTACTTAACATTCTCTGAAGACCGCTCCGGCTTGCACAAGTGCAAATTACATAGGTACATCTAAACCTTTCTCGCTTGTTACTGTTTTTTTAGTGAAAACCGTATCAAAATCCGTTACTTGGTTTAGGAGAAATTAGCGGATAAACAGACAGGCGCAGAAAGTGAAATATTATGTTTTGTCCCCCAACATGACAGTTATTGTCCAACAACATGTCCCGCGTCACGTAAATGCGTTATAAAATGTTGGAGGCAAGTAGCGGGACGCTGGACAACGCTGCAGGATCGAATAGATTGAGCGTTGACGCCCACCCACTCGACCCAGCTTGGAGACCCCTTGTTTGTTCCCTAATGTATTTGTGGCTTAAAGATTATCTGCGTACGGCTATTGCCAGTACTGAATATACTAATGGAAATTAAATGAAACTTTTCTATCTCAATGTCACCGAACTCAATGTTGGTTATGTTCACAGGCAGCCTCAATTTCGAAATTTAATGTTTTTGATTATGCTTACATATTTAGCCATAGGAATTTGTGTAGTTGTTTAACTGTTAAGAGAACAAATAGGAATTTCTTATAGTGACAAAAGTGACTGAAAAATTTATGAACAAAATTATTTAACCATATTAGGTTGACATTAGGTTAAATTGAAAAAAGGTAGAGATTTAAACAAGACATGTTTTTTTTTATATAAACTATTGCTTGACTGCGATCCCACCTGATGGTAAGCAGTGATGCAATCGTTGATGGTGAGGCGCACTAGTTTGTTAAGGGGATGCAACACGACGTACATTTTCACTGTTTTTCATATAACCGCTCTTACGCGATTATGACGTTTTTCATTTGGTATTTTAAAATCAGAGTATCTTGTTGATATTATCTATGCTTCTATTGAAATCAATTTATAAATTTATGTAAAAATAATCCAGTAAAGACCTCTGAAAATATGCTATTTTGCATGAACTTTGGCATTTCATAATTTACTCAAAAATTAAAAATTCAAAAAGTATAACAATAGAAACCTTGACAATTTAATCAAAATTCTAAATAACGACAATTACAAAAACTTTTAAGGGTTTAAAAAAAATACGTATTTCGTGGAACAAGTTTTGTAAAATATTCGAGTAAATCACCGAATTACCAAATGCTAACAGAGTTTTAAGGCGTTATTTCTCTTTTTTCGCGTTGCCTTTACGTCTAACATTGCGTTGGATTGCGTTAAATGAAATAACAAGCTTTTAAACCATGATCGATGTTGAAGATAGGCAAGTGAAAAAGGACCCTCTTAAGAGCCTTCACTCTAGCCTTGAAGATACCCAAATTATAATCGAATATATAAAGTTTCATCTATGCGGTTGACATTGTCTTTAGCATCTGCCTCTCTGACATCCACAACACACACAAAACACTATAGGTACCCCTTGGCAAGACTGGTATCAGGATCCTGGCTTCTGATTAACCATGTACTATGTTCATATCTGGATAAAAATAACCAAAAAGCTACAAACCGCATATTTTCATTCATAGTAGCCGATGTTAATAGAAAGTTCTTTGTTGTATCTTGAAGTATCTACTGAAAATATCCACGAAGCCTTATATCGTGCATACAGCAACATTAAAGTTATAATAAAACTTTAATCCATTTTAATATTAATCTTAAGTTAGCCGTCCATAAATTAATAATGTAGGTTAACATAGATTATTGCTTCAAATTGTCCAAAGTAATGTCATAATAAACTTTTATTGCCGAATTTACTAAAGAAGCTATTCGGATTTTCTCCACTCTGTATTCCATTTAATTTCTAAGTTCTAAGGAGTAAGGACTAATTTTATAATTTGTAAACCAGTTTACGTATTTAAGTTATCTATTGTTTTAACTGTATTAAAATGATTACGATGTAAGTTATCATTTTTATGATAATAAATACTATGCCATGTTATATTTTTTATTGTTTTATTCTCCCTTCACAAAGCATAGCATCCAGAAAAAAAATACGTTCATTTAACTATCCCTCTGGACGACAAAAGCTTTTTGTCGCATAGAGAAAAAAAGTGGGCAAGTGCGAGTCGGACTCACACACTGAGGGTTCTGTGCAAACTTACCTATGAAAACAGTTTAATTCCCGAATTGAGTTACGAGTATTTTTACGAATCACAAAAAAACGTTTTTTTTGTGTGACGTAACTACAAATTTAGTTTTTAGATTTTTTTCCTATAGGTAGGTACGTGTGTTATGAGATCTTGCTTCATGCCAAATTTCAGGATTCTAGGTCAACGGGAAGAACCCTATGAATTTTGATTCCCTTGAAAGTGTCGAAATATACGTTTTTTGCGACATAAACGGCCGTATCTTTTTTTTCCTTTGGTTTTTTTCACAGCTTCATGGGACCGCAGACCTGAGTATATTGTTTTAATTTCAACTCGATACCTCCACGCGTTCCCGAGATAAAGGATCTTGACAGACAGACAGACAGACGGACAACAAAGTGATCCTATATGGGTTCCGTTTTTTTCCTTTTGAGGTACGGAACCCTAAAACAGAGCCCACGAGCATTTATCAATAATGATTAATTACTGGGTGGGTTCGCGATTTTAGGACGATATTATTAGCTTGACTAAAAATAAACCCAGGTATGCTCAGGATGTCAGCAGGCTTAGGCAAAATAATAACTTTTCTGTTAGATTTCCCGCTAAACGTTAAGTACAAAATGTCTTTAATTCTCTTTGTATTATTTATTGTACACAAAAACAGAACATAATGTAATGGTGATACAGACAGTTCATGTACAAAGGCGAGCTTAACTCAGCAATCAGTTTTCTTCCAGCAAACCTTAGAGTTATAGCATATGAGTAGATAAACGTGGTTATAGAGAGAGAACACACACACACTCACACACACACTTACACTAACATATGCAACTAAATTTAACGATACTACATTTTATTTCAAATATCTGCTATTTATTTATTGTGCACACCTACCATAGTTTTGTCTTTTTTAATCCTATGGTTGACTGGTAGAGAATCCCTTGCGGCATTAAGTCCGCCTATATACCGCCACTGTACATGCATTTTAAATAAATAAACTTATTCGAGGCTAGGATTCAGTACACAATATAAACCTACTCAACTAAGTGTAATATATAACTATATTATACATGCTAATATATATATATATATATATTAATGATTATTATGTCAATAATTAAAGGAAGTACTCTTTAAGTTCCCTCTTGAAGTCATCTAAAGAAGGACTGTCGCGAAGGGAGTGTAGTATGACATGACATGTATGGTCTAATGACATTACCTGTTACGTACTTGTCTCGTGACTTCTCCGCAGGTAATGTTGCCTGCAGGGTTTATTTAATGACTTACTGTTGCCGCGTTAAAGTAGAAAATTGTATCAAGAAAAAAGGTATTCTGTGTGCTATTCCAGGATATAGTCTATCCATGTGCCAAATTTCATCTAAATCCGTTCAGCTGCAGCATCCGTTGAGCGTGAAGAAGTAACAACCAAACATACTCACAAACTCGCCTTTATGTGTGAAGATTTCTAAACCTCAAAAAAGCATGCTCTGGATGTTTTTCTTCACCTATTCCAGTGGTCCAAGAAGAACTTAGGATTTATATAAAAAAGTTAAAAGTCATTTATTATTTGCCTAGTTTCCATGTAATCGCGGTATGAAATGTCACTGGGTTAACTAGTTCAGAGTGCCTGGTGCGAGTTTGTGTTATGTTAACATGCAACACATACAACAGATAAAAAGGTGCAAATTCTTATAAGGGCTATTTTATTCCTAGTTAACAGTCAGGCTGTCTGCGCCTTCTATCACTAGCACTCATTAAGAACTGGTCTTGTATGTAAAAAACTAAGATTGCGCAGACTCGTGGGTACAGATAGCTAACACGTACACGCTGCGTTATTTATTTACGCAACACTAGAATGGAAGAAATATTTCTCACAGATTGTGTTGCAAAGTTTATTTTTTGATGGTATGGGTCTGGTACGGGCAGATCGATACCTACTGGGTTTTGGTGAACTTTAATCGGCACTCAAATCTAGTTGTGCCTCTAGACTGAAAGTCTTCCACCACACCATATTTCTTAAAATCTACCGGCTGGTTCATGGCTAAAAGGTATTAATTTTTTTCCAAGCAATTCCACCCCTATTTGCGCAGTTAGTATACCAACAGATAAGAGAGACGAAATATTAAGAAATTAAAACATATGAATCCATAAAAGTTATGCAAGAAAATACAAAAAAGCCACTTTAGTTGTTCGTCATAGCATTTTTTTTTCCGGATCAACAAAGGCTAACAAACAATAGACACCGACCGAATCCAGTATCAATATTTGTGCAGCCTACGCAATACTTCATCTACGGAATCCTACGCCACGTAGCAGAGCTACGCCGTGTGACTCACTACGCCGCCGCGTAGTGGTGCTACGCTGCGAGTTCTACATCGTGTAACAAAGCTACGAACCGCTACAGTGCTACGTTTCGCCAAAGGAATTGTACGCCGCGTAGCAGTGCTACGTTATGACTAGGCTGCACTACGCCGCGTAGCATTGCTACGCCATGTACACACTACACAGTGTAACAGAGCTACGAAGGTTTTTTTTTTAATTATTGATAGGCTCGCGTTTGACCACTATCTCACCTGATGGTAAGCGATGATGTAGCCGACGATGGAGCACGCTTGCCTAGAAGTAACCTATTCACTCTTGACTTAAAGACCCCTAGGTTGTAGCTATCAGGAAACACAGACTCTGGCAGGGAATTCCACTCCTTAGCTGTATGCATTATGAATGTGTTCCCAAAACGCTTTGTACGTATGGGTGGGATGTCCACCATGTACCGATGGCGCAACGCCGTACGTCTAGTGGTCCGATGATGGAACAGACTTGGTGGAATTAAATTGTGCAATTCCAACGCACACTCCCCGAAGTGTAATCGATAAAAAACCGACAGGCTAGCAACTCGGCGTCGATGCTCAAGGCTTTGGAGTTTTGATTCGACAAGTGCATCATCACCGATCATCCTCTTAGCTCGCCTTTCAATCGACTCCAGAGCATCAAGCTGGTATTTGGCAGACCCATCCCAAAGATGAGAGCAGTATTCCATACACGATCGAACTTGCGCTTGATAAAGTTTGAGCAGCTGTTCCGGCGTGAAGTACTGTCTCACCTTGGCTAAGATCCCCAATTTTTTGGCAGCTTGTTAAGCTTTAGCCTCGATGTAAGAGCCGAAATTGAGGGTAGACGACAACGTTACCCTAAGAAGCTCAAGGCCGCCGGTTATCGGCACGGTCACACCCTGGAATGATGGAGCCGGGTGGAATTAGCTCCGTTTGGCGGAAAAAAGACACGCCTGGGTTTTAGTAGCATTGAACTTGACCAGATTGGCATCGCCCCAATCGGATAGTGCCTTCAAGGAGAAGGAGGGTGGCTATGCTATGCTGCACAACGCTATTCCGAAGTGTAATTGCTTGTTTACGAAGATGCGGGGCGACGACGAGGGACCCGTCGTGGGTATCGCTACGTTTTACTCTGAACGGAGAAAGCCGCGTGTGCCGTCGCGGGAACTGCCACGTTCACTACCGCGGGCACCGCCTACATTTCAAGCAAACTCATGTAAAAACGCTTCTCCGTAAACACTCTCACGCAACGTCATATTTTTATTTTTGAATTTAGAACGCGCCGCACGACGCCAAGTAGTAGACCTACACTCATAACAGTGCCAGATAACGCAATAATAAGCGGCATCACCGCAATCCTACGTTGTATTAACGCGACTGCAGCGGCGGCATTTAGACGGAGATATTATAAATTAAGTCCAGAGTTCCGATTTTTTTAAAGTTATTTGGGATACCCATATTACAAACATCCTCTTTCTTATTTCGCGTAAGAGCACAATTTAATAGTAGATTATTTAACAATGGGATATGGCAGTTTTTTATGTCTTTAGCACCAAATTGATTCCCGAGCATAGAATAGAATAGAATAGAATAGCATCGCATAGAATAGAATAGAATGGAATGGAATAGAATAGAATAGAATAGAATAGAATAGAATAGAATAGAATAGAATAGAATAGAATAGAATAGAATAGAATAGAATAGAATAGAATAGAATAGAATAGAATAGAATAGAATAGAATAGAATAGAATAGAATAGAATAGAATAGAATAGAATAGAATAGAATAGAATAGAATAGAATAGAATAGAATAAACTTTATTGTACATCAAAATAGTAACGAAGAACGACGAACGTAGTGAAGGATTCTAGACCCAACTCCCGAGCAAAGCAGTTTAGAGTTTGAATGACGAGCTATCAGCGAAGAAGTTGATTCTATTGTAGAATCCTGAATTCAGCGAACGATTCAAGCTTTAAGCTAGCCCAACGAAAAAGACACTATCCCTGCGGGCAGCCGGAGCATAATCAGTGTTACTGACTTTCATATTTAGTTCGCTATTAATTATAACAGTCTCTCTCCTTATCTTGGCTGACCCTGCTACTTTGCCTACAGACTTATTTTTAATTTTAACCAGGATTCAATCTACTGTGATTGCGTGTCTTACCCGTTTTGACCTATCAACCTGCAATTGAAATTGTGAAACTCTAGACCGCAGACCCAAGTTCCTGATAGCCTTTTAGTTTGTGAACATTCTAAATATAGACTGATCTCGGTATAAGAGATACCGAGAACTTAAACACAGCTTGAATTCCTAAAGTTCACGCTCAGTGATCTCTAGTCATAGATGAGTCACGTTCTGTATCTGCTACATCTATTCAATGGCGGGCTGTCTCAAAATACCCACGCGCTGTATAGGATCGAAAACCAATCCTACTGCTGTTAAATTAAGGTAAAATTTCCAGTGGTTCGTCGTCGACCTTACAGTTAGCTTATTTTAGATTTTTTATATATTTTTTCATTCATAGTGTGATTACCTCATCGTCGCTACCGTTCCGTTTGGTTCGGCCCTCGTATTCGTTTTGCTTTAGTCATTTCGCACTTGTTTTTAAGGTCGGCTGGCTTTGTAGTGTTTCCTTATCCAATTTAGGGTTACCGATACCTATTAACAGAATGATAACTAAGAGGAAAACACTTAATTTTATTTTGGTAATGTTAAAATATAATTGTGTAACCAATTGACCTACTTCTCTTATCTATGTATCATTGTTTTCAAATCCAGTTTGGCAGGAAATAATCCACTGTTGTTCCATTCATCTCGATGTACCTACCTATTCATTGTGATGTCAAATTGTTAATTCTCCACTTATGTATTCACATGACGATTTTTTACCTAATAAACTCATATCCTTCTACTCGACTCAACCTCGAATCATCACATTAACAGTTATTTATTGACATTTATCAGGTTCTTTTTTCGTAATCAATTACAGCATTATCAGGATAGGATGGTGTAGGCAGATTCATACTATGTAACTACCTATCATTTTCTCTCACCTTAAAGATGCATATTTTCGTCCTACCCATGCTAAGTTAAAAAAAAAACTTTATTCAGTGATAACAGTACATAAACGGTGAAATTTCACAGGACTAGTTGCCCTAGCCTAAACCCTAAGTCGCACCTACCGAATGTAAAATATTTCTTAGTCACTTGTTTACGACATTACAATTTTAGCACAATAGGTCTAGTACGATTACGAATGGGGAATAAACAGGCCTGGTGTCATCGACCGCTGCCCACCGGCTCAGCCACTCAGGCAAGCTGGTAGAAAGCGCAGTGAGTCACCGTGGGCCGACGCGACCCGCTCCAGGTTGCCTTGACGAAACAGATATGCTTTACATCTACTTATGTATCAAGGACCTTTATATTACAAGGAGTAAAGGAGAAATGGTACGGCTTGTGTTCATTGTGTCCAAACTGCTCTTTTTTAAATTATTTAAGGTAACTTGACTATTTAACGTTCAGCGTATTTTAATAATTTACGTAGGTGCTTTTCTACTCAAGTAAGTATTATTCAAAAACATGAAAATAAAGTTGATATTTAGAATACAAAAAAAGGACCCGCATCCTGAACGATTGTTGGGTACTGGCGACTAACACTGTAAAAAATTCGACGAAAACCATTAGAGATTTTATTCTTTATAATCTTTAGTTTTCTTTTATTAAATCCTATTTTTAGTTAAGGTTTTGACTACAAAGGTTTTTCGCAATTTAAAATCACAAATTATAGAAAATGAGTATAGTGTTCATATTATGATATCATTGCTAACAGAATAGAACTACAAAAATATCGCAATTTAATAGGCTTTCTATACGTACAAAAAGAAACGGAATCCAGTGTCGCTTTTGTCATCAAAAATAAACTAAAAAATAAATGGCATTACAAAGTAAAATGATGCAAGACGAGAACTTCAAGCACACAAACATTAACACAACCTGAATGGAGCAGAATTTTCTTATGGCAGTCAGGAAAGAGATACAAAGAAATGCATTCTATCGAATACAATGGCTGGCCGGGCATTCTATGCAGAATCTTAGACAGGTTGCTGGGAGACGAATGAAAGTAAATAAACATTAGCGAGGTAAACAAACTGTGCGACTGGTTTGTCCGCTCGGTGCACTAGGCAGTAGGTATAGCGAATGCTTTCTAAATAGTTAGGTCGGACGTTTATCTAATCTGAGGCCGAGTGCGCAAGTAAATTGTCATCAGGCTGAATTATTGCGTGGCCCTTAGTATATCTCGACAGGTTTATAAATGGTTCCGAATGAAATTAGGTATGTTAGTTAGCTATGTATATTCTACTAAGTTTAGCGCAGTTTGGTCTGGCTTTCAGTAGCCTATTTAAAACTAGCTAACATATACCAATTGGTGATAGCGTTAAGTATAGGTATCTTATAAGTGACACATTTTTTTAAATCAGTACAATAGGTACCTAAGTACTTCTAAATAAATCAATAATAAAATATATTTTTCAGTAACGTCTTTCTTTTCCACCTATGATATTGTTGTCATCTACTTAACCGGACTTGCTTGCGGCGACCGTAAAAAAATTAAAACTATAAAATAACCTAAAACTACGCGATTTCACACTAAGGGCACGCCCTATAAGGTTATGGCGTCGCTGGAGGAAGGACGGACGGGCTAGATCGAACATTTTACACAATCAATTTTACCTCTTTCTTTATAAAGATCTAAGATCTTATAGGTAGGTACGATGTTACAAACATGAATTACAAAGGAAATATATTAGGGACTTATAAACCATAGAGTCTACGAAACAATACCTAGCATGAGTTAACTCATTTCTAGACGACCGACGCTGACTAAGATGCCAGTTATTTTCCTGCAAGTGAAATAGTTACTTAAGTTTACAAATACTCCGACCGTTTTTAAAAGTTAGCTACATAACTAACGAATAGATATTATTTTCAGTAATGTATGTAGCTACGTGCTGAAAGGAATGATGACGTTGCCTAAGCAATAATTATCATGAGGATAGTCAATTTTGCTTTTTTAAGGTCATCATCTAATAACTTCTCCCACTCTGAAAAACCACCCATGATTCAATTTTGCCTAAAAAAGAAAGAAAGGAATAAAAGGTTTATTATTAGTTATGGTCTCCAAGATATTTGGCGGCAAGGTTACTTAGCGTGTCGCGGGTTCGATTCCCGTTCGGAATCAATATTTGTATGGCCTACAGATAGGTGTAGCGGATCTTGTGTATTGTTTACATGTTAGTGAATGCACCCGCGATATAGAAGTTAATATAATATATTTAATATATTTATTTGGAACAAAAACCTGTAACCTATTCCTAGTGTAGGGCAATGTTTAAAATAAAAATAAAGACAAAGCTCTAAGTTCTAAATTTCTTCGCTATTAGGGCCATCAGTATCACTAAAAGTGTGGCAATGTATCGGTATGCGAAAGGCCCCGCGAATAGACAAGTGTTTCTTAATCTCAGATTCGTACTTGGACCCTTGTACAATCGACTGACTACCTACCGTCTTATAACTAGGTAGGTGCTACACAGGCCAAAAATAAATTTGCTAGCGTATAGCGCAACTCCACACGCTTTAATGGGTAAAGATAGTGATGGGTTTATAGACATCTAATGATGATAAAATTTGTGCATGTGCATGTGTGTGTGTGAGGCCTTTCACCCCTTAAGTCAACATAAGTTACTTAAAGTAAAGGAAAGATTTAAAATTTTGTTACGCTTCGTCTGTGTATCGATTTCCATCGCGTTTGTGGAGTTTTGCTAGCTAATTTATTTTGGCACTGTATTACAGGATGAGGTGGACCTGTGAGATTAAATCCGCAGTTGGAGGCCCTGTTAATGAATACACAAGATTATCATTATTAACTAACAGAAGCAGACGAAATGAAGTTACGGGTTCGAAACCGGACAAATACCAATGTGATTTATTCAATTTATATATGTAGGTACTTTCCTTTTATCTAGGACATTACTACAGTGCCTTGGAAAGGACGTAAAGCCTGTAAGCATGTTAGTCCTGGTTGTCATTCGTAGATCTTTGACAGTCGTTAGGTACACGTAGTTAGACGCCTGAAAGTCTGACCATTTATTAATTAAATACTTTATGCACGCGAAGGTACACAGGCAGACTTAATGCCTTAGGCAACCGTCTATCCAAGGAGTTTCGTGTTACCCAGTAACTGGGTTATTCAGGGGTTATAAGCAGTCGCTCCATGTAAAACACAGGCATTCAGACGTATTCCGTTAGATGGGAAACCGACCCTAAGCTTGTTAGGAAACGGGTAGGGAGATGGTGAACCATATGAAGTGAGATCGTGAGGTGAATAACTAGCTATAGCACCAGCCATTGGCCAAAACTCATAGTGACCACAACCGCTTTGTCAAAGCGAAGCGAAGAAGAAAATAGTTGTGTAAGTAACTTATGTACGTAAAAACTTGTGCAATTGAAATGACCCATAGGTAGGGTACCTACTTACTAACTGAACGACGAGACTAAGATCAATCAATCCATCAAATAGTTTATTGAAACAAACAATTATTTTACACTGTAAAATTTGAAGGCCTGACTTCTGAGCCGGGTAGAAACCTGTATTATAGAAATCAGTGTCTTCTCCCATTAATGTCACTTAATTATCGAAATCGTAGTGACTCTTATATTAAACCTTATATTTAATTTACAAACAAAGAGTGAGAAAAAAAAGAACAGCAAACATGTAAATAATAATAAAATTACTAAAAAAAATTAAAAGAAAAATAACAAAAGGTGTTTGAGTGTGAGGTTGATATTTTTACTCTAGGAGTTTTTCAGTCTGCGATTAGTTTAACGTGTGATTGGAAATAAAGCTATCATTTTTATTTAATGATTTTCTTTGCTTTTCCGATTCGCAATACTTAGTTATAGCAGACGATATTATTCTATGCGATTCATCGGTGCCAATAATTACATAAGTAAAGACGCTATTTTTCCTCATATGGCGTTAAGCATTCGATGATTTATTTGTTTACAAATCAATTAAGTACCTACAAACTGGTAACAGTATTTTCCAGTTGGGTATAGGAAGGAAAGTCATATAGATATTCAAATATTTATCGAACTTTAAAAAATAAAGGGCTTATTACACTACTCGATATTCAGACAGTCTTATTCGATATCGCGTAGTGTAATATGGGTCTATCTATCTATTTAGGTATGGTTTCCGCACTTAATCTTATGTGGACCATTGTACGTTGTGTAGTAAGGATTAGACCAGTCTTACTCGGAACAAAAAATAAGACAGTCTGAATATCGTGTGCTAAATATCGCGTAGTATAGTAGGCTCTTGTGGGAAGCCTCAAAGAGATGTTAGCAAAATGGACGACGCCCTCTAAGGCCGATGTAATACCTGCTGGAGTTGCGCAATTGCTTGAAAAGGTTACCGTGGCCCTGGAACGCAAAGGGCAACTAAAAAAACAGGTGGGTTTAGTTACTAAAAGTCTGATAAGTACTCCCTCTCGTGCAAGATTCCTCTCGCGCAAAAAGGGAGAAAAGTTTTGATAATTTCGCACCTCAAAAAAAGGGGGCCTGTACCTCTACCTATCTTTTCAGAGAAGATAAGTGTACCTAATGTTATGTGTAATAGCGCCTTTTGGAAAACTAATGTCGTTTTGATTAAATTAGTTTCACAGATAGATAGGTATCTGACAATATTTGCAGATCTTGTGAGTGTGAGTCATCGGGTCTTATTGCGAAGTTGTGAGCAGGGTTGTCTCCGCCACTTGTTAAAACATACGACGTAGGTAAATGTTTTATAAGTCAATAAAAATCAACTACTTACTTATCGATTGTTTTTCAGAGCTACGTTATCGACTGTTGTTGTATAAAATGCGTAGAATTTGTAGAGAAATGGTACTTTCAGCCTTTACATAATATTGTAAGTACAGAGTACGCTACCTACGCTACTCCAGATAAACAGTTCCTTTATACTTTGTAAATGATGGTCCGTTTCAACTAATACTTAGTATTAATGAAAACCAAGCCGAGAGACCCGCCTCAATATACTCCATTCGTGTTAAGATTAGTCATTCAATTAAATCTTTTTTTACTATTCGTTCAACCGATTTTGACTTTTATTGCGTTACTGGCATGGTAAATGGTAACTGCAGTAAATATTTAACCACTTATTTTGCTTTTAATGCCACCTTTATTCCTACGGAATAGAAGTCAAATTCGATTGAACGGACAGTAAAAATGATTTGTTTAAATGTCTAATCTTAACGCGAATAGAGTATAAACCTCTCTAATTCTTGCGGAGTATTATCTACATAACTGGAAATCGAAATTAAAGATGTTATTTTATCATGAGTCTACCTACTGTAGTTTTTCACTATTTCACGTATAGGTAGGTAAGTAGGTATACCTAACTACATATTAATGAAAACTAGCATTCCATCATCGCCGTAATTGAATTATATGGTTTTACTTTGAAACCATATAATTCAATTACTCAAGAAAATAATTATCAAGCACTTTTGAATATTATTAAGAGCTTGGTTAGACTTTTATGTGAACTCTATTACCTACATACTCCTAAAAATTTCGATATTTGTATCGAAAAATAACGAACTTGGAATTTTGACATTTCTGTTAGAATCTTCTTTAAGAATTAATTCCTTATTAGAAACTTTCTAATAAGGACTTAAGGTAAATTAGGCAATTAGGTAGGTACCTACTTACCTACATAGGTACTTTAGATTTTAAAATTAGGAATACTATTAATAGGTAGGTCTTTGCAGTCAGAATTACCTATCGAATAGATACCTAGTTATGATATCTATTCGTTAGGTATATTCCTATTTAAAAAGGTAATTTATGTCTTTATTTACAAATAACAATAATGAAGTAGTGTTGTGGGGGAATGCGTGCTACATAAAGCATTGTAGAACTGAGTACGTTGGTGATTCATTTCTCGGAATTGACCTTGCTATGAGTCATTCGTTGGAAGGCAGAGTCGGGGATACCGCGCCTGTCTGCCGGCTGCTTGCTAGACGCACTCCGCTTACTGTGCTGCGCTTTTTACGGAATACCTGCTTTGTGTTAACATAATAATCAGTTATATTCGTGATAAATATGTGTGTTACCAAAAAACGAAAGAGATTTAATTAAAAATCCTTCTTTCGAATATTTGTAAATATTTTTGTGTTACCGAAGTTGGATATCATGATAACAACCATGACGTCATTCATACTTTTCAAAGTAAGTAATATTTAGATACTAATTATATGTATAAAAGAATTCGTGATAAATTCTGATAAATTAAATGAGATTTTTATTGTGGATGAATCATTCTAAAAACTCTTATCAGTTTCTTATTTGACCATTGTAGTTGTTCTGACGTTTACAATATTATACAGTTAAATTGAAAACAACTGTGGTACTCATACCTATCTCTGTTTCGCATACCTAAATAACATGGTTTTAGAAAGAGAAGGAAGTCTCATATACGAGCATTTTAAATAATTCGCTTATTCGAAGGTGATTTGTGCTGTGAGAAAGAAATAGGGAGAAACATGGCGAACAGTTTATAAAAGTTTATGTTGTTTAACGTTTAGAAGTCTTATTTATTTATTTGAATAAATAAAATATAAAAACAACAATTCCATAAATTAATTATGATATTTTTGTGATATTAATCAAATAAAGATACAGTGTAGGCAAAATCTTGACACGCGCAAGAAATGTTCAAGAAAAGTTTTGTGTCGTCTGTGAAAATACTTGTCTAACAAGTTTTAAATTAACTTTTCAGACCAACTCTTTTTTGTTGAGAATGAACAGAGAAGATAATGTCAACTGGTTTCATGGGAAAATATCTCGAGACACGGCTGAGAAGCTGTTGAAGGAAGGTCGGTTGTGATTATTATTGTATGTTGTTATTGTTGTCCCAATGTTTTGTGTTATTGATTACCTAAGTGGAATTTTGTTGAAAATTGCAGAAGGAGAGGATGGTGTGTTTTTAGTACGTGAAAGTAATACTTCCCCTGGAGATTATGTGCTCTCAGTTCTACATCAGGTCAGTTTTAAAAAGTTTTTATAACCTCAAATCAGAACTTGTTTTCTTACTTTTATCAATACCATTAGTATCATTTATTTAAATACAAAACAGAAAGAAATTAGAACTACATTCGAATTTCGTATCCCCAAACTTTAAAAATGTTGTATAAACATCTGTAATTGTTTTGTACCAGCTTGTATGCAGCTCTCAAAGTTTTTTCCTAAGAAGTCATAAAAGTAATTATTTTTACAGGGAGAAGTGGTGCACTATCAAATTCGGAGACATGGTGAGGATGCTTTCTTCTCCATCGAAGAGCATACAACAGTGCATGGACTGGACACACTCATACAGCATTACAGAGGAGATTCTAATGGACTCGTCACCAGGCTGTCAGTTGTGTGCAAGGGACAGCCTCCGCCACATGAATCCCGTACTCAGGGCACTACGAACCTGCTGCATCGGTAAGTTTTCAGTACTTGTGATATATTTTTCTTACATTGGTACTTACATTAGTACATTACACATAATACTTATTTAAATATGAACATTCTTACATGGATGCAGATGGAACTATTTAAATAAGGAAATTCTACATATTATTTAGGTCCAGTAATAATTCCAGTTCATTCATCACATTATGCATATTCTGATGTACCTATTAAACCATTATCAGGGTAGGATGGTGCGGGTGATAGGTGTCGGATTCATACAATGTAGTTACTTATCCTTTTCTGTCATCTTGAAGATGCATATTTTCATCCTGCTGTCATCCTACCCATGCTATGTAAAAAAGACCTTAACAAAAGCATAACACTTTCGGTGCCAAGGACCTGGGACTCGTATAGATAATAGAAAATTTAACTATGCTATTAGACTTGTTAGTCAGGTACTGGGCATGAACACAAGTCAACAATAGCTATCTTTGTTTGTGTGTTTAGCCATTACACACACTCATGGCAGCATGTATGTCTATTTTGAATTAAAAAAAAAATGTTTTTATTTTTTTTATTTCTTTCTTGACGTAAGATTAATGTCACTTTATTGTAGGGAAGACACTAATACCTGCAACACAGTTTCTACTAGCGCAGGTATAGATAATATTACCATGGTGCGGGCGTTTAGGAATCTTATAATCCAAATTGTAAATTATGCCAATAACAAATTATTATGATGTATAACAACGACTCCGGAGATTAGTGGTGGGCTCCCCAACAAATTATTATGTTCTTGGCACTGGAAGTTGTAACATGAAAGTTTCACTGTTCAATTTAGGATTTCATTTCTACTCAATTAATTAACATCGAAGTATTCTATTTTCGTACTATCAGGTGTAGTATGGTGTCATAATATTGATAATGGATTGTACTAAAGTGGAACAATGCTTAACATATTTAAATTAATAATATTGTATGTATGACTAGCAAATTATTAGTTTGAATAATATTACTGTGCTTCTAAGGCATAACTGACTAATTGTTTTTGAAATTACACTTCTTTTATTAAGGTTTGATATAAAAATAATAATGAAACGTGTCTAATGTACTTCTGCTATTGTATATTAATTGAAAACTTGCCAGTATTTTATATTATGTTTAAGAGCACATTAATACATATTTTTATTTCTTAAAAGTTTCAGAGTTGTATTCATAATACACTCACTTTCCCACCCTAGTAAAAAGTAAATTGGTCAAAAACAAAATAATTGATAGAAACATGCAATGCCAATTAGAGATAGACCATCCAGTGAAGAAGGAAGTTCTATTAGGATGAGAGCCACCTAAATTGCCCTTAATTCATCCTTCTTGTTTTATTACCAAGCTGAATGGAGTGTTGTAACATTCTTTTACCATCAATGGATTATTTTTCTATTCCCTTGTTATTATACTGAAAGACTGAAACTCAATGGAATGCAGTGATTTATTATGAAAATAAATTCCTCAGTTTCTTTGACAATTCCTAGCTATATATTTTGCAATATGAAATACCATTGTCTTCATCATCACTGGACTGATTCATAATGTCAGTCAATCTGTGAAAATCTGTTTGAAAGCTGATCACTAGCACTGTTATAAAAAACTGGCAAAGCTACAAAATCTTATTCACTTAAGGTCTTATTTGAGTATTGAACCCAGGACCCCACACAAAGAATTCATGCTTGTTTTCATCATAACATAAATAAATTCAAGTCCATTTAAAGTACTTTGACCATGATTAAAATTAATTTCTTATCAACTTTTAATAACCCAGATTGTTCAGAGTGTTATATTTTTAGTAAATCGTAAGACGGATCAGCCATAAAAGGGGTTATTGCACTGATTTTAACATGCACTGCACTTTATAGGACTGGTAATTTAATACAAGTGCTGACAAGCTTATTGACAATTTCCTGTTGAGCGCATTGTTCAATATGTTTATCCAATAAATATCAAGAGAAGGCCAGTAGCTGTGGACATATATACCTACAACATGACGCTATGTGTAGGTATCATCAAAATTCTTTGCATGTTTTATGACAAGATGTGTTTGCAATGTACACTGATTGGAATACCAAATGTGGTCCAAAATAATTGAGTCAGAAGTCACATGCCACGTCTAGTTTTGTAATCACATTCTTGAATCTTGTGTTAACTATTTTCTCGGAATACTTATTGATCTTATGACTAAACTTAATTAGCTTTTATATGACTAATTTAAAAAAAAAGTATAAATGCTTATCATGTATGTATAATAAAATAGGCAATTAAGTCTATGATGCTAATGAAAAATTATTTAATTGCATGTCATTGCTCTAATTATAACAAAATAAAATGTAAACACTAGTGACTCAGCCCAATTTTATACTAATGACTAACTGATTTGGCAACTTGTTTTGACATTTAGGCCCGTATTACAGAACCTTACCTCAAGTACTATTTAAACTGCGTTCAACCGATTACAGCTTGGGCGAAGAATCTCGACTTAAGCGTTCAGTTTATTTTAGAAATATCCTCAAACTCAAATCAAACGAAACTACGCTTGAGTAGAGATTTTGATCTCTGATTAATTCACAACAATTTCCATGAGAATCTATGCTCAAGCATGATCTCGACTACATTTGCGAAAACAAAGATCAGATCTCGCCTCAAGCAGAGATTTCTGATTGTGATTTTAAATTAAGGACACATGGAGTGGAGCTCACTCAAGCATAGCATAGTCGGCCTTTTTAATGTTCCCACTGTTGGGACTCAGGCCTCCTCTCTAGGAGAGGGAATGGGCCGTAATCCACCACGCGGGCCCAGTGCGGGTTGGTGGATGTCACATGTCTATGAATTTTTGGTTCTAGGACATGCCGGTTTCCTCACGATGTTTTCCTTCACCGTTTTGAGAGCAGTGGTGATGAAATAAATTACACAAAGTAATGCGCCTGGCTGGGTTTGAACCCGCGACCTGCAACTCGTAAGTCGGGGCCGTTACCACTCGGCCACTACTGCCCTCAAATGCTTGAGTCTTGATTGTAGTTCTGTAATACGGGCCTAAATTTTACATTATGAAAGAAAAAAGATGGGGGTTAAAAAATACCCTACAATTAGACCTACTAAATATACACAAAACATTTAATAAAAATCGCTCAAGCGGTTTCGGAGGAGTTCGATAACAAACACTGTGACACGTCATTTTTATATATTAGATAGATATTAAAGAGAAAAATGTACTATTTTTTTTTTTTGTAATAAATTCAGATTTTATTAGACTGATTTTAAAAATTATTTCATTAGTAAAATTCGATTTTATCACTGGTGGAATAGGCTATTATATTTTCTACTTTCATACAGGCGAAGCCGCTAACAGAAACTTCTGTTAGCGGCTTCGCCCGTGTGAAAGAGTTGAGTTGTGAAGAAGTTAGTATCTTATATTTGTGAAACGATCTACACAAAAAGTAATGTAGAATTCAATAGTTATTCCATATTCATTAATCTGAATCAATATTGGTTCAAGTGCTAAGTACCCTAGAAGCTGACATGAGTCATACCCAGGGAATGTTTGATGGTGTCTGATATGTTGACAACAATTCTTAGAGTATCTGTGTTTGGCAAGCGTGAATCATTATTTATGCTAATGATTCAGTGGCGCACACATTGTTCTTTATTGATATTTAAATATTTCTTATGAGCTGCTATCAATTTCATTGTCTTAATTATGTTGTCATTAACTATGGTAATGTGTTTAAATTAGGAGACTGATTTATTAATAACAATTTACTGAACTTTAACTTAAAGGATAGTAACCATTACACAATAACCATTTTCAGACATAATTTATTGTGCATTGGCTGCTTATTTTTGTCAAATCATATTATTTTCTAGCCATTACCTTCTCCAAATGCCACTCAAAACAAAATTTCACTCTTCTTACCATTCACGTCCAATATAATAATGCCTTCAGGATGTTGTTGGGACTGCCTCGCTACTGCAGTACGTCGGATATTTTTGCGCAGGCTCGTATCGACGGGTCCCACGCGATTCTTCGCAAAAAAAAGCGCTTCGCTGCTCAGGAGAGTGAGCTAGTGCAACAGCATCCTGAGAACTAGTGGAGAGCTAAATCTCTCCGATTGTAAAATTTCTTATGCAAAGGGTTCATGGGTACTAAATACTAACACTAGATAATAAATTATTTAATAAGTTACCAACACTGTATGGATCTTTTATTGTCTGAAATAAAATAAATTCTAATTAACCCTTCAATCGCCTACGTCGGCTATATCCGACATACACTCGCGTTTATTCCACAAGGGTCGCACATCCATGACCAAATACTCCATCTCATAAGCTTTTCTGTCACCTATGAGGATTGAATAACTAAACAAGATGAAGTACCCAGTCGCAAACACACGTCCCTGTGAATAGAACGCGAGAACACTCGTCGGACCAATAGTATTACACTAATTTTTGAGAAGTGTCTTAATTAGATTCTATAGTGCTAATAAACCACTAACAAAAACACAACATTTTTATTCAGTCGCTAAGTACCCTAAAAATGCATTTAAAATTTACATTTTCAAATTACGCGCGTAATTTGACGAAAATGTAGAAAGAAGTGGACGCCATATTTACGCTGTAGTCGTGACGTCAGTTGGCTGTGTAAACAAATGCGCTCTGTGTGGCCGATCAATTGACAGTGTCACTTTAGTTTACACGGCCGAATGACGTAATAACATGGTGGCTACTATTTCATGGCGAAAAAGAAAAGATAATAAAAACTGAAAACTTTGAATAAAATTTTAAAATCTATTTTGTTATTAAAGGAACTAAAAGTAACACTTACCGACTGCATTTTACCTAAGCTGTCTTAATAATATATTATTAAATTGTTTCTCATATAGAGTAAAATACCCTATTCGACGCGGGCGGAGTTTTGGTCAATCTTCAAATCAAGGAGTAAAATGTAAATGAGTAAAACTGTTCTTGCTTGAACATGTGTAACATTTTCCAGGGCGACAGAAGCCGGCGACTTCAACATAGTATCTCAGATGCTAGCATGCGGCTACCGCAGCCGTGACGCTAAAAACCAGGACGGTCAGACGGCCGTGCACATTGCTGCGAGAGCCGGGAGAGACAACATACTTGCCAAGCTGATTGAGAGCGGAGCCACTGTCAATGTTAGAGACTCGTTTGGATATACGCCTTTACATGTGAGTTGTGTACTTGATGAACATTGAATTGATATATAACACACACATGAACGACGGAGTCAGTGTCAGATCGACATGAATGCCATTGGGTTAAATAACCTCCATGGGTCGAGATATCTAAATTAGACCATTGCAACATGAATTTCTGAGAAGCCAAAACTCACTAGACAAATTTTCAGGCGAGCATGCTCGCTGGCCCTATTGTCTACTATTACTACAGAACGGCAAAGGACAGACAGAGTTGAGCACCATCTGATCGCACCGAAGCGTATTTTCCTATGCTTCTATCCTTTTCTGTCACTTAGATACGAGGCGGTCGGCAACACGCTCTCTCATGACCATCTAACGAGTTCCGCGCTTTATCACTTTTCTTATTGCCTAAAAAGTTAACAATATCATGAGCTATTTGTTGTTTTTTTCCTATGTGAGAGTTCTCGCTAAGTACCTACAATCACTTATGGCCGTCATTCATGTAATATGTGCTTATTACTTATTTTTCAATTTAATTCCAATACTATAAATGCGAAAGTAACTTAGTCTATATCATTCATCACGTCTTAATAGATTTGAATGAAACTTAACTCACAGGAATACCCATGTCCTGGATTAGGACATAGGATACGACTTTCATGCTGACGAAATCGACGGCAGAAGCTAGTTTAAAAAAAAAATTTAATATTCTAATGTTTTCTCCACAGTATACATGCCAGAACAACTTGCCGAGTACAACAGAGCTCCTGATAACGAAAGGCAACGCTAACTATCAGATGAGGCACGCGCCTACAGGCAAGGTGCCGCTACACGATGCTGCACAGAGGGGACATATTGAGTGTATTAAGGTATGTAGCCCCGATTCTGACTGGTCTGTTGGTCTAGTAGTTAGTGGCCCTGACTGCTATGCCGGAAATCGTGCTCATCGCACAAACATTTGTCCTGGGTGGGTTCGATTCCCAATTTCCCACACACAAATGTTTGTGCGATGAGCACGATCATTTGTTCTGTGTCTGGTTGTAAATTATCTATAATATACATATTAGTATTTAAAAATATATAAGTATGTTTATCAGTTGTCTAGGACTCATAACACAAGCTCTGCTTAGCTTGGGACTAGACGGCGTTGTGTGATAGTTGTGGAATATTATTATTATAATGTAAGAAGGGTACCCAATTGACGCAGCTGTCTGTACCTAATATCAAAAGATTATTCCAGACAAGCTCTTGCAATACTGTATAAAAAAAAGTAAGTGCGACTGTTGTGTGACTAACAGACAACGCACAGACTTACCTAATAGGATAAAACCACACTGAACTGATTTACCAAAATCTACCCTAGACAAGGGTTTTTAGAGTTGAAGTTTGTATGCGAAAGAAATTGCGGTCACCATAGTTTACTTCTTGATGTTACTGTCGACGTCCCTGCGCTATAACTTAGCGCAGGAACATCGAAGTAAGAAGCACGCGAATACGGAAGACATAACGCTGTCATGGTCGTTCAAAGTATTTGCGTGAGTGTGCATCATGCATACGGATTATTTTTCTGCGTTGCGATCGACATGAGGAATGTCCCCCGTCTTTCTCTTACGATAACTGAATTGAACATCTCGTCGGCCCACGCTGAAAACCAGCGCTATGGATACGTCGCTTTTTGCGTGTGGATTCGGCATTATGCTGAGCGTACGGCCGTTTTGCTCGCACGTGGCGCATATATTTTTGTTTTTAATTTTTTGTCATAGAAAATGTTTGCAAGTTTGTCTTAAGTTTGCGCCTTTTCCGGCAAATAAAAAGTTTTTCTTTTTTTTTTCTTTCTTTTCGTCAAAAGTTACTTACTAATGAAACTTAATTAGTTAATAGTAAAAACAAAGCACTGGTATTGTGTGTCTAAGTGACGCGACGAACTGGTCGGGGATCCCATTTGTAGGCATCACAAGCTCGATGTTTGTGGCCAATCTTCAGTGCTATGCCCATCCTTACCGTAAACAATATTTGTTTGCAGGTTCTATTAAAGCTCAAAGCTCCAGCACACGCGAGGACATTGGCACACGACACCCCAGCTGACCTGGCGAAACATTATGGGCACACAGAATGTTACCAGCTACTGAGTAAGTAACTTTGTTTATATATTTTTGCTGCATAGTAGATACAGGTAGTCCCCGGATCGATGCAGATCTGTCAAAGAGCATAACAGTGCAGTTTTAGAACCAAAGTAAACCAAATATAAACGATAAATGATATTTATTTCGCAAATAGGTTTAAAAAAAAAAACATTTTTTTTTTCGTCATTTTATACTAGATGAGGCCGATGTTTCCTGAGAAGAAACATCGCATCGAAACAAACTCAGGGGTCAAAGTCTCTTTTAAATTCCATACAGTACATATGTTTTGGTCAAGCCACATGAGAACCATGCAGATTTGTCTGAGATGGTCTTTTGAAGAAAGAATCATACAGATTTATAAAAATAAAATGTTACTCGTTGATACTCAATGAAGTAATTAAACTTAAAAAAATGGTTTCTTCCTGTTTTACTAATAAGTTACGTAGTCATCAAACTTACATTTACTCAATAATAATCTTCACAGAAAACCATCAGCCTGATGTCCCAAAAACGTCGAAAAAATATTGGTATCACGGCACGTTGAACCGCGAGGAAGCCGTGAAGACGTTGGAGGAGTACTGCAAGCACCACAAGGTGGAGGGCAAAGCATCCGATGGCGTGTTCCTGGTGCGCTACAGTGAGAGGCACACCGGCGCCTATGTGCTCACCATGCTCAGCGAAAACACTCCTTATAACTTTATTATTAGGAAAGAGGTGAGGTTTTAAAATTATATAAGTTTATAAAGATCAAAATCTGCTATAATTAATTTATAATTATATCAGACAAACAATATAAATCATGATTGAATATTATCAAAAAAAAGTGAAGTTGAATGTTTGAGCCTCAGATACATTAGGGGACAAAATGTCCTCCAATATGACGCGCTATGTATGCTCAATCTATGTGACGCTGTGCACCGTTGACGCGGGACATTTTGTCCCTTAATGTATGTGAGACTTATTGCACTATTCGTATGGTGATAATAAGTACGATATTTCAAATTGAAAAGTTGGTCACCATCAACATCCCGCTGTTGATACGGTAAAAAATAACCAATGATATTCGAAAATTATAAAGTTAAATGTTGAACAGATCTCTGTGTACGGAGCTTCACTCTCCCTGGCTTAGCCAAACGAGATTTTTTCCGAATAATGTTGCATTTATTGTTTTCCCATGTTCTTAAAATACAATTGTATCTCGACGCGTATTTTGCATACGGGTGATAATGACACGTTTGTCCCACCCGTGCGCAAAATACGCGCTTTCTTCGATCCACCTCATTTCGTGGAGCGTACGTGGTGGTGGGAGCAAAGCACTTTGCCCTGGATCCAGTGATCACTGGGTAGCTTAAAAGCTGATAAGCTGCTGTCTCGTCCTCCATGCAGACTGCAGAGTGGAGTAAAATTGTACTTAATTTCAGGCAAACTGGCTGTTTATAGACGACGGACCGTATTTAGAATCGCTGGAGAGGCTGATCGAGCACTACAGTACAGTGCCGGACGGTCTGCCGACCCGCCTCACTACCGCTGTGCCGCCTAAACCTAAGCCACCTCTACCTGAAGTAAGCACATTTATACTATTCAAACTTACATTATGTGATCTTCCATCTTTCAATAATAGTCTCAATATTTTCACACAACAAACTGTAGTCGTTCACCTAACATCTCACTGAAACTCATCAAAGCTTCATTATTGTTTGTTTGTTTCTATTATTGTATTTCATAAAAGATTACTGATGTGTAGCCTGCTGGTTTGCGCGAATTCAATTATATTGAAGGTTAGGTACAGGTGAAAGTGTGAGAAGATAAATAAAAGACCGCTGCTGAATGCATTCGCGTGTATTCATACGTCCGACACGTATTAGAATGACGTGTTGCCATGTAAGTTATCACTAACTAAATATTAGTGTTGCCAGTATGAATTATGCAGCAATTATCTCTGGGAGTACTGAACTGATAACGAAAAATTCTCCATTGATAGAAAGTTTCACTATCGCTGAATTACGGATGTCATATTCTGGTATTTCGCTTACTGTGGAATAAAATCATTAGGATTTTGTGACTATTGAATCTCCATTTGCTACTCTGTAGTAAAATGGAGTGCCACATTCACAGTTACTTTCTTTATTAATATATTAAGTACTATGTCCTACTTTCCTGTTTCAGTTCTCAACCATGCCACGAACCAAAAAGTTGGCATCGAGCCGGGCCGCCATGAACCAATCCCTCTCTCTAGTGAAACATGACATCCTGAGCGACAAACAAATGATTGCGCAAACATCCCCGCCCACCTCCATACAATCCAACAACAACATGTTCGAGCTGCTCACAAGGAATCTATCATTCTCATCAGATTTCAACAACGATAGCATTAATAACAACGAAGAACCGGCTGATGATAATGAGACGTATAAAGTTCCGGGTAATAATAGCGCGGTGGTCACGTTAGCAGAGAATTATAATGAGATATCTATTGATTCTGATGGCCAGCTTTCCACACTGCAAGGTAAGTTTTAGTTATAATAACTGAGTTAAGTTTCCAACATGAAAGGATATGTTTAGTTCAAAACAGGGTTTGGAGTAAGACCAACAATTATAGGTAATTTTTGTATCATTTAACATTGGAAGAAAAATCATAAGGTTATTCCTTATTTTCATTCAATTGAAAGTTGTAGCACACAACTTAACCCTATTTTGTCGTTAATTATAGTGCTTAAATCATGCTTAAATGTATACCTACTTGATTACTATATTTAGAGACATAAACAATCAAAATTAGATGGATTTTGAGGTTGACTAAGTTGAATAGTAACGTCCAATTTTAGCAAATACCATAATCCTTGACTTAATAATTCTTCCATACACTAAAAACAAAATAAACTAAAAATGTAGAGTAGAGCGCCATCTAGCGGCACAATGGGCACAGTCGGGTCCTTAACGCTGACGCTGCCGTCCGCAGAGTTCATCCCGATGAGCGAGCTGACGCTGGGCGCCGTGCTGGGCGAGGGCGAGTTCGGCTCCGTGCTGCGCGCCACGCACTGCGCGCCCGACCTGCCGCCGCAGCAGGTGGCCGTCAAGACGCTGCACATGCAGCACACCGACACCAACAAGAAGGAGTTCCTGTCCGAAGCCAAGGTCATGATGTCCGTGCGACACCGGTGCATCGTCCGACTTATTGGCGTATCTTTGGTAAGTGCTGTATTTATATTATTTTTATTAATACGTAGACATAGCAATTTTTTTCTTAGTATTGTTTCTAGGTTGGCTATATATAAGTTGACAAATCATTTGCTTTATCACCCTAAGACTTGCATCATAAGTCAATTTATCTATGTGGCAATTTGAACTTGCAACCTTAGCTCATACCGAGACACGGCGTGCGTTCGAATAATTGTTTCGCACTGCAAAGCACGGGTTTCGCGAGGTATATTCGAATGCTCTCACTGAAATTTTAGCAGTATAAAAAAATGAAAAACGTTTAATGACACGTTATTCTTTTAAATGATGAGACCTGTCGATAAATATAAATGTGAAAAACATGTAGAATATAGTAGTTTCGATTATGCTTTGCGTGGCGTCAGATGTGAGATATGGTAGTTAAAAAAATAATATGACACGCACAGAACACACACACAGCTAAATATGTATTAACAAACTAACAACATTACCTATGCGAAGGCAAAAAGGCTCCTGTTTCGATAATGATTAAAAAAAAAAAACACTGATATTTCGATAGCGGGTGTTACGCCACAGACATTCTGACGGAAAACGGACTAAAAAAAAGAGATTAGGCAGTGATGACACAGATGAACTGCCCCAAACAAAACGATGTCATGTCTCTTTATCGTTATCGATCTATCAGTGATTGACCTGTACAACTAACATCAATGTGTCAGATAAAATAGTTTGTATTTGTGTCAGCTTCTGTGCTACCTACATATTTTGTGCAGGTATATGCTATACAAACAATATTGTTTTGAATCATTTGTGTTGAAGATGAATAGATGACTATAATGGAAAACTTAAGAAACGATGGATTGATTGTGTGAAAAATGTTCGAACGATGCTTGGCAGGGCTGCGAGCGAGATCGTTCGCAAAAGGCAGCAAGTTTAAGTTAGAGGAATGATGATACTCACCATGTCTGCATTACCTGAAATGCTATTTTCTGCTTCATTTTATAACCAATTTAGATGCGGTTTTCAAAAAAAGATCTATTTTTAGTGTTATTTGTTGTTTAGTATAAAATATTGTACAAAAATAAACGCAAGCAAGTATTCAATTATGTTTTCTTTTTGTTTAGGGTCCACCACTAGCAATGGTCCAAGAGCTAGTGCCTCTTGGATCATTACTGGAGTACTTGGTTCGTCACCCGGACAAAGCGTCGCCTGGTTACGAGCTAAGGTTATGGGCGTGCCAAGTAGCGGCCGGTATGCGGTATTTGGAAAGGCGTCGGTTCGTTCATCGTGATTTAGCTGCGAGAAATATTCTGCTGGCTAGCAGGTAAATTATCTGATGCTGTTATGAGCTCTTTTCTTTTAATTAAAAGGTCATTGTCCTGTTCTAACTTCTGTAAGGGTGAATGATTATTATCACTATTGTTGTCACAATAACAACGTACATCTAAAATTAATCTATGGCGACTGAGGCAATTGGTAAAATCTTGAATACAGTGATAATTTTATAGAATCACCTATTAGTGTTTTTTCTCCATATCCGTAGTATAACAAGTTCTAATTTTCCGTCTGACGTAATGCTAAGGTTGTTTCGTCTGTGTTCTGAAAACAGTTTCATGTATTAACTTTACCTCAGTCAGAATAACGTTCATAATACAACAATGTTTGTAATCGAAGCAGATGGTGTATGTGTATCACTTATCAGTAGATATTTCTTTTCTTCAGACACCAAGCCAAAATAAGCGACTTTGGTCTTTCTCGAGCTCTATCAACGGACAGTTCGTACTACAAGGCCAGCCGAGGCGGCAAGTGGCCTATCAAGTGGTACGCGCCGGAGTCGTACAACTACGGCACATTCAGCCACGCCAGCGACGTGTGGAGCTACGGCATCACGCTGTGGGAGATGTTCTCGTACGGCCAGCAGCCCTATGGAGATATGAGGGGGATTGAGGTGGGTGTACTTTTGATTCTAAGGATGTAAATGTGCGCTAGCTTCAGTCTGACGTTTTATAAGAGCCCATGTCGGCCTATGTGAATGAAATAATTTCGAGTTTGAATAATAAACGATATTTATGTTCAAAACTAGTTCACTTTTACACGTCAATTTAAACTAGGTGAGGACCGAAATGGGTTTAGTCTTATACCTTTTTAAAAATACAGATGCTTGCTGTGCATAGCGTCATAGTTATAAAATGTGAAAATTCAATATAACACTAAGTTGCACGCGTTTTTACCTTGTCAACAGAACCTACCGCTGATTAAGCATCATTATTAGTGGTTTGGTTGTCTATTATCTTTAATCATTGATTTCGCTTTAGATAGAATTTCTTCTGTGTCTTAAAATATTGAAATGTCCTAAGGTCTTTCACTTGTATGTCTAACTAGGCCTCCACCCGCTTGAAAATAGAAAAATGATCCCAAAGGAATATACTCTCGGATAGAAAGTAGGGTACTTTCTATTCCAGTACTTGGCCCACCCATGTACCAACTTTCGTCTAAATCCGTTTAGCACTTTCAGCGTGAAGTAACAAACATACAAACAACTCGTACAAACTTTCACTCTAATAATATTTAAATGTGTGATAATACTTGTTACAGGCTATCCAAATAGTTGAAAGCGGCAAACGTCTAGATCGACCAGCGAACTGTCCTGATGAAATCTACCAAGTGATGCTGGACTGCTGGGCGTACACTCCTGATGCCAGACCCACGTTCAGCCAATTAGTAGACGTGTTCTCCCAACATCCGGACTATGTGAACATCAGCCAACTGGCGCTGGAGAACGAAGACGCCAATGTGTGAGAAATAAGGAACAAAATGTATTTATTATTACGTAGGTTCAATGTATTTGTAGTTTATGAACAATACCTCGACGTGTTTTACGATAATCTTGTGTATTCCATGGCAATAATGTACGGCTTACTTAGGTATAGATGAATCAACCAAATTGAATCATGTCAACTTGAAAATGAATCAATCATGTCGACCTTTCAATGTATGTAAGTAAGCCAATTTGGTTGAACAGTGTACTATTGCCAGCAGAGTCAGTTAAATGAATATTTTTATTTTTTTACCTTCATGTAATCAAATAATGTTATAGACCAGAATTTTTGTAAACCGTCGACGTGCCTTTGACAGTATATTTATACCTCTCTACTAGTGTACTTGCCTACACTTTCTGTAATCATAGAAATGCACAAATATCGTGTACAACGAAATAAAATTAGTTTCAATTCGGGTAGTGGTAGTGTTCGCGTGATAATCAGAAATGACATGCCATGATGTGCCTGATTACGTATTATAACTAGCCGTAAATTATGTAAATAGGGTAGTATAGAACGTATCGAGACTGTTTAGGAACAACATCGTAAACAACTAATTGCTTTTTTGCGGGAATGGGTTTTTTTCTCCCCTCATTAAAAAGTATACCTTTCTAAAATAATATGTCTTGTTATCAAACTACTGATATGTTGAAATAGCTTCTATTAAAAATACGCTTATGATGTTCTTCCTGAAAAGACTTGGTATGTCAGTTATTATCACAGAGTACGAAACAACCGCGCTGGAAGCGTCTATAAAAGCTGTACTCGCGTTAAGAACTGAGTCGTAGAGTCATATACGTTCGAAAGAGTTACCGTGGCCCTGGAACGCAAAGGGCAACTGAAGGAAGGTGAGGTTTAGCCAGTAAAAATCTGACATTACCACCCGATATTTTCCATCTCAACAAATAAAGGTCATAAATGTCAGTAGCGTAACAATGTGTTAACGCTTTGCGTCGTATCGATAGTTTGTTATCTTCTCAAATAAGCTTCATAGGTACGAGCGAGTCGAACTATATCAATGATTTATTGTCCGACGACTCATTTCTTAGAGAGACAAAACGACACTTCACAGACGCCATTCAAAGCTACTAGTTTCTTACGTCATTTATGTCATAGTGTAAGAACTACTGACAACGGACGCGTAGCTTCAAAGACGCGTATTCGTAACTATACTCTTGGTGTATAATGACGGAATGTTATCGCCATTAGTTTTTCGCCATGCAAACGTCAATCATCGCATTAGACGGTAGGTTTTTCGTCAATCAAAAAATTTACTGTGGCAAAACTGACAGCAAAACCTATCGTGGAATGGACGCCTAAGAAAACAGTAGTAACAATGCCACTTTCAGCAGGGGACGTCAGGGCGTCTTCGTACTTTGTGATTATAGACGACTTTTAATCGTAAAGTTTGTACGTCTGGTAGTTTATCGAAATAGCATTTGTTTAGGTTATATTGTATTTTCTGTTTTAGTATTGTTTTTGGTTTACTTAACTAATCCTGCATTTCCAGTTCATGTTCCTTTTATAGCCAAAATGGATGTATATAAAACTTGTAATAATATATTATTTTTTAATGTATTTTTAACGCTATTTAATTGAACTGTACATTCCATTTTCTTAAAAAAATAGATCGTAAAAATCAATAGATCTAATACTAATATTCACTGTGTGATGCTTACTTATCCGATATATTTGTATCTGAATTTGATTCCCATTTAATTTTATTTCCACTAACGTCAATTTGAGCGCCTGAAATAGTTCAATATATAATTTTATCAGTGTTTGGGATTTACATTTTATTTACATGCCATGGGAATGCCATAGTTAATACGAAATTGCCACAAGGTTGTGTTATGTAATGTACAAAATTCTATAAAGTTACCCAAATTATATCTATTTTAATTTTAGAGAATTTATATTAAATTCTATGAGTCTGACTTAGCATATTATATTAACTTTTATATTATGACAGATCATATAATTATGTTAATGAATCAAATGTGATAATGGTATTTATAAAATAAATAACGATTTTATAAAAAAAAAGTCTTATTATTTTGATTTACACACTAACTTAGTCAATTGTATCTTGGGACGACGAATTGGGTCTATTAAATCTTCCATTACGTCGACTCAAGATACTATTTTTACATACCACTTCTAACTGATACAATCGGTCCATGCAAGTATTTAGGGCCGAAATTGCTTAAAGCAGACGTACAGAAGTGCTCCGTTGCGGTGACCCGCGCAGGCATCCGTCGCGAATAGCCGGGTCCCGCGCCCGTTTTGCTACGTAATAATATAATAAGTTCTCCATCGACACGACTACATGTACACCGTTAAAGTTGAACTAGCGACACTGCGTAGGTAATAATAGTTTTCGCGACAGGAACTGTCCGCGTGAACACGCGTATTGTCACGCGACGGATGCCCAGCTTGCTTGCTTAGTCCTTAGAAAATTACCATGTAGTGCCATAACAATATTATCTTATATTAAACGTCATAAAATAACGTTAAATCACAAGTTTCTCACTTCCGACGACTTAATTCGAAATATCACAATAGATAATGTGCACTAGAACATACACGAACACAGGTCACTCTGACGCTCATATATTGATGCGGCAGTCGTTATAAGGCGGCGGCGGTGTCTCCGCACGGTCCGGCAGGCGGATCGCGTCTATTTGTAGAGGAGCTTCAGTGAAGCCCGGCAGACCGTACGTCGGGAACGGCCCACGTCTTTCCGGCAGAGAGTGTTGTCTGCGGAACGAAGGAGGAGTCTCCAAGTCAGGGTTAACGATAGTACTCCACAATAAATTAGTCCTCATGTCCCCATCCAACCTCTGCATCCTTCGTCTCCGTTGTCTCCTCGCCGGCGGCCGCCCGCAGTGCAACGCACCACATTTACAGAACTTACTCAACCAAATATAAGTTCCAACTATTCCGATTGCTAAACCTATTTCAACACCAATAATGAAAGCTTTCACGGATGAAAATTCTTTGTCAAACTTTTCATACGGTGTGAGTGGTGTAGAGGGCTGTTCTGGCACTGGGTCAGTTCTATCTGTAGTTATATTCCAGATATCGCTCACGTCGACTTCTTGTTTCTCTTCCACCGCCGGGACTATGGATATTATCTTCTGAGACATTTGGGGCTGTTTCTTCTTACATTGCTTCTCATAGGTGATACCTTGAGATGTTATCCAATTCTCAACCGTCATAAAGTCTGTATTGCATTGCCAATAATCATTTCGCAGTTCTATTCTTTCTAGTTTACGTAGAGGCAGCAAAAGTTCAGTTTTCAAAGTCACTACGTAATTTTCGCTTAAATCTAGTTTCCTCAAATTCGGTAGACGGTTGAACAGACGAGTAGGCAAGGCTTTAATTCGGCAGTTGTTTAAGTTCAACACCTGGAAAGACCACATAGTACTATGAAATAAATAAATGAATACGGAGAATGCTGAGGAAGTTTTACCATCAATCCAATTAGTACTTTCTTACCTTTAGTTTCGAATGCATCAAAAATGGTTCATTCTTTAGGCTTTCAAAAACGTTGGATGACAAGTCCAAGGTATCGAGTTCTGGTGTATCAAAGAAGAGATCCGAGGAAATGAATCTCAGGCGATTGCTGCTCAAATCCAAGTGGACTAGTTTGTCTAATCCCGAGAAAGCGTGCAGTCCAATCCAAAAAATCAGATTGTATGAGAGATCCAGTACTTCTAGAGATGTGTAGCCAGTCTCCTAAAACCAAAATGACGGTACAATGAACAGATAGGCATTGAAAATATGTCGGCCTTGTAAATGTTTTTCTGGAAAAACATTACAATATTCAATACGAAAGAAAAAACAAAAACATTTCTTAAATCGAATTACTAGCAATCTAATGGCAAGTGATCTTAATATTATATTACATGCTATGCTTTGAGTACTTAATATCCTTTCTCATTATGCTTCTAATCAGACAGTCTGATTGATCTGATGACACAGACAGGTCAGGCAATGACGATTTGTACATATCAGGCATTGCGTATGAAATGATAAACCAGTGATAAAATACTGGTGTGAGCACATCTTTTATTATAATAAGTGTTTCATTAAGCTCAAGTACCTTGGTTCACGCATTACTTTATGAACTGAATGAAATGGTGGAACATCGATTTCCAAAACGAATCGTTTTTTTATTTAATTTTTAAATAGCAATTTTTACCGACATATTTATAAATTCTGATTACTGTAAAACAGTGCAACGCTGTTTCTTTTTTTTTTGAACTGTCTTATCTTTTTTTTTGTTCGATTAGCTCGCCGTAATCAGTAACGCTGACTCACTAAATAAACAAACACTACGGAGACTAGGTATGACCAACTTCTTTGAATACCCAATCTGTTGCAATGTAGGAATTGGTTTGTTTATTGGGATTTTCCTTATTTTCCAATAACTTGCTCACGACAGAGTTCAATGACATTACGATGAATACCTAAGTTTACTTATTCATGCAAATCCTTATAATTATATTATAAAACAAAGCCCCCCCCACCACCACGTCTGTATAAACGCGATAAACTTAAAAACCGCTCAACGGATTTTCATGCAGTTTTCACCAATGGACAGAGTGATTCATGAGGAAGGTTATAAGTGTATAATACATGCTTGCATGCACATACATGTATGCATGTGCATTGTATGTATGTGCATGCATGTGTATTTTACTGTATGTGTGAGGTACGAATAAACGTTTTTTCTTTCTTTCTTTTCTTTACATGCATGTAGCAGAGATGATTGTAGCAGAGATAAGCCGTGATTTTCAAAGATTTCTACACCCGTGTGAAGCTGGGGCGGGTAATATAATAACAAAGAAGTACCTACCTTAAAACAAAAATTGTCCAATTCACTAATAACATTATGACTCAGACTGTACACTTGCACCGCTTTGGGCACTCCCACTTCTATGTTGATAATGTTCTGATCAACACACACGGCCCTGTTCAACCCATTCTCCATATCACAATCACATTGCTTCGGGCACATCTCGCTCCAGACGCCCACACTAAATAGCACTAACATTAAAAAATACTTCCACTCCATCTTTAAAATTATCTTTTATCCCAACGTGTGAAAGTGTTCGCATTATTGTACGAATATTTAATATCAAATAACACGATGTACTTAACGCGGCCGAGTTCGGTTTCACATGAAAAATGGAGCAATGATACACGAATTGATAAAACAATCACTATCAGTATAGATAAGATAGCTACGTAGAATATAATCTTTCACTACATAAACACTGCTGTTCTTATAAATAAAACAGGATGAATGCAGTTTATTCGAGGAAAATAAAAACCAAAATCACTAAAAATAATACTTTATTCTTAAACTACAGCTGTTCTCATCATTAATATTCATAAAAGGTTACTAATACGCCATAAACAGGTCAGATTACATAATTTCAGTCTGTAGGACAATCATATTAAATACCTACAATGTAAGGTTACAATAGCTTGTAAATTATTTTTAAATGCACTTAACACCTACGATAAATTATGAGATCACTTTTAACTAGAATATATTGGCGTTTTGACGCTGCTGCGTTGCTGTTGCGGGGTAGCACCGTTTCATGGTGTAATCGATTCCTAAGATAGCGTTTCTAACGTCATGTACGGATGCGCTGATGGTCTCAAATGTCCCAGCTAGCCTGTCCACTGCTAGTGCCTGTAAAAACATTTATGTACTTGATTGCTAGGATGCAAGGAAACATTATTAAGGTCACAGAGTTCGTGAAAATCAATGTGCTTATGTTTTTAAACATCAAAACTGACTCATCAACAAACGAACTCATCTGGATATAAGGGAACGTTCGTTGTGGTTTCGTTCCTTAATCGCTATATTGAAGGAGTGCAGATGCTTATAACTTCATTACTTTAATTTTTTTTTTTTGGTGGAAGTCCTCAAACGAAAAGAAAATCAATTCATAGCACATGTTATCACCTTTCCGAAAAATAAATGACGACGCGACGTAACTATAGATCTTCGATAATGTTATAGGTATGGATTGTGTGGTAGTTACTTGTAAATGTGATGCCTCTGCTACTCGTTCTAAGGCTTTTGCGTTACTGAGTGATGCTTGCGCCATTTGCGTGAGAGCTGCTGCTTGTTGATCCATTACTTCCACCTAAGAATCAGGGAAAACTCAATAAGTAAACAGGTATAAATTCAAAAATAGGTAATAATGAGTAAGCTTGAATGTAGATTAAATTATCAAAAATACACAACGAAAAGTTATGATTGATCCAGAACTCAGAATACATTCACAGTAAGCTTAGCAGCATTATCTGTGTCGCCTTTCCTATTTTGGAATCTCCTTCTAGTCATAACTGAAGTAGGGTCAGTATATTACATGAACCACCAAAATTCAATGGATAAAAATGTAAAAAAACGAAAACCAGACTACGACAAAAAAAAAGATGCTGAAAAAGTATGAAATAAGATTTTCAGGATGCTGAAATAAACAAGGTTACTGGAGAAACAAGAACAGAACAAAAAGAAGAGCCGTAGTCACACATTAATGAAGTTGTTACAGTTGGTATCTATATAACCTACGTTCAGCGGACGATTAATCCAGTTCTAACGATACCTCATTTGTCCAGTTCCGATAAGTAGTTCAGGAGCTATGAGAAAACAGATATACATACACATATACAAAGCCTGTCTAAATCATAACCCTCCTCCGTAGTCGGGTATAAATAGGTTCTTCAATCCTTACGAGCTACAAGTAAGACAAAAACTGAAAAATATAAAAAAACATTACCTACCAACTTATCAATCATATTTAATTGTCGTTCTTCCGATTCCGTTGGGTAGAGTCGGCTGTTGTCTTCTGGACTGTAGTCTTCATCCTTCGAGATAGAGTCGTCAAATGAGTCCTCATCTTCGCCATTACAGGGTTCTTGCTTTACAGCTCTCTTTTTTCCTAAACAATATTCATAACTTAAATAAATTAAGTTACGACTTTATTTATTGAAAGAAAAAATAATTGCGATCGCGTTATTTTTTTTATTATACAACATGTAACTAGACAACCCTATAGACCCCAATTAGAAAATTAAGTTACAATCATAATTCAAGCACTGTTGGTAGTTTTTTTTTTTATGGAATTTCTTTTTTGATTGTAGGCAAATAATGAGAATCGCCGCGCACTACACTGGTAGCGCGTCGGCATTGGTGTCACGCACACACAAACACTCCTGTGACGCAATCAAGATTTATCAAGAACTTATCAAAATATTTGATGCTATTTATATAACAGTAAACTTAAAACATTTTTAACATTTTGAAAAATATTTTACCATTTAACTGAGATGTTGCTTGAGTTAGCTGAATGCTTGGGAGTGGCAATGTGAGTTTGTTTAGTAATTCGCGCAAATCGTTCGTTGATACCCATCAGTATGTACATAACAGTCTTTTCCAGGGCGTCCACTAAATAACTAATTCCCCGACATGACCCTTACGATTTTTTAAATCAATTACATTCATTTTAAATAATACCTTTTGAGCATAATTATTATCCATTATTTAGTTTAATTTAGAGCCCATTATCGTTATTTACAACATTGAAAAACCACTAAATTGATTATAGAGCAAAACAAGTATCTGTTAACTACAATCACCGATGCAAAAGATTCCATTTTCTACCGCTTGACCAGACGTGATATTAATGATGTGTGCTACCTGATTAATATCGCAAATGGTTCAATTGACTGTCCTGAACTTGTCTCAAAATTATCACTACGCACTAATCAGATGGGGCTAAGACAGCGGCCACTTCTGCATGTATCTAGTGCAAACACTAATTATAGGCGTAATGCATTTTTTCTGAGAGCCAGTCGCAGTTTTAACAGGATTTCATGTGGCGTTGACCTATTTTGCACCAACGCGAGCACAGTTTGGAAGCTCTTAGCAAAGCCAGTTTTTGAGCAACTAGCACCTATTTGTACCTGAAATTTGTATTATTATTGTTTGTTTAAATTAATTTAATAGCAGTTTAAGGTATTGTGAGGATTTAGCGAAAATGTATCGGTTTCTTGTAGTTTTTAGGGTTCCGTACCCAAAGGGTAAAACTGGACCCTATTAATAAGACTCCGCTGTCTGTATCTGCCTGTCTGTCCGTCTGTCACCAGGCTGTACCTATCTCATGAACCGAGATAGCCAGACAGTTGAAATTTTCCACTGTTGCCGCTATAACAACAAATACTAAAAACAGAATAAAGTAAATATTAAGCGAGACTCCCATACAAGAAACGTGATTTTTTTGCTACGGAAGGTGCAAAACCCTTCGTGCGCGAGTCCGACATGCACTTTTTTAAAAGTAATTTCCTTTAAAAACTTTGTTCTTCGTATTTGCATCCTTGGCATCTATTCTGACTAAATATATGAACGCTTTAGCGTTTTTGGGTAATTCTTTGAAACCGAGAGACTGTTTGATTCATCTGGCCTAGCTTTCGTACCTATCTATTTTGTGTTGTAAGCCACTGGGCGCAAATAAGTGCCTTTGATATATTTAGTGATCGGAGAAAACTAATATGCAAATAAAAATATCAAATTATAAAGAAAAACTACTACCTCAGTTACCATTTAAGTTACATAGTAAGCCTATAGCATCTTTCTATTTCAATATAATATATGTACTAGGTAACCAGTAGATGGTAAAGATAACTTACTTGGTGTGGATTTTTCATCACAAAGATGTAAAATCGTTGCTTCTAGTGGTGTCAGGCTGCCTTGAAGTTTTCCTTGGTCAATTTGCTTTTGTTTGAGTAGTAAACTTCGTCTTTTGTCTGACCAAAACTGAAAATGCTTAGTTGCTTAGATCGGACCATATGCAAAATACATGCTTTGGATGTGGGAGTTACAGATAGGGTTGTCAACTGTCCTCTAAAATGGAATATTGTACTCTATATCGTGAAGGTGTACTCTACCTAACTACCAAAATGTCTCTAATAACACACTTCTAAACGTCTGTAAGTATGGAATTGGGTGCACCTTGTAAGATTATTTGCCCTTATAGTAGTTGTATGATGGTATCATTAAGTGCTTTTTCATCTCACATTAATCTTGATAATGCTTTTGTAAGAACAAATACACTTACAAGTGTATTTTAGCACAATATGTCTTATAAGGTGCCTCTATAAGTTACACAATCTTTGCCAAGACAGATATAAACCTTTTATAAGGTCTAAGCTCTTATTATGGATCATTCTTATGGCTATTTTGCTAGTTGGGTATTATATATAACACTAATAGAGGACGCTAAAATACTCTTTTTTACACAGTATTTACTATACTAGTGCCAGTCACATGACGCATACTTATTATCATAAACAAAAAATGACAACTTTTTTCAGGAATGTGATTAAAAATGAGCTTCTGATCTATGTAAACTTAGAGTTAAAATGTTTGGAGTCATACAATTCTTATAAAACCAATGAAAAATTGTGTTTGGATGCATTAGCATACGCTTTTAGTAAGTTTTGAGAGACGTTACTACTTCATTTTTAACTGTTTTCATTTGTAATTCTTTCATTCGTTATGCACCACGGTGGATGAGGATGCACAGAACTTTTGATTTAAAATGTCAGAGTATTTCTAAGTTGGAGTTAGCAGCGGTGCCCCACAACTGTATTCCATGTCTCCATATGGGTTTAAGTATGTATTTGTAAAGTAGGGGCTTATTTTGTATAGTTGTGATTTTCGCCCCAAGAACCTAGAATTTACTCAACTGCAGTCTTAGCGCTTTCTCTTTGTGAAGATATGTTTAAGAGGGATATAAAGAGCTGTAATGGTTATGGTTAATAGGCCTTGCAAGTGTTCCCTTCATTTCTAATTGTTGTTCAATGTCTTTATGTCTCCAGCGTTTTGAGCAAAATTTTGACCCTGTTGTTACCTTGTTGTACAAAGCTATTGATAAAGTCAGTAAGTAGACAAATTGTTACCTTGATCCATCCTTTTGTTGATTTCATAGCTCCATCAATAGAGTTGGCAATGTTTGACAGCTCTACCCACAACTTCTTAAACCTGGCATGTCCTATACCAACTCGAAGCTTTCTGTTTGCCAATTCTGGGTGCTTCTCCATAAATGCTATCACTGCCCTAACTTGGGCCAATGATGGTCTCATATTCTAAAAAATTAAGAATTAGATACTGTATGTATTGTACAATGATTTGTTATTACAGTTTGCTATTAGGCATATAAGAAACAGGAAATCGATTTACAAGTCATTGATGACGATCATAATAACTATTATTACTGTACCGGTTGATAGTTTAGCAACGATGCCCTGACAATTAGAATGAAAGTAGTGCATCATTGCCTGGTACTTAGACTCGAGGTTCATATATTTATGTGAACGTAAGGTCCAAGAATCTAAGACATTAAACAAACATAAAAAAAAACAAGTAGTGTTAGTGGTACCCACCCGAACACCGTATTCAGCATTGTCGGTATCGTCTAATAAAATATCAGACATTTGTTTAAATGTTTACACAAATCGTACAAGTATTTTACCTCAATGTTTAAACGTTTAGTTTACAATCAACCACATTAGTTTCCAACTTTTCGTCGCGTTCATGAATCAATGTTTTAGACCTGTCACTCAAAATCGAATCAGTGTTGCCAAGTTTGCCAACTGCTAGCTTAGGGGTCCATTACACGGTCATACAAGCGTCAATCAAAACCATCAATCATGAATGAAGTTCATTCATTATCTGTCAAGTTTCATTCATGATTGATGGTTTTGACTGACGCTTGCATGACCGTGTAGTGGACGCCTTAGATATAGATAGGTTTTGCTGTGAGTTTTGGAATAGTTAATGTTTTGATTGACGAAAAACCTACCGTCTAATGCGATGATTGACGTTTGCACGACGAAAACCTAATGGAGATAAAATTCCGTCATTCACATATGTCAAGTTTCATTCATGATTAATGGTTTTGACTGACGCTTTCATGACCATGTACTGGACGCCATACACACTTACTATCACCCAGTTTTAAGAACATAAATGATAACAAAGGCAGCTGATATATTCTACAACTTTCTTTCGCTTTCTTATAAGAATGGAAATATTAGGTAGAGTTTGGCCATCGAAAGATGGCACAACAAAAAGGAGCCAAAAAAAATCTGAAACTGTTTATCCTGACTGTACGCTGCTTAAACGGAGTTGATACTTTTGATTATTCATGAAAATAATATGCGATGCATGTTTATTCAAAAATTCAATGAAAAAAAAAAAACAAAAAAGATATTTTAGTGAGTAGGAAATAAAGCATTTCTTACCTTTAAATTTAAATAAAACAAATTGTGTGTGAGATCACATCGATTTTTTTCGATTCGTTTGGAAGACGTATCGATTCCATATAGAAAAGAGTAATAAAATTGCATTAGAACTCCGTACGGAAATTCAACAAATTGTAACCCTCAAATTACCTATGTTCAGAGTTAAATATTGAGCACTTGTAAAATAAAAACCATATAGTGTATTTGGAAAAGATATTTTATGCTAATTTAGAAACAGTTATAAAATAATGATAAAAGATAACTGCCATAATTATTTACTTAAAATACTAGAAAAAAAACGAAGGACGACGAGGAGGCTTCTCTTTAAGATGATTGATAACTTTAAAGACCAAAAAAGTGAGATTAATCATAAATATGCACAGCTAATGCGACGGCTGGTTACAATAATTGTATTTATAGGTGTTTATAAAATCTTTCAAATGTCCACCGCGGCTTTGGTGGACAGCGCGCATCCGAAACGTCAAATTTTCCATGACTCTGGTGTATAAATCAGGCTGATGTCCATTTCATCCAATTTAGGCCTAAAGTTGGTAATCATCGATTTATAACGCCCGTTTACGGACTTGACGCATATGTTAGCACCACCAAACTATACTATTTTTAAGGAAACCGAATGATCCAACACACGCGCCATCACCAGTGATTTCAAATTTCAAACTAATAAATTTGTGCGCCCCAGTGGTAGTGGAGCTAGACCAGCATTGAGTCAAGCATTTTTGTCTTCAATATAATCCACCAACTTATAATAAGCTTCCCTGCATAGTGCTAGCTTTAATACAAGATTTAAATTTAATTTGGTCCGGCGGTACTTCACACCGGAACAGCTTTTAATGTTATACAAAGCACAGGTCTGATCGTGTGTGGAGTACTGCAGCCACATATGGGCTGGTGCTACAAATTGCCACCTGGCAACTTTGGCCTCGGTGGAAAGGCGTGTGAAGAGTCTAGTTGGTGATCCAGATTTGGTGAATTCCAATCTTCAAAACCTTGAGCACAGGCATAGAGTAGCCAGCCTTTCGGTGTTTTACAGGTTGTATTTTGGAGAGTGTGCGCGGGAATTGCATGACTTGATTCCGCCATCTCATTTCTACCATCGGACAAAAAGACGTATGGCGAGTATCCACCCTTACGTTTTTGAAACCTCCACGGTCCGGACTAAGCATTTCGCCTCGTTGTTTATACCGCGTACATCGAAGGACTGGAACAATTTGCCTGCTGAGGTCTTCCTATCCGATTTTAATTTGGGTGTCTTCTAGAGTTAGAGGCTAGAGTGAATAGGCTCTTAATAAACTAGTGCGCCTCACCACTACCATCAGGTGGGATCGCAGTCAAGCACTAGTTTATATCAAATCAAAAATAAATTAAAAAAATTTATTAAATGTAAAATAAAAATAAATAAGTGGTATGTATTAAATGTGTTATATTTAATGTAAAATTTCAAACAGAACATCAATATTATCCAAATTGGAAAATGTTGCACAATGAGGGCGCTTTTTTCGGGAGTGTTCTACTTTCCTTGATAGACTCTTCTTTTTTATTCTTTTCAGTGTCCACACACTTAAGTCTGAAAACAAAAATCACAATTATTTCGAAACAGTTTAATAATACCACTAGCATAAACAGCCTTATAATGTTCCCACTGCTGGGACTTAGGCCTCCTTACTAGGAGAGGGAATGAGCCGTAATCCGCCACGCGGGCCCAGTGCGGATTGGTGGATGTCACATGTCTTCGAATTTTTGGTTCTAGGACATGCCGGTTTCCTCACGATGTTTTCCTTCACCGTTTTGTGAGCAGTGGTGATGAAAATAAATTACATTAAGTAATGCTCCTGGCTGGGTTTGTATCCGCGACCTACAACTCGTAAGTCGGGGCTGTTACCACTCGGCCACCACTACTCAATACCAATAAAAATAACACAATTAAAACAATCAAATGCCATAATATAGTACAACAATATGTGTATTATTTAATTTAGCCATCCTTACACGTCTCCTATATTAAATCTAAAATGTCTGAATGGAGAAAAATACCTGACATTGAAGATATTTTTTCTATGTATTGTGTTTCTGAAGTTGATATTTCAATTTCTTCAAGAGTTTTCAATGCCTTTACCGTTCTGGTAATTTGAAGTTTCATCTGCTCAGTGTCGATATCTCCTAAAAAGTATAATACACAGTAAGCAATATTGCAATTTGATATAAATAATCGAAAAGTATCAAGCTGTTTCACTAGATATTCAAAACACTAACCTATAAATGAACTTATTGTATCCAGCCGCTGCATTTTCTCTGAAGATTTCTGATTAATCTCACTTTTTCGGTCTTTAATTCTATCAATCATCTTGAAGAGAAGCCTCCTTGTCGAACTATTTATTTATACATATTATAACAAAATAAACGAAAATAAGATTCATGTAAACACAAGATGAATGAAGTATGAAACGTCAATGACACAATTTTGACAGTCCTGAAATGCTGCAATATATGAACTTTAATAAATAATTCGCTGCCATCTTTCGCTGGCCAAAGTCTACCTAGGTAGGTAGATACTTAAATTAAATAAATCAAGCTCATTTTTTGTACTTATTTGTGTATTGGGGATTAGTTGTATCCCACAATTGAGGTATTGTTCCGAAAGTTGTTATAAAGTCGTTCTCTGGCTTTTTTTTTGGTGGGAAAATCATCTAATGACATCCCACACTCTTTTCGTGTCAGACTTTTACTGACTAAAAACCCACTCCTGTTACTATTTTTCTCTTTCGCATCACACATGGGAGCTTCGACCCTGCCGGGCTCCTACGGTGCCAAGCAGCTGACATCATCTTCAAGCGCGCGTAGAACCCTACGCGCCGTCGACGATTTGGCTCGGTCCAGTTGGTTACCGGACGGTCGGACGACGAGCTACCCATTGCTCGCCGTCCGCATTCCCGCGCTTATGGTGGCCGAAAATTGAGATTGGAATCTCGGCGGCTGAGGCGGGAGGGCCATTGCCTCGCGCGTGTGCGTGCGGCCTCCTCCTTTGCTAGCAATTCTGCTTCGAAGAAGGAGGGGACCACCTGCCACTCCTCCTCGCTCCAGATCAAGCACTCCTCTACCGTATGCTCCACCGTGTCCTCCGGGCGATCCACACAATGGTGGCAGCCGAGCGTTTCTTTCGCACGAATCGGGTGCAGGAACATCCCGAACTTACTATATCCGGTGAAGACTTGCGTCAAGCGTAAGGTAAGGACCCTGTGTTGCCTTTCCAGCCACTCCTTAATGTCTTTCTCTGGCTGTAATATATTAGTTGGGTACGGTGGTGATTGCACCAGCGAATGCTTGAGCAAGATTTCAGTATGATCTGCGTCCGACTCCATCACTGTCCGAGCGCTGACTGATGAATGAGAATGATTGACGAAATGCCATTACACGATCACTCAAAATTCATGATTGATGGTTGCATTAAGTAAAAATCAAAATATCAAGGTTTTCGCAAGAATCTTTTATACAGGATTGATTACGTGAACCTCAAAAATGTACAGAAGAGTACTATTCAAAAGGGTACTTACTTTTTCTATTAATGTCTCCATAGACTAGTTCGTACAATGGACAATTCTGTTCTATAGAAGTTCAAGATGTTATTAGAGAGTGCTTTCAAAAAAGAAAATCAAACTGAGGCGAATTTTAATCTCATAGACTAGTAACACTCAAATTGTTTGCTGTCAAAGCTGAAATAATACTCTTTACTCATTGCGTACGAAGAAAACCATTAAAAAGTTGTATTTCATCAATTTGGTGTAATTTCATGTAGAGTGTATTAAATTCGTAGAATCCTATTATGACTTTGTTTATTCATGAAACATTAAAAGATTATTGAGTTCGTATAAGGTAAGCATGAATGCCTATTTGTCACAGGAATAAGTTCAGCTGATTATTGTTTACAAAATGTTTTTAGTTTCTGTGTTTAAAGGTCGTGTATTCTCTTTTAGCTATGTATTCGTTCGAGGGGGACTTCAGGCGCAAACCCCAGCAGAACCTGGCAGGTGCGAGCGCCCAACACAAGACAGATAGAGATGCCTTGATACTGCAGTCACAACAACAAAGACAGAAAAGAGAGGTTAACTTGTACTATATTTCCTATTACTTTCACCTTAATTGCTCTTGAACCGTAAATAGTGTAGTACCAAGATAAAGCAATTTATTTGAAATAATGCAAAAAGAAAATTATTGTTTAAATTCTCTCTCTAAAAGTCCCTTAGAAAGTCATTGAGCTCTTTTCATCCCATTTAAATGGATAAAGTAGGTTGCTATACAATATTTTCCAACTTTGTTTTGATAATGTTGATAACATGGACTATCACAATGATCATTTTAATAAATAAAACTTACAAAACATGAAGAATGTTACAAATCATCCAATTATCAATACAATGACTTAGCAGTTTTCATACAGTTGAGTTTCACCATGAATAGTAATATGACTTGTTTTGAATATTTTAGTGCTGTTTTATAAACAACAAAATCAATTCTTACTGTAAAACAAAATCTTTTGTCAAAATATTTATTTATAAATAATCTTCTTTCTTTTTTTTAGGAACACAGAAAACGTTTGAATAGTACAATAAAAATTCAGGCTTATGTGAGGAGTTATTTAACTAGGAAACACTGTAAACAACATGAGAGAGAACAGTTTGATAGCATATTCCCAAGAGTCAACCCAGATGACCAGCAGATGATTTGTGTACTAGTTGCTAAAGTACTGTTCTTTTATGATGACCAACAGGATTATTCTAGACTGGTATGTTGATGTTGGATGTGCTTACTTGGATGCTTGGGGGGGATTTTCAACAATGGGAGTATTTCAACTGAAATGTTAAGATAAATATATGGAATATACTACAGACAAATATTTGACCATATTTAGGAAGCTTACTCATCCAATATTAAACTTTTTTTCTTTTGATTTCGAAGGCAGAAGCGTTGCTTTTTATAGGATTCAATACCAGATAGTGGTTTACCATTGTGTAAAATAGTGGTAAAATATGAACCTCTCAATAATAAAAAAGTTACCTTATTGTAAAAAAACCAGGAGTATATTTTTTTCTGCATTTGTTTTTTTGATTGTTATATGATAGAGAAAGTTACCAGTTTGACTTAAATAATTGTATTGCTGGGGATTTTTTATCAGTGAAACATTCCTTAATTATAAACAACGTGTCTGTCTCATCTTTATTGAATTTAAATGTTTAAATATGTGTTATTTTCATTCTTAAAAGCACACAACAACACTGAAAGTTTATATAATTAGGTTTTTTGTCCTATTTTGGGGTAAAGTCCTCCTTCTATGTACTAGTCTATCTTCTCTTATCTATGTGTGGAGGCTCGTAATTAGCTATTTAATAATGTTACAATGTAATTATTTGTCTGTGAGCCTTCTTTAAAATAAAATAAATAAATAAATCAATTCTGCAGACAGTTGCAACATCTTTCCACAATTCTATTTTTTACTAGTGCAGGCCAATACTTTCAGTGAGAGTTGAGCATATTTTGCTGTGATTCGATTTTCATTTTGTTCTGTCATGATTTCATGTAATGTTTTTTAGTCCTTTAAATTATTTATATGATTCAACAAAATTCTATTATATTTTCATTAATCGCGTATCTATATTTAAGTACTGGTACAAAAATCAGAAAAATACTGTTAGGTGGGCGGCTAGTAAGTCGGATGAGTATAAGTTGGAGTGTGGGGTGCGGCAGGGAGGGTTGACCTCACCAAAGTTATTTAATTTGTATATGGACCGCCTGATTGAAGAGCTGAGCAGCACGGGCATCAGTGTCATATAGATGGAATTTGCATAAATAACATCAGTTATGCGGATGACATGGTGCTGCTCAGCCCTTCAATCAGTGCGTTGCGCAAGTTACTCCGTATATGTGAAGAGTATGCGGAGGCTCATGGGCTCAGATACAATGTAAAAAAGAGTGAGGTTATGGTTTTTAAAGCACCTAGAAAAGAGGTCACAGTGGTACCTCCCGTTTCACTCTATGGTACACCATTAAGGCAAGTCACTCACTTCAAGTATCTGGGCCACTGGGTCACCGAGGACCTTAAAGATGACATGGATGTGGAGAGGGAACGTAGGGCGTTGTCTGTTCGCTGTAATATGTTGGCTCGCAGATTCGTACGGTGTACTGAACAAGTGAAGGTCACTCTATTTAGAGCTTTCTGTCAGACCTTTTACACGTGCAGTTTGTGGGCCAAATACACGCGGAGAACATACGACGTTCTACGTGTGCAATATAATAACGCGTTTAGGGTGCTGATGGGGCTGCCGCGGTACTGTAGCGCGAGTGGCATGTTCGCGGAGGCGCGCGTAGACGGCTTTCACGCTGTCATACGAAAGCGAAGTGCGTCTTTAATGGCGCGGGTGCGCGGCGGCCCCAGCGCCATCCTGACCGCGTGTGCCAGCCGATGGGACTCGATACTGATGGCACATTTGATAGGCCTACATGCCAAGCATGCAAGCGCCTAATATATTTCCAATAATATTATTAATTTATTATGCTTTACTAACACTAGGCTAAGAACTTTGTTACTAACAATATATGGAAGTAATTCTGAAATAAATTTTATTATTATTATTATTATTAAACATTGGTTTTAGGTTGCTATTTCACAATTACTGCTAAAACAATGGAAGAAGGTATATCAAATCTGTGGTGCCTGTGTACAAATCAGGAGACTACTAGCGTTACACCTTCGACTGTTGAGAGATAAAAATGAAGTAAGTACCTAATCATTTCATCATCAAGCTCTCCACACTATTGCCAACTACTGAAAACCAGAATCAAGTGTGTCGACCACCAGACCTATGCTGAGTCATTTAAGTTTGACGAGTCTGTAGTCTAAAATCAGCAACAAAGCTAGACACATAGGGACAAAGCTAAGCCAATAGACACATTCACACAATGTAAATTGTTTATTTATAAATAATAATAATAATCAAATCGAACCCACAACCTCCAGCATAGGAGTCAGGACCACTAACCACTAGACCAACAGGCCAGTCATTCATAAATAGAATAAAATGAAAGAAATGGGGCATTTACAACTAGGGTAAGCTCAGTTGCCAAGCTCCATGGATTAAAACACTAATATTAATAGGTCTTAAATTATGATTACATTTGATTCCAGTAATAGATATGGCAAAAACGCTTGTAAGCATGGTTTGTTATACTTTCTACAAGATTCCTGTAGTAAACAACTTGAGATGTAACCTGACATAATGTCGCATTCGGTTTGCCAAAGAATACACTGTCATAATAATATATTTTAGTTCACTTCACCATCAGATTATTGAGAGAGCAAAAGTGGTGAAAGTATGAGTATTAAGATGAACACTTTTTTATAGATAGCTGTTGCTATAGGTCATGCTATAGGCTATTTTTAACTGACTCCAAAGAGGAGCAGGTTCTCAATTCGTCGGATTTCTTTCTCAATTTTTATTCCACAAAATGTATGGTTTCCATAAGAGATGAAACGGATAATGGTTTGGCCAGATATCGGATACCAAATATTCGGCAAGCTACGAGGCCGGAGCGCCGGATAGCCGGTTACCGGATATTCAGCCCTTTATCGTGTTTCATGAGGCGATTAGTTTGATTTGCTAGAATTTATTTTTCAGCGCCAGGTGCTGAAAAATAAGCAGCATTGACAGCAAAAGGCTGTTTTCAGAAGCTGGTCTAGTTTACGAAGCCAAGTGGAGTCGCCTCTTACCAAAAAATGCAGAAAATTTGGTATTCACTCACCACAATTTGCCAATTGTTAATTTTGAACACTAAACTAATTAATAATAAAACAAAGATAAGTAAAATAATTAGAATTGTTTGAATTGTCTGAAAATGATCCGGAATCCGGCCGGATACTGAATTACTATCCAGTATCCGGCCGGATAGTCAAAACAAGGCCGAATGGGCCGGATATCGGATATCCGTTTCATCTCTAGTTTCTATACGAAAAGGTCACAAAAGCGAAGTCGCGTAAAAGAACTACTAATTATCAGAAGTTCATTGTAGCTATTGTTCCACAGGTGCCACTGGCCGTGCCGCTCAGAATGTTTGAAGTGTTCACGTCTACCAACACTGCTGAGGCTTCTATCAACTGCGATGAAGCTCTTAGTATTGTGGGGAACACATTTCTGTATCTGGTCAAAAGAGGTAAGAAACAAGCAACAATAAAATTACAAATAGTGCTAGATTTAAACAGCAGACAGTCGGACGAAGTTTTCTTGTTGTTATGCTACAGAACAGTTTTACATCAAATTAAATAACAATTATATGGATCTCAATGTACATACTGTTAACTATTTTGCAGGTTACTTTCAAGATCTGTGCAAACTAATGTGTCAAAAGACACCGCCCCTGTACGGGCCTTCGCCCAACCCGCCGACGCCGCTCAGTGGAGCCCTACTAGATCTCATACAAAGACCGCTTACTCTCACCTCGCGGGTCAATATCCCACATTATGAGTAAGTTAAACATTTAAATCTAATAATAACGTAATTAAAACTAACTTACAAAATAAAAATAAAAGCCCTAACGTACTAAAAAAAAAAAAAGGCAATCTAAAGTACGGCGTCGAAAAACTCCTCCACATCGCTGTCGACTGGTAATGTACCCAAAAGACTGGCGGCATTGCCACGCTGAATGGCAATGCTTATCCTTTGTCCGAAGTAAAAGCCAGCCCTAGGGTCACGTGAAGTGTCAACAAGGCGTTTTGAAAGTTCTTTAAATAATTTGTGAGCACTCGGACCCCACGATCCGAGAGTTTCAACCCCAAACGGCTCGAAAATATAACTACCAACAAGGTTATTATATTTCCGCCGCTTGAGGTTCTCTGCAGCCGCTGCGGCAGCACCAGCACAGCACGACGAGCTAGGAAGATGAGATGGCGCAAGAGTATCGACACAAGTAGCGTCCCACACTAAAGGCCTACCCATCTTCCAAGGAAATAAAGACATACCGTCCGGTCTTTTGCCATCGTCGCGTGCCAGGCCATGAGGTTCCAATACGGCCGGAACGCCGACGGTGACAAGAGCACGTCGGATGATGTCGTTGATATTCGCGTGTCGCGCTATGCGGCCCGCACTTCGGCTGCATGACAGACCGTGATGTCCGAGGCTGTTGACAACTTCGCCACAGTGGCAGCGATGAGGAGAGCAACAAGGAGCGCCGAGACGAAGGGAAGCAGCGAGGCGGAAGGTAGTATCGTCGAACAAGGTGCCTATGTTCGACGACGGTAATGCATGAAGCCAGAGACCCGACTCCCACTCCCTCACAGCTAGCAGGCGTGCACGCTCTGCAGTAGTCACAGATGTTGCCAACAGATTCTCTTGAACTACTTGGCATAGCGGCTCATCCCACCGTCTTTGGGAAGAAAGGTTGTCGGGCTGTTTGGAATTCGGGCAAGCGAGTCTCCAAGCGTCTATAGCCTCGGTAAAGCACGGCACATCAAAATCAATCAGTGAGGAAGATAGGATATTCCTGATAAATTTTTCAGTGCCGTGAACCGAGGATATAAAAGCTGGTAAACTGATACTGGTAATTTTACGGAATATATATAATATTATAAAGTATCAATAAATATGTCTGTCCTTAAAAAAAGTTAAACTAATTTTAATTACTTATGTGCATTATTAAATAGGTTTTTGACATTATTACAACCATACTAGATGTTTTGTAATTAATTTGAGAGTTATTGTCAGTATATTAGCAGTTTCTTAGGAAAAGCATATTTACAAACATGAGATATCGTATTAATAGAAAAATATTTTCTTTCGTTCTACTTGACAAACAGTTCCCAGTATTTCTTTTAATTCTTTGATTCTTGCAAATACGATTTGGATGAACCTGCATGTTTTACGTACTATCTGTCAGTGTTCTTCCTTGGGATCGGACCAGTACTCGGTTATCGATTATCTAATTTATAAAAGAGTCTGTAGGATCTCTTTATTTTTTGTTTTTTGTAAAATCTGTCAATTTTTTTTGACAATGTGATCAATTTTCTATATTCCAGCGACAGCATAATGACAGAATTCGCGTCGGCTTTCCTCTGCAATCCTTACCCCGAGCCAGTGGAGATGTACATCATCCCGGCTCTCTCGCACGACCCCAACAGACGGTTTCCGTTCCTCGCGCTCATACAGGCCCTCCGAGACGACTCGAAGTTCACCAACCATGTGTTGACCAATGATTCCTGGTTACTTCACTCCGTGCTGTCGCTGGAACCACCGGATTTTGGTAAGATTTTTAGCTAAGTTTAGTGATGATATACATAGTACACGCGACAGATCATTGGCCCATTAGAGATTAGGCATATTTATTACTTCTTCTGGCAGGCTCGTATATTGCTTTTGAATTAAGTATATTATTATATGTCGAAACGTTATTCGCGCGTATGCGCTTGATCGTTTCCGCTGTATATGTTCTGTGGTTTGGTTCGCCTTGACGCGCATTTACAAACTTGTATGAGCGGTGTGCGGTGATGGACACATGATCGTACTCATCGCTGCCGCATATATTTTAAACGTTTTATGAAAGATGTCAAAGCTTAACCTATCCATAATAACTTAAAATGCAAAACTTAACAAGCAGTGGCGGATTAGCCATGTAGCAAGAGTAGCAAATGCTACAGGGCCCGCGCATTTAGGGGCCCTGCGCGTTCAGGGATCCCGCACTTGAACGTAAAAAAAACTAGTCAAAATATTTGTACTGCGTGAAATCTAAATACAGCTGATTTCTTTGGATGTGATGTGATAGTCAAACTTTCCTCCAAGTAAACTACAGAATGGAAGATCTGTTAGAATTACCCCATAATCGTACTTTTTACGCAACTGATCTTAAAATCTACGTGGTATTAAAATTAAAGTTAAGACGTGGGGTCTAAAAGCCTTGTTCAACCTAATTCTTAGAAGGGGTAGCTTTAGCCAGCGGCTTCCTGCGCGCGAAACCGCTAGCTAAACCTACTTAATTTTAATATATGTAGCCTCGGTTAAGCGTATTCTTAATAACCCTACTAAGAATAAGCTTAAACAAGGTTTTCCCTTAGGGAACTAACTACATATTTTGTGTCTATATGAATTTACAATGCCAATGAATAGTGACATATGCTTCTAAAACGTGGTCGTTCACAATGCGCCCTTGGTCGATTTTGCTACAAACCCCGCGCCGGCTTAATCCGGCACTGTTAACAAGATATTTTTGAAATAAATTGATGTAACTCCTAATTAGAATTTCAATGCGTCGCGAAAATGTTGAGTATTGCTGAAACACAGGATACTGTGGTAAAAGCGTGTATCACAAAAACCATAATTAACATATAATCATGCCACATTTTGTTTCAGTAAACATCGTGCGAAGCATGGACAATACAAGACTGCCGAACAATCCTATTGTTTTAGACTACTTTAAAATTATTGCTAAGTTAACTGTTAATGTTTGTAATAAGCAAATCACGTACGAGTATGAAGACTCGTTATATAGCCAGGAGACGGCGGCTGATAAGAACGACGACAGCGATAGCGAACAGGAGCCGAATCCCACGTCAGTCAGGGAGCAAACGCTGCTGACGCGGTGCATCGAGTTGTTGAACGAACCTGAACGATGCATCATGACAACTTGCTCGCAAATCACCGAGGCTGACCTGAGCGAAGAGTTCCTTGACTGTGTGTCTGAGATATGCCACAATTTGTTGCTGAGCCACAGGATGGCGTTGCATAAGTATAGGTTGGTTGATTTATGAGAACTGCTAACACTTTTGTTTCGTGACGTGAAAATCCTAGTGCTCAGCCAGACTGGCAGCGCGGTGCGAGGAGTGGTGGGGTGCGGGAACGCGCGAGTTGTGCCTGTCTGCAGTCGAGCTATCATAACAACTTCTGCGGTTGGAGTTTCGCGTTCCCGCGCTGGTTTCCGCTTGCCGCCCGAGCACTTTTTGCGGCCACTTGTATGAACGAGCTATGGCATGAGTTGCCCGCGCGCGTCGCGCATCGTGTAGCCCTCGCATGTTTTGCGTCGTGTAGACCTCGCGCGTCCCGCGTCTTGTAGCCCTCGCGCCCCGCGTCGTATAGCCCTCGCCGCTTTCCGCGCTCACGTGCCCACTATGGACACTCCAAAGAAGTTCTTATGTTTGAGTTAGCCGCGCCGCGCTTGTCCCGCGCCCGCGTTTGCAGTCTGGTCGAACACATAGAGGCAATGATTCAACGTGTTTTTGTACATTACTAAATTGTAGTTGATTTATTTATTTACACTCTTGCACCGTTGTTATGGAGTCCAGATAATGACTAAACAAAGACTATATCAGGACCTGTCCGTTGGCGAGGATATGCTTGCGGGCCATGTCCGGGCTTCACTATGATTCTAGCGAGAAATTCCGTTTACTAGTGAATTCTCCGTTTCAGCCAAGCTTTCTGCCAGTGCATGATTTATTGCTGACTTCCAGTGATAGAAAAAAAAAAACAATTTGTATATATTGTAATTTGTGGTGGCACAGACTACTGTACACGCTAGCGTTCAAGCCGATGTTCCTGCGCGGCGTGTGGGTGTGGGTGTCGTCCATGTCGCACCTGTCGTCGTTCGGCGGGCCGGCCACGCCGCTGCTGCACGCACTGTCGCGCGGCCTGGGCGCCGACGCGCACGCGCTTAACGTGCACCGCCTGCTGGCGCCGCTGGCGGTCTTCTGTGCGTTGTTCTCGCTGCTCATCGGGACGCTGCATGATACCGAATTTTGCAGGGATCCCGAGGATGAGAAGAAGATTACTTGTGAGTGATTTTACTTTTGTGTCAAATCAGCTTTTTTGTTAATTGATGTAAACTAGTGCTTGACTGCGATTCCACCTGATGGTAAGCAGTAATGCAATCGTTGATGGTCGCGCTCTAGTTTATTAAGAACCTATTCACTCTAGCCTTTAAGACTAAATTATAATTTAATCTAAATTATGATCGGATTCGAGATGATTTGAACGTCACATACTCAGGTATCGACATTAGAATTATATATGTATTTTAAGTGATTTTTAAGTAACAATTTGTACCAACAAAGTCTAATAAAAGTTGGGGGTACATTGAAATTTGATCTTTGTGTCATCGAAACATATTTCAATGCTTTTTTAAATAGTGTTGAGTAGTTGAAGTATGTGACGGCAATATCGGTCAAAAAGCTGAATGTCCTATCTAGTGGCTTTTTTTTTTTGAGGTGAGATTAATTCTCACCTCAAAAAAAAAAAATCATCATCAATAAACGAATACGATTTCAGCCGGTCTGGGTGAAGCAAGAAGGCGTGTCAGACATTGACTGACTAAATTTCATCCAAATCTTTCAGTCGCCTTTTGCGTTCCATGGCCACGCTAAATCTTTCAAACGTTTTCGCAGCCCTAGCGGCATCGGCCCTACTTGGGCCTCTTCGATTTTCCTGACATCTCTTTAAAAATCTAAAGTGTTTACAAACTCGTGAAAGACTTTTTATATCAACTGTAGTCTTTGACTGTTTTTATTTACGTAATCTCTGATTTTATCTATTATAATTTTATTGCGCAGTGGGCGTTCAAAGCGTAGTCGTGAGCCCGACCCAAGGGATGGGGGGTCGCGTGCACGCCTTCGAGTTCAGCGAGCTGGGCGGGCTGTGCCGCACGCTGCGCACCGTGTGCCTGGGGCTGGTAGAGCTGGCCTACCCGGAGTCGCGGCCCGCCGTCACCGGACACTACCGCGATGCGGTGCACGCTGACCACATACAGATATCCGGGAAGAACCAGACGCCAGCGTGGTCGCATCTGTTCAAGGTATGGTGTGAGCTCGTTAAGCAGTAGTATAAAATTATAAATTAATAAAAAGTAAAATAGGCAAAAATTTAAAACAAATAAACAACTCTATTACTCCTATTTTCGCGTGTAAAAATTGCTTTTTAAGTTGAAGTTCCATAGATACACATTAAATGTAGACCGACCGAGGTGTGGCGTTGGGGGCACACTCGATCCGTTCCCGAGGACGAGTAGACGTCATTCTGTAGTTGCGTCTACTAACTGATAATTTGGTTGTTTCATTTATAAACCCAAATCCCTCAAGTAAAATTAAGCTTTTTATTAATTACTATAGGGTTTAAATTAGATTGTTATATTTACCGACACTTGAGAGGTTGACTCTGGGCAGATTTTTTGTAGTTATTGTTGTTTTTAGACCCGCGGCCCATTTAGCAGTAGGTTAATGATGCTATTACACTAATATGTACTAAAAAGGCAACTGTAAAATGTAAGTGTATTTTTTTTGTATAAGATGAAAATAAATATGAGGATAAAACTTTTTGAAGATTTCAAGTGAGTTAACTCACTGCGCGCAGTATACCGCCCCGCACCCACGCTGTCATTAATTTATTATTGCGTGGCGATTCGCCCGCTTCATGTTCAGAGACTGACACAGACGATAAGCTTAGGTTTTGGTACAGCAACAAAAATTCAAGCTGGAGATACGATATTACGCATCTTTTGATTACCATAGTTCCTAGATCTTTGCAACTTAAAATGATTAGGTCCGTATTCAATTGTACCCAGGTGTGCACGTCCCTCCTCCGCGCGCTGTACGCCCGGGACGGACGCCTGCAGTTCGCGGGCGCGCACGCGTGGCCGGCGGCCGGCTGCGTGCCCGAGGGAGGCGCGGCCGTCATGTTGGTAGCTGGGGAACGGGCGAGGCATAACACAAGGCATTTACGCAGACCACCCAACCTTTCTGCAGCGTTGGCATTGTCACATGGTAAGTATTCATGAAGTGGGTGGTATTTAAATTATTGGTAGTTGAGAGATACGCTTTCCAGAAATGTATCATTTTAGTATAAAAGAGAATAATAAAATTTAAAAAAATCTGCCAAGTGCGAGTCAAACTCGCGCACGAACGGTTCCGTACCATCTATACAACTATTTTTTTTTTTACACAATTAATTTTGTTAGTTTTATTTTGTTTTTAGTATTTGTTGTTATAGCGGTAACAGAAATAAATCAACAACTTCAACTGTTGAAAATTTCAACTGTCTAGCTATCACGGTTCATGAGATACAGCCTAGTTCTACTCTTTTTTTTTATAAATCCGTGAAACATCACATACATTTATTTGTCGTCCTTTATTTTCTAGATGAAGGACCACCTTTAACAATCAAAGAGCTGAGAACGGTCACTATTCTTAGAGAAATCCCTTTCGTCGTGCCTTTTTCTACACGAGTTCTTATATTCCAAGGATTATTAGCAAGGTAACAAACACAAAATTATATGTAACATTATATTCATTCATTTGTTCCGTAAGTTCTGATCACTTCTTTGTTGTGTTAATTTCAGAGAGAAACACGATCATTGGTACGAAATGACTAACTTCAACGAGGGGCCTTCAATAAACATCAGTGTGAGACGGACGCATTTATACGAAGACGCATTTGATAAACTTAGTCCAGACAATGGTAACTACTACATGTTGTAATTAAAGTTCAGTACACGGTATTGTGTGGAGTGACGAGAATGGAGAAATACATAGAGGATTAAAAGTTGCGCTTGTGAGAAGTTGAAAGAGCATCGTTTGTCTTGGTAGGGTCATGTGAAGCTATTCTACACCTGACCCTACCAAGACAAACGATGCTCTCTGGGTTAAAACGCATGTTGCAATTGGCGGCAGGAGACATGCCAAGGATTTAGCGTGGTAGTGGGAAGTTCGCGCATGCTGCACTTGGTGAAAAAAAAATGGTCGACTACTTTTAGTATTATTTTATCATTCTTCTATGGTTTTTGGTGGTTTATGGTTATTGCCATAACTTATTTTTAAACAAATGTCGGTTTTGATGATAGTCAAAAAAGCAAAAGGAATTCGTGAAGCATATTATGCGTTACAAATAAAATATTTAAAGGTTCTGAAGTTTATTTTATACAAAGAAAGTTTTAGTTACTGTAAGGTTTCACAGGTGGAACACTAAAGGACACGCCATTTTAAGGATTTTACCATTAACAGTATAATTACACTTTTTAACCGATTTCAAAAGGAGGGTATATGTTCGGCTGTATGTATTTTTGTCCTAAATATAGTTCAGAACTTTTACCTTCCTTGACTAACGTCTAACTGTCATTTCTGATGTTTTGGTAGCTTTTGCAGTTCGTGTTACTGTCTCTTTTTCAGTTTTTGCTTCATTTTACATCATAAACCTTTTTTCTGGCTTGTCTGTATAAAATTGTATAAGATCGTTGAATAGTTAGAACTCGTAACAAAAACTTAACGTAAACAAAGGGTACATCTTTACTACACGCAAGTTTATTTTGGAGCAAACGGAATGACCAACCAATCGCGCGCTCGGAACGATGGTACCCCGTTTCCCGCGTCCCGCATGCTGACCAAAGAGACCTAAAAACGAATTCTGCGCATCTAACGACGCTTGCCATGTTTCGTGCCACTGACAATACTAGTACAATTTTAGGTATACCTTTGTATGGATGGATAGGGAGAGTGATGCCAAAGAAAAGATGGATCGATTGTGTGCGGAGTGATTAACGTGGAAGCTCGGGCCATAGTGTGACCATGTTCTGGCTATATGGTACTGAACTCAACATTTTTAATTTCTTGTATGGTCTTCTAGAGCCTGACCTGAAACTAAAGCTTCGAGTGCAGTTGATCAACCAGGCGGGCGCTGAAGAGGCTGGCGTCGACGGCGGCGGACTATTTAGAGAGTTTATCTCTGAACTTCTCAAGTAAGATATTTTTTATTTTGATACTTCGAAATTTCACCTAGTCTATTCGCGTTAAGAAAATAGTAACTCATCAGAGCAACTGCAAATTAAAAGCGTAGTAATACTGGCGAAAAATCTTAAACAATAATTGTTTAATTAAATAAAATAAAAATCTTCTAAATCAGACAAAACAGTCCACAAAAGTTTATAGTAACAAGGATTTTACTAGCTAATGTTAGTAATAAATCAGTAAAAATATAAAAGTAGTACTAGACACACCATTTACTCCTGCACTGTAGGCCCGGCAGTACCGGTCTTGCAACACACGGAGATCAGTGAACCTACAGCAAAATAGTATCGGTTCTCTCGCCAATCATCTTCAAGACGCTGTTGGGGTTCCCCCGTACTCATCGCACTACCGACGCAATTTTTTATTACATAGTATTATATTAAAAGAAACATAGTATTGTCAAATAATTATTCAGTAATAATTTTTAAAGGGTATGGACCACCATTCATACAAACTTTGGCCAACAGTGGACATATTAAGACAACTTCAATTCATCCAAACTAATATTATAAATGCGAAAGTAACTCTGTCTGTCTGTCTTTTCTTCGCGCCTAAACTACTGAACCGATTTGTGTGAAATTTGGTATAGACATAGTTTGGAACTTGAGAAAGGACATAGGATAGTTTTTATTACAAAAAATAAAAAATAAAATTTATTCCGGACATACAGCGCCATCTATTGGTCAAAAGTCGGCATCAATACAGTACTATAAATGTCGAGCTGTTCCTATGCTCCGTAGATAGATGGCGTTGATCGCGCAATAAAAATAGTGTCTATCCGGATTTACGCGCCAATACCGAAAATCAGGAATGGTTATGCGAAAGGACGATAATGGCGCCAACAAATGAAATAGTAGGCCGGATAAATGACCAAATTATGTCTGACGTAGAGGGAGATGTCATCGAGTATCTATCAGTAGATAACATCGTGGATACCGAGCAAGTGACATCTTACCCAACAGAGTTTCTCAACTCCTTAGAGTTATCAGGAGTGCCTTCTCACAAGTTGAGGCTGAAAGTTGGTGTTCCTGTAATGCTTATGAGAAACCTAGATCCACCAAGGCTATGTAACGGCACACGGTTACAAATAACCTATTTAGGACGGAATGTCATTAAAGCCGTTATTATGACTGGATTGGCAAAAGGCGAAACTGTAATTATTCCCCGCATTCCAATCATTCCAACTGATTTTCCATTCCAATTCAAAAGAGTTCAGTTTCCGCTGAAAACTGCTTTTGCAATGACCATAAATAAAGTCCAAGGGCAAACGCTAAAAGTTGCGGGGGAACATCTTGAAAAAGACTGTTTCTCCAATGAACTCTACTTTGCGTGCTCAAGAGTGTCGAAACCACAAAACCTTTATATTTTTGCAAAGGATGGCAAAACTAAAAACGTGGTATACAGAAATGTCTTGGTGTAAGAAACTTTCATAATCTCTAAACTTAAAATAATAGAAAATTTGTCAAGGGAGAAACAGTCTTTTTTTCCTTTTGAACTGAAATGGCAAATCAGTAGAATGATGGGAAAATAAGGGAAAAATAACATTTTCGCCTTTTTCGATCGGCAATAACGGCTTTAATGCCCTAAGTGAGTATACATTTCTTAAATTCAAACGCAGAGCTCATTATGTTGATTTTTGAAGAGTTCCCTAGAATATCTTCCACATTTCATTTTTGAAGAGATCCCGCGAGGTCGGGAACTATGTGGGTAAAAACCAAAAATCTGCCGGAAGTCACTATTCCACGCGGACGAAGTCGCGGGCAAAAGCTAGTAGTTTATAAAATAATAATCCTGTTACAGCTTATCTAAAAGTTGGAGGAAATTAGTTAGATCAGTTTTAATTTTTATATTGCTAAAGTCAAAATGGCGGCTGTAGCACAGCAAATTAAACAAACATTTATTCATTCATTTGGTTTTTTCTTCGTCGTTTAAAATTAGAACAGCGTTTAAAAACATTATATAAGTGACTTCTAAATAACAGCTCATTTATTCATCAAAAAGTATCATTCAGCATCAACATCTGTAATATTTTATTTACATATGTTTATTTTTGTTAGTTAAGTATTGGTACAAATTAAGCAGTTTACAATCACGGATTTCAGCACCTTCCAAAGAATGTCGTCATTTGAGTAATATTTAAAGCACAATTAATTTAGCGTTGGCTTCCGTGGGTCGAAATATGTTACATACGAGTCGGTTTCCATCTGTCGGACGCTGGAGTTATTCAAAGAAGTAGAAACAGAGTCCGAGATAGAGCGGCCGGGGTAATTGTCGTACATAGCAGATTCAGAATTCATAGGCAGGCTGGCGTCGTCGGGAAAAGTAGGGAGTGCAGAGTTCATTATGAAAGTAAATAGTAATAATAGCAAATAGTCAAAAACTGAAGCAAATAGTCGCAATTCAAATGCTACGAGGCAAAATGTGACACTTTTCGCCCCATTTGGGTAGGCTACGGTCTTAAGACCGTACAGCCACTGAACTTCACTCAAGAAATCCCGCCAAAAACACCCAAACATTTGCATTTTTATCAATAGACCAAATGCATATTATTGATATAATAAATGATGTTAAAAAAAAATGATGTTCTGGTCGATTATTAAAATGAAAATTCTATGCAATCTTTATTTTTCTTATTCCGCCTAAAGGACTTTGTATCCATGGTCAAGAAATAATTGAAAAAAAAACTTAAAAATGGTCGCAGGAACCAAGGAAACACTGAATATACTTATTGTTTAATATTATTTTTCCGAACTTTAACTGACGTGGTATTATTTTAATATTTATTTCTAGTAATTATTAAGATTTTTAGTATAAATAATAATTTTGTCTACGGTATTGTCACCTCTGGCCGTATCTGGATCAGTCCCTTTAATTAATCACAATCAACTTTCTAATTTATTGGTCAAAGGGTGTGGCTACGCTGAGGGTCAACGATGAGTCACTATTTTCTTAACGAGAATACACTACAGGTAACCCCTATTTATTTCATGCATGGAAAAGTGTCTTCTTGTTGGCATTTCAGTATACAATATAAACTGAGTTCGAAAGCATTGAAGGAATTATAAGTGACTAGCGTCTGTAACTCAAACAATTGTTTAGCTAAATCAGACAATTGCAGTAGACAGCGCGTATGTCTCATATCAAGGTTTATTTTTGTTGAGCAATTGTGTTTTTTTTCCCAGATCTGCATTTGACCCGAATAGAGGCTTGTTCCGGCTGACGATAGACAACATGCTGTACCCGAACCCCGCGGTACATCTGTTGTATGACGACTTCCCCATGCATTACTACTTCGTTGGCCGGATGTTGGGAAAGGTAACATCAAACAGAAAAAAAAACACTTTTTATTAAAAAGTAACTGCTTATTAATACTTTTTGTGTCTGTGTTCTCGATTGATCTTAGATTCGACGTGTAGTACAGTAAGATAGTAAAGTCAGTGTTGCTATGTTTTAAGCGAACAATATTTAAAACATTTTTTTTTCAAGATACTGGATCTGGTGTGTCTTAATTTCACAATGCTAAGTTTTCTTTAGGATGGAAGAAAAGGATCTAGCTTTTGGATTAAAGGATGATTTCGAATATTTGTGCTTTTGCCACTTTAAGTGGTTCGTCTTGGAAGTAATAACTGGAAGTATATATTCTCGTAGGCTTTATACGAGAACCTGCTAGTAGAACTGCCCCTGGCAGAGTTCTTCCTGGGTAAGCTGTGCGGGTGCGGCGAGGCGGACGTGCACGCGCTGGCGTCGCTGGACCCGGCCCTGCACCGCGGCCTGCTGCTGCTGCGCGCGCACTCCAGGCGCGACGTGCCCGACCTGGGCCTGGACTTCACCGTGCTCACGGACGAGCTGGGCGAGCAGAGGGTACGTACATACAAACCGAAGATAATATGGTACATTTCTAAAAATTTTTAATTGTACAAGTAAAATACTTATCACGTAACCAAAAAAATTAAGACGATACGCTGTGTTACGATTTCGTGTAACGCAGCGTATCGCCTTGCCACGCGACGTCACGCCTACCAAGGCGCGTAAAAACGTTTTTACCTAGAAGTGACAACACAAGCCCCAATTCCTTTTCTTTATTGGAGTGGAAAATCGTCAAATACGTTCCCCCATTCAGGGTGGAGTTTTCCTGCAGTTGCCCTAACTCTTTCGAGCGTTCCCGCAGCCCTAAGCTCCACACCTAAACTTTGATGCGTTTTATCTTTGTATTTTTTATTGATTTGATATATGTTCAATGTCTTTTGATAATATCGAAATATCAGACCAAATAGAATTATTTTTTGACTACATAGGAAACATCAGTGTTTTGAGTTATTTTTGGAGTTAGAAATCAGAAACGTTTATTTGAAACAGTCCGTCTACAGGCACTTTTGAATTGTCAAAAACTCGGTCAGTCAAAAAAAAGTTAAGCTAAATTGCACATTCCAAAGTCCAAAATCCAAACCCAAGATCTCTATAGGGAAGAACGTGCAAGAATGCATGAACACTCTTAAATCATATTATACATAAATCTTGGTTACATATTTGTTGTCGATTCCACCAGTTTTCGAAGTAATTTTTCAAATCATTAATCTATTGATCTTTTATCTCTAGAAATGTGAAACGTTTTGATAATAAATAATAATAATAAATCATTTATTTCCACATTTTTTTTTATTTACATTACAATCATGACTAAAGGAAATTTGATCAGTATATTTTGTTACAGATAGAAGAATTAAAACCAGGTGGAGCAAACATTCCTGTGACTGCAGAAAATAGGATAGAATACATTCATCTAGTCGCCGATTATAAGTTAAATAAGTAAGTTCACCTTCTCTGTCGACGTTTTCGATCTTTTAGTATTCCACATTCGAATTTTTCAAATTCAGGGAGATGCTGCAGGGTAGCTCGCGAATTTTGTAGGTCAGTGTCAGGCTGCAATACAAAATAATAGGGTTAGCTAAATTGAGAGGTCAATTTAACTAACCCTATTCAAGAGACAAACTGAAAGGGTTGTTTTGATAAAGAAAGAAAGAAAAACATTTAATTTGCGAAATGACGCAATCTTATTACGAAAATATGCTCCACGTTCGCGCAAAACAGCCTAACGCTCAGCATAATGCTGTGGCTACACGCTAGTGCGACGAATCCACAGCGCTGGTTTTCAGCGTTAAGGGCCTATTACACTACGCGATATTCAGCACACGATATTCAGACTGTCTTATTTTTTGTTCCGAGTAAGATCGGTCTAACTCTTATTACACTACGCGCAATGGACTAAGATTGTCTGAATATCGAGTAGTGTAATAGGCCCTTAAGGCCGGTGACGGTGGTTGATGATTTCAATGATTATAATTCCCTAAATAATACGTATTACAGTCGCAAATCATAAATATTTTATTCATACAACTTGACACTGACTTCCAAAATACAAGCATTTTTGAATTTCGCGGGCTACCCTTTTTTTTTAGGTGGGAAATCAAAACCTTAATTGCCATTTTATTTGTTTTTCCCAGACAAATAAGGTCTCAATGCAACGCGTTCAAGCGCGGCCTGGTGTCCGTGGTGAGCGCGGAGTGGCTGCGCATGTTCTCGTGCCGCGAGCTGCAGCTGCTGATCTCAGGCGCAGAGGTGCCCATCGACATCGATGACCTCAGGAGATATACGCAGTATGCTGGTCAGTAATTTCTTGTACATGAGCATTTATGTTGTATAGTTGCTTGTAAAAAGACTCGTCGTTGCAATTCTTTCACCAAAAACAGTATAGGTATTAATTTGTCTTTTTTTATGTAATGTTTTTTTTTTTGCTTGGATACTAAATTTTAATCCTTACAGCCATGTCTTCGTATGTAGTAGTCAATAAAAATATCAGTTCTATTTTACTGAGAATCTGAGATCACGCCTGTTTAAATGTTTCGACATAATGTATTCTTCAGTTGGGTAGACTCTTCCCGTTTTCTGCCTACCGTAGGCGCGTGCTTGCGGACGGCGACTAATGGGCAGCTCGCCGTCCGACCATTCGGTAACCGTCCGGATCGAGCCCAAGTCGTCGACGGTGCGTAGTGTTTCACGCGCGCCTCAAGTAGATGTCAGCAACCGTAGGGACTCAGCAGGGTCGAAGCCTACTGGGGCAATGGGTGATGCGAAAGAGAACACCGGGGCCCTGGAACTAGAGCAAAGAAGAAACGGAGTGGGTTTTAGTCAGTAAAGGTCTGACACGCCCTCCTGCCCCGCCAAAGGGTGGGAGATTTCATTGGATGATTTCCCACCATAAAAAAAAGTTGGGTAGACTCTTGAGATACAGAACTACGCCAATTTTACATAACAATATCCACTAGGAATCAATTTTCGAATAATTAAAAAAACCACTGAATTTCAATCGAAAAAATCCCGCCAAAAACCTAACTTGTCTCTGAATTTATTCATTTTGACGTTCATCGAAATGAATGCGTTTGTCCGTCAGTCACAGCTTGGTCATAGCTAATGGCTCTAAACCTAATGGACCCACTGACATTAAAATTGGTACACAAATAAATATCTGTGAAACATGGACGTAAATAAATAATTTTGGTATATGTGGGTCGCTTTTGCGGTGCAAATCGGTCGTTTTAAAAATATTTTTGTTAAAAATTACCTTTCGATATATCGTAACAAAGGACCATATTATGAGGGTCCCAAATGCATACTATGTACTACTATTTATATGAATATATCTTTAAAATAAATAGTTAAACTTTCTAACTATTGTTATTATTACTTACATTTAAGAAAGTAAATAAAAATTGGCCATTGCCTAATGGTTATTTTTATCTTATCTCTTATACATTCGTATATTCTTATCTCATCTCCTTATTTCAAAAAGAAAAAACGCAACCCTTATAGGATCACTTTGTTGTCCGTCCGTCTGTCTGTCCTTTATCTCAGGAACTCGTAAAGGTATATATATACTCAGGTCTGCGGTCACTTGAAGCAGTAAAAAATCAAACTTCTGAGTTAACGTAAAAAAAGATACTGCCGTTTTTATGTCGCATAAACGTGTATTACGACACTCTCATGGGAATCAAAATTCATAGTGTAGTAGGTACTTCCCGTTGACCTATAATCCTGAAATTTGGCATGAAGCAAGGTCTTATAGCACAAATATAAGAAAAAATCTGAAAACTGTAAATTTGTAGTTACGTCACAAAAAAAAACTTTTTTTGCATTTCGGAAAAATCTTCGTTACTCAATTTGGAAATTGAACTGTTTTCATAGGTAAGATTGTACGGAACCCTCACTGAGCGAGACCGACTCACACTTACCCAGTTTTTTTTTTGTTTAAAATTCAGTTAAGTAGAGTGAAGAATTGTTTTGTAGATTTATTTAACTAAACTAATTGACTGAAAGCAGGTTCATGTTTAAGCGAAATAAATAAATAATTCTCGTCTATACAGGTGGTTTCTCAGCGCAGCACCCAACGGTACTATGTTTCTGGCGAGTGCTGGCGAACTTCACGGACGACCAGAGGCGACAGCTGCTCAAGTTCGTCACCAGCTGTTCGAGACCCCCACTACTTGGATTCAAGGTAGGAAGTATCTGAAGAACATGAGAGAGATGGGAGTGATTTATAGCGTGACGATTAACAGGAGAGACAAGGATGTAAGAAGAAATGTGTTTCGTCCCCAAGTGACAAGTGCTGGATGACGGTGGTTTCTAGACCTACTTCTATAGATAACCTTATTTAAAATTAAAAATTTGTGCAATCTTTTACTACTCTATTACGCGTGTTGAAAAGCAGTGGTGGCCGAGTGGTAACGGTCCCGACTTACGAGTTTGTAGGTCGCGGGTTCGAACCCAGCCAGGCGAATTACTTTGTGTAATTTCTTTCATCACCTCTGCTCTCAAAATGGTGAAGGAAAACATCGTGAGAAAACCGGCATGTCCTAGAACCAAAAATTCGAAAACATGTGACATTCATCAACCCGCACTGAGCTCGCGTGGTGGATTAAGGCCCATGCCCTCTCCTAGAGAGGAGGCCCAGCAGTGGGAACATTAAAAAAGGCTGAATATGCTTGCTATGCTATAACGCGTGTTAATATGTGTACTGGTTTCGAGGATGATTCAAAGTTAAGTTCTGAGAATGACTTTCACATCGCTTGGATATATTTATTTATTAAATCTTTATGCACAAGTGAAAACATTATGCTAAGGTGAAGCCCGAGCGTGGCCCTTTTTACGCTCGATGGCGAGAACACATGAGCAGTCAAAATTTGGTGGATTTTGAGGCAATAATTTGATTAAGCTCAATAAAGTAGACTCCAAATTCCGCAGATACCATATCCTAGACTTAATAATGCTCCCAAACACTAAAATCAAAATAATTTTCCTGACTGGTCTAGTGGTTAGTGGCCCTGGCTGCTATGCCGGAGGTCGTGGGTTCGATTCCCACCCAAGACAAAAGTTTGCGTGATGAGCACGATCATTTGTTATGTGTCTATAATATGTATGTATTTAGAAATATTATAAGTATGTTTATCAGTTGACTAGTACTCATAGCACAAGTTCTGCTTTGTTTGGGACTAGATGGCGTTGTATGAAAGTTGTAAAATATTATTATTAAACTAAAAATGTTTAGTTCAGCGTCATCTAGCGAGAAATGGATGCTCGGGCCCGTAGTTTCACCTTAAGCATTTTCGACCGGTCAACCTGTTTATGATATTGCTTTTTATACTGACACTTGCTTTGCCCTAGCAAAGCCATAGACTATATAGAGACCAAAGATTCCATAGTCTTACAGCTTTGTTTAGCTTTAATCAGTTTCACGACGCCGATCTACGTAGATTTATTTTTTAATAAACATTTTATAGTTTTAATTTAGTTCTTCGCGAAGTCTAAAACATAATTTCTGCCCTAGGATCTACAACCTCCCTTCTGCATCCAATCGGCGGGTGCATCTGACCGACTGCCTTCCTCTTCCACTTGTATGAATCTGCTGAAGTTGCCGGAGTTCCACACGGAAGAGCAGCTCACTGAGAAGCTGCTGTACGCCATACAGGCGGGCGCCGGCTTCGAACTTAGCTAGAGTGAGTAAACGAAGCATAATAATTATGTAGTCGAAACCAGTAGAGGTAAACAGTTTGTTTGTAAAAGGATATTTCGTGAGGTAACTGATTTCTGAATCAGAAACTGTTTTACTACTGATACAAAGCGGTCCTTTAGTGCTGACGCCTACTTCTCCGTTCCAAAGAGTTATCGCGAACATGGGACGCGAAGGGCAACTGAAGGAACATAGGTGGGTTTTAGTCAGTAAAAGTCTGATACTCCCTCTTGGTCCGCACAGAGCGAAAGAAGTCATTGGTCACCATAAAAAAATACTCAGTTGTGACGACATCTGTTTGTCGAGACCTGTACAAAATATTTAAACTGGTCGATTTCATATATTTATGTTCGAGATAAAGGCTGATTACATAAAAAAACCGGGCAAGTGCGAGTCGGACTCGCGCACTGAGGGTTTTATAGAAACTAATATATGAAAACAGTTTGATTCCCGAATTGAGTTCGAAGATTTTCCCGAATAGCAAAAAAAGTTTTGTTTTGTGACATAACTACAAAATTTACAGTTTTCAGATTTTTTCTTATACTTGTGCTATGAGACCTTGCTTCATGCCATGTTAGGTCAACGGGAAGTACCCAATGAATTTTGATTCCCTTAAGAGTGTCCAAATACACGTTTTTTTGCGACATAAACGGCCGTATCTTTTTTTTTGTTAACTAAAGAACTTGATTTTTTCACAGCTTCAAAGGACCGCAGACTTGAGTATTTGGTTTGGATTTCAACTCGATACCTCGAGATAAAGGGTTTTGACAGACAGACAGACAGACAGAAAGACAGACAGACTGACGGACGGACAACAAAGTGATCATATAAGGGTTCCGTTTTTTCCTTTTGAGGTACGGAACCCTAAAAAAACCTCGAAAAGGGTAGCAAGAAGTTGCAGAAATCTGCTAGTTGTGGGTAGGGCCGGTCAATGTAACAATGCTTTTGAGAGGCTGGTCCAGCAATTGAGGTATTTCAGCTATATGATGCTCTAACTTCGTCTTATAAAGCATAGCTGGGAGATACATTAGTACGAGGGTAGATTGAAAAGTTCGCGGCATCAGCAAGAAAACAATATAAAATATAAGCAAAAGTAATTTTATTTTTACACGTAAATAAAGTCTGAAGTGTGCCAAATCAGGGCAATAGGCGGGATGGGGCAGTAATTCAAAGCTACAATCACGGATTTGAGCCATAGATTCAACAGGCTTGTGAACGCGTGCATTATCCTGATGGAACAAGACTTTCTTGCTGAGTAATCCTGGCCTTTCCTCTTTGATTGTTTGACGCAAGCGACGTAAGAGGGTGCAGTAATAAGCCGAGTTTATAGTTTCACCTTTTGCAAGGTAGTCCACCATGATGACACCCTTAGCATCGCAAAAAACTGACGCCATCACCTTGCCAGCTGACAAAATTGTTTTATCTTTTTTTGGAGTCGGCGGTTCATCAGGTTTTTTCCACTGCTTGCGATTGCTGTTTTGACTCTGGGTTGTAGTGGTGTACCCAAGTTTCATCCATTGTTACAAATCTGGCCAAAAAATCTTGTGGATCAGCCTCAAACATTTCCAAACAGTCGCGAGAAATCGTGAGGCGTATTCATTTTTGTTCGACTGAAAGCAATCTGGGTACCCACCGCGCAGAAACCTTAGAAAATCCAAGTTCATTGACTATGATGTTTTGTGTTCGTTCATACGAGATGCCAATAGTGTCTGCAATCTCCCTGATGGTTCATCCATCTGGCTGGCTCCGATCTGTCAATATCAGATCACAGATTTTCCCGATGTTCTCTTCAGTCGTAGACGTCATAGACGTCGCCGGCCAGAGCGAGGGTCATCTTCAATACTCTCTCGTCCGCGTTTAAATTCAGCAACCCACTTTTTCACAGTCGTATACGACGGAGCAGATTTCCCCAATGTTGTTGACATATCTTCGTGAATCTCTTTTGGAATTCGTTTTTTTTAAACAGCACGTTGCTCAATTTTCTCCATTCTTTAAAAACGCTGCACAAAGGCTCACAAAATTCAGTCTAATTTAAATACAGCTAATGCTATTGCGATAGAATTTTACAATTTGACAACCAGAGAGTAAACTAATCGAATGAGGTCAGTTACATTAAAATAGCTGTGTTAGGCCGCGAACTTTTCAATCCACCCTCGTACATAGCATTGTTAAGAGATGTATCTCTTAGAATAATCTTGTGACTAAGAAGTATTATAAAGCTTTACTAACATAGTCATAAGATTTTCGCTTACTAACCCACTATGGATGTAACTTATCCGAAATGAAGGTGATTTTCTTAACTAATAGATTAAACTTATTCCAAATGTTTTATTTTCAGGTACAAACACCACATATTTAAGTAGGTATCTACTAAGTATCTGGAGGTATGTTGTTAGTTTATTTTCCCATTGTAGTACTTCATTTACCACTTATAAATCGCATTTCTTGTGATAATAGAATATCTGAAAATACTTTATATGTATTTGTAACTGTGCGAAGTGGTTGTGTTTCTGTAAATAAATGTTACTGTTACTTATTTTCTCGTGTTCTAATGTGTTTAGGAAACATATTATGTATTCTAATGTACTCAACTTTTCTCACTTCAAATTATTTATTTATATCAATAACTCATTTCTTCTAAATTGGTATTATATTTTAATTTATGGAGTATAGCGCGTGTTGAGGTTCAATAGATAAAATGTTAGTGCAATGTTGTTACCTGTAAATAAAATGAAGAACATATTGTGTCGAATTTATACACTATAGCTGTATTAGATTAGGTACTTGGAATTGTGTAAAAGAGTAATAATATTTTATTTTATTGAATTTTGTAAATGTCCGAATAGATGAGATGTGCACAGTAATGTTTCTGTCGGCTATAGTGCGGTGTGTCCGGTCTTGTACAAAACTATTCAGTCGTGTCAAATTTGGGACTTTATATTTTAGTACCTATTGAATAAAGTTATCTGAATCTTGAAAAACCGATTTTGTTTTCAAACATCCTATATCTAATTTTTGCTGTTAAAACTTTTCCGAACATCAATCTCTACGTTGCGAAATATCTCTCAAAACAATGACATTTTTTTTTGGGATGCTAAGTTTTCCAGAGCTGGGCTATAGGCTGAAAGGGTGTAATTATCTTGATTTTTTTGAGCATTAAATAACATTTTACGTACTTCAGTTTTATTTTAAGAGAAATTAAAAAAACATAAGCTTGTAGAAAAAAGCTTCTATCACTATACATTACTTTATATGGCTAGCAACCCTGTGCTTTTATCTGTGTGTATCTCAATGACGTATCGTGTATTTGTGTGTTCATTTCAACGTCAAACGTTAAGTTGTTACATTTACGGATTTCTTACGAAACTTTTTGATATTGCATTGTCATGATAATTTATATGTTTTGTCTTTCTTTAATAAAGCGGCAGTTGAAATAGTAATAAAAACTATATTAATCTGAAAATACGGGTCCAATTTCGAATTTTTTTTCACTGATAGAAAGCTGCTTTATTCCTGAGTGATATAGGTTATATTTTATGTACGCGGGCAAAGCTGCGGGCAAAAGCTAGTTTTAAATAATTCTATTACGTAAGAGCGAACAAATAAATAAAAAATTGCGTTTTGTTTTTACTCAAAAATTTTTCAGCTTTTTACAAAAACGGTGAATTGAAAAATTCATATTCAATCATAATCGAGTAGAGTAATAAATAAGCTTTTTTATAAGGTATATCACATTGGTGTTCAAATTTCTCCGGAATAGCCCATTTTTGACCTCTTCTTTCTCCTCCCGCTGTGGGTAGCGAAGGTTTCAGGGGCACGGTATCTCTTTTGAAAAAATACGAAAAGTATAATTATAAACTAGCTTTCACTCAGATATAAAGCAGCTTTCTATTGGTAATGGTTTTGGAATGCTAATGGTTGGTAGTGGTTTTGTTTATAACCGTTGTGCTGTGTCTGTCCCGAATAAATGCATTTCTATTCTATTCTATTCTTGGTAACAAAAAAATTTAGCAATCGGACCAGTACTTTCAGAGATTACCTCCTACTCCACACTACCACAAACACAGAAATAATAAAAAAAAAACTTTACTTCTTTATAATGTAAGTGTAGATGAGTATCAGAGTACAGAGCACGTACACAAAACTAGCGTCAGTGTCATAGCCCAGCGCTAGAGAAAGATAATCTTGATAACTAGCGCGTTGTGCTAGCGCGCGACGCCGACGTGACGCGACGGCGACCACCGACCACGAACACGTCACCGCCACGGACCCCTAATATCAATTTTACAACTCTTGGCTACCTATGGCGCACACAATGTCTTGATTGACGCACGCCACTTTATTGATCGTCGTAATTTATATCACCGGAACATTGAATGCCACCTTTTTAAACCTGCAAGATTGATGCCCGCCGTACACAACATATTTATTGAAGTTGTACCAATTCATCATGTTGTGCCGATGTATGTACGAGGAACACATAGGATTTCTTGGAGATTGAACGGCCGATACGAATTCAATTAAAGATTGATTGCCACAATCTGTTTAACGTGACTGCCAACATTGCATCTCTAAAGTGCAGGTGAGACTCAAACGCGGTTGTACAGAATCATGCTTTCAGTACTCGTCAGATAGCAACCTAAATACCAATTCCAAGGTGGAATTTGTATTTAGGTTGCAAATAATTACAAAACAATTTCAATTGAACTCGAAGAAAGTATGACAAATGCAGTTAACTTTACCTAAATGGGACGGGGCGGACCTTGTGCGTTGAGTGCATCGGGAAAGTTGAGTGACGATGATAAATTATTATGATGACTTTTCATCGCAGGATAGTTGCCATGGGATTGCAGTTTATGGTCGGGAGAAGATGTCAATATTTATTAAAGACAACCTTGAATAAGGACTCGTCAATTGTAGTTGAAAACTTAAAATAATCAAGACCTAGAAACTAGACTCCAAATATTTAATATCAATAAAGTATGCTGAACCCAGGAAACAGTGACCAAAGCTTTTAGATCCCAGAATATAAATGGTGACTAGTGTGTCAGGAATCGTCTGCCCTACCCTCGTTAACAAGATTTTACAACCAGTTCATTTTCCTCTTTCTAAACACGTATCCACACCACAATGTTTAATAAATTACACATCTAATAAGTAACCGTGAACTTGGCGGCGGTCCATCAATAACGAGCATTAATATTGGCTTAGGTGCATTCATCGGGACCAATATGGCCGTACTCGCCGCCATTACCGTTTTGACAGTTGCAATCAATCAGAGCTGATGAATGAGGTTCGCGAGCGAGAGCCGTGCGCGTGTGCGCGTGTGCGGTAGCTACACACAAAAACTATAAACTACATTAATGATTTGATTTCGAGACTGTATTTAGACATGCTAGTTGGCCGTATAAGTCCCGAGTATCTCTCCCTTATAAGCGTTAAGAATCTTGATCGAAAGCGTAGGTTGTGGAGAGAGAAATAATAGGCTTGTTACTTTTTATTGAATTCTGCTGTGGGAGTTTGATTTTAAGAATATAGATGGTCCACAATTTGGAATGGCAAACTTTTATCTTGTGCGTCCGGATCATAATAATATGTTCTAAACTACGACTGGTGTAAGGACACAAGGAGCGCTCAAGTACCGTTAGCACTTAGGCAATTAGGTGGTCCTTGTGGCTTGAAACTGTGATCTACATCTCGTAGCAGCCCTAATACGTCTATGTCTGCATCAGTCTTTGTCGTAAAGTTGTTGAAGATGAAGGATTGAGCTGGCAGTCGGTGGCGTGAGTCACCCCGGGCCACCGCGCTCGGTTCATTCTCTGCCAATGAAAAGATTAAACGACCGTCCGTTAACCGACTCGTACCTAATGTGAATTAAATTACCGCTCCATATATTACTCAATAATCTGAATACTTTGTGCAGCTCCTTATGCAATCATGTATGGATCATATCTCTTAATTGTAAGTAAGAGGTACATTACTAATGGCACAATAATTACGGTGAAGTTTAATGCTACAATACTTGGTGTAGGTACTTACCTACAACAAGGGCACCGTAGGGGCCAGTAGGGTCGAAGCCTACAGATGCCATGGGTTGTACGAAAGAGAACCCCGGGGTCTTGGAACAAAGGCAAAGAAGGAACAGGAGTGGGTTTTAGTCAGTAAAAGTCTGATACGCCCTCCTGCCCCGCCCTAAAGCAGGAGAAGTCATTGGATGATTTCCCACCTAAAAAAAAGTGTATAACAAGGGCAGGAACTTTGGGCCTCTACCATAAATGAGAACGTCATTGTAAGTCCGGATCAAAATGCTCTTCAACTTGAACAAAACAATGTGTTCTTAAAACTGGTGTTGAAGTTACAAAACAGCATTACATTGTTAGTGTTCGATGCACTCTGGGATTAACCTCAACGACTTTCAAAGATGGATAGCCGTCATAAAGACCGAGCAACACGACTCGGCAGGCAAGTCACGCGTGTGTGTCCGTGCCGATTGTCGCGCGAATTCGACAGACGCCCATTTAATTTGCAACATTGTTCACCAAACTGCAACCATGGAAAGTTACGAAGTTATTCGGGAGCTGAAGAAGAAATCAAAACATTTTTGAATTGCAAATTAACACGTTTTTGTGTTAGCCGTGTTAGGCCGGTTCTTTGGCCCTTTACTTACTGGCACAGTGCCACACAGTAGGTTGATATAAAAACCGGCACTAGATAACTTGTGGCGTAGGTTTAATCTGAGATTTTATACGCTTTACGACCTGTTGTAAACTTGTAATAGACAGAATGTTGAGTACTTTTATTTGTAAGTACCTACAGGTTCCCACAGTGCTTCCTGCATTAGGTAGTAGGCAGAGGCGTAGCTACTGCCGTAGCAGCCGTATCAATGATACGGGGCCCCCAAGCTACAGGGGCCCCGTGTAAAAGTTCGTAACATGTTATCCACAGCCTTCAATTCTCTTATTGATGAGAGGTACATATTTAATTATTAATTACTACTAAATGATATCCATTTTTATAGTTAGCTCCGTTGGTTCTAGCATTCTCTACTTAAGATCACAATAAAAACTTAACCTCTCTTATATTCCAGAATAGTCCATTAAACGAGCCCAACGGTCTCAGTCTTACATAATGACATGCACGAAATCTATCCAGTTAGTCTGATCATATCATTCATAACCTATCGTGACTCTGTTTCATGTAGCGCCTACGTGCCTACTTTGGGATCAGCTACGCCACTGGTATTAAGGCACGCTTATAACCATTGAATGTTGTGTGAGAAATGAGCTAAGATGATCCCTGGCAACGATGCGCCCGCCGAGCCAAAGCATCAAAATCTTGAGCATTGATATCAAATTGCTAGTCTGTTGGTTTTCTCCCCGTTACATTTGGGGGAGTGTGCATCGGAATTGCATAACTTAAATCCATCAAGCCCGTTCCATCATCAGACAACCATCATCACATTCATAACGTTTCATGATCGCGTACAACGGCGTGTCAGTGAGAATTACAGTGACCATGACCCATAGGACTCATCGATCCATAAGTACAAAATGTTTTGGGAACAAAGTCATGTCCAATACATATGACCAAAGAGTGCAATTCCCTGTCGAAGTGTCTGTTTCCTGATAGCTACAACTTCCAATCGTGAACCCGCAGGCCTGCAAGCTTGAAATCAGAAATATTTTATTTTTCATGGGTCAGCAATCCCGTGGATACCGCGGGATTTGCGGATAGAGATTTTTTTATTATAACTTAATATTACTACCTACTATTAAAAATATAAATAAATAAAGACATGTTCATTTCAAAATATTTTGTATTATTAAATAGAGGCAGGTATTTTCATTAGAAAGGCCAATGCAAACTATTGCCATGATTTACTTTTTTCTTTTCGCAAAAAATGAAACCTAGGTTATATGTTAGATGGTGATTTCTTGTATTGGGCAATACGAGAAATCAATAGAAAAAGGACCAGATCTTTAAACCGTAACCGAACGAAGATACGTATAGAAGCATTGCTAGTATATTTTTGTCAGGCGTATATTTTTGTTATATTATAATGAAATGGAAATATAATAATATATAATATTTCGTCATATTTTGAAGTTATATTTTTTTCACTCTCGCAGTTTTTCATCACTAAAACTAGTAAAAAAAAAGTTATAAACGAATCGAAAAGATACGCGTTAGTGTCGTGATAGTGATTGACAATTGAGTTTCGCCCCGGCGTTGCATCTCAAAATGTGACTTACTGTAATTACCATAAGCGCGGCAGAACTGGACTTGTATCATTTAACTAAAACGTGCAAACTGATACAATTCAGTTTTATTTTGACCGTAGAGGACTGATAAGTAAAAATGTCTAATCTGTGGGTTAGTATGTTTACCATTAGTTTGAGCAACATTGCGCTTGTAACATAGTCTAATGAGTTACTGAGTGAGTACTTTAAAGCTATAATATTAACCATAAAAGTAGTTCACTATGAAAGTGAATGTTTTTATCTACAAAAAAAAGGTACTCAAGTTTAACTTAGCTTAGTTCACAAACTAAGATTTTTTAAACTTGTTTTGGTTTTCCTGTAAAGTTGAAATTTCTGACTTATATCATTCTTCACAGGAGGCACAGATTAAAAAATGGGAAACTTAAAATATCAGATATACAGTATTGATGTTTAAGAAAAATAACGCCTGATAACAAAGTATAGCAATATAGTAAATGGTCTCTAACTTCGTTTGGCAACCGTAAGGCTGGTAGACATAATTCTTTTTGCTATTGATTTATTATAAAGTCCTTTAAGATATGGCCTAGTTTTCAATTTTGGCAAAAAGAAAGAAAAAGTATATGCCAGCAATGTATGTGCAAAATTTTATTCCCCTTTATTTATTTAGCTGTAAGGCAAAAGTTTAAAAGCAAATTATTTCCGATACAAATTTTACAGAAAAGTCAGAAAGGTAAGTGTGAAATAGCTGTAGTGTGCAAAAGCCAATATGGTACACAATAAGCAATTAACTTTAACTCTATAAGTAGCTTAAATATGAAACCAGGAAATCCATGTACCATAAAACGTCAAGAGCAAATCTCTTAACAATTAAGAAGATGAGACGGCTTAAGAATGTTGTTCAGTGAAATAATAGCGTCAAGTATCGTACAAAAGGTGACAGCACAACAATACGTCGTGGGTGGTCGCGACTCTGTGCCAACTGATACAGTTCTCGGAAGGTCAGGCACAGCCGAATGCCTCCGAGCTCCTCCGAAGCCTCTTGGACTAGAAGCTCGTAAACCTCTGGAGCCTATAATTACGCATGCGGAACTCTGGCCTGTACCTATATGAGGAAGGTTTCGAAGGATAACTCTAATGACCGTTCTGAACGTTCCGGGAAATAATATTTCCTGGAACCTGTTAAATATTATTTATTGAGTTTGATGTATATTGTTTAACATAAATTCATGATAATATGTTTTTTTGTAACTATTGATAGTATCAATAGTTTGATAATTTGTAAGAGATTACGATGTCTTTCTTTAAGTAACTTAACCTAATAATGATTGAGTGTTCTAACTGAAAAAATACTTACTTTTCAATATGGGTTTTTTTTCTGAAATTTTGTATAATTTTTGCCATAATTTAGTTTTTAGATTTAGACTATACTAGTGACCGACCCCGGCTTCGCCCGGGTGCCAATTATACACATACGCCTCTCTTGTTTATTGCTCTTTCTATTAGTGAAAATAGCATCAAATTCCGTTGCTTAGTTTAGGAGTTAGCTGATAAACACAGACGCAGAATGCGACTTTGTTTATACTATGTAGGTACCTAATCCACGTCACGATTGGCGCGGTGGTTGTGAGATTGGCTGCTGCACTGTGTATCGCTGGTTCACTTCCCGCACGGAAAAGATATTTGTGTGTCCTGCAGATTGTTGTTCCGGGTCTGGGTATGTGAGATTACATATTAGTGAAGGCACCCTCGATACAAAAGTAATTTCTAGTATAGGGCTAACAAATATTATGAAGATAATTTTCATGGAAATCAATTCCAATATTAATAAAAGAAAATACCCTCGCATTGTTTATAAAGGAACCTTATCAACCATTTGTGTTACTTTTGCTTATTGACACGCAGCTATCTGAGTGAATTAAATAAATGCTTCTAATTAAGCTTAACATGCAGGTATTTACCACCAGCTATGTGTAACATGTCGTAAAGCAAAACATTAATTTTATCATCACCTGGGCGTTTCTGTTTATGGTAAATAATTAAAAGCCTGAATGGCGGCGGCGTTTGTTTACTATCAACAAATTTTGGTATGAATAAGCAATTTAGTGTGGGAGTAATGATCATAAAATGAAAACGAGTGACGATCGATTCCATATCTTATACCTTTTGCAACACAGTGAAGTAGGTCTAAATACCGTTTATTGGGAAATTGCCCAACGCTTGACAAACATTAAATTTATTTTAATGGCAATTCTACCGGCAATAAAGTAGCTGTTGGACATAAAATTAAATCTAAATTGTAATCTTATACGATTTCGTCACGGCTTGTTGGTTGTTCGCACCGGGCCGTAATGGCGGCCGAGATATGGCTGTAAATGTTCCGAGGTGACATATTATCTAGGCGCACCGGTGCACTAGATTCGATGTGACGCGAGATAAATCCCAACTCGCTATCTATTTCAATTTCATTGGAGCGCGAGATATCGTACAAATCTCGGCCTTATTCCGTCCGGCCGCCAGCGCTCGCGGCCTGCGCCCGCGCCGCGTCGGACCACCCAGCGCGATTCACAACCACTCCTAAACATAGCGGCTGTCTATCTATCTGTTTATACTAAACGATACCAACAGATACAAGAATAACGAAATCCGAGATGAATGTCAGCTCATTCCTTTTATTATCGCCTGTACGTACATTCGTATTTTCAGCTCGTGAACCGTCCGAAATGATATTCAGGTCTTTTATTCTCTTTGCATGTTCATTGTGACTTATCGAATGATTATAAAACCTGATAATCACATCATAATATCCACTTCTGGGATCAATAAAAATAACGTGTCATCGTAAATAAGACCTGTATAAATCTAAAGACGATTCATTATTATTAGGTCGTAAGAACTTAATTTACCCGAATAATAAAATGAGGTATGCCTTAAGTCGTGCTTTTGCGGCAAGTCATTTAAGTATAAGCTATAATATATACAGCGACGTTCTTTTTTAAAATTTGAATTTGGTTTATTTTTCGCGAGGTGGTGTGGCGACCGTCATATTTCACAATGTCTGGTCAAAGGGGATCGCGGTCGCAGTCTCGTGTTATACGGTCAAACCTCTGGAATGTTTGATTGAGAGCATAGCCGAATCATACCTTAAATAAAATATTTGCCGATAAAATATTTTATTAATTTGTAAGTGGCGTTGATAAATAAGAGGCGTTTTGAATTTTATTGTTCGTAAGACCGTGTAGACGTTGTATGCTACGTAGTGTAGAGTCCTAAATGTCTGGTTATTCGTAGGCCATTCTATAAGTAATTGTAGGTATTATTATTGACTTGTAACAGCTGTAAGTGAGAATATGATCCGTACGGTCATACATCGTCGTAAATGTGTACCTAAAGTGTAGGGTGTAACTAGTCAGCAGAACACGGCAAACCGTGTGGGTGAGGTACTGTCAGACACAATCCGCTTCTCTTCCCTTCTTATCGAGGCCGCAAAGTCGCGTGTCGCTCGAGTCGGTACACTCGTCATGAAAACTGCTAACTTTGGTTTTTTCTTTATTTTCTGCTGTAGGTTTAATTAATAATATAATATAATAATATATTCCACAATTATCACACAACGCCGCGCCGTCTAGGTCCAAGCTAAGCAGAGCTTGTGTTATGAGTACTAGACTGATAAACATATTTATATATTTCTAAATACATACATATTATAGATAAATTACACCCATCCATCACACAAACATTTGTCCTGGGTAGGGAATCGAATCCACGACCTCCGGCAATAGCACTAACCACTAGACCAACAGGCCAGTCAAAATTGGCCCGTCGAATGATGGTATAGCCTTTAGAGCTTTTCCTGGCTCTTTTTTTGAACTATCTTGAACACTTTCAGAATAGAGTGTAGATCTATCAAAAACACAATATTGCTGCTACCAGCAATAATTCACCCTCCTTCAGGTATTTTTATGTTTTTTTCTTGACGTGGGAAATCCGCTCTAGAGTGGAACGAGAGGCGTGTCAGACTTTTACTGACTATAACTCACTCTTGTACTTCAGTGGCGATTTGCATTCCAGGGTCACGGAAACTCATGTTTCCGCAGCATTTTCACGCTCCAATTTTCGATGACCTACCTTCAGCTTTTGGCATAATTTTATTCTAATTCGGTGTTCAGTTATGTACCTGTCTGTACCGCGAGCTTTTACTTCACGCATATCGTAATATCCGTCTTACTCAGTGTCGTTCAGAAACAACAGTGTTAACAGTAATGCTTTTATTTGACTATATCACTCACATCCACGCGAAGCCTTCGTAAATCGTCGTGGGTGGTATCTCGCTCTTGTTTCCTCACAAAAACAAAGAAAAAAAAAAATTAAATCCCCAAAGGAAATTAGTCCCTCTAAAACATGGTTTGGACATGTGTTACTTTTTTCGCTTTAAACACGTCTCCCAGTAAGATTTATGTTTTGGTTCCTGTCCGACATAAAGTTGTGGTCAAGTAAACGTAAAACTTTAGAAGGATTAATTTAAAATAGAATGGAACTAAGTCTACCCACTCGTTCGTTCTTACCATCTTCAAAATGGTGTTTTTATTGCGTTCGGTTTGTTTGATTTCAAAATCCTTCTTAGAGTATTTGCTGTTGGATTTTGTTGTATTTTATAGAATGATAAAGATTGTGTGTAGTGTGGCGTAGGTAGAGCGTATCACAGGTAGCACAAACAGCTACTGTGCTTCGTCCTGAGTACACAGCGCTCAGCTTACTCACACAATACACGCGGGGTAGGTTAACAACGAGACGGGGGAAAAAATTTGACGAGCTCACTGCTCAGTGCTCACCCACCCTTAACGATATATGAAGTTGCGTGTCGCACTCTGACGTATGTAGGTATGCTACAGTTTATTTAACACGTTGTGTTTACTTAATGATTGTGTTCGTAATTAAACAGATTGTTTATTTAATTAGTAACGTTAGCGAGGCAATAACATGGGACATGCATGATAATGAGATAACAGTTTATGTTAGTGGCAATGTTTAGGCATTAAGCGAGCAAATAAAAGACTTCAACGACACACAAGGATTAGTCAAGGGTGAATAAGGTAGTTCTATACAAGCGTGCTCTATCGTCGACTTCATTATCGTTAACCATCAAGTGAGACTGACTGTTATTTTTGTTAAATTACTAAATTTCTTAAGTTTTCAAAATTGTTGGTACACCACGTAACTTTATGCTTCGGAAGAGCACAGCGCCCTAACACAGGCAATTTTGACTTGACTGTGGTTGACTGGTAGAGAATGCCTTGTTGCATTAAGTCCGCCTATGTACCACTACTGTACATGAAGTTTAAATAAATAAATTTTGGTCTAGAAGGTCACTTCAACCACTAGATGCAGTACTTGTGAAAAGAAATAAATTATTTGTATTTATTTATTTGTACAACTATGGTTAAATGTGAGCGTAACAATTACCTGTATTTAAAAAAAGAATTCAGTTATTCAGCTGCGATAATCTTTCTCAAGAAATCTTAACAATGGCGCTTACTATAAGCATATTTTTTCTTAAATAGGTCCTTAAGTTCTCAAGAGCCCAAGTATATCCCATTGTGGTCGTTATCTATGGGCACAACATCACGTAACAATGCGAAAGTGTCGGGCAATAGGTTCGACAGCGTCGCCTGTTATTGTTTATCCTGTGGCTCCCGAGGTAACAAGCAGCCGCTAACTGGGCCTGCAAACAACACCGGTCACCGCCGACGCCCGACGACTCTGTGCTAATAGTTCTTCAGACAGACTGTTGATTCAGGAGCAATTTCTCACAACTAACGATTACGACTCACCGAGCTACGCGACAAAAAATGATGCGAAATTGGTGTGTCGCCCCTAAGTTAAATAGATATTGTGTAAAGGTGTAGGTAGCTTGCTACTGCTCGATTTTTATGGTGAATTTCAAAAGTAAGTAAGTTCCTACTAGGGATTTTATCGGAACCGGATTCAGAACCGCAGTTTTTAAATTTGGTTTTTCATAATCGGAACCTGAATAGGAATCGGAACCGATATCAAAGGCCGAGGCGGAGACAGAAGCGGCAATGTTTAAATGAAGAGCGAATTCACAACATTCCTAATACGAAACAAAACAACAAGTGAAACAGTAATCGACAGAAGTATTTTATCATAAGTAAATGAAGTATCGAAGTGTCTGTTTGTATCTAAATAATATTTTTTCACTAAATGTGTGTAAAAGTATATTCGATCCCTCGCGGGTACCGGTTAGTTTTAATAAATATGAATTAAACCTTAACAAATCAGTATGCAGTAGCGAACCCTGCTGATCAGCCTTCCTGGACTCCCGCGCGGTGACAGCGCGACGGATTAATGTAAATAATCGCGTTGAGATCGCCGCGCGCGTCGCTGACTGAACTTACGCAGGAAGTACGCTTATCCTCCGGACTTGATGTCACAAAGTGTGGGTTTCCATTCGAACACCATTTTCACTGTCAATGGCGATAAATTTATATATTTTTTTCGAACTGTCAACAGAATTACTTACTTTTTTTTTCAATCAGAACCGATAAAGATGATGACACAGGTTAAGTTATGGCGTACGCATTGTGTACATAATACAGGATCAAAAAAGTAGCTTTATAATGTCAAAAAAATCTAAGCAAGCGTGCTCTTACGTCGACGAACTCGTTGTTTTCCATCAGGTGAGATAGTGGTCAAGCGCGAGCCTATCAATATTGACTAAAAATGAAAAAAAAAACAGCTCTATAAGGAACTTTGAGATGAGACGTGAATATTGTTCTTAAAGTTAACTGAAACTTGTGTTGTCCTAGATAACTCTTCCAACAATACGTAAAATTGCTCACTTGAGACAGTGGAAACAGACGATGAGATGTTCTAGCGTAGATTGAAGAGTGAATTATCGATGTTGCGCTCCAAGTTTGTTCAGCGGCCCAATGCCACCTTGACTAAACAACGGAAAAAATATAAAAAAATCGTCTGAGAACGGACGACATCCTGCCCTTTCATTAACTTTCAGTTTTTCTCAGAGCTGACCTGCGCCTGCGCCGCCACAATTATCCATTAATGATTGATTATACTGTTTACTTTCCATTTTTGTAATGTCACTGTTTGGTTTATCGTGAGATAGTTTGAACAAAGTTTCAACTTTTTGTCGCTATTTAAACATCTTTTTCCTTTTAGGATCATAATCGAGTGGGGGTCCCACTAGCTCTGCCCACGGCAATTTACAGCCCATTGTGTAGCCGGCCTTATCTCGTGCGTTCTGCTAATTGAGTCATTCTACACTAGGAATGGCATTGTTTGCAAAACTTGACCATAAGTTAGGCGCAAACTATTCCACGTGGGTGGTCTTCAGTAATGTGATCCGGACGTTGCTCCTATTTTATGATTATATTCTGCACTCACAGTAAATGGCACATTAAATTTTAATATAAATTAGGAGCTCCGAGTAGTCTACAATATAATGTAGATGACAGACCATAACAAATCCAAAATGATATTTTAGTAATTATAATTAGCATCATAGCACGCCATCTTTGTTGTCTGAATTTAAAGCTAGACTTTAGAAACTCATTGTAATTATGCTGTAAAAGCTCTTCAGCATCTATTATGCAAAGTCGGGTTCTATAGGGGCTTTTGAGATTTGATTATGTGGCAACTTTTTGTACTGCTGTTCCCTCACGGCTCATCTTAGAAACATATTAATAGACAAATGCGTACAGGATGCGTGACGAAAAGCGCATGTATGTCGCGAGTGTCGGGGAGCACCGCGGCCGAACAAATTGATTAGAGCACGCTGAGTGACAGCCGCGAGCCCGCCAGCCCACCCACGACGCTGCCGCACTGATGCAACTGCATTGTGAGCCGAGTGCCGACTGCAGCCATTGTGGTGCTGAGAGCACACAGCTAGCAGCAATTTGCGACCATTCAAATGTCATGCATTGAACATTTGAAAGATAATTCCGTTTATAATCTCATTAAGTATGAGCACGTAGGTTGAGATTGGGACGTTCTTCGTGAGATTTAAGAAGAAAAGCCTGAATACTGGTTCTAAGTGTTACCCAATGATATGGTGTTACCAAACTACGCATAGTTTTTTAGTATTTGGTTTTTCCAAACATCACGATGATGCTCTGAACACATGCATCGTAGCATGTTATAGCTCTGTTCCTACTACATAAATATAATGATTTGCTGACGGAAGAGTCATACAAAAGACTACATCATTAATGCACATACTTCAGGTACTGAACCTTAGGAGATTTGGTAATTGTTTCTATTCAACCTAAGTAAAATCTAGACTATGTGATTGCAATTTGTTTGTGATACGAATCTAAAGGAAACCTAATGACTCTATCAAATTGAAACCTATTTTCAAAAATGGAAAGCTTATGTAAATATTTACGGTCTCTAGGATCATAGAATAAACATGAAGGTTAAGCAGCGGTGGCGCGGCCGCTCACGTTCCTTACTATCCTTTCCTGCTATTAGACTCCTTAATTGCTCTGAGATTGGTCATGTTACTCTCTTTTATGGCAATGCGGTCAAACATAATTGTTTTTATGTGAGCCTGTTTTTTAACTCTGTATTATTAGTTTTGTAATCGGACGTAGGTGGTCTGTCATTAGCGCGGCACGGTTCGTCTACGGCATTTTAATAGTCTAATCGCTAATTAATTGTTTGGAAACAATTTCAATGTCTGTTTTTATGGAAAGCGTGTTTGACACTGAATAAATATAGATATTTTATTGCATGTCTATTTTTACTGTTAATTTATTCAAGTCTCGCGTAACAATTTTCGCTATGTAGGTATATTATTATCGGAATGTGGCCGCAGTATTCATGGGATCCCTCGCTAGATCTGTATCGGGAGCATACCTATGTTCGGTAATAATGTTGATTATTTATTAATGTGCAGATGATAAATAAAGATAATCCATTTTGCACAAAAACCTATTATACTTATTTTATTTATAATCTTAGCCATCGACTAAGAATCTTGCGCCATACACGCAAAGCTTCATAGTGTAGCTACAAAGAATTAATTCTGTGCGCTACGATCGTCACAGAGAGTGAAAGTTCAATGACGAAGTTGTTTGAACTTCATATATTCTGTGTTAAATTGAGTATACTGCAAAGGTCTGAGTACAACACGTATGTGTACAGCGCGCCGCTTATTACCTTTAATGAAGCTTGACGAAAGAACCAATATGAGTGGAAGCACGGAGCTCAAACAGTGAGCGTGAGACATTTAGCGTGCGATTTGGTACGAGTTTAAAACTCACACGTAGCGGTACTCCTTTGTTCCGCTGTCGTCCTGGGAGGCTACTGGCCAATAAAACAGACCGTTGCGAACAATGGCCACATAAAAATTGGGAGTACTGAACAAATGACTTACGAGTATGACGAAGTGATTCGTAGGCGATGACTTTTACACATACAGTGTTGAGCGGTGATGTTGTAGAAGCTGTTCATGCTTTTCAGTGATTTAAGTAGAATTATAAAAGTCTGGTTCGTTCTCCTGGAACTATATAACCTTTTTTTTCTTGCTTTTGATCTGGTTTGGTTTCTGAAGTTGCCATGAGTTGCTTAATAATTACCGTTATAAAAACTAGACCAACCTACCTATGTAGGAAAATTTCAAATGAAATACAAATTGATAAAACTAGGTTAGATCCCCTCTTCGAACACAAAACAGTTCTAAATAGGTTTAAGAGCCGAAAGAGCTTTCTTTGTAGCACACAGTTGAAAACCAGCGTCAGGCAACTACCACGAAGTTGTCTGGCATTTTTGCTGAACTGGACCTAGTTGGTGCAGGCGCGAGACACACAATGTTAGTTACTTTTTTATATTTTTTTATCTTAAGTGTTTACATGTTGTTTCTACATTGTGTGTATTTGTGTACGTGTGTGCCAAATAAAATATTTTTCTTTCTTTCTTTTTCTTCTTTTTCACACAGGACATTTTGGAACTACCATTTAAAGAAAGAATTATATAGCTTTGAGAAGAATATCACCTACCACCTTCTGACTTCTAACCTTGGAACATCTGCCCCCGATTGTGAATTGCAATGGCCTATATTGGAAGCATTAAATCGGTTACGCGGCCAGGTAGGCCGTTGCAAACATAAGTTGACGAAATGGGGTTTTATCGAACCGTCGGTGATCTGAATGCGGTCCCCCTGTTTAGAACATGAGCCGCACGCTGAAGTGCCTTAAATGCCCATATACCACACTTTGAAGGGCTGAATGAGTGCCGGGGATGTTACAGTTAATGTAGCCATCTACTGGGTCCAAACAGTTTATGGTGTTTACCATCGATTCCAAAAAAAGAAAACCAGTATAGGTACCTCGGTTGGAAGGCCTCCTACAAGGTGGACCGATGACCTGGTAATGGTTTCGGGAATCCGATGGATGCGAGACGCACAGAACCGTTCATTATGGCGACACTTGGGGGAGGCCTATGATGATGACTTCAGTTGTAATTTGGTACTCTAATTTCGGAAATGAATTGTAGCTATTTTGTTTATCTATCGAGGAACTCTTGCAACTACCAATAAGTTGACCGTGTAGGTCATATATCCAAAACGTTATGTGAGGAGGATGATGAGCCAACTATCATAAATATAGGATAGATGTCCCAAAATGTAGATGTCCGCAAAAATCTCTAGTGGTCTTATCAATAAATATATATTTTAATTTTCATAAATTGGTAGATTAAAATCCAAAGTGCCTGCCGGTTGTACAATGATTTTCTACCGAAAAATATTTATAAATTGATTTTAAAAGTGTGTCACCTACCCCGGTGTTACCCTAAGGTTTAGAATTTATGTATATTTAACGGTAGTAGATAATGAAGGTATATCTCGTCATCCCCGTCCATGTTTTACAAAAACTAGCCAAAAAAAACCCAATTCAAGCATTTCTAAAACACATCTAGATACAGCGGACAAGAATGAGATGATCCATAATCGTAAGCTTATATTAATGAAAGGAACAATTATTGTTTGGAGCCTAGAATGTTATTTATTTTGAAGAGCAAAGGATTTTGCTAAACATATGTGTTAATGTATTAGAAATTTTATTCAAAATTCGTCAAATTGTGATAGAAAATGTGTTACGCAAAGGGATAATTGACGAATATTCCGATAAAATGTTTGGGAGCCGATCACTTTTTCGAAAAATTTTTGTTTCGAATTTCATTTTACCGAAAACTATTGTTTGACGTCTTTTTTGCTATATGCATTATTTGACATATTCTTGGATAATCGAAGTATCACGTGTCATAGGTTATTTTACCGAGCTATATTTCGCCGATTTACAAAATAACTTTTTGCTATATACCGAAGCCTCTTTTGAACTTTTTTCATTTGCCCAATGATTTATTTGCCATATTTTCACCGCACTGAAGTTACATTTTACGGAATTTTAAGTATGTAGACGGTTACTTGGTAATATTTAAAATAGTGTCATAAAAAGTCAATATGTTGTGTTGTAGCACAAAATATTGAATTTAGTGACAGAGACGAATCGCTGCAAAACTTTGCCGAAGTTGCGGTGGTGAGCGTTAAAAGAATCTTCGACGAAAAGCTCGCGTGGGGCCGCCCAAACCCCGCAGCGCCGAAACCGTAACAGAAACAATGTTTGCTGCATGTTGCATGCCTGCTGCATGTTGCATGCCTGCTTTCATGCTGCATGCCTGCTTTCATGCTGCATGCCCGCTTGCATACTGCATGCCTGCTTGCAAGCTGCATGCTTCAAGCAAGCATCCTTGTTTGCATGCTTCTTACTGGGACCAATTTAAACCACTTTTGTTCATAATTAACTGTATTATTAAGTGCCATTACATTTAAATAAATAATGAAACAAAATATTAGGTTGATCTAAAAATTAGGTCCTGTTGCCTTCTCAAGGAGATGTCAGCAAACCGTAGGGGCCTAGCAGGTGGACGGCGAGCAATGGGCGGCTCGCCGTCCGACCGTCCGGTAACTGTCCGGGCCGAGCCCAAGTCGTCGACGGCGCGTATTGTTCCACGCGCGCCTCAGGGTGATGTCAGCAAATCGTAGGGGCCCAGCAGGGTCGAAGCCTACTGGGGCCATGGGTAGTGTGAAAACGAAACCCGGGGCCCTGGGACGAAGGCAACGAAGGAACAGGAGTGGGTTTTTAGTCAGTAAAAGTCTGACACTATCTCCCAAGAGCAGGATTTGCCATTAGATGATTTTCCCACCTTAAAAAAAAAAAAATGGCCCTAGCAGGGTCGAAGCCTACTGGGGCCATGGGTGATGCGAAAGAGAATCTCGGAGCCCTGAAACGAAGGCAAAGAAGGAATAGGAGTGGATTTTGTTTAGTAAAAGTCTGATACGCCATCCCGCCCCGCCCAAGGGTAGGAGATGTCATTAGATGATTTCCCAACCCAAAAAAAAAATGCTGTTACCTTATTAAAATTAGATATGAAATAGTGTACACAAACTTTCCAGGCGTTTGATGAAATGAAAAATGGTAATTAAAGAAGTATACTGAATGTTCGGAAACATAATATATACTTCGAATAAATGTTATTTCGGCTAAGTGTGACATCGGTGAAAAATTTTTCGACCAAATTAAACATCGGACTAACGAAAAAAATCAAATTGATAATAGGTCAACTGATACAGTGGCAGACGTGACTTCGATAAAATAAAAAAAAAAAAACGAAACGATAATAGTTGAAAAGGATTTAGGTGAAATGAAATTCCAAAAAACCAAAATGTTTTGAAAGTGAAATGACTGTCGTCGACTGTATCTACAGAAACATAGGATGTATCTACATATACTAGTGGTTTTTTTTTTGGTTCGAGTGGAGCGAGAGTAAATGTCAATCTTTTACTGACTAAACTAGTGATGCAACGGAAGTGTCTTACCGGAAGCAGAAACAAAAACAGATATCAAAAGTAAAAGTAAACTTAGCGGAAGCGGAATCGGAAGCGGAAGTGTTCATACTATGAAGAAAAATTTTATTTTTCATGTTTTGTTTAATTCAATTTGTATTTTGTACTTTACTTACTACAGTGCTCGAAATTAAACAGAGGTAAATTACATTAAATAAAAAGTTATTTGGCCGCTTTTATACCTTTGAGTCGTTTCGGTGTTCTTCATATATAAAACCGGATCCATTAAATAATTGTTCACTTGCTACACTGCTGGAGGGGAGGATAAGGCTGATAAGTATTGGCGAATTATTGGCAACAGAAGAACAAAACAAACATAAGAAAAAAATAACAGTACATTTACGCACTTACGCTAAAAACCAGGCGCGGTAATGCGCAGGATGAACAAAAAAATTCTTCCTTCTTCGCTTTTTTTGTCGTGTGCAGTCTTCTACGGGCCACCCACCCTCACGCTCCTCGTTGTATTCTCCTGTTAAGAGTTCTGTTATATAGTTTGTGGAACCAGAAACGGAAACGGAAGTGAAAAAGCTTTTGGAACTTCTGCAGAAGTGGAAGCGGAAGCAAAGTTCTGTTGCAACACTTGACTAAATCCAACTAAATCCCACTCACGTTCCTTCAATTGCCCTTTGTATTCCAGATCCGTGGTAATTGTTCGAGTAGAAGAATTACCGCGGATCTGGAATACAAAGGACAATTCCACAGCAGATAGGTACTAGTGATACTACTGACAAAAATTTATCATACTCAACAGCTGGTTTCAGATACATTTTACTGATTGACCGATATAACAATTTACTTTAAATTGCACCCTTTTACGGGCACTGGTATCATTAGAACAAACGAGTTTTAGTGACAACTAGGTATTGGTTGTTACAACTAGCGCAAATACCGCCATCGGCTGGGTTTACTGCCTATTCTAAAGCTGGATTACGTTTACGACTGAATATTAAGTTATAAATCAAGGCGACCGCGCATGCGCCAACAGGCGTCAAGTTTTTGCGCCAATTAACTTTAAATTTGCGGAAAGATGAGTAAACGCTTTAAGATGCTTATGAATTTCCCATTGATGTAATTTATCTCAGGTAACTTGTGGAATATGACTAATATTAATCTTATGACTGATTTGTTTTATTTCCCAGTATTCGAAAACAGAATAAGTCTGTACAAATAGAGCTCCACAGACATACTATTAATATTGTATATCTTACAGATTACAGACATTTTGTTCGTTTAGTTCCATTTACATCGACAGTGGTAATCCAGATGTCGGTGGTCTACTGGATTTTATTGTTACTTTACACAACAAATGAGACAAATCATCGATTTGAAATGTGATACCAAACTTGAATGTTTACTTTGTGATTTGGAGGAGGTTTACGATCCTTGAACGCGCCTTCAGACACTTATGTCTTTGAATAGGAAATTTATGCGTAGAATGTAAGCGGATTAGAAAATTAGCGTGCTTGGCTCAGCTCGGAGCGTCGTAATGTGGGTAGTTTGCGTCCTCCTACGCTGGCGGGGCGCAGCGGCCCGCGCGGCGCGGGCGCGTGTCACTCGCCACGATTCCTGCAATAATCTCCCCGAGCGATTGCTCTATCCGGTGACGGAGTAAAGTATCGCTAGTTGATTATTGTGTTTATTTGCGCGTCGGGAGCGTGTGTTGGTGCGGCGCGCGTGTGTGTGATGCGTGCGCGCGGCAGCGGCCACCCAGCGCGCGGCCACACAGCGCGCCCACCCACGTGGCAGGGGCGCCGCACTCGCGGCCCGCGTCCCGCGCAGCATCCACTAGCATACTCCCCTTACGGCACGCTGACTACCGAACGGCGACCATCGATATGGGCCTTTGATTGACATGTGACTGTCTCCGATACAACCGTCCTAATTGAAATTTGATTGGTGGGAGCTACTGTTACGTTACACATGAGGAAACATGCAACTTCTCAGCGTGAATGATTTATCACCCTTATTTCTTTGAATGCATCCATCATGTAATCATGTTTACTTTCCGGCATCGTTTAATTTAAGTTTAGGGTCCCTTTAATATGCCTATTTAAATAATATAGAACTCAATATTCGAAGGTACAGGTCAAAAGAAATGTAAAAGTCATGAGGCGTACTGATGCTTAAGTTTGATATTCACGTCAAATATTAATGAATTTTGATTCCTACTAACACTGTTAAGAATACATTAATAATGGAGCTACGAATTGATTATTTATAAGTAGAACTGAGAAGTTCAATGTATTTTTTTAAAGTTCTATGAAAAATAAAATTGCAGAAATAAATCATTTGAAATTGCAGTTGTGTGAATGCGACCGCGGATGTGTAACACCTGCCGCGCTGCGAGTGCGCACGTGCGCAGGTCACTGCCGAATTTCGCGAGCGTCGCACCTCGCCGCCTAGCTCTCATTCACTAACCTCTGGCGATCCACATTAACACACCATGTTAGATATATGGCCTACAAAACACTAATGTTTATATAATTTAGCGAGAAATATTGTTCGCGCCTAACGTTTCGGCCAAATTACTGTGAATAATCTGTAATAACGTTTTATGAGATTTTTTTTTTAAGCTGAAGCGTGTTTCTTCTTCACTATCAAAATTTATTAGGTGCAAAGCTGTAATTTAGTTTTTGTTAATCTATACATATATGTATATAAAAACCGGCCAAGTGCGAGTCCAACTCGCGCACGAAGGGTTCCGTACCGTGTGTAACAAAAACGGCATATGGGAGCCCTATTTAAATATTTATTTTATTCTGTTTTTAGTATTTGTTTTTAGTATTTGTTTTTATAGTGACAACAGATATCATCATCTGTGATATATTCAACTGTCTAGCTATCACGGTTCAAGAGATACAGCCAGGTGACAGACAGACGGACAGTGGAATCTTGTGGATCGTACCTAATAGGATCCCGTTTTTACTCTTTGAGTACTTTTTTGGAACCCTAAAAATGAATCCTATTTCCCTTGGTAACACCATAACTTGAGAATGACTTTCATACTTCTTTTTTTATACTTTGTAGAAAGTTTTTACGGAAAGAAAAATGGAGAAAATTCTGCGGGAAACAAAATTGAAAATTTTAAAAAATAAACTACGTGCAAAAACGAGCTCAGCTGGGCGCACAGACAACCCAGGATAGACTATCCTGGAGCCTAAAAACGAAGAGTCCGACCTCGAATGAAGGGATAATGCAATATTTCTCTCTCTAGTAGCGTCTCATGTGCTTTGAATATCTGTGTGCTTGTGGAGCTCTTCCTTGGGGCCCCTGAGCAGGTACCAGGTGAGAAAGGGAACTAAAAATAACGAGTTACTTAACTTACTTTTTTATGGGTGATTTTTATAGATGTTTTGTAGAATATTATTTTAAAGTAGTATAATAAGTGTCAGACACTTTTCTTTCATTGCTTTCCATGGACCAAAACTTCTGTCAGACGCTTTAAAGCTCTACAAAGTAGGAAATAAACTTTACTTATTTTTACGTGTCTGATTTATAAATATGTTATTATGGTAACTATTCCAAGCTATATTTCATACGTCAGATAAATTGTAGTGACTAAACATACCTAAACACAAAAATTGCCGCCAGGGGCTCAAATAAGAAGCTCCACAAGCACACAGGTATTCAAAGCACATGAGACGCTACTGAGAACCTAAGGTTTCATCTATGTGAAAATAAGTTATGTCAGACAGCTCTGGGATCTTGGTCTACAAGGAAGAAGAATAAACTACAACTCATACACGCACAAAACGTTTTTGGAACACATTAATTGTGCGTACCTACCTACAGCTAAGGAGTGGGAATTACCTGCCGGAGTCTTGTGTTTCCTTATAGAAACACAAGACCCCATAAACTAGGGGTCTTTAAGCCAAGAGCCTATCAATAATAACACAGAATAAATAATAGTTTAACTTTCGCGCGTTTGAGAGTTCGTAGCTAAGACAGGACAACGTAAATTGTCGTGTCAGTTAATAAATAATAAAAACTTGTAGAACCACGATTCCTGACCTGGGGGCAATGAAGGTAAAACATGATTTCTTCGAGGATAATAAGGTGGTAAGACCAATAGGACTGAATCTAGGTCACTAAACGAAATCTAACATTAAAAAATGCGTAACAGTAGCTTGTAGCAAACTTAACATTAAAGATTTCGCATCATGTTTTTTAATGTTACGTTTAAAGTTTGTTAGTTATAATTATAGATAGGTAATGTGATTGGAAGAACTTACTACTGGATACTATTGTCCAATTTTTATATGCCTAATAAAGTTTATTTGTATTTATAATATACTAGTTTCTGCCAGCGGCTTCGCCCGCGACAAACTTCCAACCCCCGTTTTACCCCCTTAGGGATGGAGTTTCGTAAAATCTCCAAGGAACCTGCCTGCTAAATTTTAAGTTTGTAGGTGTTAAGTTTCTGAGATTTCACGAACTGAGGTTGAGCGAACGCCGGCGTTCGGTTGGGGGATCGACCGAATGGCGAGATGACGACACGCGCGAACGCCGGCGTTCGCGTGGGTTTATTGAAGCTAATAAGTGAGTGGTTTTTCGCTTTTTTTTGTGAGTGGTTTTTTATCTATAGATTTATTGGTAACATAAATGGGGGGCGGGATGTTAATCAGTTTTCCAAGCTAAATCATATATGTGACCCTCAAGGTAAGATCGAAAAGATTAGAAAGCACTGTTGTGAAACGACACAGATTCCTCTCTTAATTAAAAATATAGGCAGCTATACACTTGCCTGTAACGGGTACAAAAGTATACAAGGAGTAGGCATGCCAGTTTACCACAACAAGTTCTGAATAACGCTGCTCTTAATAAACTAGTGCGCCTCACCATCAATGATTGCATCACTGCTTACCATCTGGTGGGATCGCAGTCAAGCACTGGTTTATAACAAATAAAAAAAAAAAAACGGTACTAACAATTCGGCAATATGTCAAGAGATAGCTTTATATTTTTTTACAGATTTCTTGGTAAGTACCTACCTATCTAGCAAATATCAAATCTCATCATCACTTAAGGGCTTACCATGATGGGTTTAAAATATCAGGCAAGCGTCCGACCGTCCGGTAAACGTCCGGACCAAACCAAGGTCGTCGATGGCGCGTAGTGTTCCATTTGCGCCTAAAGGAGATGTCAGCCAACCGTAGGGGGCCAGCAGTAATAATAATCATTTTAACACATCGAGTCTTTGGAGCCCAAAAAAAAAAAATTATAATTTCACCACCCACCATATCGAAATCCTCAGAAATCTCTCAAATATTATTTAGCACACAATTACAACTTGACAAATCGCAAGAATCGTCCCTAAACGCGCGATTCTTTGGCGGCGCGCGGTCAAGCAGTCAATATTTATTGTGATCATTACGTGCGCCGGCGCCGCTCCCAGCTTCACACCTTCCTAGAACTTGCTCATTAACTCCTGAAGACTTGAAAACTTGCAGTTACAGACCACCGTCGTATCGTGAGTCACGCTGATGATATTTACTTTTAACCTTACCTTTAATTGCTTTGATTTGAGGTACGTTTGTAGCAATGCCGATCCGTTAAGCCGTTATTAATGTTTGAAACTGAACTCTGTGCCTGACGTCGCCATACATTACGCTGACTGATAAAAATGATGTAATATTAGAGGTACACACATAAGTACTATCGGCACTTAAATACCTTATTTCATGGGTGTTTAATCGTCACCGCTATGAGCGCTTTACTTTTATGTAAAAATAGTGATAGATTTTCGGGTTAAAACATGGTTAGATTCGATGGTATTTATTAATGTTTCCCCGTCATTAAATTATCATCTTCATTAATTTAAGCACCCTTTTCTACGGCCTTAGAGTATAGTTATAAAAGGAACAATTTTTCTTACTGAGTACTTCTTCGAAACTCTCTGACAAACAGCCTTCTTATTCTTCTTATTCCCAGAATGGCCCACAGTCCCAGCCTCATTAATAAGTGACCAAACATTGCAAAGACAAACATCCTTAACCATTCTAGGAAGTGATCACTGCTGATGATGATGTCTTTTCCTTAATGACAGGTTGCGTATGGCCGGCGATAATAACATTGTTATTAGAAGATATTTAAGTAAGCTCATCAGTTCAGGTAGATCGACTGCATGGCCGGTAATAGGGCCTGTCGCCACGTAATCGCCGTGTCCGTAGATAAAGAGTATTTTGTTGCTGTGGACACAAATGTCATAGAGTATAATATTGGTGTAGAAGAGACCTTTGGTTGTACAAGTAATCTAGCTACTGACTTTAATGGTTTTTCGAAACAAAAGATAATGCGCGCAGATCGACTTAGAATGACAATTATGCTCTATCATTAATTCTATGAAACCAATCCCATATCCATTCATAGCCTATGAATGCAGAATTTCGTAGAAATCTCTTTGCTGACTGGGATCACTAGGTGACATAATAAATGAGCCAAACTTCGAGTTTTCCAACTTCGTGTAGTACGTGAGCAAAATACGGGAAGCAAGCAGATTGTTGCACAAAATGTAATAAAATTAGCATATTAGATAACTTTATAGCAGGAAACAGGCGCTCACATCTGTGCTGCGTTTGTAGCTGAATCTATGTAACGTATCGAAGGCTGTGTGTCGTTTAATGTAGCCGCCAGCTACTGAGAAGCGTTCGCCGGCCGGGGCGTGCCCAATCGCCGAGCCATCAATCTGCGCCACCCTATAGAGACATTAGCTCGACAGACATTTTCGTTGTGCGATTAGTCAGGAATCCATTTCCGCTCGTTTTTACCTACCTTCCTTTGCATTTTTCACCGCCGCTTTGTTCTTTGTATAATTTTGTACAAATTTTTCAGGCCATAACTATACGGTGGCTAAAAGCTAGTAGGGATGCTGCGAAATCATTACAGATATCGTTAACTGATACTTGATGTTTTTTTAAGAGGGTACCTGTTTTTGTTACTTACACTATAAATTTTAGTTATTGCTTTAAGCTTTTTTATTAGTATGAAAGAATTAAGTTTTCGACTGGCTCGTAAATGAAATTATATTATATTTAATGCTTGACCTAAACTTTTTAACAAATGCGACACAAAAAGCAATATATGTAATAAATTCACACTACATGGAAAGCTTACCTAATTACAAAACGCACCACTCCAGGTCTATAATTATTGGCAATAGAAACTTTTACTAGTAATAAACTTTTATGCAGTTTATGCATTTATGCTCGGAAAGATGAAGGTTCGACGTACAAGTTTCACTATTTTTATAGGTGTTGTAACAAAATATTGCTTGTAAAGTTGTAAGACGTAATGCTAAAAACGTTAAGAGCGGACACTCGTGCGCATTTAAATTTCAAAGTACAAAGTGAGTTAATAATCTCAGTTGTTGTTCCGTCGAAGTACAAAATTAAGTCATTATACGGAACGACAAGTATTATTTAATTAATGCGTGGTTGCTACAAAACAATGGCTCGATTGTTCCAGCGCGCGTCTGTCAGCGGGCCCCGTCGCCGCGCGCCCACTGCGCCGGCCGCCGCGACTTCGGACAAAATTGTACATTAGGCACGGGTGAACCCAAACGATTACATAATCACGATGATCCCAAATATGTATTTCTATAATTTCTAAAGAAATTAATTTCGAATTAATTATAATTGTAGAGCCAAAACATTTTTTATTTCCCCTATGTTTACATACTTCATTTGATGATATCGCGGGTAGTTTTAGATTAATATCACGTTTGATTACTTTTTAATTACGATGTTTGCATAGTTGTCATTTAATACTTTCGGATTTGGCTTTATTGTGACCTTAGTTCGTGGCGGCAAGGTAGGTACTACTCATAGAAATTAAATTGTATTATTGTCAGTTTCAACATTAATATGTTTCAGATCACGATGCTGCAGCACTGTGTGTTCCAGGCGGGGGACGCGTCTCTATGGCAACGGCTTGTTCCGCCATCTTGCCCGCTTTTTGTGCCGACGACCACCCAACACGAACTCGCTACATTATTTTATTGTACAATAAACAAATTTATTGCTCCATATGGCTATTTATGTTTTTATTTATAAGGGTTTTTGTTAACAACCGAAAGAGATGTCAGTAATCTTTCGTGGGAGATTGCGTTTTATCATTGAGTGTAGCTACGGTTGTAACCCTGACCTTTCATAACGCGTGTAATAAATCTTCAGTCTGTACTGTTGTCAACAACTGTGACGAAAAGTGATGATGTTTTAGCGAGCAGGAAAAGCCTGTTTGAGTTGAGTTGTAATTTATATATTATAGATACTTGTGTATTATCACACTAACATTATAAACGTGAAAGTTTGTATAGGTCCGTATATAAAATATGTGTTTGTGACGGCTAAACGGTTTTAGATGTCCTGGAATAAGACTTTGGACACTTTTTAGGGTTCCGTACCTCAAAAGGAAGAAACGGAACCCTTATAGGTTCACTTTGTTGTCCGTCTGTCTGTCGGTCTGTCTGTCTGTCTATCTGTTTGTCTGTCAAGACCCTTTATCTTCGGAACGCGTTGAGTTATCGAGTTGAAATTAAAACCATCTACTAAGGTCTACGGTCCCTTGAAGCTGTAAAAAAATCAAACTTCTAAGTCAACGAATAAAAAAGATACGGCCGTTTATGTCGCAAAAAAACGTATAAGTATTTCGATTCTCTCAAAGGAATCAAAATTCATAGGGTACTTCCCGTTGACCCTGCAGAATCCTAAAATTGGGCATAAAGCAAGGTCTTATAGCACATGTATAGGAATAAATCTGAAAACAATAAACTTGTTGTTACTTACGTCACAAAAAAAACTTTTTTGCAATTCGGAAAAATCTTCGACCCCATTCGGGAATTGTAGTTTGTAAGGAACCCGTGAGTGAGTGTGAGTCCGACACGTACTTGCCCAGTTTTTATACCTACCGGAAGTATGTGCCCCTGGAGTATTTTTTTGCAGACACGCAGGCGAAGTCGCTTGCAGAAGACAGTCATATATTTTACCTATCTAGAGTATACACAGCCTATAACTTTCCCATTAATATAACACAGGGCCTCTCTTCTGTTGTTTTCGGGATTGTTCGAAAGAGTTACCGCACACGGCTCTGGAACGCAGGGCAGCTGAAGAAATACGAGTGGGTTTAGTCAGTTAACAGTCTGACACTCGCTCCGCTCCATCCAAGACAGGGTTTTTCCAGATATAATGAAATACAGTAAGGTTATACTACTTTTTAAATCCGGTGACCATAGTGACACTAATAATTACGGACCTGTGTCAGTATTCTCGGTTTTCTTAATTAAATGCTTTACCATTTTAACAGCAATAAAATCTTTCACGATCAGTATGGTTTCACCAAAGGACGTTGTACGGCTGACGCTCGTGTCACTTTATTAAAACATATATTTGCAGCGTGGGGTGTATGAGCCCAAGATACGATAGGATTTTTTTGTGACCTCTCAAATGCTTTTGATTGCGTTAATCACGAAACCTTGATTTTAAAGCTAGAACATTATGGGCTAGGTAAACTTGCACTCAGCTTGGTGAAATCTTATTTAATTGACAGGCAACAGCAAGTTTAAATAAACGGTGACAATTCTCCGGGTTTTAAAGTCAAAATGGGTGTACCACAAGGCTCAATATTGGGTCCTTTCCTCTTTTTAGTATATATTAATGATCTACCGCATCTATTAAAAAAAACAACCACATATTGTATTGTTTGCTGATGAATTGATGATACGTCGTTAATTTTTAAGATCAATAGACGTTCCACATACCTTGATGATGTAAACAACGCTCGAGAACACGGTTTTCCTGGGGATCACGCTTGACTCGAGGCTACAATGGAGCCCTCATTTAACATCTCTGGCAGGTCGGCTTAGTTCAGCAGCATATGCTGTCAGAAAAATCCGTCAATTTACTGATGTAGATACTGCGAGAGTAGTCTATTTTAGTTACTTTCATAATATCGACGTCTTACGGTATTTTGCTATGGGGACGGGCTGCAGAAATTGAATCTATTTTTATTCTGCAGATAAGAGCTATCAGAGTAATATGTAATCTTCGTAGACGCGATTCTCGCAACTATTTAAGAGAATAAACATCCTGACGGTCCCTTGTCAATACATAAATTTATGAAAACATTATGTATGTTCGGAAAAATGTTCATTTTTTTACTAAGATAAGTGACAGGCACAATTTTAATACTAGGAATTAGGAATAGGAACAAATTAGATCAACCTCGACTCAGATTGGCTAAAGTACATAGTTCTTTTATAGGGTACTGTGTAAAATTTTATAATAAAATGCCACTTGAGATTCTACAATTAAATTAGTTCAAATTTAAAACATGCATTAAACGCACACTATGTAGACAAGCATAATATTATAAACTGAAGATTATGTCCTTGATGAAAATGCTTGGCTAATGCCGGTCCCGCTCCACAGCCACAGCCACTTTTACCTACAAATTTGTTTTTTATTTAATAAATATTGGAAGAGATAGGTACTGTTCTCCTTTTTGTATTGTTGTTTTCGAAATGTTTCTTTTTTTAATTTCATTTGTTTTTTTCAATAGAGCTTATCATTTATTACCTTTTTTATTTGGAAACAATAGCATCGTATAATGTAGAAGCACTTTTTTTCAAGTTTTGTGAATGTGAAATTACCATGGAGCATTTTTAATAGGTTTTAATAGGTTACAACTTGTTTGACATTACGAGCATGGCAGTTGAGAGTTTGTCATGTTCACTCAAATGTCTTGCTGATGGTGGCATGTGTTATTGGGTCAAGTTCCCTACAAAATGGTTGAGCTGAGTGGGGCTGGTGCACGTGACATGCTCGTGTACGGGTGCCGTCAGTTGAGACTGGTCATCTCTTAGCTACCAGTGGCTTAATTCAATTTTTAATTAGTTTTTTCAATTTCTATTTTTTTTTAATTATTATTATTACTTATCTACATTGTGCTCACATATTAGAAGCGACAAGAAATATGTAACCAAGATTAATGTAACTCATAATATGATTTAAAAGAGTGTCCATGGAGTTTGTTGCACGTTCTTCTTGATAATTCAAATTTGGTGAAAGGTAAATTGCGGTTTACGATTAATGACGTATTAAAAAAAAAACTACTTACTAGATCTTGTTCAAACCAATTTTCGGTGGATGTATGCACATCATATATTTTTTTAGTTTTATCATTCTCTTATTTTAGAAGTTACAGGGACGGGGGGGCACACAGTTTACCACTTTGGAAGTGTCTCTCGTGCAAACTATTCAGTATAGAAAAAAATGATACTAGAAACCTCAATATCATTTTTGAAGACCTATACATAGATACCCCACACGTATGGGTATGATGAAAAAATATTTTGAGCTTCAGTTCTAAGTATGGGGAACCCCAATATTTATTGTTTTTTTCTATTTTTGTGTGAAAATGTTAATGCGGTTCACAGAATACATCTACTTACCAATTTTCAACAGTATAGTTCTTATAGTTTCGGAAAAAAGTGGCTGTGACATACGGACGAACAGACAGACAGACATGACGAATCTATAAGGGTTCCGTTTTTTGCCACTAAAAAGGCTCCTTCACTATGAGCCTGTGACCCAGCAGTATTGATTTTTATATAAATAGTTGATCTAAAATCTCTGGAAGTAATGATCCTTTTTTATGTCTGTGACCTAAACTGAACTTAAAGGGAAGGAGCTATAGGGTGTATATGCTCTACCCCTCTGTCTCGCTCGCACGCTTAACAATTTAACACGTCATGGTAAGCCCCAGTTGTAAGGGCGCGTTTCCACATTAGCGGAGTAAACGGAGAAGAGCAATGAAAAGTCGCAAGTGTTTCCTTTGAAGCGGTGCGGAGTGGAGTGGAGATGAGCTAGTTACCCTCCGCTTCGCTGCTCTCCGCTGGGCATCTTACTCCGTTCTGTCCAGCTCGAAGCCACATGTTCACTTGTTTTATTTCAAAGTCCGCTCAGCTCCACTTACACTGTTTCCACTGAGGCAGAGTAGGGATTTTGAGCACTGTGATTGACCAATTCACAGTCCACTCCCTTCCACTCTACCCAGCTCCGCGTCAGTGGTTTAATGCACCCTAAATAGTCATCTCAAACTTTTATAATGGTATATATAAATAAGCCGGTTCCCACTATTCTGTGAGCGTCACGTTGGGCACCACAAACTTACGAAAGCTGCTCACGAGTGACGGTTGTCAGTCACTGACGAATGATTGACATTGACAGCTATCTGGAATTCGTCCAACTTCATCGGGCAGTTAAGTTTGATGCCCTCACACGGGCACGTGTTTATGAATACTAACTTGCTTCCTGCACACTAACTTATTGTCCTTCTCAATAAGTATTACTTGGCGGCTCTTGCGCAAGCGCATTGATGAGTCATCTGCAGGACTCTGAGATAGCATGCAAATATGGCCTGTTGTTTCGACTCCAGACAGTAACCAGTAATTAACTGCCAAATAATTGAACAGTCATTTGTGCAGACGGCAAATTTAAATTATGTAAACTTAGAAAATTCGCACATAGTCAAATATTTATCAACAAAAGGTCATAATACCAACAGTTTTGATTATTTAGAAAATACATGGTACCTATTAGTAACACTAGTGCCAAGTGATCACACACCAGCGGGCACCACTAACAAAAAAAACTGGGCAAGTGCGAGTCGGACTCGCGCACTGAGGATTCCGTACAAACTTAGCTATAAACAGTTCAATTCCCGAATTGAGTTACAAAGATTTTTCCGAATCGCAAAAAAGAGTTTTTTATTTGTGACGTTAATAAAATTTACAGTTTTCAGATTTTTTCCTATACTTGTACTGTGAGACCTTGCTTCATGCCAAATTTCAGGATTCTACGTCAAGGGGAAGTATCCCTATGAATTTTGATTACCTTAAGAGTGTCGAAATATACGTTTTTGCGATATAAACGGCCGTATCTTTTTTTTCGTGATCTCAGAAGTTTGATTGTTTCACAGCTTCAAGGGGCCGCAGACTTGAGTATATAGTTTTAATTTCAACTCAATATCTCCGCGCGTTCCCGAGATAAAGGGTCTTGACAGACAGGCAGACAGACGGATAAAAAAGTGATCCTATAAGGGTTCCGCTTTTTCCTTTTGAGGTACGGAACCCTAAAAAAGTGGAAAGTGTAGAGATATCTATCATAGCTCAAAAATAATCCGTGAAATTATTTTTTAATTAATTTCATAGCCGGACTATCAAAGGGAAGAACGTGAATTAAGTCCCTTCTAGGTTCGTCCTGTAACGTTGTAAACTTACTGGTCTGTGATACCAAGGCAAAAGTTATTAAAAGAACGATGAAATTCTCTCTTGAACGATGAATTACTCTCTTAATATTGTCATCTTAATTACGAAGTTCGTAAATAATGATACTAGAAGTGGAATACAAGTACACATTATTTATTTTGTACTTTAACTGTGGATAATATCGCCAATAGCGCTCTGCAGTGTGCGTGCATTTGTTAAAATAATAAAACTATCACTATGTACACGTTAAGGTATTATAAACATGCATTAAGTATTAATTAAGTTGGTAACAAAAAATAAATTCTGTATCATTAATGGAAAATATCAGTGGGGCTTGCATTATGGATGCGCCTGCAACGGTGACCATGAGACTGGGAGATATTCTCAGGATAGGAATAATATTATCAAGTTCAATGGAGTCTTCGAACTTATTTCTATTTGTGCTTCGTTAGACTATTAATAGCTTAGCAAAATAACTGATAGAAATCTCAATGCAATTTTAATCGTATTAGTATCGTAATTAATGTGTCGGACTGCAAACCAAATACAATAAATCGGTCATGAATGAATGTACGATAACTCAATTGAACGTCGCAGTGTGACATATGAATAGATAACTACCCAATTATAGTAAACAATAAAGAGCAGCATCGTAAGACAATCCTTCGCTATAAATTTACAACAAACACTACAATGAGATCGCAATAAAAGATAAGCAAAGAACGGTTGTCAACCCAATGCTTACGGATACTATAGCAGGCCGTTTTCCTTTTACTTACGCAGAATATAAATCAGCTGATTCATATTACGTTTCATGTGACAATAGTCTGCATGTCCTGAATACATGTAGAATGTTGGTCCTCCTACATTGGAGTCAAGTGGCAGATGTAGTGAATTATAAGGACATTTAGATGCATGTCCATAGGCCGGGCACATAGAGACGTCAGCGGACCACCCACCGCGCACCTGGCTACTAGTGCATACTGTATGATACTCGGAAACAGGTTTGTCGCACAAGAGATATTATATATTAAAATAACACTTAAAACATGTTATTATGATTTGTATGTATTGGACAACTGATATGGTTTTGTTTGAGATACGTGAAAATATGTTTATTTTATAGAAAGCAATTCATCTTTTGGAGTGGCATCTTTTTATGGTGATACTTTCTTTTAAAACCGACCATGTTCGAGTCGGACTCGCGTACGAAGGGTTTCGTACCGTCGAAGGGTTCGTCGTTGGATTCTGAAAGGAAGACACGGTCCTGCTACGAAAGGCAACGAAGGAAAAGGAGTGGGTTTTAGTCAGTAAAAGTCTGACACTATCTTACTTGCATATCTAGACAGTTGAAATTTTTCACGGTTCATGAGATACAGACTGGTGACAGACAGTCGGACAGCGGAGTCTTAGCAAGAGGATCCCGTTTTTACCTTTTGGATACGGAACCCTAAAAAGTAGTTTTAAAGGGTTTAAAACTTATGTTCTTGAACCGCGTCTCGGTTATTATGTTTTATATCAAAGTTGACCTTTATTAAAAGCTAAAGTGGCTAAGAGCACTGTATAAAGTTATAGGTGATTAATCAAACAGTGTGCGAGATATCGCAATGACTTATTTTATTGTGTCAATCGAATACAAATTATGATCGCGCTCTTGCAGTCATTTATTACAACGTATTCAACAAGCCTGGCTTTCAAAGTCAAATTAAAGTATGAGTACTGGTTTGATATTTTAGTTGACTAATTAATTATTATAGTTACAGTAGGTATTAACAAGAAACTTGACAGCCGAGGTTCTTTGGAATATTAATTTTTGTCAGGTTTCTTTTACTCATAATTGTATTATTATTTTTATTATTATGGATTAGCTCGAGTTAGACCACTGTCTCAGCTAATTGTAAGTGCTGATCTAATCGAATATGGGACAGACTTTCCTAGAAGTAATCACTCTTAACTTAAAGATCCCTAGGTTTTAGGTATCAGGAAACAGACTCCGGCAGGGAAATTCCACACGTTCAACCTATCCCGAGGGAATTTATTTACTTTTCTATATCGTAAAGTTGAATTACTACGGCCCAAGCTCATTAACCAATAGAAATGTAGAAAACACAGTGTTCCGTGTACCTATTGGTTAATTAACTAGGGCCAAAGCAATCCCGCTTTACTCATAAGGGTAAAAAAAAGCTTATCTTTAGATCCAAGAGCTTCGAATGGACGTTGATGAATCGGTCATAAAGTGATTCAGGACTTTTCATTTTATACATTATGTATTGATGATTTTTATTTACATATATTAACTTAAACCGCGGTTAGTTCCCATCGTGACAGTTAAAGTAACAGTTAGTGCACGTTACCGGGAACATCGTGGTGTAAATTTTATGTAAGTATTTATTAGTTGATAAGATCAGTCCACGTTTCTGACAAGACAGCACTATCTACTTGTACACTACTTCCCTTTCCTTTTGTCCACCCTTACGACTTGAACGGCATGATAAGCAGGTGGTCTGCTTTTTAACGCCCAATAAAGTTTACGTACATGTAATTTTTATTTCTTTAACTCACGTCAAGATAATTGTGTCAGGCCACAAAGTGCTTGTAATTTCTGTAGACACTAGGTTGGTGGATTGTTCTCATATAAAACGTTAAAACCAGCTATTTATTACATTTGTCAAAACCACTGGGTAAGTGCCTAAACAACACTATTAAAACAATATAAAACCACGGCAAAATACCAATGATTATTTTTTTACACGACTGAAAAAAAAAGAGTGATTGAAAATTTTTATCGCAGTCGGGCGACTTTTTATATTAAAAAGTATTCTACAGATTGATCCCCCGACAATCTAGCGAATGTACTACAATGTAATTTTAAGACGTCGAAGTTTAATTCCAAAGCGCTGTCACCAAGAGAACTGTCTTATTAGTGCAGTAGGCATTACGAACATAGACTACACAACTTTTTTATAGGCTCGCGAAACTTTTAATGTCTATGAGCGAGGTCTACGCGGCTACGCAGAACATTAGAAAAGTTACATATTTGTGTAATTACAGCTACGTCCGTAGCGCCGTAGCGGCCGCTATGCGATAGTTACTCAACAACCTGCAGGTAAAATAACAAATTGTTTAATTCAGTGTATCGTGCGTCTAACTCGGCAATTTATCCAATTAGGCGTCCGGCGGACCACCCAGCGCGCTCCACTATTAAACATAAATTATAAATAATTTGGTAAAGTTTATTTTGGCTCTCCGTCCTCAGTGATTGCTGCGGTTAGGAAGCTAGTGGCCGAGATATGTTCCAGAGGATATCGTTTTGTTTGGTTTATTCTAAGTTGGGTTTTATGAGTTTGGATTGTATTAAAGTGGAGAGTAATATAATTAATGCATATTGCCGGTATACAAATGAAGAAATGATGTAGACGTATTTCCGGGTATTGTGAATTAAACTAATACGCCATATCTGAGCCATATGAGGTACATGCGGTACAGCTAACTGCAATCATTCTATGACATATTTAATGAATTCATAAACCTCTTTATCTCAATACAACCATTAAAGAATCGTGTTTTGTATATAAAGTTTCTTATAACATTACAACAAGAAGAACCATTTATTAATTTGTTGCATGAAATCAAATACATCCATAAACATTAACGTTGTTAATGATACTGTGTGGCGCCACATAGCAACTTAGGAGCTTTATAGTAGGCACGTAATGAAGTGACAGATCCTTCTAAATCACACAAGTTATCGCGGTAAGTACTACAATATTTAATGAGGGGAGGCGTGACATGTTTTTATCAAGATGTCGAGACGCGGCTCGCGAGGTGCGAAACCGAAGAGCGTGCAATTAAAATACTCCAAGTGCTTGATTTACGTCCTTGCGCTTGCGCATACATACGCCATCCACCGGCCTCCCCTTCCCCCACCGACTAATGTGCACAGTCTCAACTGCAAATACATAATACGTTTTATTGTTCATCCATTCATAATAGTGTAAACTTATTTTACGAGTCACTCGAACGTGGGTATTGCAAACGACGACTATGTATCTCTGAGTGATTCATTATTGGACTCCCCGGCGCATGTTGCCTGCTAAGTGTATTTTCAGACATTTCATAATATTTCAGCTGATACGTAATAACACCAAGATTAACAAAAGACAACCCGATAAAAAAACTACATAAATATTTGGAAAAATCTAGATATCATTATGTATTTTTTTTACTGCATACTTTGTATTGCTTAGGCTAAGATTCCCAGAATGAGGAATTTTTTGAAAGAGTTACTGTGGCTTTGGAACGCAAAGGGCAACTAAAGGAAAACGGGTGGATATTAGTCAGTAGAAGTCGGAAAAGTTATTTGATGATATCCCACACTCAAAACAAGAAAAGGGCTAAAAATTCTGAGTAGGTACTACTATAAGTATCTGTTTATTCCCATGAAATTTTGTTTGTTACTAATGAAATCACCCTCGCTTTTCGAGGCCTAACGATAAAAGAATTTTTGTGTACTGCAAATACTCTTAAATATCGTTAGGACTACAGACACAGATTTGTTACTGATATAATATGCAGACTCGGGAAAGAGATTATTACCTCTATTAGGAAATAATTTCATTGATTTTCCGATTGATGATTCAGCTGTGTGAATGAGGACAAGTGCTGAATCACTGCATGAATTAAACGTGAAATGTGACTACGGATTTCTATATACCGACTATTTAATTACCCATTTGCTGTCAAATAACTTACTCGAAGTGTCATTGTGTCCTTGATCTGTCTGCTAGAGTGTGTGTGCAGAATTATTGTATTTCTGTATCTAAATTCATCTCGTGACATGTTTTTCAGTTTACGAGGACTATAAAATGGTATGGCGACATGCGCGTCAGTCGCGCGCAGACACTACATGTCAATGAGCTTACTTACTTCCACTTGGCGCATTCAAAAACAATCTGGAAGAGCCCAACGCTCGATAACGATCTAACCACAGTTTTCCTTACACGGAGCTACAATTAAGTAATTCTAATGTTTGTTTAATTGGCTCCAAGGAAGTCCGAGGCCTTTTCCAGCGGTGTTTAACTCTGTGTATGCAATGATTGGCTAAAATTCAGGCACGGTGCAGCACGGCGCCATAAATTTGTCAATGTCACGCCTGCCGACAGCACGACTACTACTAATTTTTATTAAGCATCGTGATCGCTGACTGGAATGCCAAAACGTAATCACAAATGCGCGTTAGATGCATATCGCTTACGCCATTTTAAAGGAGTACATCCTTCAGTGTGAAGATTTTAATCTATAGTATGACTAGCTTCTGCCAGCGGTTTCGCCTGCGTGAAAGTATTTTTTTCTATACAAACTTTGGACCTTTTCATACCTTTAGGGGTTGAATTTTGCAAAACCCTCTCATAGTGCTAGCCTACGTCATAAAAGGAAACCTTTAGCAAAATTTTACGCTTCTTGACCTAGTAGTTTCGGCTGTGCGTTGATATGTCAGTCAGTCAGTTTCACCCTTTTATTAACCGACTTCAAAAAGAAGGAGGTTCTGCTAAATGTATTTTTTTATATATGTTTACCGATTTATCGGTCAATTGTGGACCGTTTTTGAAAATTATTTTTTGATTAAAAGTTTTACTTCCGAGTTGGTCCCATAGAAATATTTTTATGATCTGATAATGAACTTCGAAGATATTCAAGAACAGAACTAGGTATCGTAATAAATAAAATTACTTTGTTTATAACTTTAATTTCGGAAGTCGGTGTTAAATAACGAAGAGACAAAACTATTATAGAAACACCGACTTCCGAAATTAAAGTTATTTTGAACATTTTAGTGTTTTTTTACATTAAAGTCGGTTATTTTTTTTCAACTATGAAGATTACACAGTGAAACTTTCTCTAAATAGTAAAGTTTAGTTTGAAGTTTTTTCAAAATGTTCTATTATCCAGCAATGCTTAGTTACCAAGGTCTGAAATCATAATTGAAACATTTCACAGGATGGTCTCAATCCCGTACCTCACGCGAGCTTCTAAGAAGATGTATAGAGCGACACCCCGCTGTGCCTTCGCCCGAAGTGTCAAAATGTCCAAGTATTACCGCCCTTACGAAACCAAACAATATGGAAACTTTAGAATGGACTGCAGTAGGATATTTGACTTTACGTTTAATGTAATACGATGTATTATTTAGTAATGATCGGCACGACTACGATGGTGGCAATATATTTTGCGGTCCCTAATATCGCGAGATTGATCTATCTGTTGCATTCACATTATGGGTGGAATGAATTCAATAGGAACGTTTACACCTCCACGGTTTCTAGGAAGGTTGTCCACCCCGTGAAATCGAGTTGTCGTCGAGTGCCTCGGGTGTGGCTCGAGATGTTAATCCGATCGACTTTATATTATCTCTATAATGCAGTAAAATTTTATTGTTGTTATTGGATCTTATCAATCAGTGAGATATATCTTTTATGCTGCCTCGTTAAAAATATCTATGTAAATTCGAGATGTTGAAAATAATCTTTTAAAACAGTAATCTTTTAATAGGTTCATAAAAATAAAATTGATTCTTAACTTATTTGCTAGATCTTCTTTTTTCTTCTTATATCATTAAAAAAGAGTCTAATGTATTCTTTGATTCGATCGAAATAAATTTCGATTCGAACTCATATATTACCCATAGCATTATACCTAGATGTATTTAAGCATATTATCATGATACGTAGATACGAGTACATATAAGTATAACCAAACGAAGCTCAATGTAGTACTTACGGAATACTTATTTAAAAAAAACTAGGCTACTGAGAGTCCGGGTCGCGCCCTGAGGGTTCCGTTCAAACTTACCTATGTAAATAGTTCAATCCCGGAATGCAGTCCCGGAAGATTGGTCCGTACCGCAAAAAACAAAATTGTGACGTAACAACAAATTTACAGTTTTCATATTTAATCCTATACTTGTTGTTGTACTTTAAGACCTATCTTTATGCAAAATTTTAGGATTCTGGGTCAATGGGAAGTACCCTATCAATTTTGATTTTCTCGAGGGTCTCGAAATGTACGTTTTTTGCCACATGAACCCGGAGTATCTTTTTTTTCTCCTTAACTTACAGTTTGATTTTTTACATCTTCAAGAGTTCGCAAACTTGAGTATATGGTTTTAATTTCAACTCGATACCTCCACGCGTTCCTGAGATAAAGAGTCTTGACAGACCGACAGACAGACAGACAGACGGACAATAAAGTGATCTACAAGGGTTCCGTTTTTTCCTTTTGAGGTAAGGAACCCTAAAAAAATGCTAAAATTGAAATAATAAGAAAATGAAAAAAGGGGAAAATCGGTAACACTGAACTACTCTGATTAATAAGTTGCATGCACGTATTTGTACTGTGTTTATTTGTATATTATTATAATTGGTCCAGTTTGGAAATTAGATAACTTGATAGTGTTCCAATCTTCTTTTAGTACAGAGTTTTCAGGAACTTTTATGAACAACTCTAATAACTTTACTGGACAACTTAAGGACCGTTAAAACACAAGTTATTGTCAGACATTTCACGTAACTGCGCAAGGTACAGGCTGTAACGCTTTCTAACTCTAATCAATGTGTGTAGATATGGACGACGAGCACTTGGCAACAGGCCAAGTCGCCGAACTTAGTAAAAGCTAGTACTTGGAACGACAGCTGCCTAGATAGCAGAGCCATCTATACTATCTAGGTAGCTATCTATGTAAAAACCTATTAAAACTTTCGCGCAATCTTCGGTTCTTGTTAGGTGTCCTAGTTTTCTTACTAAAACAAAATTACAATGTTTATTTAAGTCAAACAATATTAATTTATCCTAAATTGATAACGGAAATCGAATGCAAAATAACTTAGACGTTTGACTAATTTCGAAGGACCTTGTCGCCAAAGTAATCTAAGCATTTATACCTTATTTTTTTTTTTCGGTGGGAAAATCATCTTATGACATCCCCCGCCCTTGGGCGGGGCGGGAGATAGTGTCAGACTTTTACTGACTAATAACCCACTCCTGTTCCTTCGTTGCCTTTCGTACCAGGGCCGAGTCTTCCTTTCAGAATCAGACCCTTGGCCCCAGTAGGCAAGCATTTATACCTACGTTTCTGGCATTTTAAACATAAAGCTATATACTTCAGGAGATTAAGTATTGTCTGCGCACTCTGTGCTCAGAGTTTAGTTATCATGTTACGGAAGTTTGATTCCGATTCCGAAAGTTCGGAAGTTCCGAATGAATTGGGACTTCCGATTCCGATATCGGTTCTGGCACAGAATAAGAAATAGTACAAGGTTCTGGTAAATTTTAACAGGAACGTATATCGAAGGCACAAACAATATATATAAAACAAAACAAACCCCCTGTACCTTTTGTCATTTACATTTTCACATCTCCTGTAAGCTTTAGTTTACTTTAATTATTTTCTGTGTTCTTTAAATTTAATTTATAACGGAATATAATTTTTGAATTTGTATTATTGACAACGAGTATAAAATTGTGCAACCATAGACATATACATATGTATAGACGCTCAATGCTCACTAATTGAGTGCTTGAGGCCTATAAGCTCGTTGACGTAAAACATCTGATTTAAGATTTCAAGCACACCTTATCAGCGAAGCCTTAGAATAATAATATGGCGGCTTAAATCTGGTAATCCCCCGATATTCATGTCGCGTTTCACGAATACATGGTGCAGTACACGATTTGGCGATTCAGCTTGCGCTTCTGCACATCACCATTCATTTGTCACATTTGTCATTTGAATAGAAGATAACGGCTGAATTGATTCTTCAGTACGAGTAGTTTCAGATTAATTCATCTCACAACTGCCCTGACTGCATATGTATGACTCAATTTTAACTCGGAAGGTTTGATGCAAAAAGTTTTTGCTGTTGTCCGATGTGCCATGTAACTCTTGTAGTAGCAGATATGCAACTGAACATTACTTTTCTTTTAAAAAGGTTCTTTTTAAGTCAGATACTTTAATCACCGGACCGTTAGACTTTCACATCTAATGAGGAATAGCTTCGTCTTTCAATCGAATCCATATTTTCTCTTGTAAAATTTTCCATATGTCCCCAATCATGTTTTGTTTGAAAATTATGCAACTTGCTGATAATCGATGATCAATTACAACAGTGTCTAGTGTCGAGTGCATGGGGACAGGGCGGCAATCAGTCAGTATGGCCGCTAAATAAATTCATTAGTTAAATCACCGCCGGCGGCGTTTTGTGTCGGCAACATCAAAGGGCCAGCCCGCCGTCCTGCCGGGGGCGCGCTCGTCCGACTTTTTACTCAGAAAACTCTGTAAACAAAATGATATGGTGCGTCCGAATGTTTGATCCGCCTTTATTATCTGTATACAGAGGGAATGTTTGGCTAGCAAACGTACTCTCTTTATGGTAATTGTAGGGATGTAATAACTTTAGTGAGTGCGGGCAAACAACGCTTTGAAGTGTCTCTGAAGTTCTGGAGGCCTCCTGAACTCATGGATACCTTTTTTGCTGATCAATAAAAACTTCCCCATAGCTCCGCTGTTTGCGCTTCGCTAATCCTAAAAGTCACTTGTTCTTTTTATTTGGTTTTCCGTGCCCTCGTTTCCAGCACGGTATCAAATTATATCGTCGATATCGGTAATGATAGTGTATTCGTTGTGATCCGGTGGCATTCGTAGCAGCTTCATTCAATGCTTTTATTTTGCCGCGCAGCTTCCCTCTTCCTCTCAATTGTGTGAGCGAGACAGCAACAACATGTGTGTGGTCCTCAGGCGAGGGGGCTCGGTCGTTTCCGTCGGGTCTCGGTTGCTCTCGGCCCCAAGACGGCAACATAATCGTTCGAATCATGATGGCGGCTCAACAAACATGCAGTGTACGCACTCGAAGCTCGAGTCAGTATTGCCCGAGTCGCGCCACTGTCGACACGCAAACGCGACGTAGCTTTTGTAATGAAACTCTGTATCGTTCCGTGTTTCGTACGGTAAAGTGATTGATAGAAGTGACGAATTCTGGTGTGCAAGTGTGTGGTTATGTGGCGGCGAGTGATATGACAGCGTGCGCCGCCAGACGGACCCCGGCCGTCTTCATGAGGATACTGGTGACAAGCCTGGCCCCGAGATCATGGTGGCTCCCGATTCCGAGGCTCCTGCGAATCCTCGGATAGCGGCCGCCGCACACGAGAGCCCGTCTGCCGCCGAGGCGCGCCATAGCGCCGACCTGTACATCCGCACCAGCTGGGTGGACGCGGCCCTCGCGCTCTCCGAACTTGAAAAGGTGCAGTGATCACTACATAAACAACAGTTCAGTGTTGAGCTTCAATTGTCATATTGCACGTGTGATTGTTTTTCTGCGAATGCCAATCGCGTTGAGGAACGCGGCAGCGCAAAGCGGTGGCGCCGACTAGTGGTAACTGTGCGTACTATCAAGGCCGCGCGTATTTTGTAATGAAAAATATCTAGGCTACATACGATGAGAAGGTGACATTTAAGAAGTGTGTCGTATAGTATGTATTCGTAGTTGTGAATACCAGAATTATATGAATAAAAATTATATTGGCTATATAATAAAATTACTGTGCCAATTTGAGATATTCTCCTCATAAACAACGTTATGTTATGTTACCTCAAGTTATTTAACGTAAGAATGTTACCTGTTTCAAAGTTATTTCTGTAGGTAACATACCATTGTTCAAAAGAAATTGTAAAAGTCACCTTACTGCTCGTATACAATGTACACAAACGAAACCCATTATGAAAAACGGCTAAGTTCTTATAGAAATCTTTGCAATTGTCGAGTCGAGTAGGCACGTCATGTCTGTGTACCAGTGGCAGACGGGTTCGGGGAAGGTAGCGCTTTCCTAGAAGGCCGCACGCACGCCCCGCGGTGGTCCGCACCCCTACCAGTGCCAATCGCGAAACTTCCACTCAGAAATGTTTAAAAAAAGCTTCCACAGGGTGCGCAATAAATCCTCAAGGCTACAAATATTTACAAAACAATACTTGATAATTTCGAAAATAATAGGTAAATATAGGCCACCAAAACACTACAAAATCGATACCTAACAACCTATTTACAGCTATCTCCTAAGAAACATCTATGGAAATCATTTAAAAAAAAACAGCTGTAATCGGTGGTAAGGTTAATGTAACATACCTCCAGTGAATGTGTAGTTACTTATAATGTAGGAACTTGGTCGGTCGTATGCAAGATGAAGCAATTAAGGCTGGTGGGAGCGCGGCGGCGGCGGCGGCGCGGGGGCGCACGCGCACGCCAGCGGCGCCGATAGAGACATCAGCGGTCCCCGGCCCGCACGCCACGACCGACCCACACCCACAAAATACACAGCCGCATTATTCTTGCCGTTTTTATTTTTGTACAATCATATAAATTTCCGGAAAATTTATTAATTACTTAATTAATTAATACAAATTATTTTCATTCATAAGTAGGCAAGTGCGTAAAATAAATCTTCAATTTATCAAATCAATCGTAACGATTATCACCAATTAATTACAAATAACAACATTACAAACATAATAATGATAATGCAATTTCCAATTTATAAATTAAATAGATATTTTTAAGACTCCTCTCAAATTATGAACAAACATTTAAATTACATAACTGCTTCCTCAATATAAAAATAAAAGAATGCTATTCTACGAAGTTTTATGTCTGACAAGACCGCACAGAGCTCGCCTCGTGGAATTGAGACATCTTGTGGTTTCCGATCTTACATCTCGTTTCTTCGTATCAAAAGGGCAGTTTCTTTCCTCTTCTGTAAGGTTTACATTGCATCTCTTTTCCACTAGTTTTTCCCACATATCGTCTGTCTTCGTCCAAACATTGCGTTCGCCGGCGGTCGGCAGCTGCGTTGGAGACCTATAAATGATTGTACATCCACAATTTTTAAAGGTGCGTCTTTTGGTACGGAATGCTCATTATATATTTTGGAAAAGAACATGATTTAATTTGGAGTTCTGTAGTCTTAAATTTTGATAATCTTGCATTTTATACAAAAGATCTGTTGGATCTGAAAATGAGAAGAATTCGTCGATCTAAAGACTTCGGTGAGCTGATAAAATCAGAGAAATAATAATTGTTTGCCAGACTATGAAATTCATGTGGTGGCAGCAATTTTTGTATCAGATTACGGCATACATTGTGCGAGGCGCCGCTACACGTGGCCAATTTTCCTCATCACTGACCGTTGCCTCCGTCTCAGTAGCTTTACAACACCAGCTGCTTTTCTCCTTGTTTTAGTAACCAATCAAGAGTAAATAACTTTCTAAGTTTCGAAGAACTTCTTAGTTTAGGTAACGGTCTATCAACGAATTCCGCCAATTTGTGGAAATGTTTTTACAAAAGCCTCTAATCAAGAGTTGAGTCCTTCCGATTGCTGGAAACCTTCATATGTACTCCATCCATAACATCTGCATTGATTTCTGCTTCTTCACAAGTATTTGTTTACTAATTAGCCCTTAAATTTAAATTCATTGAAATTTACAATATAAGGAGAGAAGCGATCGCTTGTGAGTACGTTCACGGTGCAAGTTCAATCGCCAGCAGAGGAATTTCAAGAATCTTCGAAGAGTTAAGAGTTTAGATAGGAAGAGTCGGTTTCTTTGATTTAACGCCATTACCAGATTCCGATTCGAGGTATTGAATTCTGACCAGTGAACTGTATTGGAGGACGATGCTGAATAAAGTATGAATCTCGATTCAACTAGGATATCATTGGGTTTCAGGTAAACCGAGATTATTGCTTGAACATCGTTCTTAAATTCAAGTCTTCCAAGATTCGTCTGCTGTTTACAGAGGTGAATTCAATCCTCTGCAGCGTTTGAAAAGCTTGTGAATATCTGACTCATACATGCCATGCCAGTCATTCCATCTCCGTTGTGGACCTGGTTTGTAGAATTTGGTCCGTTCGTTATTTTTGGAATGAACCCAGATATTTGATGGTTGCAGCCAGATGTTGTGTATCTCTGGATCTTAACTATTAACCTAGTGCTTTACCGATGTGATCGCTATCATACGGCCGCTGGAACCGGTTACGTTGTCCACCTAACTTGGCAACTTTCTCGATGTTATTGAATGCTTTCCGCTCCGGATTGACATGAAATAATCTCTCTACTATTGATTTGCAAATAGTGCTTTACAAAGTAATAACTGTCAAAGTTTTTTGATTAACGCTTACTTAATTTTGGTCAATTTCTATATCGATGCTATGTGAGATACGGTTTTCGTAATCATCTCGTTATGCGTTAAGCTTTACGTTTTAGATTTTTAGTCCTTTGACGCGGTTAGCTAATATACAAGATACTTGCTATACTTTATGTGATGGTTATAAATCAGCCATTTGCAAGTTTCTTTGTGGTCGGGCCCCACATACAGGTGATCGTCGTCATGAAACAGGAAATGAGTTTCGACGTTGTCTCGGGAGAATTGCCACATTCACAGCTGGTGCCCAGATTATTTATTCAATATTTTCCGCAGGCGGTTGGAGCAACTCATGAGATTTTAACGAGCAGATGATAAATTTTATTAATTTGACCCTTGAATGTTTTTGGGTCTAGAATCAGTTGGGTGGTCATTGGTTCCGATAGTACGGTAATAAAAAGCTGGCGATTGCCAAATATTAAAACAGACTCATTTATTCGTTTCATATTTTTTAGGGTTCCGTACCTGAAAAGGAAAAAACGGAACCCTTATAGGATCACTTTGTTGTCCGTCTGTCTGTCTGTCAAGACCCTTACCTCGGGAACGCGTGGAGGTTTTGAGATGAAATTAAAAATATATACTCAAGTCTGCGGTCCCATGAAGTTGTGAAAAATCGAACTTCTGAGTTAAAAACGATACGGCCGTTTATGTTGCAAAAAACGTATATTTCGACACTCTCAAGGGAATTAAAATCCATAGGGTATGTCCCGTTGACCTATACTCTTGAAATTTGGCATGAAGCAAGGTCTCATACTCGTAGCACAAGTATAGGAAAAAATCTAAAAATTGTGAATTTGTAGCAACGTCACAAAAAAAAAACATTTTTTGCGATTCGGAAAAATCTTCGAACTCAATTCGGGAATTGAACAGTTTTTAAAGTTTGTTCGGAATCGGAATCCTCGGTGCGCGAGTCTGACTCGCACTTGCCCGGTTTTTATCAATTAGATATAGAACAAAAGGATTCTTTATTGTGTTCTAGTATCAGATATGTGCGTAGAATTACGTAAAGAATTCAAAAATGTCATTGACATTCAGTGGCATTGGCAAGTAGCGCGCCGCCGCCGCCGGTGGCCGACTGGCCAATTGGCCAAACGTGATGTCCTTGACGAGGGCCATTCGAATCTTTAATCATACACGCATACTACAAAGTAGGCTGTAAGCGATAAAACATGTCATTTAATTTCTTTAGGTCCTATAAACTGCTTTATTTTTCTCTCGTGAGTTATTTTGGGATACACCGCTGTCCATCTTACCTGTCAGTCACAAAGAGTTAAGCATAGATCATTGTCCTTCGCCATTTATCGACCACAATTTATTTATTTATTATCATGGGCTGTAACATATTTATTTTTTAACGCTTAATATTAAATAGGTAAGTGTTTTAGCATTAACTTTTTTAATTTCTAGATAAAAGTTTTATTCAAGTCTTTGTGAAATCTTTAAAAAGTGTAATATTCATACGTCTACACGTTTGAATGTTGACGGAAAGTTTGAAACACAGGCTCATGTATTGTAATGGGATGATGCTGGGGCGACACCCACGGCCCATTATATGCAGATATGGGGAGCGTCTGATCGCAGCCCGTCGGCATCGATGCTGAGCCGCACAGGATGTCAGGGATCGCGCCAATCACGTCACCCGCTCGTCTTGTTGTACGTTCAACTGATAAACTCCGACATGACAGATTTCAATGATGCATCGACCTCACCAACAGAGAAATATGGCGCACATTCCTAGCATATCTTACAATTTCACGTTCAAAATCACAAATTACTATTAAATAATGATGGAGACTTTAGCAATTGTTAATTTTATCAATCAAATACTGTTCCAATTTTCCTCAAGCGTAGCTGCGTAGCACTACGTAGACCTAACCGTAGCAAATCATTCATACTATTTGGTAGTTTGATGATGAAATTGTACTGAATGGAGTATCAGATCATGTATAGTATAGCAATTACTAAAGTATTCACTTCACGTAATGCGTATTTCATAGGTAAACATTTTATTATCAGACACGTAGTGTGTGGCCCACGTGATAAATTCGACAATAACAAAATTTTTACTATTTAGAGACATTTTATGGGAGTAATTAAATTGATACAATAAATACACCGCGCTTGACCTCAGATAAGTAACAAAGTCAGCCGGCGAGTACTTGCGGACTATCGCTCCTATTCATTACTAAAATTATCACAGAACTGTTTCCTGTAAGATGATTAACAGTTGTTTATGTAATAGTTTATTAATAGCTAGTAAATTATTTAGAAATCAGTGGAAAGGCGCATGAAGCAGTGACAAAGTATCCGTGAGTTACGTGTGTACTGTTGAGCACATACAAGTAGATCGTAGTTAGCATCCAGTATCGTGAGAACGTGCTCCTAGTGGGCCAATCTCTTATCTGCAGGAAGCGCGGTCGCCGGCGGCGCCGGCGCATCGCGGATTATATATAGTAAATAATCCCGTAGCACTTGCGTCAGCGGTTTCGTGCGACTGCGGGCCGTCGCATGCTTGTCGTTGGCTTGTAGGACACCGGTGCAGCTGCACTCGGAGTTATCACATTGTACGTTATGCATGTGTGTGCCAAATTCGGTGCATGAATGAAGGAGTGCTGGTGGTGGTGGTGTTGCAGCGTGGTGGCGTGGTGCGTACGCTCCACGTGGGTCGCGCGGGCGCGGGTGTAGTGCGCGGGGGTCGGGGAGCGGGCGGCGCGGGCGCATTCCGGCCGTGACGTCACGCCCACCCAGCGCGCCCGACATTCACCTCGCCTCGCCCGCGCCGAGCCCGGACCGTTCTACGAGCTACGACTCTCCACTGTATCCGCCATTATTGATGCTACGATTTATTTATTTACGCTCGGAAGCTAAACAATCCGATTTCGGCGGGAAACATCGTACAGTTCAGCGAACCCACCGCTCCAACTGTAGTAAATCAGAATGATTGACCATAAGCGCCTGGAACTTGCTGAAATCACTAATGATGTTTTGATTGCTACGTATTTTATGCCGCTACGGTTCCGAGTCTCTTTATGCGAATTGCTGTGTTTTCGCTTCAAAATTATTTAGTCAGACGATATTTTAGTTTATTTCTGTATTTTTATTTTATCGATGGATGCTCTTACTGACAGTGTTTTTGTTTTTGCGGACATAAATACGCTGGTTGGTAAAAAAAATGCAAAATAATTAAGTTTCCGTTTTCATTATAAACCAATCAAGTTTTTTGGAAGGGGTTGCCTTCAACTTTTTGCCGGGTAACAGAGGAAATTAGTAACATATTAAAGAAGTAAGTAAATTACGAGCGAAACTGCTAATTATTTCCACATTACAGTACATATTCTTATCGAAGTGACCATTACTAAAGGGCAAACGTACCCTTGATCGCTTAATCGCTCTGCTCAACACGAGACGTCGATTGAGTTATTATTATGCAATTAGTAAGAGCTTCACGAGATTCGAAGTGTGTCGTGCCGGCTGGTCTCGCGGGGCCCCGCGCCCCATGCGCCCGATGCGGCCGCGCGGCGCCACCGCTGCGGGGCCCCGACCAGCCCACTCTCATTAATCACAATCAACTCAGAAATTATTTCGACGTTTAAAGAGTTCGATGTTATTATATCTACCGCCAAAGCGATCTCATAATCTGTGTGTTTATTCATATAAGATCGAAAGATTAATAAACCGACTTCTCTGTGGTGACACAGCATGTATGGCGGCTAACGTTCAATCTATTCTGGTCACTGCTACCGATTTTTGTTTACTAAAAAAACGATGATGAATAGTAGATTTGAATTTTTGTTGGTTATGTTGCAGGGCAACATCGAAGGTGGGCGCACGTCGCTGTGGATCCGCGCCTGGCTGCAGGAGCAGCTGTTCATCCTCGGCTGCTTCCTCCAGGGCGACGCGGGCAAAGTCCTATTTGTCGCGATACTCGTGCTCTCCACATTCTGCGTCGGCTTGAAATCCGCGCAGATACACTCAAGGGTCGACCAACTCTGGGTTCAAGGTACGTTAAATTGTAGTGGACAGTGTATCTTTGATCTTTATTGGCTGTGTACGTAGGAAGGGTGAAGCGCATCACGATAGAGACATTGTGGCACATTGTGCATCTTGTAGAATACCAATGCAGGGTGACAGGCGTCTGTGGAGCCGCTTCCGTCTCGCGGACGTGCGCAGCATGCGCGCCGCGACTACAAGCGCGCCGCGGTGTGTACGCGCCCTTATAAGCTCCGTAAACTTGAATTTAAATTCGTCAATCAACAATCTGAATGGACATTAGCGTCCGGTGCGCTGCTCGATTTAGTCTAATTGTATTTCAATGTCTTCGTATTGTATTAAGATGTAATGTTATTTACATATTTTTTTGAATGTTAAACGTTTCCAGCAAACTGATTAAAATGTCGTATTGTTCAATAGACTTTGCGACAGTAGGTACTTGTTATGCATATACGCAATAACAGCAGTGCTAAGTAGATACTAAATTTTAAGGATTATTGTAATGAAAAGAAAACTTAGCATAATTTTTCGTCGCGCCCCATCGTGTCGCCTAATAACCGTGCACACTTATTTTAAAATTCGTATCTTAAGAATACATTAACAATGTTAATATTAACATTTACCATGTTGAAGACTGTTCTAATAAATATTTAGAACGAAATATTTTTAACTAAACACTGGGCTAGAACAAATTCGTAGCATCGACCATGAGTGCAAATTAATTAAATTTTTAAAATTACTGTTTATTATAACTATTTCTTAAAATTGAATTATTGTTAATAACCTCATTGAAGTCGATTTACAATAAACTTCTATTAATGAAACGAGAAGGCAATCGGATCGTAGCAAAATCTTGTAGCAATTGCTTTTATTTAATGCCAAAATTTCCACTGGCCAGTTTTCTAAATAATTTTCTGTGACAGTTAGTAAACATATTCGCTTTTATTTAAATTATCTGACTGTCTTAAATTCAAACCAAACTTTGAGTATTTTAAATATTTTAAAAATATTACATTACGTATACTTAGTCTCAGTAGTACTTCATATACTCTTGCAATTATCACATTAGAAAATGCTTTTTTATCGGAAAATTAGATTGGTCTTTAGTATTATTTCCTACCGTACATAACGACCCACATGATAAAAATCTACAACTTTGTAAAAGATATTATTGTAGCAACCAATCAAAATATTTATTTCGAGTAGTTTTTTTGATATAAGAGTCATACAATTTAATCTCCAACGTAAACTTTTCATGAAACAAAAATATTAACTCAAAGTCAGTGACATTTAACATCGCAGTTACTAAAGTTAAAATGATACAAAGGATTCTTTGAAATACAGTTCCAATAGTTCTGCGTGACATAAATTAGTTAACATCTTCCTGCCCTTATCCCGGTCTATTTGGGGTCGGCGCAACACGTTTATTTCTATCACCCGTCACGCTATCACTAACTCCTTTTTCTTTTATACCACTTCTCACACAATCCATCCATCTTTTCTTTGGTCTTCCTCTCCCGTTATGTCTAAATCCTTCAGTAACAATAACGATTGGTTACTTTGTTATAGGAATAGGATAATTCGATCTCCCAATAATAAAGAAATTGGTAATGTATTGCGCAAGCTATAAGCTCTTTGTAGACTCATTAGTACCCAGTACACACATAGTCGTTGCACGTACCTCACTTGATTTATATTCATTGACGAGAATTATTAATTTACCTCACAATCTTTTATTGATGTGCGCAACAACGTGTGTAATAGTGTTTAATTCACTTTTCCGGGTTGGATAACTATTTATTTATCAATTGTGTCGTCATTAATATTTCAGGATCGTAAAATTGATGGCACTAAGTATGTCAAGATACAAAAGTGTCTTAGTTTCATTTAATTCACGATCTCCTTTACTGTATTCAAACCCGGGTGGATTGAATACAGTAAATTTTCTCTCTGATCCTTTTCCCAAAAAATATCGGCTTCAAGTCTAACCGGATGCTGGTGGGTGCCAGTTTGTTTCATGGAGTGACTACTCCGCCCAAGAGCGCGGGAAGTCATTGAATGATTCAAACACTAAAAAAAACCCATACGTATTGGAAAGTTCGGCTGTCAGACTTGTGACTGTTACAATAATAGTAATAATAACCTTGGAAGAGTGAAGGTCCAGGCTTTTTAAAAGCTTTTTTTTACTGGTCGCTCTGGACGCATCTAGACTTGTACTGACTAAAACCCTTTTGTTTTCCTTCGGTTGGCCTTTGCGTTTCAGGGCCACGGTAACTAGGAAATCCATGCGAAATGCTAAGACCCTCTACATTCGCGAGGTATTATGCAGTTTCAGCGAATTTTTTCCATCTGCCGCTGTGACGTCAGCCCTCAGGGATATTGATTCGTTAGATCGACATGTGGGATGTGTCAGCCATTGACTTAATTGACATAAGTTTCGATCAACACCTTAGAAGGGTCTCGTCCGGCGGCTGGATCAAGGGATTGATCCATATGGACCATGGACATGGCGTGTATTGTTAAGAGATTCCTCTTCCAGGAGCCCTGACTAGCGTTAGCTTGGACTCTACTTCCGATACCGGTCGACTGTATTGTCTACTTGTGTACCAAGTTTCATCAGAATCCGTTCAGACTTCAGAGCGTGAAGATGTAACAAACATACATACACCTGCTCACTTACTTTTGCTTATTAGTGTCCGACCGAAACTGGTTTTTACGACCGAAACCGAAACCGAATTTCGGCAACAGTCTCAGTTTCGGCCGAAACCGAAAATTCCTTACAAGGATCAAGTTTGAGAAAAAAATAAAGAAAACATTATTAATTTAGGTAGGTATTTATATTCGTTGACTATCATGAATTTCATTGCACTCGATTTTAGTTTGGGGTTAGGTAATAAGGTTTTAAAAATCGAATATCAGAAATGAAATATTAATTTTATTATACGGATACTTAGGTAGGTACATATGTAAGTACCTACTGTATTAAAATGAATTTTGAAACCCTGAATCCATAATATTATCACCACTGTTGAACTATAATGTAAGTAGGTACCAAGTACCTAACTAATTTTTGTTTAGGTATAGCATTAGCAAGAGAGTTAAACCAACCTAGAAAATATTTAGATAATTAGGTTAATCTTATTTCTACTATAATCTATGTATTAGTTTGTTATAATGTTTTTTTTATATTTACTACCTATTATGCTATATCACTTATTAAAACCTACCGAATTCAAAATAAAGTTTGTTTTGTTTTTTGTGAGTTTCATATCATACGAAACTACACAACAACACAAGCCAGTCACGACATGATTAGGCACGTGGACGGGTTAAATGTCTTCGTCGCTTACTCGCTTGGATGGAATTTAACGCGACGACCATGAACAATCATAGCGCGAGAACTCCCGAATGCAGTTTTGGTTTTGGTCGTAGTTTCGGCAGGTTTGCCGTCGAAACCGAAAATAAACCAAAAATGGTTTTTTTGACGAAACTCGACCGAAACCGAACATTCGGTCAGATACTACTTGTAAGATATTAGTGTGATACATATAATAAGTAAGAATGATGAACACCAACGTATGTGTCTTATGCTGACACGGACCACACTACTTATAAATAGCTTAGTGAACAGACTAAGATTCTTAAATTCGGAAACTTAAACGCATATGTTCATCTTGGTAATAACCTTTTTATATCGTTTGTCTTCGAAAATGTAGTGTTAAACAGGTTAGAATATGAACCAAACCGCAATTCTTACAAAAAAGGTAGTCTAATCGTTTCTTATCAGCCGTTAAAAGTTTTCAAAAGCGTTCAATTTAATTATACAATAAAATAAACAGAATTGAGTCATATTCTGGGATCAGTACCAATTAATTTGTATTTTTATGGTTTTGTAAAATATCACGTCGCTGTGATGATGTTGTTTTTACTTCTTTTTTTATCAGGATTTTGATGTCGAAGCTATTAAATCTGTTTATTTTTATGGACTTTTTGTTGTCACTTATCAGTCTTTTGTTTTTTTTATTATTATTGAATATGTTGTCATCTGAACATTGAATACGTGAAAGTCATTTCATCGACATTTCTTTTTGATAATTGATAGAATTTTTAAGCTTTTTCAAAATTGTTGTTCGGGTATACAGAACATGATAAAAGCCGTCCCATAAAAACGCTATGTTTAAAGATGCACGTATGTTTAGTTATGATCCCGGAACCGCGACAGACGTGAGCTCCGCGCATGCGCACCGCCGCCGCATCAAGTATCTCTTATGGATACATCCCTCCATTAAACTTTACTATTTATTATCTACCAGCGTTTGCTTTTAACTTCTTTGCTTTGATGTTACGTAAAGATCGTTAATCCATTTAATTGATATTGCACAGGACACCATTTATGCACTGTCGCAAGGATGTTATTTTAATGTTCCCTTTATGGCCAGTAATGTGACTTACTTGATTTATTGCGTCTTGAAATCCGTATTACCTGTATCTGCACTTCATTTGATACAAATGAAAGAAACCTCATCACATAAAAGGCAGTCGATGACATGGTATCTAAAAGCTATTAAATCAAAGACGATTTTATTGACTTACGAAAAAATATTATTAATATAACGCGAATAAAATAAAGAAATTAATATAACAGTCGTTAAATGAATCCCTCTTTATTAATAGCCATAAGTCAATTTCGACCGTGATTTTTGCATAAAATGGCCAAATTTGGTGTTCTTATTCAGAAAAACTGAAAGACTGACAACTTATTGAATGGTGGAAAATCAGGGGCGCCGACTCCGTGGGTGCTCAGGGGCTTGAGCACCCATGAGAAATAAACAGTGGGTGCCGAGCACCCCTGATAATAGACATCAAGAAACAGATCAGTAATCGCCTTTTAGGTATAGGCGTTTTTTCATTACTCGATGACCCGTTTAGTGGTTTAGAGCGCAGCTTGTGCCTCAAGCGTCCCGGGTTCGATTCCCGTACCAACAGAAATGTTTGTTGATGAAACAGATATTCGTGTTAAGTCTGGGTGTTTATGGTACCTTCGTTGTTCCTGGTTTCCATAGTACAAAGGAAAACCTTAGTTTGGGACCAGGATAATGTATGTGATGTTTTCTCAATTTATTATTTACGAGTATTAACGATGCGCGGTATCCGTTATCAAAATATCGATTGGTGTGCATTTCTATTCTCATACTTCGCCACTTTTTCGAGTCATCAAATGAGTATGAGCACCCATGACTCTAAAAGCCGGCGCCCCTGTGGAAAATAGTTATCTATTTCATTCATAGTGATTTCGCTTTTCGCAATTTTTTCTTATTTATTTGTATAAAGCCAAAATTCCGAAGCATGTTTTTTAAAATATGCTCATTGGCACTTTATCTTGCTCATGGATTGAAATACAGTATTATGCAAATGAAATTAAATATACATGTACATATATAATAAATATCTCTTAAATAGTTCTATAGTTCATAGCGACCTCTGAATTTTAATAATTATAATGTAAAATGCATACAAAAATAAACGTTAGTTCATAAGAAATTAGAATATTATGCTTTTGCTGATGTCATTATAAATCCTTAAATAAACGTAATTACAGCTGCAAATATGCTACATAATACAATGAATCGGTCGTTCAAACTTACGTAAGTAGGTACCTATGCAAGAACGAAATTAAACAGCTGACGTTTATGATGGCAATTAGGCGTAAGAGCCATTTTAACAATTCTTATAAATGTTCACTGGCAACACAAAAGTAATGTCTAGTTTTGTATGAAAAGCACATTTTAAAACAAACAAAACCCTAGGAACCGTCCTTGAAACCAAAAAAGGATACAACGAAGTGAATAACTGAACGTTTTTTCTTCTTTCGACCCTTAAAGTGTTGGGTGGTCCCGGGTTTATGAATGTAAGAAATGGTACTCATTAATCGGTTATTATTTTTATTTTTCGGTTTATTTTTAATTGTATGATGACGTCATGAGTTAGGATGGGAGGAAGCTAACGAGTGCAACTTCCGTGATTGCAACATCCCGTGGAAGCTGTAGGTAGGTACTTAGTCATGGAGATAACACAAGCTTAAATACGTTTGACCAGAATACTAAGCTACGCATTTTCAGTGAAATATTTTTTAATTTTGAGAACAATGAACTTGTTTTGGTTGTTGGATTTTTTAAATGAAATTGTTCTAACCTAATGCACAAACGTATAATCTCAGTTCGCCATTGTAAAGTATGTTTTAGATTGAATATTTATTCTTTACGGTTTGTTTTTTCTAAACAATAAGCTATAAAAGCTTTTTAAGTCCTTATCCAAACCCAGCAGGAAAAGTATCTAAAAAAGTCGCAAAAGGGCGGACGTGATAAAAAGGAAACAAGCGATTTTATTGAAGCACCTGCTTCGACACCGGCACAACACTGCTCCACAGATAACAAAACATTATTCGCGATGCTACACTGATTTAGGCCTTGTTCTGCTATTCGTAGAATTTTATTAAATTTAAGACCTTTTCTCTAAATAAACAGATTCAAAAGTCAATTTATATGAAGTCGTCGTCGGCTACTGTCCAAACAATACAAACACATTGAATGCTTCCCAGACGTTATCGCGGAACAAAGCCGGCACAGTTAAACAATGCCGAAGGTCCCGAGTCGCCTAACAACTTAATTAGGTGGCCCGCGGCCGCCCGTAAATATCCCTACGTAAAATTACGACCAATAAAACTAAAAAAATGTATAACATTTCTATTGACTCACAAAAAACGAGGGATCTGATTGTCCGGCCGCTTTTGTGTGAAGACGCCTTGCTGCGCGCCACGCTCGCCCATTATACCACGACCCCTCCTAACTTGAGCTTTTCCTTCTTTTCTATTGACAATGGCATGTGGTCGAGTTCTATGTAAACTGGAGTTTACTTGTGCAGCGTAGAGAATCATTATAGTACCTATTATTTGCGGAATTTGAAAGGACTTACGGTACCTATTCTATTTGATAGACAATTGAGAATCATTTACTTGTTCTGTTCGGTAATTAAACTTTAAAGCACTTACGTACAGAGTACCGCCTCGACGAAAGCTTGAATAAAAAGGATATTTCCAGTTACATTGTCGTACAATGTTCGAACCCAGACATTATGTTAGTACCCGCGTCTTGTAACATGTTCTCGTACGCTACACTCGACCTACTAAAGCTTAAGTAAACTCACAAGAGCATGCCAATAAACTGACAGATATAAGGTTGTATAGCCTTGGGTAAAGTAGGCTTTGAATCCGTTCTGTGGAGGCTCGTAGATGCAGTTATATGAGGTAAGCCACACGTGTTATTTGTAACTGATACATAATACGGTACGGTATAATCTGTCGGGTGATTACTCGCGGGTCGCGGTGAGGCCACACGGCGCCCGCGCCGCTTATCTAAAACCTCGCTCGTTACTCGACTTCTAAATGCGACTAGTTTTTGTCCAAAAACCGGCCTCAAGCTCGATCGATTTAGCAACCATGACCGAAATGTTTTAAACTTAGCGTTTGATGTAATCTTGAAGTAACTTCTCATCTACTTTCGCTTTAGTAGAAAGCTTTTGAACCAGTTCTAAACTATTGAAATACTTTGTATCGCACTTGATGTGTCAATTAAGGGTCCGGAGAGCGTGCGCTAACAAAGTCGCGTCATGGCTGTGCGAGCGCTCGCGCCGGCCGCAAAGGACGCGGTTTGTTTATTCCGCCATCCATCTGTTGTCTACGCTCTGGCTAATTTGCATAGAGGGCCAGAGGGGGGTGCGCGGCGCGGGGCCGGACCACACGGGCTCGGCGCGGCGCGCGCGGGTGGCCACCACCACATGCGCGCGCGTACGTACCCGCGCGCCCTCGGATCCTCCGCGACGTCATTCATTGCGATTGTCCGCGCTGATCGTCCGCTACCACATCGAGTAGAAATGTTGTCATTATCGACGCACACGCATCGAGAATGCAATAAAAGGTTTGAGATTCGCATTGATTATTTCCAACGTACATTGATAGATTTAGGTACCATTCAAGCGGTCATTACACATTGTGTTGTCAGAAGAGCTGATTGTTATGTTGACTTATGCAACGACTATGTGCCTTGGCCGATAAGCGCCAGTGTAGCTAAACTGTATAAAGACACCGCCCCCGCTGGTCGGCTCGTGATAAGGCACGATGCCGTGCGGTGAGTGTGAAAGCTGTACCCTGGCAGACAGTCGCGATAACCTCTCGCGACCTTGCGATGTTTCCGCGCTTACCGCCCGCCCTATAACGATGTTACATTTATATCGGAAATATTATGTCTCCTTTCACTTAGAAAGATATGTAAAGAGACTTTGTACATTTCTAATAAATGACTTAAACTACCAGGGTTTTAGGTAGCTATATAAAGTTGAACATTTCAAATGGCTGTACGGAAACTTCATCATAATTTTGCTATAGCATGCAAGTACCGCTTGGCTATGAGCATCCATACCGACACTTAATCCATGCTGACGCGATTTAACACAAGCGTGGCGCGTTGCAGCGTCGTAAATCGCGCCCACGGCCTGGTAGGTGTTAAAATAGAGGCGCCCTGTGCGGCCCAGCGGCCCGGAGCCCACCGGCCCGCCACGCCACCTCGCCACCACGCTCGATTCCATTCCACTTGCTTTATGATAATCCCTAATATCCGGCACGAATGGGGCTATGTTTAGCCTGAATGATTACGAAACCGACGTCCGCGCCCTTCACTTGGAACGACACTTCCAATGTTGATTTTTCTACGTCGATAGTTTTAACTGACGCTTACATTTTATGTGGGTTTGTTGGCTAAGCTAAACGAACATGGTTGTGTTTTATGAGCGCAGGTCTTGGAATATCACAGATAATTTCAGTGCGAGAAATAATAATTCTAAAGATCTTTTATTTAACAATTGCTACTTGTATGTAACTTAGAAAATATCTAATTAGCTAAAATTATATACACCACCAAAACAAAGCAATCTAAAAACCGTTTTTTTTTTTCATATCAATTCCGCATTCGCTCAGTATTTCGTTAGTTTAATTTTAAGCATTATAATTAAGTGTTTCTGTCGCTTTTGTATAAATACGAATAATAAACATTAACTAACACAAACTGTATACATTAACACGCGACTATCAGCGTGGAGTCACGAACTAAAAACATTTTTCAAATTCCTGTACCTGGAGACTTCATTTCACGCAGTTTATTTTGGACAGAAAAAGTCAATTCTTTGCCTTCCTTCTTGAAACCCGAAGGTATTATTAGTTGAATGGCAGCTTTAAAGTGTGTTTGGTTTTTTTGCCTAAGGTCTAATAATCTTGTTATCATTTTCTAAATTGAATAGCTTGTCGTACTTTCGTGTCGACGGTCTTTTGAATCAGTACCGCGTGTGTACAGTCAGCATTTGAGGTACGATTGCATCGTTCGGTTGCAAAAACTTCTGTTACATAAAAGCATTTCTAAACCGTTGGTTGCTACCTACTGACATCGTACCTATGTCACCTGGCTGTGTAAGATAGAATTCGAAAGTAATATCATATAAGTACATTTATTGTAGTCGTAGGTAGGTATTGAGGTACACACAGTTACTCCCAACGGTGCGAGGTGCACAAAAAGTCTTGGCACGTTTCATCAGATTTTTTGTTCATACTCGTTTTGTAATTTTTAATGCTTATTAAGCTCATTTACATACAAAGTGTTCTGCGAAATGTTAATAGCATTAGGATTACTAGGTACAATGTCTGTAGTTGTTAACAAGTGACTAGAGTCTGTCAGGTGAACTGGGAACATTAACATTATTGCCATTGCAACACTTGCCGAGAACCCACCAACGAGAATATCCGCTCAGTAGTTTGTAATAATATACTCCTTATGACCGTGATCGTAAATGTCTCCTATGTGAGGTCTTTATAACTTAACTCAGTTTAATGCCGATTCTGAAACGAAAGGTAATCGTAGTCTGTATAGCTGTCTAGAGATTTTCCAGAAACTCGTCGCTAATTATGCGAAAGTTATGGTCTTTAAACTTCGCATGTAATTACTGTTGCTGTATATACTATTACTGTAGTATGTGTATGTACGAAGCTACGCAAGCTAGCAAGTGTTAATCGTATCGGGTTCTGCTCATTAAAGGTAACAACCGTGAAATTGGTACGCTGACCCTACTTGTACTAGTAACCAGTAGAAATAAATCATTAGTGTTGGCAATATGCAAATAATATGGTTGTTTATTTGTAAGGTGGCTGCCCATTGTGCGGCGTGCGCTCTATGCACTACACTACAGTGACCGGTCACGCTATAAATTAGCGACGAAAATAAAATAGCATTCCGAGCGTGGAGCGAGGGCGTTAACTGCCACTGTTTCACTGTTCCACCGAACATATGTGAGAAATAGTTCCAACGTGGGGAGAGTGGGGACCGGCTTTCAAGTGTCCAAAGTCGCGGTAGAACTACTTTGAAAGAAACGTTTGTGTGAACGTGCTTGAACTTTTATAGAACTTATATGAAGTATTTTTCTAAGGTGATTCCATTGCTATAAAACTGTTTATGGTTTTTGAACACAACACTTTTATTTTTGGCTTTAATAATAATGTTACGAGCCAAGCTTCGTGTTGTGTAATCTCTAAATGCAGAATGTGCGTGTGCACAAATACGCAAACGTATCCTGCTGTTTTAGTTATTATTCTCTGATGAATTTCCAAATGTGGACTCTGAAGGATATAAATACATTTTATTTATACATTTTATAGATATATCTACCCACATAATACAGTGTGTCTTCACAAGATAATTTAAGGTTAAGCGAAGCTGTCAAACCTTTTTTTATTCTAACACGTCGCGCACCTAATTCGGCACAAAAAATGTTACAAACCGGCTTATAAATCAGCGGGACGGGTGTTAATTGGAACGAATTCTCTCGCCGATTCGCTGACAACATGCGAAATGACTCGGCTTTACATGCGACAGTCACGAACCTATTTCAATTTATGCTGAGTAAGCCGTGGCAAACAGTTACATATAAATAATAATTAAAGTATTTTATTGAGGAACTAAAATAAGGTAGTTAGAAGGTGGGAGAAATAGCAAATAACTTCTCCCTCTCTGAGTGGAGCGAAAGGGAGTGTAGATACATTTGCCTTCCAGGGCCGCGTAGATCCTTTTTTTAAGCAACCCCGCAGATGCTTAAAACCTTTTTTACTTCAATTGACCCCAAAATAAACAAGATTTCATCACGTCAAAACGCATTTAATGGGCGTTGAAACGTTCAACATCTGTTTTAATTAAAAGAAATGCTGACTATTTCTAATTAAAAGGTGTCAGGCGACGCTGGTGACAGTCGAAACACGGGGGCGTTAGATAGAATCGCGGTAAATCACTGTTCGTGTGCGTAACGTATCGCCTCGCCGCGCTACTCCGCCCGCTGTACAAATGTGTCGACTATACCAAGAGATGGGGCGTTCAGGCTATATTTGGATGTTTTTACACATTGGCTTTGTCTATCCCCTATTTAATGAAAAGAAATGCTACTGTTTCTACCCATGATAAATCTTGAGACGTTTCATAATAACTAATTACTATTCTTAGATTTAAACTTCAGCGTTATCTTGTTAGTAGGAATATTATTAATTAGTCTGACACTCAGAAACATCAAAACAATTTTATCAGTAACGGGTTAAAGATAGAAATTACAATATTTGTTATTCGTCACCGAAACAGATCGCAGGAATGTAAATAAATGACCTTGTGGATAATAATCAATACTGGTTACCAACGGATATGAAATGAGTAAATTAAGAGATCTCGGCTCGTTACAAGTGGCTCATTAAAAATGAGATTTATTTTAATGTACGCACATATGAGGCTGCACGCGATAAAGAATAATATAATTCAATGCAAAGTTAATTGCTTTTCCATCGATACATAATAAAAGTTTTTGCTGGACTCGCAAATTATGCGCTAATTTGACATTGATTGTTAATACAGTGTCGCCCACCTGAGCGAATCCTATTCGAGATATGTAACAATTTTAATTGGATCGCGATTAACAAAACATTTTTTTTTAATACTTTGATGTTCTTTTGCTAATTATACAACTAACAAATACCCAGATCTTCATTAGTCAGCTCATGTTTAAGTGTTTTCTATTGTTTGTCAACAGAGGGCGGTCGATTAGAAGCAGAACTAAAGTACACAGCGAAAGCTCTAGGAGAAGCTGACTCCTCAACGCACCAGCTCATCATACAGACAGCCAAGGACCCCGACGTGTCTCTACTGCACGCCGGCGCGCTACTCGAACACCTAAAGGTAACTTTTCTCATAAATCTTAAGTTTATGGTTTTGTTTCAAGTAATATCATTGTGAAACCGTTATGGCTAGAGGCCTCCAAGTTATGGTTACACGTGGTTTTTAGTTTCGAGTCGTGCTAACACACAAGACTCGTAAATTACAGTGCAATCATGTGTAGACGGACTATCAGGTACAATATATAGATGATAAACTGCTGTGGTGACTGCAAAGATTAGAAGAGAGAGGCCGAACGCCAATAAGTCTTGGGTCTGCCTTGGGATCCCATATTGACATGTTTATTCAGACTTTTTGTGAAAATCAGTTACTCTGTGCTTCATCTCCAGTCTGTCAATCTATCGCCTTCCAGTGATATCGCATGCTGCTGTATATCTGACCTACAAAATCCAGTTGAGGATGCAACTCTTAGACCTCGGGAGTATTAATTTTATAATAATATTGTGTTTCTCCAGGTAGTCCACGCAGCAACCCGCGTCACAGTTCATATGTACGATATCGAGTGGAGGCTGAAGGACCTGTGCTATAGCCCCAGCATACCCGACTTCGAAGCCTACCACATCGAGAAGATCATCGACAACATCATTCCATGCGCAATCATTACGCCGCTTGACTGCTTCTGGGAAGGATCCAAGTTATTAGGGCCCGATTATCCCATTTATGTTCCGTGAGTATCTGACTAGTGATGGCATCTTTCAATCTTTATTTATACCAATTTTGAACGTAAAAATAACTAGAAACTTTTAACTCACAGTGGTCTTCAACATAAACTACAATGGACGCAATTACACCCCCAAGAGGTTCTAGAAGAAGTAAGGAAACTGCGATTCCAGTTCCCGTTCAGCACAATGGAGGCTTATATGAAGAGAGCTGGCATCACCTCCGCCTACATGAAGAAGCCGTGTCTCGACCCCACCGACGCGCACTGTCCCGACACGGCTCCGAACAAGAAAACTGGCAATGTAAGTATTCGCTAATACTACATTTTAGACTCCCTAACCTTCAGGTAGTATTAATCGCCTTTATATAGTCAGTTGTTGTGTATGAATCATTTGTTACGGCTCCGTGAGACACGCATTAGGGACCATTACGACAACTCCCGGTCCTTTTTATGAAGACTTCAATTTACGACAGTTTTACTGGCACATAAATAAAGCATGTAGGATCACGACAAATAAAATATCTTTATCGAGACGAACGCATAAAGTTTAAATACTTTCCATAATAATAAAATATTTTTGGAAACGGTCATAAGGCAGGATGAAAGCGGTCGCCGCCGGGCAGATGTGCGACTACCTGCCGCCCGGCTCCGCCTGTGTGAAAGTTATGTTACCAGCTACGTGATAACATCATCACCAAATATAGGTTTCGCAACTGCAACCTTTTCTCGCTACTCATCAATTTTGTTTTGACACTTTATTTTTTCAATAAAAACATAAATCAAAAGAAACGTTTCAATCGTGAACGGTTCTTTAAGTGAACAAATTGTCTTTAACAAATAGTACATTCGTGGCGGGTACTCAATTGCATTGGTTTGGTTTTTGTGAGTTCGCTGAGTGTCTGTCGCCACCCACGTTCGGCGAAGGATCGGGCGCATTGTTCAGTGCGCGGGCGCAGCGGTCCGGCGCATTATACGGGCGCATTGTACGCGCTTCAATGGGCTTCGTTTGCTGCAGCTATCGCCGTCACAATGACACTATTATATCAATAATGCTCACCATTCGATGAAGGCGAGCGCTTCCACGGAATCCTCATAAATTTTGTAGTTTACTTTGTTTCATTTTCATTGTCACCGGTAATGACGTACCAGGAATTTGTTTAATTTGCTAACTGTACATTGAATCATTAAATCAGTTATTCAATAAGATGTTTCTTTACAGCATGCTTACAAACAAAAGTTACAAATGCACGTATTTCGGATTTTTACCGTCGTTTTTTATCTACAACTTCTTTTTCTCGTTTAGATTCCAGACGTAGCAGCAGAACTGTCCCACGGGTGTTACGGTTTCGCCGCAGCATATATGCAATGGCCCGAACAGCTCATAGTAGGTGGAGCTACCAGGAACTCCACGTCGGCCTTGAGGAGTGCGAAGGCGCTGCAGACGGTGGTGCAGCTGATGGGAGAGCGCGAGATGTACGAGTACTGGGCAGACCACTACAAAGTGCATCATGTAGGCTGGACGCAAGAGAAAGCCGCTGCCGTCTTAGATTCATGGCAGAGGAAGTTTGCTGCTGTAAGTTTTCTAATCTCAAAACAAACTTTCAGATGAGATATTTCAGTCTATAATACCTACAATAATAACGTAGTCTATAATACAATGGCGTAACTACACCATCTGAGGCCCGTGGCAAATTCATTGAATGGGGCCTCAGAAAAATCGTTGTGATTTCATTCTAATAAATTTTGTGAATGAATGATTTGCGTCCGTCACACGTATCTATTTACAGAATTATAATCACTAAAATCATCAAAACACTGGCTTGTAAAACGCAAAAAAAAGCTTTAAAAAATTGAATCCTGCGAGCTACCCTGGACCATTCCCTTTAAACAATTTCGATCCTAAGACTTTAAAAACACAAAAAAAAATATTACAGCCTGAAAGTTATAGATTTCTTGATTATTTATTTAACCTCTTCATAAACGTTTAAAACCAACCAACCAATCATAAAATAAGTTAAAGTTACGACTCGTCCTTTATCTTAGATTTATTTTGTGTTAATTTCCAGGAGGTGCGAAAGATGACAGTGACTGAGTCCGTGTCGCCATCCTATAGTTTCTATCCATTCTCTACGTCGACCCTTAACGACATTCTCGGCAAGTTCTCCGAACTGTCGTTAAAGAATATCATGTTGGGGTACATGTTCATGGTAAGAATTCCATTATTTTACCACTTATTTGCACTTGATTGTTCTTTTAATTTGTTTTTGAGTGCACCTTTTTTGTTGCAGTTATTTTATGTTTGTTTTTTTTGTTTCTTACAGTTAATTTATGTAGCCGTCACACTAATGCAGTGGCGTGACCCCGTGCGGTCGCAAGCCGGTGTGGGTATAGCCGGGGTTCTGCTGCTTTCGATCACTGTCGCAGCTGGATTAGGCTTTTGTGCTTTGTTAGGTGATTATTATTTCATTTTGGTTTATTTTTAAAACGCACCGCTTACACATTTTGTCGATTTTATTTAAAAAATAAAGTGTTTTTTTTTCTATGGCTAATGCCTTTTTGTTCAATCCTCAGGTATACCATTCAACGCATCAAGTACGCAGATAGTGCCATTTCTAGCGCTGGGGTTGGGCGTGCAAGACATGTTCCTTCTCACTCACACGTACGTGGAGCAAGCGGGAGACGTGCCTCGCGAGGAGCGAACGGGCCTGGTCCTCAAGAAGAGTGGTCTTAGCGTGCTATTGGCCTCACTCTGCAACGTTCTGGCCTTCTTAGCAGCGGCCTTACTGCCGATCCCTGCTCTGCGCGTATTTTGTCTGCAGGTACGATAACATTCAAGTTTTCCAATATTAATCGTTCATGTAATGTTTAGATATAATAATTAGTACCAGTCCTAATGGAATTGGTTCGTCTTCATTTTGCAATTGAGGAAATATATTTGCACTTGAAAAATCCATGATGAATCAATCAGGAAATGAAATTGGCAACACAATACCAACATCACGAATACACATCGATGATTTTTATCGATAACTATCTTCTGCCAGCGGCTTCAGCCACGTGAAAAATGATTTTTAGGGAACATACTCCCGGGATGTGCAATTCCAGGATTTGAACTACCCGTTTCTCAAATTTCGTCCAAATCCGTTCAACCGTTTGAGCGTGAATGAGTAACAAACATACACTCACAGAATATACAGAAGCCTTTTTTAATGTTGATAGGCTCGCGTCTGACCACGATCTCATCTGATGTTAAGCGATGATGTGGTCTACGATAAAGCACGCTTGCCTAGAAGTAACCTATTATAATATTAATGTAATATGGTCCAACCTATACTGAACACTAGATGTTAGAAGTAATCTCTATATTCAACGTTACGATCTTTATGTTCACCTCCAATTTATCCTCAGGCGGCAATCCTCCTCCTGTTCAACCTGGGCTCGATGCTGCTGGTGTTCCCGGCGATGATCTCGCTAGACCTGCGGCGGAGATCAGCGGCCAGGTCTGACCTGCTGTGCTGTCTCACGCCGGAGAGCCCGGTGCCCAAGCGGAATAAGAAGATAGCTGACCGCTCCCGGAGTAGGAGCGGAAAGACTGATAAGGTTTGTTGAGAGCTTAAATCTTTATATTTGAAGTAATCATGAAACTGGAAAGCTTATTATTTTGCAAAGTGGATTGCTGATATAAAAACAACCCAATGTATAGTATGTAATGGGCTTAAATGTTATTTGCAGAATAATTGGAAAGACACGACGAGACAACCACTCGATCCTGAAGATTTAGGAGACCAGTCGAAGGTGACGTGCTGCCTCAGTCTGTCGCTCACCAAGTGGGCGAGGAACTATTACGCGCCGTTCATCATGCGACCTTCTGTTAAGGTATGAGAATGGTTACTTTCTACACATCACATGTATCATAAAATCTGAAAATAAGTTTTAGTTTGGACACAGAGGCTCATCATCTTTCTGCCTTTATCCCGTTTTATTTGGATTTGTCGTTTTGCATTTTTTTCTTCGATTCTGCCTTGTCACCCGTCACGCTATCACTAACTCCGTTTTCTTTCATATCACTTCTCACACAATCCATCCATCATTTTGAAAACACCGGCTATAAAGTACGATTTCATTTCAGGTTACGTCAATGCTAGCGTTGATCGCAGTAATACTGGCCAGTGTCTGGGGTGCTACGAAAGTCAAAGACGGTCTAGACCTCACAGACATCGTGCCAGAAAACACGGACGAACACGAGTTCCTGTACCGACAGGAGAAATATTTCGGCTTTTACAGCATGTACGCCGTCACCCAAGGAGACTTCGAGTACCCCACCAATCAGAAGCTACTCTACGAATATCACGACCAGTTTGTTAGGATACCGAATATTATAAAGAACGATAATGGTGGACTTACGAAGTTCTGGCTGAGCCTCTTCCGAGACTGGTTACTAGACTTGCAAGCAGCTTACGATAAGGAAGTAGAGAATGGATGTATAACACAAGAGTACTGGTGTAAAAACGCAAGTGACGAGGGCATATTAGCATACAAACTAATGGTGCAGACTGGACACGTAGACAATCCCATCGACAAGTCACTAATTACGACCGACACAAAGAATGGTCATCGATTAGTGGATAGAGACGGTATCATTAATCCAAAAGCGTTCTATAACTACCTATCGGCCTGGGCAACGAATGATGCCCTAGCGTACGGCGCTTCACAGGGAAACTTGAAACCGCAACCGAAGAGATGGACGCATTCGTCAGGAGACGTAGAGTTGAAGATACCGAAGTCATCACCACTGATCTACACACAGCTGCCGTTCTACTTATCAGGTTTAAGTGACACGGAGAGTATAAAGAGCCTGATAATGTCTGTACGGGATCTGTGTTTGAAATTCGAAGCGAAGGGATTGTCTAATTTCCCGTCTGGTATTCCTTTCCTGTTTTGGGAGCAGTACTTGTATTTGAGGACCTCGCTGCTCCTGGCCCTTGCCTGCGCTTTAGCTGCCGTTTTTGTGGTAAGTTTCATAATCATGAACCGTTTTTGACGTTGATTTATGTCTTGTTATTGTTTTATAACTCTATTTTGTTTCCTCAGGCTGTAATGGTTCTACTCTTGAACTTCTGGGCTGCAGTGCTGGTAACATTGGCATTAGCAACGTTAGTGCTACAGCTGCTGGGTACGATGGCACTGCTAGGAGTCAAGTTATCTGCAGTACCAGCGGTCTTACTAGTCCTTTCGATAGGCAGGGGAGTCCACTTTACTGTACATTTATGTTTGGTGAGTTTTACTTTTTCATTCGGACTGTATTTGGTCACCCATTATGTAATCATGTTTTAATTCTCAAATCTTTGAATAAAAACTAATTTAAGTGTATTTTTGTCTAATAGGCTTTCGTAACATCAATTGGTTGCAAACGAAGACGAGCATCTTTAGCCCTCGAATCAGTATTAGCTCCAGTAGTACATGGCGCTCTGGCAGCCGCTCTAGCAGCATCCATGTTAGCTACCAGCGAGTTTGGCTTCGTGGCGAGGCTGTTCTTGAGACTTCTGCTGGCACTCGTGCTCCTCGGATTAATAGATGGACTGCTGTTCTTCCCTATTGTACTCGCCATATTGGGACCCAATGCTGAGGTAAGTTTCCTCCAACCAAAACCTATTTTTCTTTTGCTACACTTATTTGTGCTAACTTTGTTTTAAAGTAACCAAAGGCGATAGAATACGGTCTATCATAATATTCGATATTTGGCAAAGATAGTAACGATTGAATTTTTCATCCAGGTTCGACCGTTAGAACACCCTGAAAGATTGTCGACGCCATCACCAAAGAGTTCTCCCGTGCACCCTCGCAAGTCGAGCTCAGGGTCAGGAGGTGGCGACAAGGGAGGGCGTGGTGGCAAGTCTGCGCCACGACCCTCCGCCCCGTCGCTCACCACCATCACGGAGGAGCCACCCAGCTGGCACTCCTCCGCGCCCTCCGTGCAGTCCTCCATGCAGTCCATTGTCGTGCAGCCCGAAGTGGTTGTAGAGACCACCACTTATAACGGCAGTGATTCTGCCTCAGGACGATCGACACCCACTTCAAAGACACCTCATCCAGGCGCTATTACTACTAAGGTTAGTTTGCGACTAATTTAATAATTTTTCAGTAGCACTAATGCTATCCATAACATTACCTCACATAAGCAGTTACTGTTTTTTGATAATTTGATGTCTCATACATCCAAATCATTGCAGGTAACGGCGACAGCGAATATAAAGGTAGAAGTAGTTACACCGAGCGACAGGAAATCAAGACGATCGTATCACTACTACGATCGACGCAGGGATCGCGACGACGATAGAGAGAGAGATAGGGACCGGGACAGAGACCGGGATCGGGACAGGGACAGGGACCGAGAGAGAGATCGAGACCGGGACAGGGACCGGTCGAGGGAGCGAGACCGACGGGACCGCTTCAGAGACGAAAGGGACCACCGCGCCTCACCTAGAGAAAACGGCCGCGACTCCGGCCACGAAAGCGACTCCTCAAGACATTGAAGACACATCGACTGTCTTAAACTGTGTCATTTGAACAACGAGCCACACCGTGTGAACGCGCTGTGATGACTAGATATACTTGCTTGAGTGCAACTAATTATACTGTATGTAATGATCTGAACGATTCGACATCTTTACCTAAAGTTATGGAGTTAATCTCTTATAAGCAGAGCAATCGTACGTAAAACATGTTTTAAGGTTGGCAATACCGCTTATAATCAGTACCTTAAGACAGTATTACGAGAATTGTAATTTTAAGTTTACTCTTCGTATGAATATAGTCGAGGCTATATTGTTATTCGGTACATGATGGAAGTGCTAGTATCAATGTCAGCATGATGTGTAACTGGTGTAGTGCATACAGGATGGTACTGAAATCATTCCAGAGCGGGGCACTAGTACTTCTGTATTGTGGTTCAGTATAGACGTGTTCCAGTGTCATAAGCTAGTGAATTCTTTACTGTATAAAACCAAATATCATTAGTAGACGTCATATCTATACATTTGTTTGTGTGTTCCTATTTTAAAGACATTTCCGTTTGTCTCCAAACTCTTTGTTACATTTATACTTCTAAAGACTGTGGTCAAATATTATTAATTTATAATATTATTTATTTGTATGTCTATAATTATTCTGTCACCAGGAAAATCTGTGGATATCTCAGATTAATTGTACAAATTATTTAGGTAGTTCTAAGTAACTGTAGGTTAGACGGCTATTTATGAGATTACTTAGTTATGTTTTACACCTAACTGTATTGTTGTGATCTTTAGGTAAACTTAGTAATTGTGAAGACTGCATTTAAAGATCGAAGCACAGTATTGTGTGAGTAGAGCGAGGCGACGCGTCGGTCTGCCGAGTGCGGCGCGCGGCACGATACTGACCTCACGTTATGATCGACGAGCTGGTTACGTTGTAACGTTTTGTGCAAAGTACTTAGTAGCATATATTAATTTATACGTACCTATATAACTTAATAATATTCTGTAAATATAGCTGTAGCAGTAGCCAGTAACTGTGTCGTAGGCAGCGCCCCCGAGCGGCGGCTGCGTACATTTGTATCATTTATTTTTATACAATTTTAACTGACATATTGTCGAAAAACTGTAGGTTGTAACTGAAACGAAAGCGTTTATTAACTTTTGTAGGTTTTTAAAAAATTAACAAATGAAATGCGGATAAATATAATTATTTTGACAGTGTTCATTAATTAGTATCTATCAAGTAGCATTTATTTACAACGAGTATTTAAATTATATCATTGAAGGCTGCATTAATGTGGAATCTCAAGAGACCTATTGATTTCTTCTAAAAACCGGTTTTGCAAAAAAAAAAAAAAAAATAGATAAGAATCTTTAATAGAGACGAGAAGTACAATTTACTGAGGTAAAATAAATAATTTTTCTAATAAAAAAATCATAATACGAAAGAAATCTATCAATGACATGAAGTTTATTTTGTCACAATTATTTGTGACAAAAAGTGTTGTTAAAACAAAAGTTAATGTCGACTGTATTGAGAAAATAAAATACTTTTAAACTGTAAACTATCTTCTTCTATTTGGTCCCGTATCTGAAAACCCGTTTATTTTTAATATATTTTTTTCCTAAATATTATAATATTTTCTTCCTTTTTTGCATCTGCCGTAATGTCACCACCGTTGACTACGGTAGATCTATAATGGCTGCACAATAGTGTTGCACGAAGTTTTAGTCATAGTTCTCACCCGCTCAAACATCTGTTGACCATATCCTAAAATAACACTTGTAGTCCCGAGAGTAAGTGCAGACTCTTTTTTGTGGCGGGAAAGCATTTAACTAAAATCGCACCTATGTGCAGACACCGGCCCTGTTGGGCCCTCACGGTTTGCTGAAATCTCTTTAAAATGCGCGTGGAACCTTGCACGTCGACGACGACTCGGGCTTGGTCCTTATAGGACAAGTAGACGAGCTACCCATTAGTCGTTGTCCGCAAGCCCGCGCCTTCTGTGGTTGGTGATCGCTCTGCGATTCCCGACGGACCGACGAAGCCTGGGGCGTCGCGCCGGTTGGGGTGGGAGAATGCATTGCATTACTGCTTCGCAGAAGGATGCGACCACATCCCGTTCCGGCTCCGGAACATAGTTTGAACCAGGGTCAGATATACACGGTGTCTTTGACGCACAAACGAATACCACGAATCCAGTACATGATTTTGGATCCCCAGTGGTGGAATTATTCGTCGGTTGTTATTCTAATCAACCGCGATGACATTTTTATATTTACAATTAATTCATTTATTTGTGGAAAAGTAAGAATAACAATTTTATTGAATTAAAAAACGTTCTTAAAGATTTTTCTTTTTAAAATAGGAAAAAACCGACGAAAACTTCCTCCACTGGGGGTTCCAGAATCATGTACTGGATCCTTGGTATTCGTTTGTTCGTCAATGTCAAAGACACCTTGTATACTCTTGGAAACATTTTCTATTTTTAGGCAGGCGAACCAGCTGGTAGGTAGTAACTAAATTTTTAAATGTTTTTTTTTATTCATGTATAGATAGGGGCCAGTTCCCACTTAGTTGGAAGACGGGGAAATTGATCCTCATTGAGAAACCGGGGTGCCTTGCAGACTATCCGTCCGCATACCGGCCCATTGGAGATGGGGATGGCCAAGCTCTTTGAAAGAGTAATTGCAGGCCGCCTCGTCGTGCAGCTGATACGTGTGGAGCAGGATGTTGCGGACAGCCAGTTCGGTTACCGCATCGCCATCATACGTATATTACAAAGTACTCTGTGGTCATACGCGTGCCAGACCTCACGACGGGGGATGTGGTGTCCCTGTCTTTAGACATCTCCAACACCTTCAATACTCTGTCCTGGAGTTGCATTAGGGAGGTACTGACTCTGCTAATGAAAAAAACCCAATGTCTGTACTGAGAATCACACCCAAGACCCGACGCTCAGCAGTCGCACCTGTAACCATAATATCAACGAACCAGCAATATAAATAACTAGCTTTTGCCCGCAAAAGCCGTTAATATAGCCTATGTCACTCAGGAATAAAGTAGCTTGGTATCGGTGAAAAAATTTTAGCAATCGGACCAGTACTTTTAGAGAATACCTCCTACAAACAAAAACAAAAACAAACTTTACCTCTTTATAATTTTAGTGTAGATAAACAAAGGCGAGGATTATTGGAAATTCATCCCCTAAAAGACAGGAGGGTGAAAGTTTGAACTTAAGCTCACATTTTTTATCGATGGCAAATTCCGACAGACACATGGCTTGTAGACGCATGAAAGTTAAGTAAGTAGTACTGTCAGTTAAACTGCTTCAACCAACATACTGTTAAAATAATATCAAAGAAGTTTGCATCAATGAATTTGGACTCCTGACACGCGGGCCAGGCAGATTTTAGTCGACAGAACGCCATCTGTATTCCAACAACACTAAAACTCCGACACCCTATTTAAGTGATAAGTTTGTGGAAGTTTGAAGTAGTTCATTAACTTACTATAACTTGCTAGTTGCCACATACTTTGGAATGTACATTTTCAATAAAACCGCAAAACCAACAAATCCACGTACTGTAAAAGATCACTCTTTTAATCCCCTACCCTCCGATGTGATCGAAGCGAACGTTGCGTAAGTACTACTTATGTATGACCTAGGTTACCTGCGCCGCCAGATGTGTCGTAATGATACCGTATTGTGACTAAGCTTCCTAATCTTAGACTTTCGAATAGGTACTTAGGTTTTCGAAGGCCTAAGTCCGTTTTTGTAGGTACCGCTACTTTCAGAACAGCAAAATACATCCTTTAACAATTACTAAACAATTATTAATTAGCTGAAAATTTTAGACAATGCAAAAAAATGTAAACAATTTCCTGAACCGAATAAAGTTTTTTTTCACAAATCCATAAAGTTCGCGTACCTATCTCTTTCAGAAAAAAATCCCTAAAATACGTTAGGTGTAACGAAAGCAATCCACGGAGCGTACAGTGATCCGCTTAGCTCAAATTATAATAGTGGGAGGGTGAAATTTTGGCGGTAGCAACGCCTGCGACATTCCTTAGAAAGCGGGAGCGCGGGAATCAATAAAGGATTTCCTGGCGACTTGCCCACGCATGTGCGTGGCGGCCGGTGGCGCGCGGCATCACCTCGCACCACCAGCGGTCTCCGCCGGCCTTCCTGACCGAGCAGCCACCAGCAGCCTCGGCATCAGCTCGCTGCTGACATCATTATACCAGCTGGTCGCGCGCCGGATACTACCCACTCCGCGTAATACGAGGCCGGATGTTGTCATAGAGCGGCTCGGAGGCGTTCGCATCGGTCGCTGACCATCAACCCTATGTATGAGCAAATAAATCTCAGTAATAAGTAGTAGGCCGCTGCGTTATTGGGCGTATGATTCGCGCGCAGCGTCAGTGCGGGCGCGGGCGCGGGGCGCGGGGCTGGGGGTTAGGGGCTCGGGGGGAGGGCGCGGGTGCGCGACGGCCCGGCGCGATACGCTCGTCCTCCGGCGGCCCGCCCGCACGACACCGGCCCGGTCCTTAACCTGACTGACACTACCACTCGATGACTCATGCACAATCGTCCGCCCTGTGTGACACTGTCAGGAGAGTTTAGTGCCGTGTGTTGTTCCATGTAGAAGCGTCAGTGCTGTGTCGGTTGTCGTGTGCCCTTGTCATGTGGGGAGTGCGATGGTGCTGATGGACAGCATGTGTCCGCGGAGGCCACTGGGCCTGCTCGTCGCGGTGCTGGCGGCCGCAGCGCTCGCCAACCAGCTTGAGGACATCCCGCACAACGAGTAAGTGATGCTGCCCTTACACTAGATACCCTAGCGCCAATACATAACCGCACTGAATCTTTGAGCAATGATGAAATGCTTTGTAAAATTCCTAGTAATCACAATAGTTAGAATATTCTAAAATATGCAAACAATAACAAGAATTATTGAAGTGCATTGCCATTTAATAGGCTAACATTAATTAAATCAAGTAAGTAAACACAACAATTTGCCCTGATTCGTACGAGTAGTTATGCAATTATTGAAATGCTACAGCAGAATTTTCCGCATCAGTATCACTCAAGCATTTAACTGAAAGATTAATGTTAAACAATGAATACAAGTTTCCAATAATATTATATAAATATGGAAATTCTGATAACACATGCTTATAAGGTTACATAGAAGATAAATGAAGATATTGCAATGTATTGGTAGTAAGTATGAATAGACCCTACGACAGACGTTGTAGGAGTAATAAATGAAAACTTAATCTAACACCCACAACAAAAAACACAATAGTATCTGGAAAGCCTTCAATCGCGTATTCACCCACGCTTTACTCGGTGTATCGTAGCGTAATAGTAAGTATGAAATGAAGCGTGAGACTAATTATATTTGACTACGAGTGTATGCACGACGTCCACTCATCCACTCAACCTCTTACTTGGAGCCTAAGGACTCCTTGAAGAAGGGTAACAAGTTTATCTCATCGATATTAAGATATGTTTCAACACAATATTTGATAGGTGGAGCAGCGAGACTTACTTCAATAGATCTGTATCATAGAGGCATCCTTTGATACGTTATACATATAACTTGATATATAAAATATCCTGCTCTTCGTGGATATATTTGAGTCTGATATGCTTCTAGCTATCGTGAAGAAAACCGCAGCATACTTCGCAAATATGACAGAAAATGTTGAAAATTGACACGTAACCACGGTTGCTTACTTTCCTGTACATTAATCATATTATTTGCACCTGTTGCGACTGTATTCGCGCCATTTTTTTCCTGTAATTCTTGTGGTGATATTGTCATGGGGAGCGGAGTGTGTCATCACTCATAAGCTGGAGTTCATGATAGAAATAGATTACGTTGGCGTAGGCAATGTCTGAACACCATAGTTCTTGATGTTCTGTGATTTTGTCATAGGGCAGTAATTATGTCGCTTGTAATTATACTTGTCATGTCTTCGTGACGTCAAATATACTTAAAATACACAGTATCAGTTATTTTGTTTGTTTTTAATATTGATCTCTAACACTAAATATCGACCTTCATAATTAAATCACAAGGGTTGTCAAAAGTAGCCAAGTAAAGTACATTCACAATAACATTATAGAGACCGATTTGATTATTTAGTAAAACAGACTATCAATCTTGTATTGTCCGACGGTGTAGGTAAAGGGTTCCCTCGTTATATCAGCATTTTTTTTTTGGGATAATATCAAATAATTTCTTTCGCTCTAGATGGGGGGAGAGGGAGTGTCAAACTTTTACTAACTAAAACCTACCAGTTCCTTCTGTAGCTTTTTGCGCTCCACGGTAAATCTTTAGAGCACCTGAAGACCTTTGGTGTATCAGCCATGGAATGAGTGTCGGGTTGCTCAAATCTAGATTCCAAAAGCTGCAAAAAACAATTGCTTTACATATATAGCATATGCATAGCATATTTGTTATTGTTTTTATTTTCAAGCATGTTTTTCTTTCTTTTTTGTTTGTAAATTATATTTAAGGAAGAGTCGCTTCGACTTAGATATTTAAACGACACTAATGGAAGAACACACTGACTTATGTAATACAAGTTTCTACCTAGCTCAGAAGTCAGGGCTTCTACAGTGTAAAATATTTGTATGTGTCAATAAACTATTTGATTGATTTATAACAATGTTCCCACTGCTAGGACTTGGGCCTCCTTTCTAGGAGAGGGAATTATGGATAGTAATCCACATCTCGGGTCCTGTGCGGAATGGCGGATGTCACATATATTTGAATTTTTGGTTATAGATATGCCAGTTTCCTCGCGATGTTTTCCTTCACCTTTTTGAGAGCAGTGGTGTTGAAATAAATTACACAAAGTAATACGCCTGGCTGGGTTTGAATCCGCGATCAGCGGCCGATATCACTGGGCCGCCAATACTCTCACATATTATCATAATGTCAATAAATATACGAGTTACTAGCTACCTACGAGTAAGATTAATTCACATCTTTTGAATTAAACGCGAGAAAAATTTAAATAACATGAGAATACTGAATTCTCTAGTGTCCTAACAAACAACAAAATGTACGATTTCTTCGTTAAAGTATGGAAATTAAGCTAAATATACCAAAAATACTGGCACTGTTTATTGTTACGTTTCGCAGGTTTGATTCCGAATCCATTCTACTGCTAAAATATTTAAATGACGACCGCTATAGTTGTTATAATCTGGCAATTGTTCTTTTGAGAGTTAGTTATATTTGTCAATCCACGACAAAAGATTAATTAAAACTGAGAAAAACAAAACACCATGTTTTTTGTCTTTCTTTTATTTTCACTCTTTTATTCGATTGCGGTCTAGGGTCGTGAGCGCTAATACTGAGTATAAGGTTCAGGGATCGATTCTCGGGTCGGGAAACATGTTACCTATAAAATGATTTCTATCGGGAATGTCTCAATTGCGATTTGGAATTTAAATGTGTGCTCGACTGATAAAAGTCCACAGGTGCATCTCAGCCTAACTAGTTTTTTTTTGTTTATACGTAATGAATAAATTCAAAAACTACTGGACCGATTTTATCTAGTGCCCGAGCACTAGCTTCTGGCGTTTCATAAATGCCCATGTAGACCTATGCGAAATATATATATTTTTTAAATTCTTTTACCTCTTCTACACTGAGTGACGTGGCCATATATTATCTACGATCACACGGGCGATGCAGCAAAGCCGCTAGTATAATACTTGAGCCATACTGACAGTTTCTGGATTCTGGTAAATAAAACTAGATGTATGACTTACGATACATTTATTGTTTTTAAAAGTACATTTATTCCCTCGCAATTAATACAATTTTGAATTCACTGAAACCACTGTGCAAAGAAGTTGGACCAGTCTTCTTTAGGGACCTCTTGGGAATGGCTTTATGGAACGCATTCACTGCTGATTCAGGGCTAGTAAAAGGTGTGCCTCTAAGTTTGTCTTTAATTTTTGGATACAAATAGAACTCGTAGGGTGCAAGGTCCGGGCTGTAAGGCGGATGTATCATCAGTTCCACATCTGAAATCAAATAGGCCTGTGTTACCTTAGCGGAATGTGAGGATGCGTTATCGTGGCGGAGGAGTACATTACTTCGAGGACGATTTTCGCGAACTTTTTCTAAGACTCTGGGCAAGCAAGTGTTGACGTTCCAATCTGCTGTCACTGTCCTTTGATCTTCAAGCGATACTGTAGTGTAAAGTCCTGATTTGCCCAAAAAAGAAGCAACCATTTTTTACCAACACTTCGACTTTTGATAAATTTCGTCGGCCAACTTTTCAAAAGGAAAGACTCACTCTGCCGACTGGCTTTTTCTTTCGGGTTCAAAGCAGTACACCCAGGTTTCGTCACCTGTCACGTATTATAGACAGCCAATGACTGTCATCCATTAATTTTTTTTATCATTTTACTGACAACGACTGCATGTCCTGTGGTGCCGGACATGCAGTCGTTTCTGATTCTCCGTTAAGTTATGCGGTATCCATCGAGTGCAAAGCTTCCGAACCTTCAGGTGCACATGTAAATTGTTTTGCACTTGACTCATTCCAATGCCTAACAAAGCACGAATTTGTTGGCAAGTAATTTTTTTGGCAGTTTCAATAAATGTCGGCGTAAATTTTAGAATTTGGAACCGCAGTCGCCGGCCGACCTTCACGTACCTCGTCATAGAGATGGTCACGTCCACGTTTAAATTCTCCAAACTACGAAAACACAGAGCTTCGATATGATGCTGTATCACCAAATGCTAATTGAAGTCTCTGGCAACTCTCTTGTTGACTTAAGTCACAACGAAAATCATAAAAAATCATTGAACGAAAATGTTCACGAGTTATATTCTTTTTGATAGCGACACACAATCTTCGAAAGGACGCCACAAACAATGAAAAAACAAATGACAGCTTCGCAAATTAAAAAGTAACATGCTCGCCAATAGTTCCATTTCGAATTCTGTTATTGTTTTTCATTCTCTTATTGTGAGTGGCCGAAACTTTCAGTATTATGTAAATTATTTTTGGTAAAAAAATTCTCCCAAAATAGTGTCTAATTCATACAAAACATATCAAAAAGTAAAAACGATCGGTATCGTTTGTGTAGTTTAGTTTCAATATAATATAGATGATATAATTGCGGCGGGCACGCTACCAGTAGCTAGATGGACGTTCGAGTTATACCGCATATCTATTATAATACTCGTACTATAGTTCATACCTTCCATTATCTACCTGTCTGTATGTGTGCAATGTACATAGGTTGCAGATATTTTGACGGCCAATCGTCAAATAAACTTTAAACCCATAGTACTGTATGGATACAAGTGCTGGGGAATCAGAAAACGCAAAGAGTAAAAAATGCATGACACGGAGATAAACAGGCTGCGGTGGGTGGGTGGAGTAGCGAGACTGGATAAAGTCTCCAATAAGCTGATCCGAGGAAGCTTTAAAGTAGCTGAAATACAACATAAGATGCAAGAAACCCGCGTCGATTGTATGGGCATGTAATGAGTAGAAGTGAAAGCTACATGACCCGACGCAATTTAGCCATATAAAAGGGCAAAAGGAGAAGACTGACCCCAAACGGAACCCCCGGGTAGAGTGAAAGTGAAATCCGGGGCCCTGGGACGAAGGCAAAGAAGGAACAGGAGTGGCTTTCTAGGCATAGATGATTTTCCCACCTAAAAATATAAATTTAAAAAAACCCAAATAGGAAAAAAGGTGATTGATTGGATCGAATTGAAGAATCTTTTGGGAGTTAGTGTCAGATTTTTACTGATTAATTTATTTACATATTAAAAAGTAAAAACCTACCTGTGTTCCTTTTGTTGCCCTTTGCGTTACAGAGATCTTTCGGTGAAACCCACAGCTCTGGCAGGTACATATTAATACGTATTATTTAGAGTTCTTGAAAAACTTTCGGCTCTACAAAATCAATCGTAAAACCCTGAAAAGCTAAATCTGCTCAAACTGAAGTCTGACCCTCACTAAAATTGTATAAAGACTAATTCTGGAATCCTGAAAAGCCGAATTTTCTCTGTCTGAAACCTGACCCCAACCGAATTAGGTGAAGGCTAGACAAAGGTAGATTATGCTTAGTTTAAAATGTATGAATTAAATCGTTCTATTTATTTTAATCTGCCTTCTTCATTATACAATGAAATTAGAGTATCAGACCTGCAACTTGCAAGAAAAACATTTTCAATAAAACTTATAACCTCTCCGGGTGGCCATCCTCTACATCTTGCACAAGACCTGCGGTGCAGCGGTATGTAGGGCAGGACGTGCCTCGCATCGCCAAGCAGCTTATTGACAGCCAATTACAGAATGATATTCAGTCGCAGCTCGCTACCAACCCCCCGCGCTCCCGCTACTAAGATGAATTTATGTAATGACGTTTCGCCGCGATTTCCTAAACGAAAAAGTTCACAAGTGACAGTTGAGAGTTCCGAGATGGATCAATTCGTGATAAATGACGGCACAGCCAGCCCGCCTACCCTCGGCCACTCATACAATGAAGCGGTTGTAAAAACTTTGAATTATTAACGAGGTTTTCCGGTTAAAGTAATTACGAATCCGCGCCACTGATTAAATGTATTGGGTTGTTTCATTAATTTGTGTTACGATGTGTGCTACTACGACTATTTATGGAGGGGTTTCACGTACCTGTGAGATAATTAATTAAAGCTTTTATTAAAGGTACTCGAAGCTATACTGCGAATTTTCTTATCCGTCTTATAACTATGAGGAAGTCTAAACTTGTAAACAATTCGATCTTTCAAACCGACTTTTTTTTTCATCCTATGTCATCGACATCTCCCGCCCTTTGTGTCATACTTTTACTGACTAAAACCCACTCCTGTTCCTTCTTTGCCCTTGTTCCAGGGCCCCGGGGTTCTCTTTCGCATTACCCATGGCCCCAGTAGGCTTCGACCCTGCTCGGCAGGGGCCCAGCAGGGTCGAAGCAACAGCCGTCGGGACGGTTGCTGACATCTCCTCGAGGCGCGCGTGGAACACTACGCGTCGACGACTTGGGCTCGGTCCGGACAGTTAACGGACGGTCGGACGGCGAGCTACCCATTGCTCGCCGTCCGCAAGCCTGCGGCTGCGATGGCCTGAAATTGGGATCGCAATCCCGGCGACTGCGGCATGAGTGCCATTGCCTCGCGCGTGCGGCCGTCGCCTTTGCTAGCATTACTGCTTCGCAGAAGGAGGCGTCCGCCTGCCACTCCTCCTCGCTCCGGACCATGCTACCGAGCGCCCCCACGAGGAGCCGGCGGTGCTCTGCCCAGGCGGGCACATCTCTACCGTATTGCTTCACCGTATCCTCCGGGTGGTCCACACAATGGTGACATCCGGGCGTTTCTTCCACACGAATCTGGTGCAGGAATCTCCCATACTGACCATGACCGGTGAGAACCTGCGTCATGCGGAAGGTAAGGATGCCGTGTTGTCTTTCCAGCCACTCCTCAAAGAGGGGACTTACCGCCATAATTGTAGCGTGTCCATTCAAACTGGATTGTCTGCTTCTTATGTGTATTATCAAAGTTATAAAAAGATTGCTTTGAAATGGATTATAAGTTATTACAATGAGTTCTTTAGATAAGTGCTTCCAAAAAGTTCATACGTGAGAAGGTTCATTACATATATAATATATTTTCGTTTCAAATAATGAAGTCAATTCGCACTCATCATTATACAAATGGGGGTTCATTTATAGGTGTGAACGAACGTGGGAATTTCATTCAATTTCCCCACACATACGAGGGGAGAAAATCTTTTTATCAAGAGTGCAAATGTAAAGCTTAAACGAAATCAAAAAAATAGCAAGCTAAGGCCCGGAGCTGCTGTGATCACGCGCGCAAACATACTCTATTAGCTATGTGTTCGTATGGTACCTGCATTTTAATTTGTATTAAATTGAATTTACATAGTCAAACTTAATAATACATATTATGAATATTGGGTGTTAATTTTCTTCTTTTTTATTTCGTATCGTTTTCCAAGAATTATTTTGATACTGGCAGCTCTCAATATAATTTAATCGAAGAGTTTTTTGGTTTTTCGAACTTATGATTCATGCACATGTTTTGTTTATAGTGGTTGATCGTAGATTTACTACATAATTATGATCCCCAAAGGTTTGCCTGAAAACCAATTAAATGTTAGATGAGCCAGCATCCATGTTATCTTGAACGGCAAGAACTTATTAGTCATTTCTTTGACTGGCCTGTTGGTCTAGTGGTTAGTGACCCTGACTGCTATGCCGGAGGTCGTGGGTTCGATTCCCACCCAGGACAACTGTTTGTGTGATGAACACGATCATTTGTTCTGTGTCTGGTTGTAATTTATCTATATATGTATGTATTTAGAAATATATAAGTATGTTTATCAGTTGTTTAGTACCCATAACACAAGCTCTGCTTAGCTTGGGACTAGACGGCGTTGTGTGATAGTTGTGTAATATTATTATTATTATTATGGTTTTTTAGGCAATTTTTCTCAGGCTGGTGCCTGGTGTTCTTTTAGAATCTCACGGGTGTGGACCAAGGTGAGATCCTAATTATTGGTTTAAGGTGGTAAAAGACTTTGAACTGAATTTAAATTATTATTATTATTATTTCATTATTTCTTTACTATGAAGCCGTAAATATACCAATAAGAAGTATAATTACATTATAAATCTTTTCGGCTGACCTCTTAGTTACCCTCCATACAAGGCAAAAGAAATTAATTAAAAATTGCCACCACGTGTAGCGAAACCTAAATATCAAGTGGAAACGGTAGCACAAGTTGTAGGTCAAAGGCTCGAACCCAGGCTGTTTCATAATCTAATCTACCTCGCCTATATTATCCTTACTTCAAGAAAAGGCCTCCCACACAATTCTTTGAGTAACTTGTTTAAAATTTCTCGTCAATATTACCTTCGAAACAGCAAGAAGTAGAACCGAAAACATCCAGTGACCCACACAGCAAACTCCGTTCCACAGGAAGGATGCCTGTGCCCCAACAGTGAGAAAATCAAGTCTGCAAGAAAGATATGGCATTGAAATAATTACAATGGCCCTCACCAGAACGCACCCAAAGTGTAAGAAAGAGGGATGCTCGGAGTTTCCTTGCATGATCGAATCAGGAGGCCTTACCATGACGTGTTGATGTTAGATGGAGCTATTTACCCTAGTTTAGCTCTATCCCTTTAACAATTCAGTTTAGATCGTAAAATGGATCACGTTAAGAACTGGTTGTAGGGCCTAAGAAATAAAAATTATCCACTAGAGAACCAAGGTTAGCACATAGCCCGAAGAATCGCTAAAGGGCACATTGTTCGCAAAACAGAGGGTCGATGGGGCCGAAAGGTTGGTGGAGTTAGGTGGAGTGGTGACCACGTTAGGTGGAGATGCAACTTTCGAAGGTGTATACGGTCCATGTAGACCATACCTCGCAATGGGATATAGGATATTTTTTTTTATACTTGATAGGTTTGCGCTTGACCGCTAGCTCACCTGATGGAAAGCGACGATGGAGCACGCTTACCTAAAAGCAACCTATTCACTCTTGACTTAAAGATTCCCGGATTATAGCCATCAGGAATCACAGATTCCGGCAAGGAATTCCATTCCTTAGTTCTACACACAATGAATGTGTTCCTAAAACGTTTTACGTCCACCATGTACCGGTGGCGCATCGCCGTACTCCTGGTGGTCCGATGATGGAACGATTTTTTATCCTGGGAGTATATTCTTTTGGAATGATTTACTACTTTCACGCGGGTGTAGCCGCTGAGAGGAGCTAGTTGGAATACATAAGACGAAGAAGAAACGTAGTAGGGCTCTAGTGGTCGCTTCGCTACTGCTGGTCGTGTTTCCAATTCTCGGGTCATTGTACAAAGTTTTATAAGGTTTAGGTATCTCATGAAATCTTTGTAGCAGCTCGGAGAATAACGTGAATTTATTCTTGATTGGTAGCCAAGGTTTAAACTATAATAATTATAAGTATATTAATGATAATAATATTCCATAATTTTCACACAACGCCATCTAGTCCCAAACTAAGCTTGTGCAATGGGTACTAGACAACTAATATTGTATTCTTTTTATTAAAATTGTATTTGGCTTTGTGAAAATAAACGATTATTATTATTAATAAACATAATATATTTATATATGTCAAAATACATACATATATTTAAGATAAATTACACCCAGACACAGAACAAATGATTCTGCTCATCACACAACCACTTGTTATGGGTGGGAATCGAACTCATAACCTCCGGTAAGCAGTCAGGGCCACTAACTACTAAACCAGTAAACGAACACAGAGTTCTCGGAAGTTCCTTTTCTACCAAACCTTTCGAGGTATATGAGGGTGATGTTATGTACGTATAGTAAATAGTTCAGTAAGAAGAGCTTGAAGCCTCACTCGGCTGCTTCAGTGTTATTAAATTTTTTAAACCGTCGCTAATAAATTAACTGCTGTAGTTATCTATTGAGATCTTTCTGAACTAATACAGACATCTTCTACTTTATCAAGATGTTTTTCTTAATCATGTATATCTATTCAACGTGTTTTTTTTTATATCCATGACTTTAGGGTATGAATGAGACCATATCAAAGAATCAACTGGCATTGAATTATTTTTCAATTATATATTTTTTTTGTTTTCTTTTTCCATACAAAATAATTCGATAAATTCACTATTAGTAATGAAAAACACTCTTACATGAAATATGACAGCGTAAATATGTAATGACATTTGTTTATTTACAAACTACTTTAGATTTCACCTATGACTGGCAACGTCACAAAAGTAAAGATTTGTCATACGGGTGTAAATTTTTGACCTAAATTAATTATGATTGATGATATCTTCGAAACCATGCATTTTTGGACCACATATTCTAGGACTTTTAGTATTATTTTTCCTTATAGAATATAAACCTTGAATTATGGGATATTAAAACAACACATTATTTATATAAATAAAAGTAGAAACTGACTTACTGACATATCAACGCCCAGCCATGAATCAAGACTGTCAATATTCGTTTTTTAAAACTATAGTTTTTTTTTAAATATTCTCGCGAACGAAGTCGCTAACAAAGTGCTAGTTTATAGATAAAGTAGTTTTTAAAAATCTTTTTTCCAGTGAATTTAAATGTCATCCAGCTAAGGCTGAATCTATCTATCTGTAACATAGACACTAGACTTATGACGGTAAGTCCCCTCTTTGAGGAGTGGCTGGAAAGACCTTACGGCGTCCTCACCTTCCGCTTGACGCAGGTTTTCACCGGACAAGGTCAGTTCGGGAGATTCCTGCATCGGATTCGTGCGGAAGAATCGCTCGGGTGTCACCACTGTGTGGACCGCCCGGAGGACACGGTGGAGCATACGGTAGAGGCGTGCCCCGCTTGAGCATAGCACCGCCGTGTCCTCGTGGAGGAGATCGGTGGCAACGATCTCACGCGCCGGGCCTTGGTACATGCCATGGTCCGAAATGAGGAGGAGTGGCAGGCGGTCGCCTACTTCAGTGAAGCAGTAATGGAGGCGACCGCACGCGCGAAGGAACGGCACTTACGCTCCAGCCAGGGATTACGATCCCGATTTCGGGCCACCGTAGACGCGGGCTTGCGGACGTTGAGCAATGGGTAGCTCACCCTCGACGACGATTATCCTCTTTCTTAAAGTTAGACCTACCCAACGAATCCGTCTGTCCCTGGTAAACGTAGTTGTTGACAATTTCGAGTGTAAAGTCTCCGGTCTTGACAGGAGAGGGGGCAAAATGGAACAATACCAAAACTTTGGTTTTCCATCCGGTGACCGTCCGGACCGCGCCAGAGATGTCAGCAAATAGTAGGGGCCCAGCAGGGTCGAAGCCTACTGGGGCCATGGGTTCGCTTCTGAAAGGAAACCCGGCCCTGGAATGAAAGGTAACGAAGGAACTAAGAGTGGGTTTTAGTCTGACACGCCCTCCCGCCTCATCCAAAGGCGTAAGATGTCATTGAATGATTTCCCACCAAAAAAAAAATATTAAACGATTTTTTGTGTAAGCCACATTCAACCTCCCCAAGGTATCTACCAATTAATTTAACCGTAGTAAATATCTTTATAAGGTTTTGATTTGTTTTGTATTTTCTTTATACCGTAGAAAAGCTTCGAGTGATATTTAATTAATTGATGTAGTTAGGTAGGTATCTCTAGAGATTTATCTGAGCTAGTAACACAGACATCTTTTATATTACGAAAATTATTAATAATGTACTCGTGTATACTTATACTACACATGTTTCGGATTATTAGGATTTTTTTTTTTAAAGTAAAGTCTAGAGACATGCCTCCGGTGATATTAATTATCTCCAGAGTTTTTGTAATGTTAGTATCCTAAACATATTTAAGGCCAGATTTTACTAATTTTGAACCTCTGGAAATCCACAAATGGTGAAGAGAACACCTTGAAAAATAATTCTATAAAAAATGAACAATTAGCCAACCTCTTGGTAAAAATTAAAACAAGATATAAATTAATTGGCCAGATAAAAAAAAAAACAACGAAAACGAACGAATCTGACCCTAACTTACGATTTCAAACGTGTATATCTACGAGATTACGGCACGGAAATATTTGAAAGTTGCATTAAATAGTTTTTTTTTTAAAAAGGTTTGGTAAAAACAAAAACCTTGAATAGTTACTATGTTTTTTTTTTTATAAAAATTAAATCACTAATACGGGGCAAGTCGACACGAAATCCGGGCCAGTGCCTATACAATACACTGTGACTACAACCGGCTCTTAAAGAAGAACCACTTTGTAATAAGCAGCACCTTTCTGTTCTTCTATCTGTACAGGTTGAAGAGCACCAAGGTGCTTTGTTATTTTTTCTTTTAAGGGTTTTGTATGTACAAACATTGATTAAAAAACCACACGCGTGTTATTAAGATTCGGTGACAGCGACCTCTTGTCTGCAACCGTGAGGGAACGGACATCCTCACGCCCCAGCCGTCGCGACAGGAGACGTCCCGGGCATCAATACTCGTAGGACGATCCCTGGCTACCGTAAAGTGGGCTTGCACTTGACGAGCAATGAATAAGCTCGCCGTCCGGTAAGCACCAAGCCCATGTCATCGACGGCTCGTAGTGTACGATAAAACCACAGGGGCCGATTAGGGCCAATGTTCGCTAGGGCCATGGAAATTTTTGAAATAGATACCGTGGTCCTGGCAACTGAAGGATACCGGGTTTTAGTAAGTAAAAGCTTGACACCCCTCTCGGTCCACCCTAGAGCGGGAGAAGACATTGGATCATTACCAAACTCAAAAAAAGATTTATCAAGATATCGTTCTACTGAATTATTTCGTACTATTTTAATCGTCGGTTTTTTTATGAATTCCTAATTGGACGCAATTGTTACAGAAGGTTACCACAGTTTCAATTTGTTAATTTACACAGAACCGTTTCACAGACCAATGACTTACACATGTGTGTGAGTCATCTCTGAATCATATCTGCGTGTAGTCATTAAAAAAAATAACCAATGTGCAAAACACATTGCTTGTCAATTAATCTTTAAATTAAGGTATTATATATAACAGTTATACTGTGTATTTTTACTTAAAAAAATTATGATTTTGCATGCAGTAAGGTAGAATGCATCTTGTACACCTACATTGCTGGCAAAGAACTTTCCTTTTATAAATTTAAATTTGTGTTTAACTGCGATCCCACCCGATGGTAAGCAGTGAAACAGTTGTTGATGGTGAGGCGCAATATTTCTGTTTTCAAAACTATTATCTTCGTTTCGATCGTTCCCGAAGCCCCGGTACTAATGTGGCATAACCTAAGCCCAACGTTAGCGATGGAAACTAACTCTCTGACTTTCACTTCTAACATCTTTGTACCACAGTAAACTCACTGAATTCTCTATCACAGCTTACAATAGCTCATCTATTCTATCTCAGCACCTTCGTCTTGACCAGTACACTGGTCGTTTGTAAGCAACATGTGGGCAGCTGCAATATCCGCTCTCCACCGCCTCGCCGCTGCAGCGCTGAAAACAATAGCTCTACATGAGATACGGTCATAGTTCAGCGAATCGCGATGTAAGCACGTTGATGCAGCTTTCAGTACAGTCACCAGCATAAATACAATAGAATATCGTTTATTTAATAAAATGCCTCACACTTACAAAATCAAAAAGCAATTACCAATTAGCAATTGCCTATGTACCACTACTGTACATGAAGTTTAAATAAATAAATAAATAAAATTGTGATTAATTATATCTAGGACAGTAGTACTAACACTCTGTGCCTCGAAAAGCACGTAAAGCCATTGGTCCCGGTTGTCATTGGTAGATCTTTGATAGTCGTTACAGGTACTCGTAGTTGTCAGATGCCAGAAAGTGTGATCATCAGACTATACAAGGTGTTGCCCAGTAACTAGGTTATGGAGGCCTAATAGGCAGCTGTTGCTCCAAGTAAAACATATTCCGCCACATCCGGTTAGACTAGAAGCCGACCCCTACATAGTTGGGAAAAGGCTAAGGAGATGATTTATTATTTATTATTATTCCATTTACTCATTTAACATAACATATAAATTATATTTTTAAATATTCCAATAAAAAATAAAAAACATCAAAAAAACAAAAATATATATATATATATAGGTAGAAATTGCTTCAGAGGCTTCTTTTTGGATGCATTTCTCCATAACTTGAAGGAATGTCCTCGTAAATGTTTGTTGGCATTCAGTGTGTAAAGGTCTTGAATTCTGGGCACATCGTAGTATTCTGTGAGTATTTTATAAGTCTCAATAAGCCTGCCTCCTTGCCTACGTTGTTCCAGTGTGATAAGGTCAAGTTCTTTAAGGCGCTCTTCATAAGATAGATTGCTAATGGTACGGACAATTTTTGTTGCCCTTCTCTGAATATTTTCGATTAGAGTGATGTCTTTCTTAAAAAATGGGTCCCAGATGACATTATCATGCTCCAGGAGAGGTTTTATGTAGGTTTTGTACAGCATATTAAACGTTTTAGATGTCAAGCATTTGATGAATTGCTTCTTGAAATAATTATTATAACTTCGAGAGAGACCTATTTAAGTTTCGAAAATATCTACTATGCTCGTAAAACCATAGAAATTCTATCAATACTTTAGGAGAAAATATTGAATTTTGAGTGTCTAGCAGATATTTACGTTGGTGACTGTACTTACTATAACAGCGGTTATTACGTATCGGGGGCTTAAGCTTGTAGTGTCAAGGTTCAATGCGTGGGATGCGGCACAACACGACTCCGACCTACGCGGATACGTAACGTACACGACTCGTAAAACTATTGTAGGTATATAGGTAAAGGAAAATATTAAATAAACTTGAAATTATGTACTTGTGTCTAATACAAACAGAGGTAAAATATTGAGTTTTTGCGCTCTATTTGGGTATTATACATATCATATTTTATTATATTTTTAATCCGCACTGGGCCCGCGTGGTGGTAATCCACCACGCGGCCCATTCCCTCTCCTAGAGAGAGGAGGCCTGGGTCCCAGCAGTGGGAACATTAAAAGGCTATTAGTCTATTATTAAGGCTATTAGTATTGGTTATGCTATATCGGGATTCTAAACACTTTATTTGAGGAGAGAAACCAACAAATAATTTCTCCCGAACTGTGTGGAGCAAGAGAGTGTCAGACTTATATTGACTAAAACCCACCTGTGTTCCTTCTGTTGCCCTTTGCGTCCCAGGGACATGGTAGCTTTTTCAAACATTCCTGCAGCCCTAGCAGGTATCGGCATATTGAGCCTCTTCAGTTTTGCTAGCATGTGTATATTTTATATGCGCATAGAACACAACGCACCGTCAACTTGGGCTTGGTCTTGACGGACTGCGAGTTACTCATTGCTCGTCGGCCGCAAGCCCAAGGTTGTTCTTCAGAACAACCTTGGGTTGACACTAAAAATACCCAATAGAAACTTATCATTAGAAAAGTATAAATCAACTTACGCCTTTCTCCATAATACTACCTGACTGGCCTGATGGTCTACTGGTTAGTGGCCCTGACTGCTATGCCGGAAGTCGTGGGTTCGATTCCCACTCAGGACATATGTTTGTGTGATGTGTACGAACATTTTTTCTGTGTCTGGGTGTAATTTATCTATAATATGTATGTATTTAGAAATATATCAGTATGTTTATCAGTTGTCTAGTAGAAGAGCTTGTGTTATGAGACAAGCTCTGCTTAGCTTGCCAGACTAGACGGCGTTGTGTGATAGGTGTGGAATATTATTATGTTTACCTTCTACGATCCTAACTAATACTGGAACAGGGGTATGCGCTACTAATGAGTGGTAGTAGTAATGGTATTTTGAACTTTTAACGGGAGTCATCGCTGAAAAAATGACATTTTGTCAATCTTGGGTTAACAATTTGGTTTTATTATAATGGTACTTTTTTTTTACATAGAGTAACTTTAGTTTTATTTTGAACATACGATATAACAAGAAAAATAAAAACACTTAACTAATTAAAATTACATAATATATACACAATAACTCCTATCTAAAATATGGCGTCAAAAAATTCCTCCGCATCTCTGTCGGCTGGAAGTGTGCCCAAAAGACTGGCGGCATTGCCACGTTGTATGGCAATACTCAATCTCTGACCGAGGTAAAAGCCAGTCCTTTGGTCACGCGAAGTGTCAACTAGCCGTTTGGATAATTCTTTAAAAAGGGCATGGGCCGTGGGGTCCGAGTGGACCAACCCAACCAACCGACCCAAGAGTCTCAACCCCAAACGGCTCTAAAATATAACTACCGACGAGGTTGTTATATTTTCGCAGCTTGAGGTTCGACAATAAGTCGGTGTTAAATAACGAAGAGACAAAACTATTATAGAAACACCAACTTCCGAAATTAAAGTTTTTTTGCATTGAAGTCGGTTGTATTTTTTTGTAAAAAGTTTTTAATAGACTAATCGTCGTGTGTCTTGCCGGTTCTCCTCCATAAAAAACGACCAATTGGAACCTTGCATTAGAGTCTGACGTTCTATAAGTGCCCTTGAGCCTGTGTGAATTGAATTAAAATGAATATTGCGTAGTTTGTCCTCTATGTAAGGGTCGTGACCTTCACGATAACTTTGTTATGGAAAATATTTCCTCATGTTCTCCTACCTCCGGCGTTGTAAATGGTGTCGTAAATCAGAAATGAGAAACGTTTATTTTAAATAAACCAATGACAGGCACTTTTGGATTGTCAAAATGTCGGTCAATCAAAAAAGTGAAGTTAAATTTACACACACACACATACACAGGGCTCGTACAAGGCTCTACGAATCCAGTTTAATAACGTATACCAGGTAATGTTGGGGTTGCAGCGTTACTGTAGCGCATCGGGGATATTCTCGGACTCGCGTGTTCCGAATTTCGTCTCACTGCTGCGGCTGTGAGTCGCATCACTGATGCGTTGGATGCGCATCAGCTCCAATAGCCTTGTGGCTACTTTAGCCGGCGGGCAGTAGGGTGGATGTCCTAATAGTAACTCACTGGATAAACAGACCGTCATTCATATACGTGATATAGGCGTATTAAATGTCTACTATGGATCTCTGGTCTGAAAATAAATTTTATTATCATATATGATTGAAAATTGCACGTTCCAAAGCGTAGATCTCTATGGAAAAAAACGTGCAAGAAACTCCATAGACGCTCTGTTAAATCATGTTAGGAACTTATGAGCTACAAAAATTTTGATTACATTATTTATGGTCACTTCTATAATGTGAAACACACAATGTAAATAAATAATAAAAAAGGGTAATTAGAAATATTATTTGAAATAAGCTACTGGCAGATTGATTGTGAGCAGTGGTGGCCGAGTGGTAACGGCCCCGACTTACGAGTTGTAGGTCGCGGGTTCAAACCCAGTCAGGCGCATTACTTTGTGTAATTTAGTTCATCACCACTGCTCTCAAAACGGTGAAGGAAAACATCGTGAGGAAACCGGCATGTCCTAGAACCAAAAATTCGAAGACATGTGACATCCACCAACCCGCACTGGGCCCGCGTGGTGGATTACGGCCCATTCCCTCTCCTAGAGAGGAGGCCTGAGTCCCAACAGTGGGAACATTAAATGGCCGACTATGACTATGACTATGACTGGCAGATAAGAGAGAGAAAACTAACAGCGCCGTACAATTTAAACGAATAGAAACCTTTTATTCAGGTACCTGTGTGAAGTAGTTTCCCTATAAAGCGTCTGACAACCGGGGGCAAAAGCCACTATAATTAGTATCACGAGTAGCGTTTCGGGTTAATCCTTTACCTGAAGCTGTTAACACGCAACTATTAAGGCCAACAAGTTCACCTTCAGAAATATCATAAATCAATTTAAAAAATAAATATTATCGTTCCCGATGGACAGACACACATAGAACTGACAGTTTATCAAATTGTTTTATTACATTGTTTATACATACCTGAGATCATCATCATCATTTCAGCCGAAAGACATCCACTGTTGGACATAGGCCTCCCCCAAGCGTCACCACAACGACTGGTCCTGTGCGTCTCGCATCAATCGGATTCCAGCGACCCTGACCAGGTTTTCTGTCCATCTTGTGGAAGGCCTTCCAACGCTGCATCTTCCGGTTCGCGGTCGCCACTCCAGAACCTCAACCATCAGTGCCATCAGTTCTGCATGCAATGTGCTCTGCCCATTGCCACTTAAGTTTGGTGATTTTTCGTGATATGTCGGCAACCTTGGGTCTCCTGCGGATATCTTCATTTCTGATTCGATCACGCAAGGAAACTCCAAGCATAGCTCTTTCCACTGCCCTCTGGGTGACTTTAAGTCTTCTTATGAGGCCCATTGTAAGCGACTACGTTTCGGAGCCATATTTCATCACTGGCAACACGTATTGGTCATAGACTTTAGTCTTGAGACGCTGTGGTATATTACCTGAGATTAGTCAATCCTAAAACTCGGAAATTTCCAATTTACTTACATAGCACATTTTTCTTGGGACAAACCGTTTCACCTCGTCGTTTATACCGCGTACATTGAAGGGCTGGAACAGTTTGCCTGCAGAGGTCTTCCCGTCCGATAATAATATAGGAGTCTTGAAGGCTAGAGTGAATAAGTTCTTAACAAACTAATACAATTACCATCAACGATTGCATTACTGCTTACAGTGCTTACCATCAGGTGGGATCGCAGGCAATTACTAGTTATATCATTTAAAAAAAGAGTATGTTACTCCCACGACAAAAATATGCTATTCCAGGAAATGATCTAACCTTGAGCCAAATTTCATACAAATCCCTTTAGTCATCGGAACTTGAAGTACTAACAAACATACACACATTCACACAAATACATAAGATTTTCGTCTTTATAACATTAGTGTGGAGTGTGATATTATTAACTGCTTAAAAATTAAACAAAAACTTTGAAAATTACTTATACTATCATCATCACACTTACACTATATAGATTTTATATTTATCTGAGAAAAATTCGGCAATCCTAAAGTCCGCATCCGTATTTCAGTGACAACCACGCACCCAAGGAGCACATACGCGATGGTTTCCTCCATCTTCATGCATGCACTGCACCAGAAACTCTCCGTGATGTCTTTTGTTTGGAAGTGTTACTTTAGTGTGCAGTATCCAAGACCAGAACGCAAGCATGTGAAACTAGTCGCGTATAGATTGGAAATCACTTTTTAATCAAGGTCTTCCAATATATACAAGAGTAGTACGCAAATCCTTGCGTCTACTTCGTAGTGAACTATGACCACGATGGCGAACTAACAAAGCGCTCATGTGGGTTAGGTTACGTTAGAACAGTGACCATTAAAGCGCGAATGCGAGTGAGTGGAGCGAGTGTGCCGTGGCAGCGGCCGCCGAGCGCCAGATCCGCTTCTAATGTCAGTAAAACATTTAGGTTAGGTTAAGTTAAAAGCCATAATTATTTACCATATTCCATTATATTAATAAATGATTTTATTAAACTATATCTCAACTTTTGTCAGGCGTAGCGCGTAAGTGATGTTAACTGTAGTATAGTTTGGAACCAGGACCCGCGCGTACACGTTACAAACTATACAAGACCAGTATGCAGAATTCGTGTATACGTTACTGGCAATCTCTATAATTCAGGTATTATATCCAATACCTATGCCATGTATAGAATACCTGGGGCGTCCAGACAATTTATGAAATATTTTGAATATTATGGTCCACTAAATACTTTACCTAGGTAATGTATACAATTCTTAGGAGAGGGAGATTGTATAGAGTACCTGCTGGTTCACCGATAATGTGTAAAATAAATAGATTACGTCTATATTTATCAATTTTAATCGTCTTAACTATAAAATAGCCGGCAAATGAAACATATTCTATAACTTAAAAATGAATGTGTGTAAAAGACGAGAGCAGGGAATGAATTGACGGAATTTAAGGGTACCGTCACGGACAAGTTAAGTTAGGTTGTTTTACAACCACCCAGAAATAGAAACCTTACTTTATACCCCTCGGACAAAAATAAGACCTCAGTTCTGTAGACCGGAGACTTATACATAATAAGATTAACGTGAAATTAAAAATTCTTTTGGCTGTAATTTTCTTACAAGTACTCAGGTCCTATTTTTGTCTACGGGGATTAAAGTAAGGCTTCAATTTCCGGGTGGTTATAAAAAAAAATAACCACGAAGGCTAAGGCGAGAGCTCCGCTCCGCTCCTCTCCAGCCTTAGCCTAACCTTTCCGGGTTGGAGTACCCTAAAATTACGTCACCTTTTCTGCTCTAGTCTTTTACACAAATTACCGGCTGCGCATTCGGTATTGTCTGGAATTGCGGGGCAAAGTAGAAAATAAAAATAACATTTCAGGTATTTTATACATTGCCTAGGTATTGTATAGCATAACGGATTATACAGATTGCCGGCAATATATAAGTTTTAAAAATAGCAATACAAAGTATACGCGAGCAGTTTCCTATCGCTGCGGTCGGGCCTTGTATAGAATGGAAATCCCAGGCGCAAGATCTCTCTTCTAAATTCCTGTACCTATTCAACATTACCATCATTTACATCTTCAATTCGTCCGTATAAAAATAACCTGCTTATCTTTGCTTATTAGTTATAAAATGATAATAAAAATGTGTCGCCCCTCGGCTAGTTCGCGAGATTGATCACAAAACTTCGACTGGAGTCTAGACACAGCGCTTATGTAGCATAGCCTGGTTCAGAGCTCTTAAGGATAATATAAATGAAAGTTCCATTAAAACTTTTGCAGTAGTTTTAAACATCGCTAAGGAAAAACGCGCAAATGTTGTAGTTTTGATTTCGCTCCTACTAAGTGCTTTGGTCTTAGGTATGGGTCCAGTTTAAACGTAAATAACTGAAATACTGGAGCTTGCATAATATAGAAAGCTCTACAGCTTACTCATTATAAGCATAGCAAAAAAAATAAGGCACATAATTTTTCCACAGCTGGAACTAAGACCCCCTCTCTTTGAGAAGGAATGGGACGTAATCCGCCACACGGGCCTTGTGCGGGTTGGTAGATGTCATATCTCTCCAAGTTTTTGGTCCTAGGACTTAGCGGTTTCCTCACGATGCTTTCCTTCACCGTTTTGCGAGGCAGTGGCAATAAAATAAATTACACAAAATAAGGCGCGGCAATCCGTGTGTATAAAAATCGTTTGGAAACCTGAATTTGTAAGTCTAACAAGCAATCATTGCAAGCGAGGTAATAAGTGTTTGTACTTTTTCTGTATAAGTAGAGGTCATTGTCCTGCTGTGAAACAGGAGAAGTAACAAGCTGGTATATTTTTACGTGTCATTCCAAGCAAAACGTCACCAATAGATGTCAAATTTCATTCGCTCACTTGATCAGCAACAGTATCTGTTACGTATGATAGATGAGTTTCTACCCACGGCTTTGCTTGCGAGAAAAATACTTTTGTATAAAAGTGCCATACATATGTCCTAATATAAGTCATGGTCCACTGACGTGCCAAGATATAAACGAGTCTGTTCATGTGTAAAAAAAATAACAAAGAAACTAACCGACAGACAGAGTTACCTTCGCACCACAGTTATCACATGAATATTATAAAGGCAAAAGTCCGCCTATCTGTCTGGCTATATGTGTGCCTCGAGGGAAAAATACACCTGAAAGAATTTGAATGGAAGGATATACTTTTTATCCCAGACAAATCCATAGTTCCTGTGGCTTAAGCCACGGGTGCGCAAAAGCATATTATAAGTTTGCTTCACTATAAAAGCTCTATAGTTAAAAACAGTCTTAAAGTCAGTAGCAGTTACAATCGTAACTCAATTAACTGTTTCGTAGAAGCGCAGACAATTTTACAAGCGACGAAGGTCATAGCTCGTATCGGCGTAGCGTCTCGCGTAGCATTCAATGTGCTACGCCGTAGCACCGTATGCAGTGTGACAATTGAATGTCACACACGCGAGACGGAGAATACTTTTCATTTCTAGTTAATTATATACAGGGGTACAAATAGTTATTTATTTTCATAAATCCTTTCAGATTAGCAAATTATTTTGAAAAGAGGCGGTTTTTTTTAATGCTAAGGAATAAAAATAAAAATTACCCCCTCCCTTTTCTAATTATTTTAAATAAAACCATCATTAAGGGCAGGGTCAAAACTAAATACGAAAGCCGTGTTATCATTTGCAAAACTTGAATATTTAAATTAAAGTCGTACGTTTCACATTAAAGTAGTTTATATTCAGAGTACAAATTAATTTGTATTATTTTATCTGTTGGATTGCGGCTTATCAATGATTGGCTGGCACCACATGCGGTGAACGTTTTAGTTAAGAGTAACTGAACCATAAAACTGTTTAATTTGAATTAAAATGACGGCTATACAATTACGTTTAGTGATAAGAGGGATATGTCGGTTTAACTTCAGAAACTAGAGTAAAAACAGAATCCCCAAAGTGAAACTAATTGAGACATAAATGAGAGGTTTGTCAATTAAATTAGTTTTTATTGTAGCTGTGTGTCACGGTCGCGGGCGACGTACAAACAGGCAAATGAAACTAGTTATGATCTGTTTCCACAACGTAAATATTTGCAGAGCGGCACGCGGCGGCGGCGCCCCGCACATGTCAAAGGCGCCGGCTCCGGTATTGATCTAAAGCAGGGCAAGGGGGCGGCGGGGGGGACACAGGCAGCGGTGGGGGAGGGGGGGCGGCACGCTCGTACTACGCGGAGGCTGCCTTACGTAAGGGCGCAGCGCGTCTGACGCCCCGTCTGCCAGCACTCGCCGACACTGATTAATAAAACAACCGCCATCGACTCGCTGCAACCGAGGTATCATCGCCTAGCAGCAGAATATCTCTAATTAATTTACTTTGGCATTTTATTGCATACCTCACCTCCTAATTCGTTCCGATCAGTGAGAGATTTAAGCGTTCATAACAATACCTTTTAACACTTCCTGCAAAACAACGAGGGTGAGAATTGCTCCGAATTCTTCTCGACTTTACCTTCGGAGCACACCATCGTTTCTTGTTTAATCATAATAAATTAAAGCTCTTTGCGACAATCAACCCTAATTAAACAGCAATCATAAATTAGATAAATAATTTAAAAGGTCTCTTTGATATCGCCGAATGCGTAGGTTCAATTTTCTCACGTTTACTAAGTCCCAGTATTTCAAACAGAAATTTGTCATACGCAAAGGAATGATATTAATTTCAGGTGAAACGTAAATCGGTTTAGGCCGGTGCCGCTGTCCCGGCGACGAAACCCTATGCTCAGCGCCAGCGCCAGGGGTAAACCGATTACAGTAACAAGATATTTTAAGCGGATCACTGCAGTGTTAAGACCCTTTTCTCCGTTTTGCGAACTAATTGCATAGTCTAATAGAAATTTAAGTACAAATTCTAGTTAGTTCACTGAACTGCAAAGTAAAATAAATTCTGAGTTATGTTAGCATGTAAAGTAGTCCTGGACTCGTTTTATCATCAATGAAATCATGGAGAATTTTAAAAGAAAGCCCGAGACAGTCATAACAATCTAAAAAGCGATCCGTGGAAGATGCTGTAAGCTCCCCCGTATCCCGGTAACGGGCCGGATCGCGCGCCGGCTGCGCACCTGCCGGCTACCCAACGAACGTTTTAAATAATTCTAAATTCGGAACCGGTGCCGGTGACGGCCGAACTTAGCGAACAATGCCCGCGAAACATTCCCTGATTGCTAATGAGGACATTGTGGAACAACTTGAATTAAACGAAACGGAATAAGGAAATAAGAACGAAGTTTTACCCAAAAATTCGCTGAACCGTTCTCGTCTTTTACATTTCCTTTATTATTACTTATGTTATCAGCGGGATCTTTTAAAAATAGATAGGACTGTGATACGGTCAGAAAAGGAACGAATAAAAGAACGCGAAGGGTACGCCAGAAAACATTGCAAACGACTTCGAAGACATTTTGATAAAGTACACAAAAAAATCACTCCATTAGCTATCTACAGGGAAGTCAAACCCTTATTATTTTCTTCCCAGCTACTTTTTCATATCAGTGATAAAAAGATTGTGACAATATATTCAATGTTCAGAAACCCTAAAAAGATGATAACGCCATCTCTTTTGAAATATACTCTCAAAGTTGAGACATTACAGATTATAACTTTGCATCAAAATATGAAACGATTCAAGTTATTCTAATCTTTGGGTCTTGCAGCGCTGGGTTTATGGCATGAAGTCTAGACGTCGTCTCGTACTTCATCTCGGTGCAGCGCAATTTCCATCGATTTCTCATCACAGGGCTGCTCAGGACAAGGATAATCCCGCATGGATAGACTGACTTAAGCTCTGCTAAATGCTAAAGGACGGAATAGCAGTTTTATTATGTATTCAAATTGGAATTTCCTCCACGTAGATCGGAATTTTTAAGTCAGCTCTTAGAATTTTAATCCGAAAATATTTACGGAGCTTTAGCCTTAAAATATCTTTGAGGTAACGTGTTCATATTCGGAATAGTTTAAAGACGCGTACTCACAATTATTTTTATAATTAGTATTATTAAATTGTTCCCACTCAAATTACGGTTATACTTTATTTACGTAAAATTCTTTGCACTCCATTTCATTTCATACCTGCACGCAGCAATATAAAGTTTACATACTTTCTTTGTCTGAGTAAAGTTTGTAATTTTTATAGGCATAATTAGACCTCACTGATTGGTTTAAAAGTGATATAGGTAACTTGTAAACCATTAGTGAACACGTCAGCATAAAAATGTAAATAGCGTAGTAAAGTCTAGCTGATTCATATAAAACAGAGCTACAATAAGAGCATGTAAATGTTTCAGTGCTCCAGTTTAGCCGAGAGAGATCCAGACCATCACGGGTAGTATTTTAAAAGTAGCAATGTCGTAAGCTATTTCTAGAGCTGAATGGATTCACACGAGCTATTTTAATCGTTGCTTTATAGGTATTTCGAGGGAATGCTAACCTAGTTTGAATGCATGTGTTAGCACTTTTATCGTTAGCGTCCATTAATATTTCCTGGAAATATAAAACTGCACTGTGGTTAACAATCACGTAACGATCAGGTGACCATTACGTGATTGTTAACCTGTCGTTAAAACTTATAGCTTATGTGTGTTTACCATTTATGTTTGATATGAGAGCGATGAATAGTGTTGGGCGTTAGGTAGGTTTGTACTTTCAATGTTAATCGGCATTAAAGCCGACTAACATTGAAACAACTTACTATTTATCCAAGCGCTACTCAAAGATATGTCAGCAAACCGTAGAGTAAAAAAAGGGTTACCAGGTGCTAGACACCACGGACCTAGTGCGCAGACTAAAGAGAATTTAAAAACTGAGTCAGTATTATATTTAAAATTAGTGTATAATAGTGATAATTGCGGTGCATATGTACATATAACACATCGTTATATAACACACGCTAAGAAAGCTGTGAGTTTTACTCATAACACAATATATAACGTATATAATAATAAGAGTTAAATTGCTTATTAGTCTTTTATTATATTCAAATTTTTCCGATATCAATTGACGACCCAGTTGGCGCAGTGGTTGAGTGATTGGCAGCTGCGCTGCGTGTCGCGGGTTCGGCTCCTGTACGGAACAAATATTTGTAAGGCCTACAGATAGTTATTCCCGGTCTGGGTGTCTTGTATACACAAGACGCATTTATATGTTTATGAATACTTCCACGATACAAGAGAAATTCCTAGTGCCAAAGGTTAAAAAAAACGCTGATCAGTTTATTTTTTTAACGTGGGAAGTCATTCAATGACTTGTCATGTTCTGTGTGGATGGCGTGTCAGGATTTTACTGACAAAAATCATACCTGTGTCCCTGAATTGAACGCAACTGAAGGGGTCCGCGGGTTCGTGGGGATTTTCTATATAGGGTTCGGGTTCCCTTTACAGAAAATCCCTCGAGATGTTGCTGCCGCCCAAGCGGGGCACACCTCCACCGTATGCTTTACCGTGTCCTTCAGGTGGGTCACACAATGGCACTCGGGCGTTTCTTCCGCCAGATTCCGAACGTACCATGTCTGGTAAGGAACTGCATCAAGCGGAAGGTGAGAACGCCGTGACGCCTCTTCAGCTACTTTTCAAAGAAGGGACTTACCACCATGATTAAGGCGTGCCCAACCGCTGATCAGATGTAATTGCCGAAGTGTCTATTTCGAGTAGGTTTGTACTTTCAATGTTACTCGGCATTAAAGCCGATTAACATTGAAAGTACAAACCGCCTGCTATTCCTCCTCGCTCCGGACCATAGCTTGGCCCAGGGCCCGGCGCGAGGACGCTACTACCGATTGCCTCCATGAGGACACGGCGGTGCTCCGCCCAAGCGGGGCACACGTCCACCGTATGTTCCACAATGTCGTCCGGGCGGTCCACACAGTGGTGACACGGGCGTTTCTTCCACCCGAATCCGATGCAGGATCCTCCCGAACATATTATACCATGTCCGGTGAGAACCTGCATCATGCGGAAGGTGAGGACGCCGTGGCACCTCTCCACACTCCTCAAAGAGCTCCTTACCGCCATGAATAACTCCTTTCAAGAGGTTACAGGATGGTCAATGTCTAAAAAAAAAATATTTATTTATTATTATTTCAGTTAATTATAAGTTTAGTAAGGAAAGTCCTAAATTAAGCGTTTCGCTTCGTCGTTTATACCGCGTACATCAAAGGACTGGAACAATTTGACTGCTGAGGTCTTCCCGTCCGATTATAATGTAGGTGTCTTCAAGGCTAGAGTGAATTGGTTCCTAATAAACTAGTGCGCCTCACCATCAACGATTACATCACTGCTTACCATCAGGCGGGAACGCAGTCAAGCAATAGTTTATATTATTTAAAAAAATAATTGTATTAGGACTTCTTTAAAGAAAGTTATTCATTTCAATGGGCAGATGCATTTTTTTTAATATCACAACTTTCCGTTACACTTTGTATAATGAAAAGAAAACCCTATAATGATGATAGCTCTTAATACATTACGAGTGACGAGAGGAGCCGGCGGCAGGTATCGGTCGAGACATTCATTTAAATTGGTCTCATCCTGTGACAAAGGCTATACGTTTGTACGCTGTGCGACAAATATAAATTGTATGAGTAAGCTCCCGCCGAATAAGGGGTGCCTGACGAAGTGGAAAAAAATGCTTAACCTGCTTCCCCGATCACATTTACTTCCCCGTCACAGACTTATGATAAATGTTTAATTTTTTCTGAGAATCGCGTGAATTTGTTTCAACAATTTCGTAAACTTTTTTCCTTTCGTCTTATTCCTGGAACACTGATATTTAAACCCTGTAAACCACGATTAAAATTGTCTTGTTTTTTGTTTCAGAGTCAAAAACTGGGCGTTAAAATTCGGCGTCGACTTATGGGAGTTCGGAAGGCATTTTACAAAAATGAATCAAATTCAAAACGTAAGTACATACGTCATAAACGAATATTAATTCTTCCTTTAGAATAAGTGTTTGCAAAAACCAAACAAACGTCATGTTCTGCATTCGCAATAAAAGCCGTACGTGAAAATCGGACTAAAAAAACAAAAAAAAAAGTTTCCATTTCCTGAGAGTCGTGCGTGGAGGTAAGTGTGATGTTTCTCTCTTGAAGGCGGCGAGAGAGCGTGTAGCAAGTAAGCCGGATCGCCGGTCCGACGCGTACGTACAAAAACTACGAGTCCGCTCCCGTGGCGCCCCCGGCGCCCCCGCGCCCCCGGCACCCCGGCGCCCCGCAGTCCGCGACCCAGTTACGTGTCCGACCAGAGATAGGGATACAGCGACTGTTACTAAAGCATGGTATTAGTCACTTATCGATGCATCTGGATCGCTTAATGGTTTCAATTAGATGCTATTTGTAATGTTTATTATGTGGGGACTTTTACTAGTTTTTGTGGAATTAGGGATGCCCCTGGTAAAATTTATCAGAATATTTCAAAAATTGATAAGCAACATCGCCAACTGAACAAACTGGTAGGTACATGATTGTAATACGCATTCATTCCGTTTTTATAAATAATTTGCAAAATTATGAAACTCATACTCTCGTGAATTGGCCGAGTGTATTATCTAAGAAAATTACCAATTAATAAAAAAGTTAAATAAAATTATCTTTAATTCGTATTAGTAACATCCAGATGGGTTGATAAACAACAAAGAAAACTTATACCTATGTTAGTAAACTGATGCATCTTTTAACAATATCACCTAACAGAGGACAATCGTACCTCCCCGCTATCGGACGGCGAGCAATGGGTGGCTCGCCGTCCGACCGTCCGGTAACCGTCCGGACCGGCGCGTACTGTTCCACGCGCGCCTCAGGGAGATGTCAGCAAAATGTAGGGGCCCAGCAGGGTCGAAGCCTACTGGGGCCACGGGTAGAGTGAAACCCGGGGCCCTTGGACGAAGGCGAAAGGAACAGGAGTGGGTTTTTAGTCAGTAAAATTCTGACACTATCTCTCGCTCCGCCCAAGAGCAGGATTTGTCATAAGATGATTTTCCCACCCAAAAAAAAACGCTATAATCTTCAAAGTGAAGTTGAAGGTAATAAGTACATTATTTGTCATTTATTTCTTCTTGGAGTACACCACCATTTTCATTGCAGTGCAAGCTTGTCGTCGCTATAACTTTTAATTTGAAAAAGTAATTTGAAAAAATTGGAAAACTGACTGTTCGGTAGAATTATGTATACAGTCTAGACACCATTCGAGTTGCGGAACGACTTTTATTACTACCTATACATATGAATTTTCAGATATTATGAGCATGATATTACCCCGAGGTTGGTAAGAAAGGTAGGTATTTAGTTATTTTAAGGAAATTGAATTTCCTTTTGTGTATTATATGATAGCTAAGTTTAGTTGTGTCAATACCATTAATATTAACTTTTTTCTTTGAAACTTGAAACTCATGATGATGATGATGTTTTGATATGACTATAAATATGCAAATACGTAATAAGGTAGGTACGAGTAGCATAAAGTTAATATTGTTAGAACAATTAAACAATGGGACCTATCTATTCCATGCTCATTTCTTAATGCAACTTTATATACAGGGTACATATTGATCACATCTCTAAGTAAAACTTATATTTACTTAGGGATGTGATCAATCGAATTATTGTTTAAATATTTATTCTTAGCTCTTAAAAACATTGGGTATGCACCGTATTCATTTTTATTTACATATAAATTATATTTCTAAATATAAAAAAAAAAAACCAGTATCACCTGTTCCCGACACCGGTGGGGTGTCGGGAACAGGGTCCAAGCTACTGGTAGTCAGGACTCAAGAGAAAGGAACCTCTTAACTATACGAGCCGTGTCCATGTCGTGTGCGCCGTATTATTATTATAGTTACAAAAACAGACTAACAGACAGCTTATGTACCAAAGGCGAACTCAAGCCAGAATAAGGGCAAGATTAAGTAGAATGTATTTAACAAAAACCCCTTTACAAAACTAACTCTGTGATTACGTCTCACCCGTCGTAATAAAACAATCAAAATTCCGCGTATATCGCACCGTCCAAGTAATAATATGATGTTTCGCGAGAAACTTTGCCATCGCAACTTCTTCAATATTAGAGGGCTGATCGACCCCTACCCTTGCGCGGTGGCCCGCGTCCTGCCGCTATCACTTCAATAAATCATTTATATTATTAACTTTCCTATTTATTTATTAGCTCCTCCATAGTTGCTGTTCACTGCTACGTGCCCTCGCTTCTATCTAATGTAGTTTCTTTATTAATGTTTGCTTGTACTTACTGATAATAAAACCTTTTTGGGTCGCTATTCGGTTGATTAAACTAACTGTTGTTGGGCGGACAAAATAATGTTTGAAGAAAAGAGCATCGTTTTTTCTTGGAACTACGTTACAAGGTTTTACCTTAAAAATAATGGAAACTAGATTACCTACTTATTCTAATTTAAAAAATCGGGTAGATCTTGTTGGAGCCGTATAAATGCGCGAACACAATTCGAGAGTGCCACAAGAACAGAGCAGGTTTGCGCTGATGCGACTCGCGACCCATTAATTTCTTCCCCTGTGTCTGTTGTTTACCTTGCCCCACATCTCGCATAGGGAGACGCGACCTAAACCCACTACTCCGTGAAGGTCCAGGCCTTCACTGTTCACTCTACAATCAAATTAGGTTAAACTCTGCGCGTCCGCCGAGTGGGCCAGTTGCGCCAGTAGCCGCGCGCCGGATGCGCCGCAGACCGACACTCTCGCTTCAAAGATTACAAGTGGACTATTGAAATTAGCGGAGTTTGTTAAGCTTCGTCTCTGATTTTATTAAGGTCATTACTGTTGGGGTTTAATTAGGGGTAATCTTAATTTATTGTAGCGTTGCAGAACTAATGTTTTCTAATTGACATTGTTTCGGTGGGTTGTAGAGGGAACTAATCACCATACTAGACAATAAAAAATCCTTCCCAAAGTAAGTGATATTTTTTTTCAGCAGTCGAACACTGCTAAGTCATCTATGTTTTTATTTAATGATAATGTTCATTACCCATTGAAAGCTTAGACCAGGTTAAAGTTGCCTTTGTAATTCTACCGTTCAATATACTCCGTAAAATATTTATAAAACCTTCAGAATATCCGTCTAAAACTTCATAAAATCTACAAAATTTATCATTTAAAATAACGATAAAAAATATTTTAAAAACGCATTCACTGCTGCAATAATTTGATTCAAAATGAAGTTTCACCGTGAAATGAATCTTCAGCACGCTAAATCTCGACATTCTAACGAGAATATGAAATTCCAAGACGCTCGAGTCTCTCCGCTCTTGCCTTTCGTAAACTTAATTTTCATTAGTAATACATTTTTAATTAATCGTAGCTACGTATTAAAAGTTTGACATTTTGGCAAGCCGTCGCAATTATAATTTAATTGGTGAGGACGACACTTTGTCCCCAGGGGTGAATTACCTGCGTAATACATTTAACGGTAAGTTCATTGAATAGGGCTGTGATAACGTACACGAAAACATCGCTCTTTTAAACGTTACACAGAGGCAATTACTGGAACTTTTCACTAAATATTTCAACGTAGAAATAACTTAAGTGACTCATTAAAATGAAGAATCACTTTTAACTTCACAAAATATTAAGTGCTCATTAGCATATTAAATAGGAGCACCTACCAGCAACAATTATAGATCTTATACAGCTATCTAGAAGAGCCATAGTCCTATAAGAGTAAAGTGCGTACTAACTGTGGGAGCGATTGTTTTCCCGGCCCATTGTAGTCCACAATAATAGCAACGAACACCTTTCATTATTTTTAAAACTTCTGCCAAAGAAGAAAAGCGCCCGTCCTTGCGTTACATATCGGTACCCACCTTCCTGCTCATATTTTTGTTATTTATAGAGTAAAGACTGAAATCATTCTTTCCATTTTTATTGCTCTAAACTTTAAACCCTGTTATACAATAGTTAAGTAGGACTGGAGGTACCGGTTTATTTGAAAATTATTAAGGCGCATATTAATTTGTCATTTATTTTACGCTATTCATTTTAAAACATTTTTCAAGAAAAAACTTTTTTTCTATAAGGGTAGGTACCTATTACAGTTTTTAATTAAAAAATTCAATTCACTGGTTTCTTTTGATAACATCATAAAATATTATATTAGCTAAAATATTTCCTGTTTACAACCTAACATTTTCTTGATGAAATTAATTTTTTTTAAATAAATATTACAAGCTCTGAATTTTCCATATTTAACCAGCTCATGAAATTCTTTTCACAGATGCCTCTTTACCCGACTGCAAGAAAGTTTATGTTTTTATTTATATTTCCTTTTACTGCGATTTTTAATACTTTTTATTGAAAATCGTAGTAAAAGGAAATTAACTGCAAACGATGCATATTGCTTTTTCTACACGAGTGCTTGGGAGCGTCCTCAATTTAAATACTTTCAACATATTTCAAAGCTGCCGTTAAAATGTAACTAAGTAATAGAATCTCGCCACTGTACCCCGAGGGTTCACCAATCACACAGAAACAATAGAGCCGCGGTCGTCCTATTACTGGAGTTAGTGTATTTTGTGAAAACTTATTAATCAATATTCCCTTACAAACCAATTATAATTCACAGAAACACGCATTTTTTAATCCAATTTTCCAAAAAAATCACTGATGGTATTTTACAAGTGGTTTTTTAAAGAATAATATTTACGTATAACATTGTGCAGTACAAACATTTTCCCTAAAACAACAATAGATTCCATTTCAAGATCAAGTCCATCCATGACCATATATCATGTCGACATGCAGGGTGCGAACGGATTCGATCGGCTCGTCCACGACCACGTCCGTTATTTATTTCCATCCTATGTATAGAGAACTGTTGAGAGGCGCGGCCCACATAATATATTTCCCATCGGTTCGTGTTTTGGAATTCGCTTAGAATTGTACAGCACACAAGGCGATCCTGCCCTTTTCACTACATATTTTTTGTCGGCAAATGGAGTTCCCTTGTGCGTAGTACGCACAAATGCGGCCGGGCGGAGTGGAAAATCCTGTCCGGCACGGGCAAGAAACGCCGGACGGCCGGACCGACCCCGACCGTGACGCCGCGTTTTTACTGCTATTATTTAACATAGTTGATTATTCAACTGTCCCAGATATGGGTTTATCAACATTTCGTTGGTGGAGAACCACATGAGCTTTGGATAAATTAAAATCTAAGTGTTTGTCATTATTCTCAAAGGGAAATAAACTGAAACTTAATACAATACAATACATTTATTTCAGATTAAAATAATGACTATATAATGTTAGTAACGAGGGTCTTAAAAAACTGTTAGTATTGCAGCATTCAAAATCATGATTACATTCACATTATATTCAATAACAATGTTTTTCATTGATATCTAATAATGAACTCGGTAGAGCAGTGGTGGCCGAGTGGTAACGACTCCGACTTACGAGTTGTGTCGCGGGTTCAAACCCAGCCAGGCGCATTACTTTGTGTAATTTATTTCATCACCACTGCTCTCAAAACGGCGAAGCAAAACATCGTAAGGAAACCGGCATTTCCTAGAACCAAAAAGACAGAAGACATGTGACATCCACCAACCCGCACTGGGCCCGCGTGGGTGATTACGGCTCATTCTCTCCTAGAAAGGAGGCCTGATTTCCAGCAATGGGAACATTAAAAAGGCTGATTATGCTATTATAATGAACTCCACGGTATGATAATGTATTCTTAAATGTACAGCTACATGTATGAAGACTGTTATACAACCTACAAATGCTCAGTAATACGGCTCTTCAGAAGCCATATTCGCAGATGAAGCAGATCTGTAGCCTATATTCCTATAGTAGATACCTACAAGTTAGTACAGCTATTACTGGACGATGACCCCTGAAAATGCTCGGCGTGCCATTCATTCATCTATCCATAAATCGGTTTAGTTCTGAGAACATTTTTTTTTATTTACGCAAGGCTAGATTTTTTTGAAGTCCGTGGCTATTTTATGTTGGAAAGTGGTTATAGTGACACGTTTTAGTAAAATTGCGTGCGTATACAAAGTAAGGAGGTGACCAGTGTTTATCTTCGAGACAAACTATATTTGTCTGGGTTTTATTAAGTTTATACTTTTATTTTTCGTAAGTTGAAAAAGGATACTTATTTATATTACATGAATAATTGCGCGATTTGTGTAGGTAAATACAAATTCAACTAAGTTCACAAAATAACTTTTTTATCAGGAAATTCGCTAAAAAAAAATCTTTCAATGCCTTCATTACATTCGGAACGCTACAAAAACACGAATTTTTCACTAAATCCTTAAAATAGTTGAATGTATAGGATTAATCATAGGTCCACGAGGGTGGTGTTGACACACAAAGGGGATTAAATTAACTGCCTTAATTGAATTTAGGTTCCTTGTTAGCCAATGTGTCCGGGGTCCCTCGGGCGGGGAGAGCGGGAAGAGAGGGCGTTATGCAAGCGCGCGCCGCAGCGCTGCCAGCCCAGAGTGCCGGAGTGCCCGAGTGCCCGCCGCTTGCCCGACCAACCTACCGATTAAATTACGAATTAAATACAACACCACCTAATAAATTGCCCATTTTGATGATGTTCGACGAGTTTTGGTGTTTATTGCTAAGATAAGTGCTGGGCTGTAGTGTGAAGACTTAAATTCGTTTTGATATGTATTGAACATAATTTGTCTTGTCTAATCTATATTCAGGAACCAAATAATCAAAACACTTTTCATATATTTGATACAGTTTCACACACTTAAAACGTAAAAGTTTTCTTTTGATTGAATATTAACTAGTAGCAAAAATGTCTCACCCTGTAAACCCATTTTTTTGAGGTGGCATATCATCAAATGACTTCGCTCGGCACAGCGAGAGGGCGTATTAATCAGACTTTTACTGACTAAAACCCACCTGTGCCCTTCCTTTACCCTGCGTTTACAACAAATATTACTAAACCTTAAACCTCCTTAGGTATTATCCGAAAAACAGTATTGACTGTATAGAACAGCTGGTCTAAAGGAAAAAATTAAAACATACGGATGGTGCGGGGATACCGCACGGTTTACCGCGAAGCGGCGAGCCTCCTTGCTGACCAGCCACCATGGGATCTGGTGGCAACAGGCCTTGCACGAATGCACGATCTGCGCGTGGAGATGAGACGCCGGGGCGAAACTCCGCTGCCGCGACAAGTCGCGGCATGGCGGAAAGAGTTCCGGCGGGTTCTCATGGCGGAATGGTGACAGTGACTATCGCAACCCAGTGCTAAGCTCGCCATAATTACGGCGGTAAGCCCCCTATTTGAGGAGTGGCTGAAAAGACAACACGGCGTCCTTACTTTCCGCATGACGCAGGTCCTCACCGGACATGGTAAGTTCGGGAGGTTCCTGAACCGGATTCGTGCGGAAGAAACACCCGGGTGTCACCATTGTGTGGACCACCCGGAGGACATGGTGGAGCACACGGTGGAGGTGTGCCCCGCTTGGGCAGAGCAACGCCGTGTCCTCGTGGGGGCGATCGGCGGCGGCGATCTCTCGCGCCGTGCCTTGGTACAGGCCATGGTCGGGAGCGAGGAGGAGTGGCAGGCGGTCGCCTCCTTCTGTGAAGCATTAATGCTAGCAAAGGAGGCGGCCGATCGCGTGATGCAACGGTCCTCACGCTCTAACCGCCGCCGGGATTCCGATTCGGATTTCCGGCCATCGTAGGCGAGCTTGCGGACGGCGAGCAATGGGTGGCTCGCCGTCCGACCATCCGGTAACCGTCCGGACCGAGCCCAAGTCGTCGACGGCGCGTGCAGTTCCACGCGCGCCTTAAAGAGATGTCAGCAACTATAGGGGCCTAGCAGGGTCGAAGCCTACTGGGGCCAAGGGTCTGATTCTGAAAGGAAGACTCGGCCCTGGTACGAAAGGCAACGAAGGAACAGGACTGGGTTTTTAGTCAGTACAAGTCTGACACTATCTCCCGCTCCGCCCAAGATCGTGGGATGTCATAAGATGATTTTCCCACCGAAAAAAAAAAAATGATGCATAGACTTTGTTATTCACGAAAAAAAACACTGGTCACCGCATTGAATGCAAAATAAAAAAAGAAATTAGCTATGCCATTATTTGACAACTGACAACAAAATTGGCGGGAAATCTCATTGTTTTTGGTTTTGTTTACGCTATTATTATAAAGGTTCTGATATTACTAAATGAGTTCCATTAAAATAATAAACGACGGGGGGCGATTAACAGCCCCGTCCGTACATAATGCAGGTCTGCGGGTCGGGCCCAAGGGTCAGTAAATTTCCCTCCCAAGAGGCGCCCTAAACTCATGTAAGCAGATTTTTTTGTTTATCGACACCTTCAATTTTTAACGAAAAACCTTTTTTTTTAATGTTTTGAAGCGACAATACTTGATCTTTTATTTATAAATAAAAATAACTTTCAGACAAGCTTGGATTCTGTCATTAGGAAATATGCATGTATTTTTTATAATTTTTATTCGATAGTCCAGATTGTTAAGTATGTAATAGTAACAAATATACAATGTTAAATAGTAATTAAAATCATTTAAAAATTAATAAACAAACTTAGCCAACCGAAACGCCGCCATTTTGTCGCGCGTGACGTTAAAGTCTATGACAACAAACTATCACTGGAATTATACGCACTCGGTGATAGGACGTTTATCATTGTCATGTCTTATTTACTCTGACAAATGGCGTCGCGTTTTAATTATTTAACTTCAGAATTATTTTGCACTTTAAAAAAATTCATATCTCGCTTAAAACAAAATTATAATCTAAAATATTGACGAATCTGAAGTACTTAATATATAATATATTAATAAATATTTGATATTATGAAAGTAGATTTTTTCTTAGACAAATTATTGTTTCCTAGTTGGTTTCGTTTCTTTATCTAAATCTAAGCAGCCCAGGGTGGTCACTTGGTCAGCTTGGATGTGCACAACATATTTCGCTATTATTCTGATTTATTGTCATATTTTACAGTAATATAATGTCCAGTTATTATACTCGTATACATTCGGTCAAGGTCAAGAAATCAACTGTTCTTAACATTTATTTTTGTACAACTCGACAAAATACACTGAAAAATATGTTTAGGATTATTATTGGCAGTGTTGTTATGTTTTATTGTATTGTCGTCTCCGTGTTATATTTAGTCTAGATCTGCGAGCGACTCTGGTGATATCTCCTTAAAATAAAAAATTAATTTTTACTTTTAAACTTTTCAAAACAAACGTAACCAAGCTAAAATCCACAAAACTTTAAAAGTGTAGTGTTGTCAGCCCTAGAGCTCCACAAATAGGCCGTATGTATAGGCGGGATCAAATCAAATATCCGTCGGCGCGACCCTTCCTCGGCCACTCAGCTGCTCGGCGCTCGGCGCTCAGCTCCGGCTACCGAAACACTCGATTTACGCAATTAATATGGTTTTCCTTGATCAACTGTGAATGAACAGGTTGCTAGAATATAAAAGCTGGTTTCTTTACTTTTTTCACATTTACAACGTATCTTTTTAACCATAAACAATGTTATTCTCGCATTTATTTGTCTAATGTTTCCCCTATACGTTAAATCACTGTCTTGGCTCATAAAATGTTACATTACAGCAAGGATTTCACTTAGCCATTTCCCCCATTTTAAAGCTCAAGTAGGCTATCGATTAAATGGGATCTCCGGGTGTCGTTGAAGACAATGTAATATGAAGGGGGGTGTCGTAGCGGCCAGCCGACGGACGTCTCTATGGCGGGCCGGCGTGCCCCATCCGCCGCGAGTGCTTTCCTTAAAACGAACTTTATTGACTGAGCGGCAGCTGGTTTCCCGTAAAATGTATTACCGCCTATCTATAAGTTGCATTCCGTTTTATCTTCTTGCTCATCCTTAATCTAAGAGATGTTCGGAGTCTGTTATTGCAGGCTCACGTTTCCGCAACAGATAAGCGGCGGTTTTGTTAAAGCGGTCGCTGAAAACGTTAATAAAAAAATATTATAAGCACAGTGACGCATCTCGTTAGATTTGATAGTACAACAAAGGCGACATCGGGCACATCCAAAATTCAATAACAAGGCAGCACGGAGCGCGCCTCTGCCGAATAACAATAATTTGGCAGCCAGCATCCGCCAAATTCCGGATGTGTTCGTTCCATTTTTAAATTTGACAGGTCTCGGCCGCTCCGCGCGCCCCCTGCGCGCCGAGCGCTGCGCCGCCATGTTGGGAACCAATAACTCAACGCGTAATGTAGCGCGAATGCGACACGATTGTTGTCATTTTCACAAATTATGCGAACGCTACATGCCTGCCAATGTTTATCTGTGCTCGTGAAAGCATTAAATTACGCGTGCTCTACGCAGATATTACTTGCACTAGTCTATTTGCTGTGAACTATTGTCATGTATTATATGTATTTGCCGATGAGAGATAATTCGGTTGCAGTTGGTGATATCTCTACTGTATTGGTTTAAGTATAGTCTGCATGAACTTTGAAACTTTGTGTTCAGATTGCCCACCAGTGGCATTTATGGAATGTTGCCATAATGACCATCGTGGTAGACAAATCTGCGTCCTATGTGAATAAAACAATGTTCCCTTGGGAAACCGTTATTTAAATTTACCACCTAAAACACAAACATACTTATTGATAGATTTGTTTGTGCGAGGCCAACGACAGAGCGGTCCAGCTGGCTAAATATTGGTTGGACTAAATTTGAGTCAGATCGACACGAAAGAAAAAGAAAAGTAACTTATTTAAACTAACCGCCTAAAACACAAACTTATTGATAGATTGCTTTACAGCTTACATGGGCAGCCTTATAATGTTCCGCCTATTTTTTGTTTTTTTTTTTTTATAAACAATTGCTTGACTGCAATCCCACCTGATGGTAAGTAGTGGGTAGTACTTTGGGCACAATTAGGCCGTAAATCCAGCACGCGTCCCACCGCGCGCGGGTTGGTGGATGTTTCACGACTTTGAATTTTATCCTAGGACATGTCGCTTTCTTCATGGAGTTTTCTTTCACTGTTTTGCAATGGTGATGAAATCAATTACACAAAGTATGCCTGATAATTCTGAGCTTACGTTCTACAACTTGTAAGCCGTTATCACTGAGCCGCCACTTCTTTTCTGTTTACAGCATATCTTTTATTAATAGATACTTCTATGGATAGATAGACAAAGCATTTAATGGCTACAACACAAAACATACACCAAAACAAAAATCTATATATATAAAAGCGAAATACCACTCACTGATTCACGAAGTCACGAAATTTCAGAAACTATAACACCTACAAACTTAAAATTTGGCTCGTAGGTTCCTTAAAGGATGTAGACATCTAAGACAGCTAAGAACCTATTTCCAAATTTCACCCCCTAAGGGGATGAATACCCTCTTCTACAGGTATAGTCGCAAGTTTAGATATTTAGAAAAAAAAATTAAAAAAAGTTAAGTAGAAAGTTAGGTAGTTAGTTTAAAGTAACTTTCACGCGAGTGGAAGCCGCCGCTGCAGAAGCTATAGTAACTTAGAAAAACTAAGCACTTATACAAATTCAACAACAAGAAAGAAAAAATAATAACACATGTAGGTACTTAGACAAAACAAAAGAAATACATAGATAGGAGCCATAGACAGTGCGGTGTGCATCTCTATGTTGTACCAAATGGGAGTGCGCTTTATATATAGCAATTAATATTATTTATTGCATGTCCTCAGAAATACCACGAGTACAATGTGGACGTGGTGCGCAAGGATGGGCTGCTGCTGGTGCGCGAGCTGGCGGCCGAGGTCAAGAACCACATGGACTTCAAGATCAACGCTGTCATGGTAAGTCTCTAGTCGTACAAAGCTAAGTACTGAGTAACCGTCAACAACTACACAAAAAAAAAAATAAAAAAAAAATAGAAAGAAAATAAATATAATTTTATTTATTTTCTTTTTTTTATAAAAAGTAAAATATATATTTTTTATTATAAAACTGTTCGAGAAATTACATTGTTATTAATAAATTAAAAAAAAAAAACAATATTTATAAGGAAAATGTGGGATTCATTTTTCTATGCATGATCTATGAAGGAAAGGGTGTCTGTCTGGTCATTTATTTTATTTTTCTATGCATGATCTATGAAGGAAAGGGTGTCTGTCTGCATGTCGATTATTATTTACAACCATTTACCAAATAGTTTACAAGAGTTACCACTGACAATGTTTAAAAAAATACTTTTTAATCTGTTATTGTTTAAAAGATATTATACCGTTAAGGACTATTTAGAAGACAAGTCAATAGAATGTGTAATCGACAAGATCGGGTAACTGACAACACTGACTGTGAATATATTTGCACGCCATGTTATGGCAGGATATGCTGAAACAAATATACTGTAACACCTTATGTACCATATTCTAGCAAATAAATATTTTGATTGATTGATTGATTGATTTAGTACATAATATTTTTAAGACTTCCCGCCAAATTCAACGAAAAGATTGAGCAGGAATTTTCGGGTTAAAAAATAGTGAAAGTTAAATCAAGTCAAGTTCAAGTTACGATGCGCTTGCTACGATACGCGCTACGCTTGCTACGCACTCACTACGCGGTGAGCTACGGCGTAGCACACACATATCTATAGATTTATTAGATATAGATAAATTCAAGCCCATTGGTTAATATTTTGTAAATTATTTCTTGGACCATCTTCAAATGATTTCCTACTATATTCTGAATCTGTCAAATCATACAAAATGCATTCCGTATATTCAATCAACAACTTTACATACCTACCTGTTCAAAATTCTGCGTAAAATAACGAACAATTTCGTTATGCATTTATTTACGCTATTTTAAAGGTAAATAAATATTTAATAAACGCTTGAAAACAAAGGGTAAACAATTTGTGCTAGAAATATTTTAACATCATAATTTAAGGAAATAATTCCACAATGTTCATATGTTTGTGAATTTTGACAGGGATAAGTTGCTGAATATGTATGACTGAATAAAAATTCGTTATACTAACATAATAGTAATATAATAATATAATATTCCACAACCATTACACAACGCCGTCTAGTCTCAAGCTAACCAGAGCTTGTGTTATGAGTACTAGACAACTGATAAACATACTTATATATTTCTAAATACATACATATTATAGATAAATTACACCCAGACACAGAACAAATGATTGTGCTCATCACACAAATATTTGGCCTGGGTGGGAATCGAATCCACGACCTCCAGCATAGCAGTCAGGGCCACTAACCACTAGACCAACAGGCCAGTCAAACAGTAAACCACAAACAACTCTGACTTTTGACCTTTTTTAAGTTTATACTACTATGCTATTATTTTCTATAAAAAATGGTATTTTAATCCATTCCGCTTTAGAATATCATAATTAATAAAAATAAGAAACCTCTTAGTGCAGATAAAGTAACAGTTATTTTTTAAATGGAATTATTGTACAAATGCACATGCTTCACAGAAAGTATGCCACTAAACTTTGTGTGGGAACTACTCGAACTCTGGGACCTACGTATTAGTCCAGTTATGGTGATTTTACAAATATTTTCATAGTTCCAGAATCGAGTATTTGTACAAACGTTCATAGCTCGTCAATTGAAGATGACTTGGTCCTATTAAAAGCGTCATAAAAATATTAAGTAAGCCTACAAATGACGGGCTTTAGATAAGCTTCTCATTTGTATTTTGTCATGTCCCTTTGTTTACACTCCCCAAAAGCATTTTTTTATTTGTTAGAAAAAGCGAAAATAATATCTCATTGTGACATTCTGGCTCAACAGATCTTAGATTAAGTTCAATTAATTTGTACATTCAAAGTTTAGCGTGAGTGAAGCACGATGCTCTTATTGTAGGGCATAGTCCTTTATAGACTTATATCTTTTGCAAAACTAGTGATCAGTGGATAATGGTGTTGGTTTTGCAATAAGTGCTATAATTTTAAGTTTGTATGTAGTTTATAACATGATATCGCGTTACTGTTTTTATCCCTAAGTAATAAATAAAACAATGCAGACACACACAACAGTTAGTTTCATAAGTATTACTAAACTGCGATAAGATATATAAAGATTTACAGCTACCAGGAAAACGAAAACCATTCCTCTTGTACAAAGTTTTAGATATCTCCAGAGGATCCGAATGGAAGGTGACCTACTCTCCTAGCCGGTCAGACATTTCAAGAAAAAAGTAAGATTATTAAGGTACAAAAAAAACCGTTATATTCGATATAAAAGTTACAAGGTTTAGTCACAAAACATACAACATCGTGCGCTGCCTCCCGCGATATCTCTCCACAACATGTTCTTATAGCTCGAAATCCTTTATTAGTTTCGGTACGTAGGGCACGCTGCAGCATCTCATGCGACGATTTACCAAATAATCCCTCCTAGGAAATGGAAGCCTACCTACGTAAATAAAATGTAATTGAATTTAATTAGTAGCGAGTTAAATTTACTTAAGCCTCGGTATTGCATAGAGAGGGGACGAGTGGATGCTGCGAGCCTCGCGCGTCGTGTAGGCACAGCGGCACGGCAGCTCGGCGCACTGAGCGCGCCTGTGTTTACGACTCTAGTGCACAATACAGAAATCCTTTCAAAGTGAATTGTCATGCGAGTCGAGATCGAGCGACGCTTACATTCCCTCTCCTGTATAGACTCTAAACGGATTGTTCCCGTGACTACCACATCAGTACAATACATTCAGAGTAGCTATTTAAATACAAATTTAATGAATAACAGATGATGAATGAAGTAATCTCTATAAAGGGAATTAACAACATGTCTTAATTACAATAAAGTTAAATCTTTCGTTCAAATTGTACCCTCGCCATTGTCGCGTATTTTAATTATACATATCTAAGCACAAATAGGCACTTTTCAATTTGCGTAACAAAAGCAATAAAACCGCTGAGCTCCATTTCGGTATAAAACTCAATAGGAATGTGTTAACGATGAGGCGGGCGAGTTGCGAATTGAAAGTAACGATATTGCGGCGACAGCGAACGTGGCGTCTCCGACATTAACATATTCAGCGATGGTCGATGTCGAACTTGTGCCGCGTCGCGCCGCACCGCGCACAGCTCGCGCGCGCGGACACTCGTCTTCGCGATTCGCCGCTCCCACTGATATTGGAATTCTTTTGAATCTCAACTAGTCCTCTTTCTGCTGTTGCCTGAGCAACTTTCAGTCGAATGCTAAGTTGACAATTTCGAGCGAATAAATCTCTCTGCGAGCTCTTTCTATTCACTATATGCAGCATCACATATAAGTACGAAAGGCTGGTGCGTGGAAAGTTTTGCATAAAACCACGTTGCCTCTTTGCTGTTTGATTACGTACACAGAATGACACGCGACAAGTATTTAGGTACCCATGTCATCTTTTCACTTAGACAAAGTTTGTGAAGCACTTACGTTTTGGTAAAACATGTAATAATTCAGGCCGTGAGAAGTTGTGCGCAAAGTTTTATGAAGGAGCGACGATGTTTGAGTGTGAAAGCCAAGTTGAGCATGAGCCGCGGCGACGTAATTATTCGATCCGTGCCACCTCCTGAATGTCATTTGTGGTTTTTGTCGGTACCCCGACGTTCTCCTTTCTGTAAAAGTTCGTTTTTGTCGAATCGTCCCCCGCCATCTCTAATGAAGGCCTACAGGATTCAATTAACCGGAGGGATTGGAATGTTTTGTGATTTGTACCCGGTACGGAATTCTATCAACGCGCTTCAATTCAACGCTTAGCAGCCTTCGTGCAAATGAAATCGATCAAAAACTGAAAGAAATTGCTACGTCGCCTACATTTCACCTTTACTGCGATGGGAAACTACAAGACGAGGAAAAACCATGCATAAATATATGCGCGGTCCCTTCACTTTCTTGTAATTTTTTAAGTCGCTGGTACTCAGCAACTTGGAGAGTGTCAAGATAGGCATAGATAGTTTATAAAGAGCCGGTGATGCTTGAGCGCTATATTCAACGGGCGGTGTGGGGGCCGGCGCGGTGCGGTTCGGCGCGGCGCGGCGCTGGCAGATCTCGCTGAATGCACTCGTTCCTCTGTCGCTGTGTTTGCGTTCTGACTATGCAGTTCCAATTTGACGCATTGTTGAATGAACTCGAACCTTGTGTTAACATTGGGCTTCTGAGCTGCAATCACTTTTTGTTAATCGAGTTTTGAGAATTATTCTTTTGAAATCAACATTTCGTCTTTACACATTTGAACAATTTAAAATTGAAAACTCAAAAACCTATTTTACTTCCTGCTCAAAAATTCGAAATCAACACACAACTGAATGACGTAGGCGGTGTGTTCACAAGAGATAAAGCATATTATTTTAGGCTGTCACCCTCACATAAATTCCGCTTTATTTTTACATAAACTATTTGGCAGTACCTACCTTCGCCGTATCAAAGCATCTGATTCCTTTAAAGTTGAAGCATAGTTGAAATTCCTCCATGTACATGAAGTTTAGCAACATTTCGGCGAAATTACCCGAGTGTCTGGGGCGGGGAGGCGCATCGATTGAGCAATAAATCATAATAATATAATAGGTATAATGTAAACAGTGGCCGCGGGTGAAGCCCACCCTCTAACCTCTGCCGCGCGGCGGCCTGCCACCATGCTTTATTTAAACACACAAAAATTTTCAATGGAACAGGTTAGATTGAAAATTCGGGAGCTATATCAAATATTAGCTCAATATATTCATACGCTGTACCTGCAAGTATTAACAAAAAGTGTACTCTTCGTTGCTGTGTGTTGTGAAAACCTGGGTCTGTGCTCCAGTTTTAGGTTTTTAAAACTTCAGATTTTGATAAAAGCGTATGCACAGAAAGATAACAAATAAGATATTTTTAAAGTAATCGCAATATCAAGCGAATATTTTAGTAATCATTAAAAATTTGATAAACCAAAATTGATCAAATATCTGTAGAAATATTTTACCTTTGTTAGAAAATGCAAGGCAACTATTAAGTCATTTGAATTCGATTACTTGTATCATCGGTCGTAGCTTACGATCAAAATTTCGTAAAGGGTCTACAAAATCGCGTAGCAATCCTACGTGGGCGATCCGATGCGGTTTAAATGATTTCAACGCGACGTGGTGGCTTTGTCCTACATTCACGCGAAATCACCGCTTCAGCCTTCATTTATATAAAACAAGTCATCACATCGCAAGAGTTTACGAGAAAAAATCAAACCAACTATCGCGTCCGCTTCGCGTTATTCGTCGCCGCACCGCACTCACGTGTGGTTGGTCACGCAATAGGCCACCGAAAAAGAGTATTAATAATTGTTTACTCCATCGCGCCGCTTTGCTTCGCGTTCGCATTCATATTGAATTGCCTACGTAGGGCAACTGAAAAAACACAGGTGGGTTTTAGTCAGTAAAAGTCTGATACTCCTTCTCGCTCCACCGAGATCAAGATGATTTCCAATGGAAAAAGAAGAGTAACTCTATGTAAGCTTGCGATCAGCATCATGTGTGATATGTGGTTTACATACCACACATGATGGTAAATTGGTAAGCGGTTGTCGACGACGATGAAACACGCTTGCCTAGAATAAGCCTATTCACTCTTGACTTAAAACCGTCAGGACGAAATTCGTTATGTTATATAACGTATTAGATTTATTTATTTTATTGACTAATCAACAACCGTATACACAGAAACAAATAAAAAAAAATACTACAACCTAAATAGAGAGAGAATGAAATTAAGAAAAAATCTACAATCTAGGTTAGTATTAGGTACAATTTCTTATAGCTTAAGACCACATGGCCCATAATAGTAAAAACTGTACAAGTACCTACTTTAATATAACATTAATCAAAATAAATAAGACCAAAACATTACGAAGTAAAATTAATATTGAAATATTAAAAATATAACTAAAATAGAAATCGAAACTGAAATTGAAATTAAAATCAAAACCAAAATCAAATCAAAAATTAAAATCAAAACACAAGATTATAATAGATGAAAACTATATATTAATTGAAAGGGTTAGATGTACATTTGTGAACAAACATGTCATAATTTAGATGGTGCAATAAACCGTGGGTCGCAGAATAACTAACGGCCTAGTTTCAAATGCGCTAATTACCTTTGTTCTGCACGAGTATTTAATTATTGTAGGTTTCATTTAATTACTAGTAGAAACTGTGAAACAACGACTGTTTGTTTACTTAGATAATTAATTTAAAAAGTACACGGAGTACACAATACTTAATTAATGAATAAAATATCTTTATGAAATCTCTTTTCTTTTATATAAAATAATGGTCAAGCCTCGCTGTAGATGTCACTGCATTTCCTTAATGTTAGCCTAGACGAAACTCTATAACCCTCAACGGTCGCCGGGCCTTGGTACAGGCCATGGTCCGGAGCGAGGAGGAGTGGCAGGCGGTCGCCTCCTTCTGCGAAGCAGTAATGCTAGCAAAGGAGGCGGCCGATCGCGTGAGGCAACGGCAACGGTCCTTACGCCCCAACCGCCGCCGGGATTCCGATCCCGATTTCCGGCCACCGTAGGCGCGGGCTTGCGGACGGCGAGCAATGGGTGGCTCGCCGTCCGACCGTCCGGTAACCGTCCGGACCGAGCCCAAGTCGTCGACGGCGCCTACTGGGGCCATGGGTGATGCGAAAGAGATCCCCGGGGCCCTGGAAAACAAATGGCAAAGAAGGAACAGGAGTGGGTTTTTAGTCAGTAAAAGTCTGACACTATCTCGCGCTCCGCCCAAGAGCGGGGGATGTCATGAGATGATTTTCCCACCCGAAAAAAAAAAAAAAAAAAAAAAAAACCCCTCAACGGTAGAAAAAGCACAAACACTAACCTGGACGTTAGTCAGGAGTTGAGGGGATTCAGCGACGTCGGGGAGCACTTCGGTAGTACGCTGCAGACAGGCCAGTTGATATCACGAACAAACTAACAAGATTGCACTACTATTCACCAAGTTAGACCGGATTGATCGCGCATTGAAGCTAATCAATCAGTGAACTTTTAGCAAAGCGCTAGTTTTCCATCAGATTTTATTTTTTACGGCACTCATGAACGAGTTTTCTTTTTTAATAAATTATTATCCTTTATTGTACACTATGATAACTTACGAAATATGTGGACATCAGAGTTCATGTACTAAACTAACTACCTAACTTAACTTAACTTAACTACATAGGCGAGCTTAACTTTGAGTTAAGCTCGCCTATGTACTTAACTCAAAGTTGAGTTTTTTCTAGCAAACCATTGAGTGATTGATTTTTCGTGGAATTCAATATTTTTTTCCAGTTATAAAAAATGCAGAAAGAAAGAGAGTTTATTATTTGTTCTTGGCAAGTCCATCTCATAATTCTAACAAAAGCAGTTCAATTTAAACAGCACATTTATGTATATCTAGAATTAATATTCGTACCTTGTTATTTTACTATAAAAACATCTACTCACCAATAACATTATGAAACAAAACATGAAGGTTAAATACAGCCTTTCAATCATAATTCAAATAAAACAGCTTGGTATTTATCTGTTCAAGTGTAAAGTTTCAGTAATTGCATTTATTACCATTTAATAAAAACACTGAACAATTTCGCTTGTTCCTAAAATTAATGGTATTGCCCGCGGTAGGTTACCCACTGGTGGTATAAACAAGTTCGACGGAACCACGGCTGAATGAACACGAGTTCGTTGCCAGCATGTGGAATAGAATTATTTCGTTTTATTCCTGTTTGCCTGATACTTCACTCTTTCATATGCATTTTGTATGAAGCACTTTTTAGTTAAGTTTAAAGTACATGAACTCGCTCCCGCCTCAATTTATTGTATTTATCGTATCAGGTTTGACGCTAAGTGACCCCCACGAGTCGCGCCTCAACCCCCGTTTGTTTATTTCCTTCGTAAATGTATTGAAAAACGTCGTTTGATACACGTGAAAATTGGTCACTGCAGCACTCGGCTCCATAACAACCTCGTCTCCGGCTCGGGCAGATTCCGCCTCGGTCGCAGTGCCAAACCTTTCTCCACTTATATTAAAACGTACTATTTTCCGCTGAGGCTGGTTTCCATTTGCGAAAGTTGGTCAGAAAATGATTGCATCATCATTTTAGCCGAAAGACGGAGAAAGGCCTCCTTCAAGTATAGCCACAGTGACAGGTCTTGTCGCATCTTGCATCTATCGGACTTCCACCACCGTCACCAGCTCGTTGGTCCACCATATGGTAGGCCTTCCAACACCGCGTCTTCCTTACGTGGTCGCCACTGCAGAACCTTTCAACCCCATCAACCGTCTGTTCTGCGAGCAATGTGCCCCGTCCACTGCCACTTAAGTTTAGCGATCCTTCGGGCTACGTCCGTACATTTCCTGCGTCATCTTTATCTTTACGTAGTATAAAGCAAGGTCGCTCTTTGTGTCTGTTTGTTTATTTGCTAACAGTAGTTAGAACCTAAACCGCGCCACGGATTTTGATGCCGTTTTCACAAAACGAAAGATCGGTAATTGAGAAGGTTTTTTTTTTTGACTGGGATAGGAAGGATTGGGACGACACGGTGGAGCACACGGTAGAGGTGTGCCCCGCTTGGGCAGAGCACCGCCGTGTCCTCGTGGGGGCGATCGGCGGCAGCGATCTCTCGCGCCGGGCCTTGGTACAGGCCATGGTCCGGAGCGAGGAGGAGTGGCAGGCGGTCGCCTCCTTCTGCGAAGCAGTAATGCTAGCAAAGGAGGCGGCCGATCGCGTGAGGCAACGGCAACGGTCCTCACGCCCCAACCGCCGCCGGGATTCCGATCCCGATTTCCGGCCACCATAGGCGCGGGCTTGCGGACGGCGAGCAATGGGTGGCTCGCCGTCCGATCGTCTGGTAACCGTCCGGACCGAGCCCAAGTAGTCATCGGCGCGTAGTGTTCCACCCGCGCCTCAAGGAGATGTCAGCAACCGTAGGGGCCCAACAGGGTCGAAGCCTACTGGGGCCATGGGTGATGCGAAAGAGATACCCGGGGCCCTGGAAAACAAATGGCAAAGAAGGAACAAGAGTGGGTTTTTAGTCAGTAAAAGTCTGACACTATTTCGGCTCCGCCCAAGAGTGGGGGATGTCATGAGACGATTTTCCCACCCAAAAAAATAAAAAAATGTCGGTAATTTTATAACATACTAGTAAACGTAACGTAGACGCGACCAAAAAATGAGTTAAAATTCTACGCCTGTGGAAAATCGAATGTCATACTTAATTAAACTATTCAGGAATATTGTTCAACACAGCTCAAATTCCACAACAGATTTCAGAAACAATGTCTTGATAATGTAACGAGATGCAGCTTCATGGACGCATGCCTTCGCGAGCTATGATAAACTCAATAATTCGTATAATGTAACGCCAACAATTCGTCAAGCGAGTACACGACCGCGGCGTGTCGCGTGGCTCATGCAAGTTGCCGACGGCGGGCGGCGTCGCGCGACACAACTATGTAAGCACAGGTGCTACCTTCAAACACTTGAAATACCTGCTTCGACTACACTAACCAAATCAATTTAGAACTATTCGCTACTACGTCAATCTGCTTCATTTTCAAACCTCTACGAGTGTTCTTAGCGAAATATTTATTCGCAGCTTTAAGCGTAGCAGCTAGCGTAGTGGTATGTGTAGCGGCAAGTGTAGCGGCAAGTGTAGCGGCAAGTGTAGCGGCAAGTGTAGCGGCAAGCGTAGCAGCAAACGTAGTGGCAAGCGTAGCAGCAAGCGTAGCGGCAAGCATAGCGGCAAGCGTAATATCTACGAGTACTAGTAGCAAGATACTTATTCGCAGCGTTAAGCGTAGCAGTTTGTAGTGGCAAGCGTAGCAGTTCGTAGCGGTAAGCATAGCAGTTTATAGCAACTTGCTGTCTACTCATAAATATTTCATTCACTGCTACGTCAATCTGACTCATTTTTGACTGATTACGAGTATTTGTAACAAGATGTTTATTCGCAGCGGTAATCGTAGCAGTCATTAGCGGCAGTCGTAGCAGTTCATAGCAACTTACTAACCACTCACTAATAATTAAATTCGCTACTACGTCAATCTGTCTCATATTAAAATATCTACGAGCATGTGTAGCAAGGTACTTATTCACAGCAGTAAACGTAGCAGTTCGTAGCGGCAAGCGTAGCAGTTCGTAGCGGTAAGCGTAGCCGTTCATAGCAACTTGCTGACCACTCATAAATCTTTTCATTCGCTACAACGTCAATCTGCCTCATCTTCAAATATCTACGAATATTTGTAGCAAGATATTTATTCACAGCAGTAAACATAGCAGTTCGCAGCGGCAAGCGTAGCAGTTCGTAGCGGTAAGCGTAGCAGTTCAAAGCAACTTGCTGACCACTCACAAATCTTTTCGGCAGTATTTCGTATTAAAAGGAAATGACTTGAGTCGAAACTTAACACTAAAAGCTTAGTAGCGTAGTGGATAAACAGTTTGGGTGTTTGTGAACCAAATTCTAGAGTGAAGCTTAATAATTCTGGCACTATTATTCATATCTTTGTAGTGACACGTATTTATGTTTATATAGGAATGTTTGATATACGTAAACGAGTGCTTGGCAGCAATAACATTAGATATAGTACTTTTTCGTATTCACTTTCAATATAAGTTAGGTGTGTGGGTTCATTGACATCTTGCTACTGAAAAATGACAGATTTGACCTGTTTTTTTTTACACTGTATTATAGCAAATATAACCAGCAGTTTCAACATGCCCAGTGGTGGTAAGATAATGGGCTATCTATTTTAAATTATGTTCGCCTAACATTGGGAAGTTGTGCGGCTATGTATCTAATAACTGGTAGCTAAAATTTCTTTCACTTGTATATTCCGTGCTCCGCGCATGTAATCTATTCAACGTATTTTTATTTTTATTTAATCGTTTGAGAGCTAAAGGGTTAGAAGCCACACAAGCGAGCACAATATCCGCTCGGCTTGTAAGGTAATACGTTACGCTTCCCACGTTATACGATACATGTGTATGCTTAAATTCCGGAGCAAGCCTAAGTGCAAGGCGCACCACCAAATTCCAGCGGCGTGCCGCAGGGCAGCGGGGGACACCCACCATGCGAGGGGGGGGGCGCAGGGGGACACCAAGTAGACCGCTGGACTTGCCCGACCTTAATGCCGCCATCAGCAAATTGCGAAACACCAGCTGTTTGTGACAAGAAATCTCTGACATAATTCACGCCATTGGACCGCAATCGGTACCGGAAATTGCTATGACAATCATCTCCGATGCGACATTTATGACGACGACGCTTACAAACCTCCTCCTTGCAGCTCGTACAAACATTAAAAATGCGAACGATAAAAAACGCGATCTCAGTATTTATCATGTCATAACGATTTGAAAGTGCATTTAAAAATGTTTCCGAGCGCTCCATCGCTTACATTGAAACACGTCGCGGGCGGAAGGAGGATCGAGTAATATCTGTCAGAGCGTGTAGAGGGTTATTAAATACCATCTCGGGGGCTGAGTGCACCGTGACCCATATCCAGTCGCTGCACCGCCCGACTTATACGAGTGGACTTTATTGATTCGCAGTCTTGAGACGATGCCCCGTCCCGCTCGCACCCCCTCGCCAGGATAGAGGGCGGTGATTCCTATAGGCTACTTACTCAATATTCTAAAGCGCGCACTGACGCCTGCTCTACTACCACCATACCCGATACTCCGATACCACGTTTTATACATATCAAATGACAACACAATTTATAGCGTGCTGCTACTTTCCACGCTAATGTTTAAGGAGGGAAATGGAACAGCTTCACCCGCTAATGCAATAATAATAACAGCAAAACAGCAGAAAATGCTTTTAGATATTACGACTTAAGAAAATAAATAAAATCCTTCCAAAGATTAATGGAAGTAGTGCGGTGCGGTGTTTACAGTTCTGTTCCTTTTCTATGATAAAGCGCACAATACGGTTCGAGTGAAGCTTAAAAGAATTATAAGTCAGTACGTAACTCTGCTCATTTGATTAAACTTGCTAGAAAGGAAAATATTACTTTTAAAGTAGCTTAGGTATAAATTTTGCTTGAAATGTTAGGTCGTATGCCTAGTGGAGCGTGGGCGCAGGGCCAGCCGGCGGCGCCAGAGGGCGGGGTCACTAACCTGCACCGCTACCTCCAATATAAAACTCAATTTAGCGACCACTGCCTTCTAATAAACGTTACAAAGTAATCATGTTATTGTTGGACGTGCCTCTCGGAGTTTTTCTTTAGAACAAAACACGACCGTTCATTGAGATCCGACATGCGATCATTTACTTGAATAAATTGCAAAGAAGATTGACATTGTGAAAGGCCACTACAGTAGAAAATATTGTTTAGTAGCTTTATTAAATGTGGCCCTTAGCTTCATAGTTATTCTCGTACAATTTGTAATTACTTTGAGAAAATAACACAAATGTTCTGTGACAAAAATGTCGACGCCTATACGATTACATCTGAATTTACTAAAAAGGGTGACTATGGCAATTAATTTTTATTGCTCACTTTAACGAATGAATTTGTGGGTACATTTGTAATATGTGAGGCTAATAAATTGGTACGTTATATGGAATGGTTTATTTCATTAAGATTTCACCATACGTAGCAGGGGCCACTAAAATAAACCTCTAACTTTACACTTAAATTACTGTTCATTCAATATTAATTTGACAGCACTTTTGGCGCAGTGGTTTAACGATTGGTTGCTGGGCTGAGTGTCGCAGGTTCGATATAGTGTATTGAGTCTCATTACATTATTAGCATTTTTGAATAGCTGATAAGAAAAGGATACTTTTCTAGTAATTTGTACATCAGGCGTAGTATTATTTTTTGCACTTGACCACATTTTGTATGAAGTAATAGCAAAAGTTACAAAAAATTAAATGTTTATTTAGAGATATTTGCCAAAGTTTTTTAATCATTTTTGAACTTTTAATTACTAACAAAGATCTGCTACGGTATCAATTATGATAATAACTTAAATTTCAGTACAGTCGCGCCGTAAATAGTTTTCAAATTAGGATTTTTCATAAAAAACTAAAAAACTTACTAATTCAAAAATTACTGAATTTCGGTAGAACATTTGGTGGCTTAATTGGTTGCATTTTAGTCCTACTATGACGTCCTGCAAGGAATACGTCGAGTTACCAATAACCCTGTATTCTGGGTCTACCCACGAAACAGGAATAATGGTGAGCAACGTTAAAGAAAAAAAAATCATGTAGGTGGATGTTAGAAGCGTGCTATAGGATACGTTTCGCAATATTGCTGGTCATAATTATACTTACTTAATAAATATGCATATTAATATTCCTACGAATAATTATACTATTTTACGTCATGACCGTTTTTACTGATTAACATTTCTACATAAACTTTATCAAGCCATTCACAGTCGGACGCACGGTTTCAAATTACACGTTGTAGCAAAAGTTTCCGACATGTGAAACATAAATAGATTTAGTTTGCTGTAGCGATTTCCTCGAGTTGAGCTCTGTCGACACATCGGATTACGTTTGTTCATATTCCGAAGCTAGGACTTCAGCGGTACCTAAATCCGGTGAACTAGAATGAGCTGTTCACAATTGATACTCAAATGCCTTTTTTGATCTGGCAGTAGCTTGGTGGTTTTAGGGCTCTGGTACCCAGCCAAAATCAATATTACTTTTTCAACTATAACGCTATTTAGACAGCTACACAGTTGTTTTTTTTTTCTATGGGTAATCATCAATTGTCCACTTGAGAGGTTTACCCACGACAAAAACCAACACTAAGTTGCCATTTGTATTTCAGGGTCACTCTTTCGAACAATCCCGCAACGCTGGTAGGGTAGTTGATATAGCTGGTTAAGGCTACTGGTATATATAGTTGTAGCTGTATTTCATTCTTGGACACCTCTAACCTGCAGTCGAGTGTAAACCTGGGCTTATAGCAGTCTGAATTCACCAACCCGCAGGGTGCATTGAGAATGTGTGTGGATCGTTAGTGATCTGTCTGACTGACTGTCCTATACAATAGCGCCGCATTTTAATCAAATAAATATAATCTTTATTTACATAAGACGTTTGTACAATTTTAGTGAAATCCCTAACTTCTGTGCTGGGTGATTAAGCTGTGTTACAAGAGTCAGTGCCCTCTCTCGGGAGAAATACAATGAGTTCTTATTAATAATACAAAAAAAATACTAATAAAAAAAAGTCGCGACTGAAATAAAAACAAAAAGTTGTTAGTAAGCCTGTAACCACCTTGTAACGGCGAGTGAGTACCTATGTGCGGCATGGTAATGCATCTTGGTTGATTGCATAAATATTAAATTACTTTGTCTATTTGATTAACTAGTCTCCTTTGCCAATCATCGTCATTTCAGCCGAAAGATGCCCGCTGTTGGACCTCCCCCGAGAGTCACCACAATGAACGGTCCCATGCGTCTCGCATCCATTGGATTCCCTCAAACCTTACCAGTTCATCGGTCCACCTTGTTGGAGGCCTTCCAACGCTGCGTCTTCAGGTACGCGGTCGCCACTCCAGAACCTTTCGGCCTCAACGGCCATCTGTTCTGCGGGCAATGTTCTTTGCCAAGCGAAATTGGTTTTGTACTCATTAGCAGACCAAACAGTTCCATGCAAGATTTTGATAGCTCGCTTAATATTGTTAAAGTTTAGGTGATAGTTAGATACACTGTAATGCTACACGCTACTCTGTCTTCGTACAACTTCAAACTCGTAACTTTGGAACCTATATCTTGTGCGCAACTGGAAGTGTTTGCACGTGTCGTAATAACTGTTAGGTATTACTTATTGCGGAACCGCTGGCAACTTGATGTACGAGTAATACGCCCGTAGACTTGTCACTATGGAGATCAGGCTTATGAGATTCTCTGTGTTTCTGGAGCGTTTTATGTGAAAAGTCGTACTTGTGGCGTTTGTGACGTGGTATAGCGTGGACTTTGGAATAGCAGTCGACAGCTGGGCGTAGACCTGAAGGCTAATTCTCGTACTTAAGTATCATTCGCATTCTAGTTGTAATATTAAGAGTATATCGGGGACTATCAATGTCGAAAGGTATGAATTTTTGATAGATAGAAAGTTTCTTAAGGTACGCGAAAACCAATCACATGCCATTTAACCTCTGGGCCATGGGTTCACTTCTGAAAGGAAAATCCGGGATCTTGGATCGCAAGGCGAAGAAGGAACATAGGAATGGGTTTAAGTCCGTAAAAGTCTGACACGCCCTCCAGCTCCGCCCTAGGGCAGGATAAGTGATTGGATGATATCCCACCTAAAAAAAATGCCATTTAATCCTCGTCTACTCTCATCAAGCTCTAGCCTACAGAACATAAACTCAGTCTAATATTATAATATAAGTCAGAGTCATTGCTTTTTTATTTGAAGGCGTAGTGAAAACTAAAGGTTTAAAGCACCACTTAACCCCACGTGTGAAAGCCGTAAATGCTGAGTTAAGATTACAGTAATCCATTAATATCAATGAGGTTAACTCGCCCATACCTTACACTCACTATAATTCATTTTGCTCGACTAGCCATTTTAGCGCGCTGAATCAATGTGGAATTCATGGAAATTGAAAATTGCATTGTTAACCGCTTTATTATTTATATGAGTATAACATGGTATTTACCTTATGGTCGTTTTTTATATATTATAAGTACTGCGATATTACAGAACATACAAAACACAAAAAAAAAAAACAATAAATAGGTACCTAATTTCGAAAAAAGAATAACGTAGCTTTAATATAAATGATGTATACTTTATACTTTATATATTTGAAGTATTATACCAATGATATAATACTTCAAAACAACCTGTTTTAAAAAACGGCAATTTCACATTTAAAGACCTTATTAGAATTATTAGTGGAAGTTTGAAAGTGGAGCCGGTGACTGAAAACTTGAAAGGGAGTTGGTTGTCTTGGTATAGTCATGTGAAGAGGAGGGATGAAACGCATGTTACTAAAAGAGTTCTGAGTATACATGTAGATGGATAGACAGGGAGAGGGAGGCCAAAGAAAAGATGGATGGATTGTATGAGGAGCGATATGAAAGAAAAGGGAGTTAGTGATAGTGTGACGGGTGACAGGACAGAATTGAAGAAAATACGTGTTACGCCGACCCCAAGTAATATGAGATAAGGGCAGGAAGAAGAAGAACCGCTTTAAACTTAAACAGAGTAACAATTTCGTCGTTTGATAATAAATCATCAATTTAAAAAGTATGACTTTTTGAACCAACTACGTACTTGTTCTCACTAGCTTCTGCCAGCGGCTTCGCCCGCGTGAAAATAAGTTTCTAAATACAAACCTTGGGAACCCCTGAGAAAGAGAATTTTGGAAAGCTTTCTTTATTCTTTGTCATCATAAAAGGTGTATCCTGTGTAAAATTTTTGGTTTGGATAAATTATTGGGTTTGAGATTTTTTTTTATTTTGAGAATGAGGATATCCGCAGGAGAACCAAGGTCGCCGAAATAGCCCGAAGAATCGCCAAACTAAAGTGGCAGTGGGCAGGGCACATTGCACGTAGAACGGATGGTCGATGGGGCCGAAAGGTTCTAGAGTGGCGACCGCGCACCGCACCGCGCACCGCGAAGACGCAGCGTTGGAAGGCCTCCCACAAGGTGGACCGACGACCTTGTGAGGGTCGCGGGAGTGCGGTAGATGCGAGAAGCAGAGGATCGGTCGTTGTGGCGATTCTTGGGGGAGGCCTATGTCCAACAGTGGACGTCTTTCGGCTGAAATGATGATAATGATGATTGGGTTTGAGTTGAGTGTTGATGAATCAGTGAGCTTTGCCTATTATATCACACTTTCAGCCGAAGGGCGTCCACTGTTGGACATAGGTCTCCCGCAAGTGTCTTGCATCCACCGCATTCCCTCGACTCTCACCAGGTCATAGGTCCCCCTTGTGGGAGGCCTTCCAACGCTGTGTTTTCTGGTGCGCGGTCGCCACTCTAGAACCTTTATATGTAAAAAAAAGTAACAAAAGCAGTAAGTATGAGCTGAGAACCATCAGGCGTTTTAAAAGGCCCGAATTTGTGTACACTAATCGATAACACCAATGCTAGATGACCCCTTTTTGCCTTAAATATCTATTGATGAAGGATTTACACACCATTACGTATCTGCAACACCATAAAGTAAACCCACATGTAGTACCTATACTATCTCTCCGTGTGTGTAGTGCTACCAAATTATTCATGTGTGGTGCCCACCATGCTCATCGCAGCAGACTTATTGCATTATGTCACGGCCCTTGCAGTGTGGAGCGTAGAGCCACGTCCTCAGTAAACATTCAACAGCACACAAATTAGATGCTACGTGACGGAGAACTATTCAATTATGAATTAAGTAACTGCCCTAGGAAGCCAAAAAGTGATCTTACGAAAATTCCATTTTGCATCGAAATACTTAATTTTGTATGAACAAGTTTGATTACTTACGTTCTTGGATAAATTTCCTATAAATTGAACGCATTATATTTTATAGTCTCTACCCTCAAATTTTTTTTTTTCGTTTTTATTTATAAAAAGTCATATTCCCGCCACCATTTTGTTTATGGCGCCCCTGCAGTTTGACAGTTCTTGACAGTTCTTGTTCGTGGAAAGGTTAAAAGAGTACACATCCAAAGAGCTATTTAAAAAACCCGTAGCTTTATTGGAACATTGAGCAATAAAACTATCCATAGATTTTTAATTATATTATAAGTTGAACCCGTGGGCTAAAGCTTTCTTGGTGGCGGCAGTAGTTACTTACGAAATCCTTTTTTCTCGAAACTCACTTGGTTTTGAGATCAGATTAGCAGAGGTAACTAATGTCTTGCGTCGTTGTGGTGTATGTGAATTAGCTGGAGTATACGCTAATAAACTCTACATAATCATAACACTTTCATAACCGGTTTAGTTCCTTGATATACTTAGTACCTACTAGGGCTTTCAATACCGGTATTCTGGGATCCCGTAATACTGTGTTCACGGATATACATTGTCCCTTTTTTAATCACGGTATTGACGAACCAATACCGTGATTACGGTATTACAAACTCCGGAATTTGAAAGCCCTAGTACCTGCATAATGCATATATTTGTATTATCCGTAGTTACTCAAGTGTATGAAGGACATGAATACGGGTACACCCGATGATATAAAGTGACATGAGCAAAGTTCACTAACCCGTCTGAAAACATGTCGCTCTTGACAAAGAATGGCAGCTCTTCAGCGTTTAAACTTGTTTCAAAATTATTTTGCAAGTTATTATTGAACATTTTGTAGTGACTTTGAGATCACAACGTTCTTTACGATTCCACTCAAGTTTGCAAAGTATTTGTTCAGCCAGACGAAGCTGATATTTAGGCTTAAGCTGGCGAAAAATGTTCCATATATTTGTCATGTGGTAGTTATTTAAAGGCGTCGTGTATAGCGACACATTGAGCGCCAACGAGACGGAATCATAGTGAATACGCTGAGTTTATCTGAGGCGTTTATCTTCGCTTTATTCGTCTCAACCCCTCATCTTTACCGGTTGCTACAAATGAGAGTGGCGTATCGACACAGCTGCCTCTGTATTTCTCTTTTACATACTTTTGTGAGACAGTATTTACTTGAATATTCTTTAGTAAATAACGTCTTTAATGATATATATGTCATAAACATAACTATGTAGATGTAGGTACTTATTCAAATTGAAGCTATTATACCGTATGCGCGGTGCATTCCTTGCGGTAAATTAATTCTGTCTACTAAAACAACAAACTTTAGCAAACAATTGTAAATAACGTTGCAATTATTAAAATATAACAGCACAACATTTGCAAAGACTCCATTTGTCTGCACAAGAAGCGCGCAAACAGAATAGTTCGCATAATAAGTTGGGAATAGGACTCGGCAATAGTGGGCCGAAAGCGGCGGAACTTAGCTCAACAATAAAGTTGAAAAATCGAGGGGATTGCTGCGCTGCGGGCGTCGCACAGAGAAAAAACGACGCCAACATTTCGCACTTAATGAAACTGTAGCTGAAACAAAATAAAGGAATGTATTTACGGCCGGCACTAAGCATTGTTCCAAGAATACTTCGCTTTCAGAGCCGCTCCTAATGGCCGAGATAAAATATTTGAGGTGTCTTGTAATTATTTAATTGCTGCATTTCTCTATTAGCCAAGCGACCTAAATCGTCGTTACTCACAGCATACTTTTCGCTTGTTTCCAATATGTTTTTGTATTAAGTTTAAACTTCGTTATAATAAAGGCGCAAGTTTCAATTTTGAAAATGTATCGCCTCGCAGCTAGATTAAAAGATTTCCTCCTTATTATCACAGGATTAATTTTAATAAAAAATCCTTTTGCGTGGAGCGAGGGGTGTCGGACGCTGCAAGTGCGGTGTAGTGGTGTAGGAGGCGGGCTCAGCTCAGTGCAAGTTTTAATTACTACGCCCCCACTTCGCGAGCTTGTTCCTAGGATGGGGCTATTTCGTCTCACAACTAAAAACTCTCATTTATAAACTGTGTTTTCTGTAGACCTTTTTTAAAGTTTCTGAATACGTAATAAAAACTAGTTAGAATAATGTCGTACTGATCGAGTACCGGCGCTTGTCGAATTGAGAATGGTAAAGTTTTCAACGTACAAACATTGGCACATATTTTCAACTAAGTTATTTGTTTGAAACTATAAACGAGCTGCGGTTTGTTTCGCAAACCTTTTCTGAGCTACCTAATGTGTGTATAGGTGTGCCCTAATGGTCTAGATGTTACAATAACGAAGTTTATCCAATCGACGTGGAGCAGCATAGAGGTATGGAGGCAGTCGGTTCTGGGTCGTTAAGATCACGCAACCCCTATCAATATTATCAAACACTCACAGGTCAAGGGTTCGCCAAATGTCTGAAAGCAAGGTGACCTGAAAACGACCTCACTTATATACAATATCTTTCTTTTAAGATGTTGTCTGAGTATTCCATTTTACTTGTAAATCGACTTAATTAGATATTTAGGCTTAAATCTGAACACAAGCTTATCCCGTTTGTGTTCAGATTAAGACCGAAGGTCCTATTAAACTTAAACTGTTAATCCTATTTTCTAATATTCAACCAAACAAAAGGTTAATAAAATCAAATACAGAGAAAATGTAGCGGAGGTTATTTAAGACATAGCGAATTTTGTGATTAAATTAACTTCTTGCTAAGATACCAAAATGAACAAAATTTTGGCGAAACTTTTATGAAAAGGTTGTAAAAAGCCCTCGCTGGAGAAAACACGTTCTGTCTTCAATAAAGCAAGAGAAAGGTGTGGCGGGGGAGTGGAACTGATTATTTTTGATCGTTCGCTAATGCCTGGCGGTGGGACAAAGGCAGCTATCGATCAGCCCAATTCCATGCCGGCTAATTGCCGACAATTGTCTACCGCTTTTATCCGGCCACTCTTTGTGCCTGCGGCCGCGGTTCACTCCATGACTTGACTGTTTCAACCCTTGTAAATCATACCAAAGGGGAAATGTTGACACAAATACAAACTTTCATTTTAAACCGGCGTGTTTTTAATATTTTTACTGTCGTAAAACAGCCGCTAGTTTTTACAAACGCGTGACTTATCAATTGTCATCTTTAAGTCTGATGGCAGCTTACGTTAGACATTTAAGTTTTAGTTAATTCAGCTATGTTTGTCGTTCATGATCCTTTACAAGTATTCAGGTTCTAGAAGTAAACAATTCTGTTGATTCTATTACATAAGCTGTGCTGTTAAGCCGAATGAGTATTTATTTCATACGGTCTTGACTCTATTTCGTCAAAGATCACCTTGAAAGGGCAAACATGTAACAATCAGTTATTCTAGTAGTTACCTACTAATTGTTAGCCTAGTAACACCCTGACTCATCAACTTATATATTCATCGAGTATTTCTTTCACAGCGCATAATGGACAGTGCAGAGGCCGCAGCGTTATCAGCCGGCAATGGAGGCAGCGATGGGGCTCCAGGGTCCTACTACGATGCCCGCTGGCTGAACGTGCACGCTGACGATGGGACCCTGGCGGCCAGGGCGCGGCGCCTGACGCTGACGCCTAGCAGACATTTCGACCACATCGCCGTCAATACCAGCTACAGTGCTGTGCTTATGCCGCCTTATATCAATACTGACGGTTGGTACTCTTGTATTTTATTTATTTATTTAAACTTCATGTAAAGTAGTGGTACATAGGCGGGCTTAATGCAACAAGGCATTCACTACCAGTCAACTTTTGGTATAAAAAGACAACGCTGCTGCAATGTGGTAGGCGTGCACAATAAATAAATCTACACTAATATTATAAACAGGTAAAGTTGTTTTTTTTTGTAGGAGGTAATCTTTGAAAGTACTGGTCTGATTGCTAAAATTTTTTCACCGATAGAAAGCTGCTTCATTCCTGAGTGACAGGCTATATTTTATGTACGCGGGTGAAACCGCGGCCAAAAGCTAGTAATAGTTCCGTTATCAAAATAATTCATGTAGGGTTTTGTGTGCATTCGGTGAAATTCATAGTGTGAGTAAATATATATATATTTTTCTAACAGAAATTTGTTATTTAATCAAAAGAAGTAGATACTTAAAGATGTGTACATCAAGATCTTCTTTATTAGTTTTATAAAAAAGTATCAAGCTAAGAATCCAATTTACTGCGTATTTAATATCTTCAAAAGGTCAGATTTTTATATATAATAAATTAAGTATTACTTCCTATGAAGACATATTAATTATAATTTTCTTCTTCAAAAGAAATTAATTTCGATCCGTCGCTAGGCAAATTGCTATTCAACGTATTTTCAATAACCTGTTATATTTATTGGTTTGAAAAAATCTGACGAATATATAGAGTCTTAAATCAATAGATTACTAATCGTATGGACACCAGTTTGTGCTCGTCCACACATTTTACGCGGAATAATAAAACGCAAGCGAAAAATACAACTCGTCTCCATCCTAAATAATGGAAGCTAATATATTGTTGACACACGGGAATGGGATGGGGTCGGAGCCGAAGGGCGGGGGGGGGCAGGGTCTCAGGGTGGCCACAGATGATTAATGGACAGATTGACGTATTCCTCACTATTTAGTAGCGCTCACTCGAACAAACGTTATTTCAAATCCATGATGAATTATTGTTGACGAAGTTACGACTCGCTCATACTTTTAAATAAAATATTTTCTGAAAGTTCCAATACCTACAGACGGTTTTTATCGATTCTCGGGATTATAATTACATGTCTACGGTTTGATTACTTCTCTATAGAACGAATCTAGTTGAATTGGGATTGGATAACTCTTAATAATTTTTTGTACCTACCTATACGTAATAAACATATCGGTAGAAATCGCTACACAGGATAATTTGAAAATGTAGGCTCTAAACCAATAAAAAAATACACACACAGGAAACTTCCCACAAAATCCTTCACGCTTTCAAAAGCCCCAAAATATCGTTTCGCAGCCCGTATTTAATTTAAAGGGCGTAATTACATAGGGCCTGGTGCGTTTATTTAACTAACCCATAGTACACAGGCGAACCATTAATTTTTCCGGCCGCCGGTTCAGGAAAAAGCAATCACGGCTGCCCAATGAACCAAGTTTGCCAATTACACTTCTTTTAATGGGTAGTTAAAGAAAATCTCCCTAATTGGTGACCACAGTGCCAACAGTGTCGCGATTATCCTCTATTGTGTTACGAAAACTTACTGCAGTCATACATAATTCATAAGTTTAACAGCACGTGAAATAATTTACATATAATAAGCTGAATTTAAAGTTCTTCGTGCTTGTGGCCGCTTCGTAAACAGTTTTATTGTTGTCTATAAAAATGGTCGGCAACTACAATTCAAATTAAATTATATTTTTAAAACAGGATGGATTAAACTGTTTCCGAAAGTTGTAAATTTCAGAAAGTTGTTTCAAATGTTTATTTTGTGCTTTTGTTGAAAGACTAAACTGTTTATTTTAGTTTTAAAAAATGAATTTTACTGGATTTTTTAAATAGTAATGTCTAGCAAATTATAATAATGTTTAAAACATTATACACTTATTGTCATTCTCATTCCTGTGAAACCTCATGGTATCTATAAAATTATCTAATTAAACATTTCCTAAAGAACGTTCCGAATTAAACGTAGCTGTAAAATATGTGCCAAGTTTCCCAAGGCGACAAGTTAAAGTTGTCTGTTGTCGCAGATGGCGAGGTACAGAACCAGATCGCGTGGTCGGAGCACTTGGACCCGCTGTTCGTGAACAACTACGAGATCGACCCCACGCTGTCATGGCAGTACTACGCCTCCTCTACGGGCTTCATGAGGCGGTACCCAGGTAAGGAAAAATCCTAGTGAAAATAATCAATGATATACTTTTCTAACATGTCTCATTTCAGCACATATTAAACATATAAAAGGAGAAACTGACTGACTGACATTTCAATGCACAGCCGAAACTACCAGAACTAGGAGCGTGATATTTTGCACAAAGTTTCCATTTATGACGTAGGTGAGCACTAAGAGAAGACTTTCCAAAATTCACCCCTTAAGGGGATGAAACGGGGGTTCAAAAATTTGTCTGGAGAAACCTACTTTCACGCGAACAAAGCCGCTGGCAAAGTGCTAGTAAAGAATACATTTTTTTTTTAATGCAAGCGAATTAACTATTATTTTAAAAATCGAGCTACATGTACGCAAGAAATACTAAACTTTTTTTGCTACAAGTGCTACGAGCGCTACGAGAGTGCTACGAAATTTACGCGCTTCGTAAAATGTTGATCTACTAACTTCGCAGCAGATTGAAGGCAAACATTTACCTAATCTCGTCTCATAGTAAACTATTTGATTGATTTTAAAACAGTTAATACATATTTGTTTATTTATTGTATGTATTTTAGAAATAGTATTTTATTCGTTTGAGTACAGTGTGTAAATTAGTAAATGATAGAATTTAATATTAAAGTCTTACTTACAAATTAAATAATAATAATAATCCATAACTTTTACACAACGTCATTTGGCCCCAAACTAAGCAGAGTTTGTGCTATTAGTAGCAAACAACTGATAAACATACCTACTTATATACTTCCAAATACATACATATTATAGATAAATTAGACGCATAATAAATGTTCGTGCTCATCACACAAACATTTGTCTTGGGTGGGAATCGAACCCACAACCTCCAGTATAGTTGTCAGGGCCACTAACCACTAGACCAACAGACCTGCCTAACAAATGTTTTTGTCGCGCAGCCATGTCCTGGCCACCAGAAGACGGATACTCGCACCATGCGAGAGACTTCTACGACTTCAGGTCTTCAAACTGGTTCGTGGAAGCCGCGACGTCTCCGAAGGACCTGGTGATTCTTCTCGATGACTCCGATGACCTCAGCTCGTCCTATTGGCGGCTGGCCAAGTTCACTGTGTCCGCGTTACTGGACACCCTTGGACCGAACGACTTTGTGAACATCTATCGATACAGTGACACGATATCCGAGCTACATTCCTGCTACACCAAAATCCTAGCTCAGGTAAGCACTTAAGCTAGAACAACATTAGATCGACGCACACGTGGACCACGCCTGATTTCTATGTAGAACGACGTCGCGTAGCGTCGCGTGGCGTGGATATAGTTTAGCTCTACAAGTCTAGTTCCCACATAAAACATATGGAGACCGACGCGCCCAGATCGACGTACGTGGCACACGTATGGGTAGTTTACCCTTAATAATAATAAACGTTTATTATGAACACAAACAAAATACAGGATGCAATGGTAAACGATGATAACTGCAAAAGTTAAAATTGCGGCGCAGCTATTAACTCCCGACTCCTAGTGAGAGGGATGGTTGTTCCAGACTAATAAAATAACAAGTACTTTAAACAATAACAATAGTCTGAGAGGTAATAAACACAAAAATAAAAACTGACTGACTGACATATCAACGCACAGCCGAAACTGCTGGCACTAAGAGAGTGAAATTTTGCACTAGGTTACCTTTTATAACGTAAGCGAGTACTAAGAGAGGATTTTCCAAAATTCATCTCCTAAAAGGATGAAATAGGGGTTCAAAGTTTATATGGAGAAACCTACTTTTAAGCGAGCGAAGCTGCGGACAGGAGCTGGTCCTATTATAGGTATAGTTTCTAGCTCAAGTGGGCAAAACAGCGACGTGTAGCTACAGTACAATATATAATACGGCTCTATATCGCAAACCTTCCCAGAAAGTTCCCGGAATATTTCCCAGAAAGTCACACTTCGCCATCTAGATTGCAAAACATTTAAGATTTCGCTCTTTACGCTCAGATTGAAAACACATTTATCACTGGATATTCCTCGAAAATCAAATCTTATTTTAATATTAAAAGTATCCTAGTTTTTGATCTGCGCTGCGATTCATCTTCAAGTTGGCAAGCTTCACTGGAATCGGTTTAAAAGTTTCAACGATTTGAATTATTAAGAAACGTGAGCAAAATAGTAATAAATGATCGCATTTGCTTGAAAACATCAAAGTAAATGATATTATTTGAGACACAAATATCGATGAAACATGTTGCCGTATTACGATGCTACATATTATATTAATACCGCTAGCGTTATGAGCTTAACAAAAGTTCAACAAGGCCGGGCTCGAAGCCACGACCTTTCGATCCAAAGTTCAAGCCCTGGACGATGGACTATTGGCTTTTCATAAACGTTAGTAGTGGCTTATAACTTTGTGAAAAAAAATATATTTCTAACGTGTTAGATAGTATGTTGTGTTTGTTGGAGCGTCGAGAAAGTAATTACGCGCACCCGCTCCGTCATTCAGAATAAACCGGCCAAGTGCGAGTCGGAAATCTATTTTATTCTGTTTTATTATTTGTTGTTATAGCGGCAACAGAAATACATCATCTGTGAAAATTGCAACTGTCTAGCTATCACGGTTCATGAGATACAGCCTGGTGACAGACAGAGGGACAGTGGAGTCTTAATTATAGGGTCCCGTTTTTAACCTTTGGGTACGGAACCCTAAAAATACTAACCTAATAACTTAAGCACTATTGTTACTAACACACTACAACACTAATAAAACTATGGACATACTATAAAGTCTGAATAAGCCCATTATTATCTCCTTTATTTATTGTTTATACATATAAATTACATTTTTAAATATATTTTTTTTAACAAAATCACATAAAACATTTAAAAAATAAATATGTAATGTCTGTCAATATATCTTCAGTCTAATACACCTTCTAGACCTTCGGTTCTTTCGGTATTATTATTATTATTAAGATGAGTTGAGCAATACTCTTCTCAGTAAATAATGTCAACTAATGATGAGTCAAGAACGGGGGCGGGACGATTTAGATGTCTTCCTTGACAATTGGCAAGAAGTGGCTCAAAGCCAGGAACTATGGAAGGAATGGCGTGAGGCCTTTTCCTAACCATGGGACAGTATAGGCTAGATATAATAATAATGAGATGGTTCCTTTCTCTGGAGCCCTGATCTAGCTTGGACCCTGTTCCCGATACCGGTGGGATACCTACTATATTTTTAAGTGTATTTTTTTTTATGAATTATTGAAAAATGTACCTATCAAATAAGTTAAAATGACAAATAAAGAAATGTCAATAATAATGTTTTTTTTTCTTTAGATGGGAAAACATCCAATGACATCTCCCGCCCTTAGGCGGAGCGGGAGACTTTTACTGACTAAAACCCACTCGTTTGTTCCTTCTTTGCCTTGTGTTCCAGAGCCCCGGGGATTCATTTTCACTTAACCCGTGGCCCCAGTAGGCTTCGACCCTGCTGGGCCCCTACGATAACAATAATCATGATGAGTCTGACCGCAGTCAGTAGGAGTCAGGTTTAGCTAAACAAATCGGTAACGTTGTCCGTAGGCGTTCCAATAATCCATCAGTATTTATTTGTTTACGCTCTATTAGGGTATTCAATTACCCGTGTGCTAATATTTTGTCGATGTAAAACCCACGTATCCACTCATGTGTAGGTGTAAAACGCTAATACTACATAAATGGTAGCGTGGGCAGAGATACGAGCATATGTGGGAATCAGTTCTATAAATTGTATTTCTTTTTGTAGATTGCCCTAATACTTATGCGAGACTTCATAACGTAAATGCAATTTGTTTTGTTGTTTCATTGATAATTATGCTGTAATTAAATTTTTAAGTAGCAGCAGTCATTTACGAGTACCTAAGTATTTTTTTACATCGTAAATTTTGTGACATACCGTAGGGGCCCAGTAGGGTTGGAATCCTACTGGGGCCATAGCTTCGCTTCTGGAAGGAAAACTTGGGGTCCTGGAACGCAAGGCAAAGAAGGAATGGGTTTTAGTCAGTAAAACTCTAACACGCCCTCCCGCACCGCCCTAAAGCTGGAGAAGTCATTAGATAATTTCCCACCTAAAAAAATAAATAAAAAACAACATGTCGCGTTGATCAAGTAATAATTCAAGCTGTACCAACACAATTTAAACCATTTGGTAAGCAATATTTGTATGCCCAGCAAGGCAAGTACATAGTTAATCGATATTTTGTAATTAACACCATGTACCATAACGTTACACCTTTGTGTAAGAAATAAATTTGACTTTGACTTTATTTATTTATTTGTTGAGTAAGCACTTCAACGACTTACTCACTAGAACAAACACAAACAAAAAACACTTACAGTTTTATGCATAGTAAATTCGTCACTTACAGAGGTGCACAGCACTGAAAACTATTTTGGTATTTTGATAGGTACTTTTATAAATATATCGTTGGTGTGCCAATACTTACATATTATAAAACAAAGTTCCTTACCGCCGTACTGCGTCTATCTGTCTGTAAGAAAGGGATAAACACAAAAAGTACTGAACAGATTTTCACCAATAGCCCGAGTGACTAGCGAGGAAGATTTAAGTGCGTGCATATTTTAGTAGAAAAAAGCCGAGAATTTTAAATATTTGTAACAATGGTACGAAGCAAGAGTAGGGGTAAAATAAATAAATTAATTTAATTTCAGTTAAACATTCAACTCTATAGTTGGATGTGTAAAGTATCCATTACTTTCACTCAAATGGGTGTTAGTCTAACAAACGATGCCGTAGTTAACAAGTATCGCCTAGGGAACGTTTTATAAAATATGAACACGTTGGTAATAGTTTCCAACACATTATTAAAAAAGTGCGAACAGCAATCAAGAGTAATTAGACGACATAAGTTTAATTAAAACAAGGGTTTCAGGTACAGGTAGCAAAACAAATTGTTTCATGTCGGTACTGATTTAACATGACGTAAATTCCTTTCTGGATCGCTTACCTACCCACGTAGAAAGCTTTTAATATCGGTTTATGCGTGTCAATTACTGCCGCGGCACATTGTCCACGATTTTGTATTAACAATGCTGGATTTGGGTCATGCCAAGATAACAGCACGTTAAGGATTATACACCAAAAATTCTGAAAAAACACCGACGAGCATGGAAATGTTGGAAATGTACGTGAAAATCGAGATGAAATTAAACGCCCGCGCTCGTCGGCCGTGACGAAATGGAAGCCTGAGTGTTCATGTGTTATTAATTAATGCGAATGTCGTAGAATAAAACTGATTAAAATTGGTATGAAATTGAAAAGTCACTTGCGAAAAACGTACATCAACACCACAACTTTTAAAGCAAGTGTTACATAACAAGCTATTAGTTTTTATAATTACTTACCCTTGGAGGAACACTGGTGAGCCAGTGGTAATGCTCCCGACTTACAAGTTGTAGTTCACCGGTTCAAAACCAGCTAGGCGCATTACTTTGTGAAATTTAATTCATCACTCTCAAAACTGTGAAGGTAAACATCGTGAAAACCGATGGATGTTCATGTCTTTGAATTTTTATGTTGCATGGTAGATATTGTCCTATTCCCTCTCCTAGAGTGGAGCCTGAATCCCAGCACAGGTAACATTATAAGGCTGATTATGCTTATGTATGCCTTTAGACCTCAACAATTAAGATTTAGGCAATTTTTAACCCAACGACGGCATTTTAAAGCTGAAAAGACGATTCAGCTTATCTTCTAAACAATGATGACGTTAGGATCCTAGATTCAAGTAAGGCCTAGTTAATTAAAGGTTAACTCAGTACCGGTCCGGTAGAATTCTAAGCCCTTATTTCCTATAGGCGGGTATAATTAAATACCAGGCTCTATTTAGAATAGGTTTAGGTAAGATACGTGACCACGCAATATCTGAAATTGCCAGGTCAAGAAGTGTTTTCAGATTCCATGTAGTTAAAATATTTATTAGTTCATGTTATTATATTAATTATTATATTAAAATATTAATTATTATTCATAGTTTCAAATTGAAATCAAACTCAACATGTCTAATGTAACATAGAAAATCGAGTAGGTTAACGACGCTGGAATAATCATAATTTTCTAACAGTATCCCACCAGTATCGAGAACAGGATCCAAGGTTAAGCGGTTAAGGCTTCAGAGAAAGGAACCTCCTAAAAATACGAGCCGTGTTCAGAATTACCGCTTCCTGAAGCCGTTGATCCGATCGCCTGACGAGAGCCTCCTAAGATGTTGGTCGAGGGTCATAGCTATTAAGTCATTGACTGACACGACTATCGGTACAACGATCACCGCGTCAATATCACACATGTCGACAACCGTGCGAAGTCAAGTCAAGACAATTTTTTGTCATTATTATTACCCTGGATTTTCTTACATTCTCTCCCTCTATCTACTTTTTATTAAGCGTTATAATAATAAAAAAACACTCATAGTGAACTGACGTATCCAAAAGGAAATTATCGTTAGCTGTTTACACGTAGGTAGATACATATTATGAAATACTGTTATTAAAACCAGAGAGGAGGAGGGAGTTTTCAGTCATAGATGCTTGTACGACTTCCGTGATTCCGACCCTCGGCAAATCGTGATTGTAATAATGACAACCAAAGGTATTTAATAGATATGACCACTATGGCCCACCGCAGTCGTGCTCGTGGGCAACGCTGTGGCCGCAGCAATATGCATACCGTTCATTACGATAGACTGAATGATGGTACATACTTACATACATATTTCTAGGCAACAATATAGGTACATACTGGAGTGAATCTGACCATCAACAATATGTATTGCTGTTTGTGAATTATTACACTTAATTACCTACTATAAAAATAAAAGTGAAATTTGTAATAACAAAATAACTATCATGGTAATTTCAGCGAATATATGATCACACAATATCAACTCGGAAGCAATTTACTTGAACTTCATAAAAGCGGATCAGAATTTCGGGCCAATGAAAAACTTAATAATATTTTTATTATAAAGGAATGCGGCAATATCGGCAGCGAATTTTATTAATATCGTCGAATCAAAATATCATTATTTTTTATTTTATTATTACTGAAGACGAACCAAATAATGTTAATTACTAAATATATAATGTATTGATCGGCGTATCATAACTACATAGTATAAAACAAAGTCGCCCGCTGTCTGTCTGTCCCTATGTATACTTAAACTACGCAACGGATTTTGAAGTGTTTTTTTTTAATAGATACAGTGATTCAAGAGGAAAGTTTATATGTATAATATATGCATAATTGGAGAAACACTGATTCAATACTTTTAGAGGTTTCTAATGTGATGTCGTAAATAAACACATTACGCTTACATTTCAAATGCTGGCTTAACCCTTCGCGATTGATCAAAATAATGTACTACAGTATTGTACACCTTAAAAAGGTCTACAAAAAAGTCTGCAATGGTATATGTCTATCTTTTAGGGATAACCTACAATAACCATTTTTATCCTTTACTTTTTACGAGAAATAATGGCTTATTTACGAAGTTAGATTATATTTTAAGCAATACAGTATTAATCCTTATCTAATTAAGTACCTTAAATACATTGTGCATTTAATATAGATCATTATGGCTTTTTACAGCATGTATTTTAAATAAATGATATCACAGATTTAAAATGCAGGAATATAGCGGTTGCGGTGGTACTGACCGGAAGGCCAGCGGCACGTGCTTTTAAATATAATATTTTATTAAGAAACCTGAATCCACCTAAAATTTGCAATGGCACGCATTTGTTGATAAAATCACTAAAAACTTTCATAATAGAGTGCACAATACTCACCGGATGTGGTACCGGAGAATATGTATTGATTCCCCGAATTCCTCTGATACCATCGGATTTACCGTTCCAATATAAACACCTACAATTGCCAGTAAAGAAATCTTTTGCAATGACCATTAATAAAACGCAGGGTCAAACTTTCATCGTTGTAGGCTTAGATTTGAGAGGTCAGTGTTTTTTCACATGACCAAATTATATGTCGCTTTTTCAAGAGTAACCTCTAAAGAAAACATGTTTGTATTGTCTAATGACAAAAAAGCTGTGAACGTTGTATATAAAGACATTCTGTAGTATATTTAGTATCAGCATTGCACCCGTGCGAAGCCGAGGCAAGTCGCTAGTAGTTTATAAAATTAAATAATCTTACTACAGAAAACGTAGGTAATAAATTTTCGATAAATTTTCAACATTTGCTTCTAACCTGAGTGCCGAGTATTGTTTCATGATTCTTACCTCTGACTGTATTTTTGTATCGTACAGTAGTACACCAATAACTGTACCTCAATCAAATCGGCCTGTACACAAGGATGTAGATGATGGCGACAAATGCAAGTATCGCGTGCCGGCGCGGCGCCGAGTTCGGCACCGATACTCATCTGTCATCGTGTGTACGCACCTTAATGGATTCCATAGAGCCGACTTTAATGCGACGCCATTAATATCGGGTATCAGATCATTTTACTTTCACTGCACACAAATGACACAAATCCACAATTAAGTAAATTATTGAAGTAAAGTTAATTGTTTTGATCGTGATCTTTTAAATTTCTGTCTGACCCCATTTAATAAATCTAATGCTATTTAATATCTCAACAGGCCTGTATCGAACTCTTGATGTAAATATACATATATGTATGTAAATATAGATTACGGAACGACAGGAATACTGTGGATAATAACCTAAGATAATCCTAATTAGCCTTTTAATATTCCCACTGCTGGGACTCAGGCATCCTCTCTAGGAGAGGGAATGGGCCATAATCCACCACGCGGGCCTAGTGCGGCTTGGTAAATGTCACAGTGCAAGAGCAGTGGTCGAATGGTAACGTACCCGACTTACGAGTAGTAGGTCGCGGGTTCAAACGCAACCAGGCGCATTACTTTGTGTAATTTATTTCATCACCCTTGCTCTCAAAACGGTAAAGGAAAACATCGTGAGGAAACTGACATGTCCTAGAACCAAATAACCTAACAATATCAAAAAATTATACCTGTTTTTACTAACGTGGAAGTAACGACCACCGTAGTTTTTCACCTCCCTTTCCATTTCCTATTATATATTATTATAACATATTAATGTGACAAGAAATTATACACGTGTCCCATTGTGGCGTTAAATAAATACAGCTGGTGATCTTTACAAACCACCTCGAGGGAAAACATTAGGGGTTCGTACAAAACCACTTCATTATCACGGTGGTGACACGCGAGGCAGCAGGAGGGCAGGAGGATACATTCATCAATCGCGGGGTCGACTCACGCACTACCTCTGCCCAATGTTAACACGACATTCGTTAAGCGACAGACAACATTTAAATATTTATGCCCCGAGCGTTCAAACCCCATTTCCGATTGTACGATCAATCTGTTAAATTTATGGTTATATTAATTCTTTGGTGCTGAAGTCGGCGACTTTTCCTCGTTTATGGTAAGTTACACGTGGTGACGGTTATTTATTTGATTGATTAACAATAGTGTTTCATGCTCACTGATCCATTGAACATCTGCTTAAATATAAATAACAATTTACATTATATAAGACAACACATTCGAATCCCACATTGTCGCCTTCGTCTCTCGCTGTAAACTCTTAGTTGATAAGACATCCTAGCATTTCCCGAGGTGTCGGTAAAGAACTATGTTTCAACGAGAATATTATCTTGGGGTGCTCACTTTATTTAGTTCATAAGTCTCGGCAAAGTTTAGAGATAAAATCAACGATACAAAGAAGAAAGCGGCGCGTAGCTCGTGACAGGTGAGGCTGCGAGGGAGCGGCCGCGCCCTTATCGCGCGAGCTTGCAACTTTGCTGCGATACTTGCACACTTTCTTCGAGGTCGAGTCAAGTCACAAGTCCGATCGATGACTAGATAATCCTCCAACTCCATTCCAGATATCACTATGTTTTCGTACGAACAACAGCGAGTTGTTTTTCTACTACAATACCTACTTGAGAAATTTACAAAGAATATTCTGACATTAAACCAGCGGGCACTGGTTCCATTACATCAAAACTAGATAGAAGTTGATACATGAAGTAAGCCGTAGGTATACTTCAAGTCGTCCAAAGAGTTGGATCGCTGTTGAGCAGGCAGCTTCGCTAATATACGATCCAACAATTACCTTCATGGCAAACATTCCAGGCTTTATGTCGTCCCGGCCGAAATGAAACTTTGTATATTTAAGAGTAACACGCACCATGTTTCATTAGTATATTTGTGTGTTTGTTCACATTAACGACTCGGCAAACACTGTATTTTTTATCTTATTACTTATTTAATGTTTGTTAGCAATATCAGTTAAGTTATTCGACACGTTAAATACAGATTTGAGATCTGGTTTCACATCAGATTACAACGTTTGTAGACACACCAAAAGTAATCCGGTTTAATTTCATAAAATAAAAGTGGCAAAGCGTGCGTGTTGTATAATTGTTCACACTCGCTACATTTCCTTAACAATGGGTAATTAAGTTACAACTTGCATGAGTAATTATATAAACAACTCAACGTCAGCAGTTGGGTGTACCTACTTCCTTGTTTTGCATGAAACTTGAAGATAGCTAAGCAATAAACGCTAAACATGCTTGCGGTAGTTGGAACTCATAACAATGGGCCTTCGCAGCAACTTTCAAGGTTGCTTGCCTGCACCTAGCTGCAGCCTTCGTCCGCGGTTAGACACAACTTTAACTCATCGCTGGTGGAACACATAACTTGGCTAATGTTATTGAACAATACGAGCCAAGGTGAGACCTTGCAGATTCTTTACAAGATAACGCCGTTGTTAACTAACACAATTTTCAACATTGATGTAGGTACTATATTTTGTAGGTACTGTTTTATAATGTCGGTGCTTCTTCTTTATATCGATTTTCCGCCTTTCTCATAATTATAGCAAACGCAGAGAGGAGAGCGATTAATAAATTACTCACATTCCTAATCTCAATGCCACCCCCTAATGAAGAGAATGTAATGAATATTCATATTTTCAAACGTCTTTACGTTTTACTACCTTTTGATGTCAACCAATAAAATTGCAGGATATCCCTACAGCACTTGGAGCCACTTTGTGCGAATTATGGACAAAGGGATGTAGTAAAGTGAACTTATTGAGTTACTTCACAATAAGTAGATCTATCTCGGCAACGTTGCCTTTCATAAGGTTATAAATGTAATAGAAAACTTGCGCATGAAGAATACACTTTTTATGAATAACAAATAACCAGAAATGCATTTAAAACTAGTCCTTATTAAATGGAAAGGAGGACTTTATCTAGATACTTAGATATAGTTATAAATTAGAACGAGTGTCTGATAATATAGATTTTGTTACAGGCTCTACCAGAAACGATAAGAGAACTAAAGACGGCAATATGGAACGCTGAACTTTCCGGAGGAGTGGCAAACTTGACCGGCGCTCTGACTACGGGCTTCGAAATCTTACATCGGGTAAGAAATGTCGTTATAAACTCACACATACCTATTCTAGATATTTGGTGGAAACGTAAGACGAGGTTTGTAAAGGTAAAGGTAATAAAATTTTACACGTCGAATTGACTCGTAAACTTTGTCGGGTCAAAGTCATTACGCTGTCCTTTTGGTGCTGAACTCACTAATTTTATCATTTTACCTGAATATTGTGGAGAATAAATGTAACTAAGAGAGAAGACCTAAGCATATTTTGCACCCTGAATCACTAAAAATAAACTAAAACAACAAAATTAAAAGATCGTTATTTATTTATTAAAAATGATGTAAATAACACTATTTCAGTTAATAACGGCAATGCCACGCGGCAATTACCAGCGAAAAATCAAATTTATACAAAGAAATAACAAATAATATATATACTTTAAACGAAAAACAATATTTAAAGAATTTAACCTTCATCCATCCATCATCCATCATTCGATCTTCATTTGGTGCAAATAAGCATAACTAGAAAATAGTAAATTAAAGTCTGTCTGCTTACCATTAGGTGGGAACGCAGTCAAGCACTGGTTTATATCAATTAAAAAAAAAAGTTACTCACAAATAATCATCCATTCTATCTCCTTGCAGTACAATCGCACGGGCCTAGGTTGTCAGTGCAACCAGGCTATTGCCGTGATAGGCGCGGGCGGGGGAACGGCCGGGGTGAAGGGGGTGTTCCGCACTTGGAACTGGCCGCATATGCCCGTGCGCATCTTTACGTACAGAGTCGGAGGAGACGCCACCGCTGGGCATACCATGAAGGACATGGCCTGTACTAATAAAGGTATGCAAATAAAAATATAGGTATATACATAAGTAATAGTAAATCAATCTACCAAGCTTTTTCCAACTAGGTTGAACTCAACTTCTAGTTTAACAGGATGCAATAATAGACGCAAAAAAATAATAATCATAAAGAAAACTAAATTAATTATGGGAGCTTACAATTTTTAGACACGGATGAAACACAACATCAACAATTACAAACATATAGAAAAGAATACAAGTAAACAGCAGTCTTATATTTTGTGGTCCGTTACCTTTAATTCAAACTACATACGTATATGTCAAGGGATGATTCTTTGAAACCAAGAGAGTGTCTCATTCGTCTTGCCTGGTTTTTTCTTTACAATTTGATATTTTTATTTTCATATCATCATATCATCATCATATCATCCAGTTAGGAAGGTCTAACTTCGAGAAAGAGATCAATCGTCGAATCCGACTCGGCTGGGCAGCGTTCGGGAGGCTGCGCGGTATCTTCTCGTCCAATATACCACAGTGTCTCAAGACGAAAGTCTATGACCAGTGCGTGTTGCCAGTGATGACATATGGCTCCGAAACGTGGTCGCTTACAATGGGCCTCATCAGAAGACTTAAAGTCACCCAAAGGGCAATGGAAAGGATATCCGTAAGAGAACCAAGGTTACCGACATAGCACGAAGAATCGCCAAACTAAAGTGGCAATGGGCAGGGCACATTGCTCGCAGAACAGATGGCCGTTGGGGCCGAAAGGTTCTGGAATGGCGGCCACGTACCGGAAGACGTAGCGTTGGAAGGCCTCCTACAAGGTGGACCGATGACTTGGTAACGGTTGCAGGAGTCCGATGGATGCGAGATGCACAGGACCGTTCATTGTGGCGACACTTGGGGAAGGCCTATGTCCAGCAGTGGACGTCTTTCGGCTGAAATGATGATGATGATGATTTTCATATTAGATTTCCCCGATCACCAAATGTATCCAATGACACTCATTTGCGCCCAGTGACTTACGACACAAAATAGTTAAGTCCGAAAGCTAGTCCAGATGAATGAGAGGTTCTCTCGGTTTGTAAGAATCATCCCAAGGAAGTCTGATAGGCAGTCACTCCATGTAAAACTCGGGTCTGGTTAAACTAGAAGTCAACCCAAAAAATAGTTAGGAAAAGCTAGGGAGATGATGAAGTGTATGTATATTTTTATCAAAAAAAAATATTATCTCGTCAGGTTTCTACGTAACAATAAACGAGCACTCGGAGATAAAGTCGAAGGTGCTGCACTTTGTGGAGGTGCTTGCGAGGCCGCTTGTCATGTACCAGACCGTGCACCCGGTGCATTGGAGCCCTGCCTACGTCGGTGGGAGGGTACGTATACCATCGTCAGTAATTATGCTTTTTATGAAACTCTCCTAGGAGACTTCGATGAGAAAGCTGCGATGTTAAACAAGATAGGGCTGCTGACTTCTTAACCCAATTATTAGATATTGTATGATAACGTTACCAGATAAACATTAAGGTTTATAGCAAGCAACTCTGCTTTGCGACTCATTGAATGGTGTATCAATGGCCATCCTATCCCATGTACCACTATAAAATTAATTTTGCGCCAAACTGTCAAGTCGTATAAGATGTTCACTAGAGTTTTTTTTTACATTATAGAGCAGTAGCCTCTCTGATGATGGCATGGGCCAACTCATGTCCTCCGTCACCGTACCAATCTTCGATAGGAGGAACCACACGGTATGTATCATTATTCTAATCTACACACGTGATTGTGCTCATGATAACCAACAACTTTTATTATGGGAACAAACCTGAAATCGCGAAAAAAAATCAGCTGTTCAGTACATTTATGTTTGCCTAATGTACTGAAAAGCTGATATTTTTTTCGCGATTTCGGCTTTGCTCCCATAATAAAAAAACATTGTTATCATGAGCACAATCACGTGTTTAAGTATCTTACACTAATTGCCAGTCATCCTATATATATTTCCAATCTTTACTTATTTCAAAACATTATCTTTTTTGTTACCAGCAAAGAGAAGCTAATTTACTCGGCGTAGTTGGAACTGATGTGCCTATCGATCAATTAAAGAAGCTCGTACCACCATATAAGGTAGACTACCCTCAACCATATTATATTTTTCAAATAACTTTCTTTGATATAATCAAAATTTTTAAATCTATCAATGTGTTTACAGTTGGGAGTAAACGGTTACTCCTTCATGGTGGATAACAACGGGCATGTTTTATATCATCCAGATTTGAGACCATTGGTAAGTATTTTTTTTTTTTATTATAATTAAAAACAATTCTTAGGTTTTTTTATATTTATTAAGGAGCTTTATCACAATATTGACTATGTCGCTAAATCATAACTAAATTTTGAATTATAAGTTATTTTAAATGATTGTAATATATTTTACGTAGAACTCTCGCCTCGTCTGACGTAGGCTTAGCTAAGATACAATTCTAGTTCTTAGATTAAGAGGGCCCTTCCCAACTCGTCTATCGTCAACCAGAGTATGGTTTAAAAGCTTGCCGGTTTATCCAACGCTATGTTTGATAAAAAGGCAACGCGAAAACAGAGATATAATACCTGAAAGCTCTGCTGGCACTCGATAATACCGTCATTCACTCGAATATTTTACAAAACTTGTTTCCGGAAATACGTGTTTTTTTTAAACTGTAAAAGATATTGGAAAAATTTTTCTTCATTCAGAATCTTAATTAAATTTGCAAGGTTTCTGTAATATTTTTTGGCTTTTGAGTACATAATGAAGGGTCAAATCTCATGCAAAATAGCAGATTTTCAGAGGTCTTTACCGGATTAGTTTAACACAAATTTAGAAATTGATTTCACTACGATTACTACGATTTATTTTCGCCTGCGAAATATTGGATGCCAAAGACAGTTAGGTACAGTCGGAACGAAAGAAAGAAAGAAATGCACACTCCGTGCATCGAAACCTGAATTAACAAAAGAAACTAACCACTTAATTTTGCAAGTTTTTATTAAGATCGCAAGTCGACTGACCGCTACACTTTATTCGCAATACGCAGATCTCGGTAATGATTCATAAGGTATATACAAAATAAACATATGTAAGATTTCGCATTTGCTATTATAAATTGCAAACGACTTATTATTGTAGTGCGCGGCTTTTAGTGTATTTCGGCTGTTCACAGACACGATATTTTTGCGCAGCGATTTTTATCGCGGTGCGCGCTAGACTTTATTGTTTTCGTCATTTTTATCCAAATTCTATATCTTTTGTTACAGCATACGAACGAGGAAGTAAGTACAGAAAACAGTAATCGTAAAGAGTAATTTAACAATTTTGATTTTTACCGAGGAAGGAATATAATTATGAGAATATGAATAGTGTTAGTTGAGTTTAGTCGGATATACTAAATATGGCTACTATACTCCACAGTACACTGAGACGCTGCGTCCTCTGTACTCGAGTGTGGACCTGACTGACGTGGAACTGCTGGTCGATTCGGATGAAAACTCCAGGGTCAACCTCACTTCGCTACTGCTCGATGTAAGTCACCACTTAATTTTAAGTCCTAAAAGTTTAATTAGTTTATTTGCCAGTAACATTATAACGAAGATGTTACATACATACACACACGAGTTCAAAATGTTTCACCAGTGATTGGTATACCTAGTTTTTTTTATTTTATCTAGTCAGTATCAGTAGGGGCTACTGTCCCAACGCTGGGCCTCTCTCAAGTCCTTTCAGACTTTCTTCTCCCGCGGTATACAAATATTAAATAACATTTTAAAATTACTATTATTTTATAAATGACCTACACACAAAGGCTGGTTCGAGGTGGCTCAAGAGAAGAATACCTGGAAGAAGTTGGGGGAGGCTTTTTACTAGCAGTGGGCTAAATAAAAAAAATAAAAATTGATTAAGAATAATTATACAATTTACATTCCATCATTTTAACATACAGCATTAATAAAATTTCATAATTCAATTCCTACATTTCCAACGTATCACAATTATATATGTCACTAGGGTTTTCTAACACTTGGCAATACAGCAAGGTTCAATATTTGGCATTTGTTTACGCTCCAGTATACATACAGACCAAGCTAAAACGGGCGTACCCCAAAGGATCTATATTTGGTCGTCAGTCAAGGACAAAATATACTAAAAATAAGTGAACCTACGCAAAATATTTACATTTGTGTCCTCGGTTATTTTAGGCCCATTTACTAAAAGGGGTGTACTCCAAGAATCTATATTTAATCCGTGGATATTTTAAACTGGTTTACTAATGGAAAGTCCCAATTTAGTATCCCGAAGGATCGATACTTAATTAGAGACACTTTGACTTAGGTACTGTGACAAAACTTAAACATAACTTTAACACAATGAAAATACGATAGCGTAGTTAAGATTTCATCGGAGTCTACCGTCATTTTCTAGCTCCGTCACGACATGATAGAACAACGGGAAGGAGAAACAGAAATTGCCGTAAAGGTTCAGTATGACAATATGAGACGCGTGGCGACCAGGCGCCAACGGTACTTCTACAGCCCTGTGGATGGGACGCCCTTCTCGCTGGCGGCGGTCCTGCCTGACGGGTACGGCATGTACGAGTTGCAGGCCGAGCAGGAGGTCAAGCATAGTCCTATTAATGGTAAGATTTTTTTTAATTTATATAAAGTAGTGCTTGACTGCGATCCCACCTGATGGTAAGCAGTAATACAATCGTTGATGGTGAAGCGCACTAAATTAAGAAAAAAAAGTAAGATAGTGAAATAAACAATATTTCATTTGTTTTCGAACTTTTAAACAGGGTTCTAATGTTTTTCTTGTAATATCTGCAGTTACGGAATACTTTAAAGGCGATAACTGGAAAATTCACCCTGACTGGTAAGTATTACCTATCTACATTCTCACGTCACGCTCTTACACTGCCATATGAAGCCAACCAAATGTTACTTGTTCCTATTATTTAGGGTATACTGTGAATATGCGTCCACATCAGAACAGTCCTTCAACTCTGCCGAGGAACAGCTGGTCCATTTCCTGTCGCGCTCGGGGCGGCCCGGCTGGAAGTGGATGTCGCTACGGCCGCGCGCGCTCACGCTGCACAACGCGCACAAGAAACAGGAACGCGACTCTTATTACTGTACGTATCATATATTATGTAGTATAGGTACTACAACTCCACTCAATTGTGGAGCAGATACTCTTAACACTACACATAAGTATTCACTTATAATTCACACGTTGATACTCACCAAACTAGACAAGTTTCACCAAATAATTGAATTCATCTTGTGTACTTTTGTGTGAACGTAAACTTTTCGTAAATTATCCAGAAAAGCATTATATGGAAACATAGACATGAATTAAACCCATGTTTAGATATAAAAAAAAAAACACGTGGATCATGCGAAGAAAAGACCTTTTTCGAACCTTGAGAGTAAAATCTAAGGGGGCTGCGCAATCGTAGACACTTTTTGCAACCGACACGGCACACCGTCACATCAAACCGTAGTTGCTATGTCCTGTAGCAGCAATCGGACACAGTCGCCGATTGCTACTCCTGGTCACTGGTAACCGTAATTGCTGTGTCCGGTGGCAGCGATCGGACACAGTTACCGGCCGCTAGTTCTGGTCACTGGTACAATTCACACAGGATATATACGACCTTTTTACTTTTTTTCGGATTGCAAATCTTCCATTTATGCAACTCAGTACAATTGGAAGGAAATATATTAATATTGCTTGTGTTTTCAACTGACAACTTTGTTTCCAGATACCGACAACGAAAGTGTCCACGTTTGCGCAGCCCCTCTAAGTAATCAATTTCTTTCCCGAAACAAGCAAACATCATCAAACATCTAACTGATCTAATATTTTAGCACTAACAATATCTTTTGTTTCCAGGTGACAAAACTTTAGTGCAATCACTGATAAGGGATGCGATGGTAATCAAAGAATTGGACGCTCACACTGGACACGCTAGTCACCACTCCCAGTAAGTACAAGTTATATCTGAGCATGGTCTAAAGCACTTCACAATATAAACAAATATGCAATCTCGGCAAACACCTTTTGATTTTGCAACAAAGGAGTAACCTAAATTCTGAGTGGTGATGCGAGATTGCCAGCCCTAAATAAGCATAGCATAAACATAATCAGCCTTTTAATGTTCCCACTACTGGGACTCAGGCCTCCTCTCTAGTAGAGGGAAGAGGGAATGAGCCGTAATCCACCACGCGGGCCCAGTGCTTCGAATTTTTGGTTCTAGGACATGCCGGTTTCCTTCACCGTTTTGAGAGCAGTGGTGATTTAATAAATTACACAAAGTAATGCGCCAGGCTGGGTTTAAACCCGCGACCTACAACTCGTAAGTCGGGACTAACGGTCCCGGTTTACGAGTTCTAGGTCGCGGGCAACCACTGCTCTTAAGAGTCCCAAATAATGATTATTATTTGTTTGAGAAGCGACCATTAAGGCTGAACTAGTGGCGGGCTCGAACTCGCTGATAGGTGAGGCCAAAAATTGCAATGTCTCATCTGATATTGTGTCCGACAGCGATAATATTAAGTAGGAGCAGTTAGACGCTAAAATATATGCACATCGTATGGTTCGCATGCGCACAAACACCGTTCCGAACTAAAATGAAATTAGACGGTGCAGTGCGTAAAATCTGAGAGTAGTGCTTTGGAAAATCGGGTTTCATGAAAAATCCACTGCATAAATTTAATACAAATAAATTGTATAAAACTCTTCGATAATAAAAGTTTGTCGGTACCGACTTAGTTTTTGATATTTTATACGATTTTTGTTACTTTTTTACACTTAAAGTGCCGTTAAATCACCAAAAAACAGAAACTTTGTTGGCTCATAACTTTGCAACGGAAATTATTTTTGTTTTTCTGTTTCCGTACAGACAAAATTAAATATAAAATAAAACCATATCATGTTTTACTTTAGATGCACAATGTCAAACTGTAATACCCCCCAAAGTTTGTATGGAAAAAGTGTCAACTAGTGTAACCTTAAGTATTAATGGGTGTTGTAATGGTTGATAAACTCAATTATATTTGCTCTGACTGTATGAACCCTTGCCAATGGATCAGTTATATGGTCGGATCCAAAAAAAATCCGTTCGTCTACTTTTCGCTCTAAGTATTATAGCAATAGGGCTAAATTGCGTTCCACCGTGAATCTTCACAATATCTACATCCTCGACTCGCATTGCCACTAAAAACAGAATAACTATAAAATCAAGATCACGCAATTAAAACAAGGTCCTTTCTGCATGAAAATAAGGCACCACCACTACTAATAAAATTACAGCTTTTTAAATTATTTTATTTCGATAACTAATTTGTTTGTGTTTGTCACACAAATAGCCCGATAGCGACTTTAATGGCACTCCTTACAAGGTAACGTAACTCTTCAGATTGGTTCATCTACAAGTACTTAGAACTATTAGATCTTACCGCTAAGGACTACTTGGGTAATCACCTGTCTGCTATTCCTTTGAGAACACTGGGTGAAGAATTTTGCGCCAAAATGTATTTTCTTAAATGCACGGTCTTGGACACCCTGTGTTTCTTTTAAGTGGTTTTTACCACTATAGGTACCTATGCTATTTCATAAAGAAAAATATTGCTTGTCAAGTACGAGCTAGGTATCTAATGACCACTCTGGAAGTGGTAGGTACGTAATAAAGTAAGGATCTTAGTGGACGGGCTCATCGGTCGATGCAGTGAAAACCTACCTTTTACATACAAATAAGTTTGCTTCGAAGCAAACAATGTGTGAATAAGACAGTCGGTTGCAGAAAATGCGAGTGATCAGTTATTTAGGCACATAAGTTATTATGGTATCTTAAATATCGCGATTCATTTATTTCCTGTTTATTATTTGTAATTATGTACCTACATGATAAACGCATACGAGGATCAGGTAATTTGTTTTCATTTCGTGTGATTTTTAGCCAGCTCGGATAATTTTTGTAAAACACTTATTTTTTTTAGTTTTCTGATTTTGTTCTGCGTGGAATTTAAACTTGCCTCATAAAATTAAACAAGCTAAGTCATTCTAACATCATTTGCTCGAGATGATACTGGATGGAATAATTCTATTTGTAATGAATGACGTCTAATGTTAAAACTCCACGCATACTTTTTTGTGTATAGCAACTACAGGTAACATGAAGTACCTACATCCACGACTAAGCAGCCAACATGAACTTGATTTCAGACATTTATACAGAAATATAGAATAGAATCTACATAGTAAAAATTTTAGGACACCAAAACCTAATCACTTTTCCTTACATGTCAGTCTACTCAAAGAAAAATAGCTCATTTTTACGCCAACATCAGTAAAAGCCAATCATTATGAAATGCTTACCTCACGAAATTTTTACAGACAAGGCCGGTTCCACAAGTTCGTGGTGACGCTGTCGTTCATCGCGACGCGCTCGGGTCTACTGCGCTGGACCGAGAACGTCAACACCTCCCGGAATACTGACTCTGCTGAACCGTGAGTAAAGCAGAATTTACCATAAGTACCCACTGACTGAGTAAAAATAGGGCCGTTCGAACGTTGGTTTATACCTATTCCCCACACAAAGAAACACACATATATGGCCCCGAGTTACATTGGATTAGGGCATATAATGCAATACAAAATTGAACTAAATTGGATCTACTAAGATCTACCGGCACAGAAAATAAATTGTTTTCTTCGTGCTGGCGACAAGCTAGATGTCAAAAACCTATACAATCGTTTTAATTAACCTTACAGCCACTTCAGCGAACGATACGCCAGAGCTTACGACTCGGAATGGTACCGACGAGCGGTGGAACACCACGCCATCGAGCCTGAGAGCTTTGTGTTCTCGGTGCCGTTCCGCGATGGGTCTGAAGCGGAGGAGCTGAGCGGTCGTCCCCCGCTCGTACTTGCTACACACGCGGTCTTCGTGGAGTCCAGAGGTCACCGCGCCCCCGCCGCCGTCGTCGGACTACATTTCCAGCTAGATTCGCTAGCAAAACACTTCCTCAATGTCACTTCCGCAGTAAGTCATACTCAAATCGACAAATTTCCACGTGAACCAATCTCATCTCCCATTTCTTCTACAGTGTACAGGTGGAACATCATGCAAGAAAACCTGCGCAGGCGATGAGTTGGACTGCTACATTTTAGACGACAATGGATTCATCATTCTGTCAGAAGATGTCTCTCAAACAGGCCGATTTTTCGGCCAGGTTGATGGCACAATTATGGACTCTCTAGTCCAGGATCGAATATATAAGAAGGTCGTCGTTCATGATCATCAAGGCCGGTGCCCGGATTCCAGGAACTCGTTTAGCGGAGATGGACATAAAATTACGGTAAAAACATCCTACTTTAGAAATATGATATGGCGAAAATCTGGTCCAATTGGCAAATCTCTGTTATTAAACTTTTTTTTTCATAGCCTCTGAAACCGCTATCCTGGCTCGGCGGATACCTCACTAGTTTAATTGCAATGTGGTTCCCGCTTTGGGAGCCGGTGCGCGCACACGCCAGGCCTTACGCTGAGGAGGAAGTCGGTAAGCACATACACACAAAGGGATTTTGGAAGGCTTAGAATACTACATTACTCAAGTTGACTAACGGACCTTTTCTTGTAACAGATTACGAGGACTATGAAACCGAAGACATGGAAAACGATGACGACTTAGACAGAGATCGTGGCACCTACGAGATTATCATCGATGGGCTGGGGGAGAGCTCGCGTTCAGCCCCCCCTCCGCCTCCCCCTCCCGGCGGCGGGGGAGCGCCGCCCCCTCCGCCGCGCGAGGCAGCGCGCTCGGCGGCCGTGCGCCCATGCGACACCAGCGCAGAGCTGTTCACGCTGCAGTCTTCAAGACTCAATACTGCACAACCGCTCAAGGGCAAACTTACTAATTGCCACAACTCTGGCTGCGAGAGGTAAAACAACGTGTACATAAAACTGCACAGAGCGGGTTTCGGAGCTGCTTTTTCCCCGAAAACAAAGGTTCAAGTCATAAATAAAAGTTATAACGAAAACACGAATCGAAATCCAGCTCTAAAGTAATGTCCTCCACAGACATTCTTGACAAAAATATGCCATGTTTTTGTTCAAGCGATGTCTATGAAAATGAATTTCTTTTCTCGTGTATCCCAGGCCGTTCAGCGTGCAGAAGATTCCGCACAGCAACCTGATCCTCCTGGTGGTGGACACGCTGTGCCCGTGCGGCGCCAAGCGCCTGGACGTGCGGCCGCGCGAGGCCACCGCGCGCGCCGCCTGCCGCCGCGCCACTGGCCACCACCGACGACGACCCGCGCACTGCGGCTCATACCATCCTGAGGTAACGTAACCTGCTCCTCCTGGTGGTGGACACGCTGTGCCTATGCGACGTGCGGCCGTGCGAGGCCATCGAGAAAAACATCACGACATCACAAAACATAAAAAAAACATCACAACACATAAAATAACATAACGTGAGCTCATGAAGAGTCTACTGATCCATGAAGACGAGTATGATGAAACGATACCTTCCATCATCAGATCACTTCGATTTTAGATACCTAATAGCCACAGTGTCATGACAATGGCCAGTAAGGCCAAACACCGCTAGGATACATTAATTTATTACTGAATTCCGTGCCTACCCTCCAGCGTCATCATGATTATCTCATGTTCGATGTATGATAACCCGTCTTTCCTCAGTCAGTCATCAACTACACGTATAAACAATGCAATTTTACTTGTTACGACAGTTCTGCTGTGATCCTATGAGTTCCGTTTCCTATCATCGAAGTTCACTATCAGATCATGATAAAATTCCCATGGAATCAATACGGGAGTATACTCACTCAAACAAAAAAAACTGGGCAAGTGCGAGTCGGACTCGCGCTCTGAGGGTTCCCTACAAACTTACCTGTAAATAGTTCAATTCTCGAATGGAGTCTCGAAGATTTTTCCTAATCGCAAAAAAAGTTTTTTTTTTTGTGATGGCAGCAATCACCGTCTGTCACAGTGGTGTGCTGCTGCTACCAGCAGCCAGTCCGAGGTTTTAAACAATTTTTTCGTTACTCCACAGGAAATTGAAATCCAGTCGTGCGGGCGCGGTGGGCGCTTGTTGCCGGCGCTGTGGGCCGCGCTGCCGGCGCTGTGGGCCACACTGCCGCCGCTGCTGCACCTGGCGCGCACGTGACTGCGCGGCGCCGCCTAGAGTCACCAGCCCGGGAGCGTCGCGAGTGAAGCGCACCGTACCCACTCATTTCACTAACCGGTCGATTATTTAACTGTTATCTCGTATTCTCACGACATCCCCAGGGAAAGCTTCTAAATAAGGCGTTCGAGTGTTCTTGCGAGTGATGCGAGTGGAGCGGCGTGCGGTCCGTATGAGTGCGTGTGGCGAGCTGCGGGCTCCGCGGCTCGCCACAGTTTTGATCAATTTTACCGACTGAAGTTTTGGTCCGACCAAGTGAACTTTTGATCTTGTTTTGAGACAGGATTATAGTCGAGTTAGGGTACGATGATTATTGAAATATTTTCTCCTCTCTGTTAAGTTGTCACTTTCATATTGTAACTGATGCAGACGCATACGGTAAATAGGTAGGTAACGAATATCTTGTTAAAATTAAATCGAGGATTTTCACAAACTTGGAGATCTTATAAATTATAGCTAATGTTAATAGGTATTGAAAGATAATGTAAAATATTAATATCGTTTAACTGTTTTAGAAAAATTTACCTATGTTGAGACCTAATTCGATTTATTTCTTGATATCTGTCATTCAAATTTATCGCAAACTTATTGAATAGTTGCATAGGGGTTGATGTAAATAAGAAGAATATTTGTTTGTAGGGAGGTTTTTTTGCTGAATTTATGTGTGCCTGTGTAATGTAAAAAGTCGTTGTGTCGTCGAGGAGGCGTCGCAGCGCTAACACGCACTGCCATACAGGGGAACAAACTTATAGGTAGCACGTTGTTGTTGAGGGTGAGGCGGTGGGCCCGCGTGTGTCACTAGTGTACCGGTGCGCCATTAGTACACCAGTGCACCACTAGTACATCGGTGCACTACTGAGTGCACCAGTGTGCCAGAAGAGTACCAGAAGTGCTCTGGTGTACCAGTAGTACACCGGCGTGCCTGTAATGCACCGGTGTGCCAGTAGTGCACGGGAGTGGCAGTAAGTCAGCAGTGAGGCAGCGGGCCCGCGCCGCAGTAGGCGTGTCCCCGGGCGCGGCGACGCCTGTATCTCTGACGACTTTCCATTATAGTCGTTAGTGATTTTCTCGCCTAATCTTGGAGTAATGTCGTAAAGAAACTGTAAACAGTTTCGTATTTTTATTGTAAATATTTTACTAACTTAAATGGCCTACTACAATTTTAAGAAAGTGTGTTGCTAATATATAGGTCGTTCAAATTCGACTTCTGCTGTCGTAAAGAATTACTTCGTCATATCGATCGGTAACAATAATTTTTTGCATATCAAAATGTCTCTTTCGATTGTTTCAAGTTGAGAAGTCAAGGCCTCGGAACATTGAATAAGTACTGACATAATACTTTCATACGTAAATTTCAAATTTCGGAGTATAAGAGAATAAGCGTATTTACCTATTAACTTGTTTGTACCTAACCTAAATGTGAATGTTACATAGGAGTAATGATCAAATCCACATACTTACATTAAACATTAAATAGAGTTATATATATCATATATTAAATAGTCATTAACGTACACGAGTATACGGCTTGCTATTGTCCATTTTATTGCAAAATTTTGAAATAGTACAAAAGCCACACATGCCTATGCATACAGATATTCCTAATTAACATAGCTGACAGAGATTGAGTGCCAAACCACTGTATTACAATATGTGTCACAGTTCACACGGAGTTTAGTGTATGGAGCGAAGAGTTTATGTGTCAACGCGCGTGCGCCGACGGCGAGAGCGAGGCGCAGGACAATAGCAAGCTCGGCATTCTACTACGTAGATTGATTACAGTAATCTCTTCATGTGTACTTGCTTATTATATTATTAAGTGGGAAGAGAACTCAACGGGCTTAGAGTTTGTAGAGTCGCCCGATGTCGGGCATTGTACAAGTATATGCAGTTATACCAACGTTTATATGGTACAGTAGTTAGAATACATTACCCAAGAAAGTTTTAGATATTACAATTCTCTTGCATACAATAGAGAAATACTAGCAATTTAAAGCAATAAATAAAGTTAACTCGGTATATTCCCGTATAGAGTAACAGCGAGATTACTGTAGTCAGTGTGCTCATATCACACAAGCTAACATATTCATATCGTACACGGCATACTCACAATATACAACAGATATCGTTGATTGAAGGCGCTTTTGAGAAATTGTACATTTTGTATAAATAATACAGTAAGGAGTCGATTTAATGGCGTAGAGATTGTTTAAACTGGTGAGTGGCGAACGACTGGTAATGTATTGAAAGTGCTTCTAGTAAGCGTCGAGTCTTCCATAGCAGTCGAACGCGGGGCGAGTGTTTACTGTTACGTCTAAGTATTAAAACGATAATAATAGCGTATACTTATCATAGCATAGGCGGAGCTCGCGTCAAGTACCATGTGCAGATATTTTTACTTGCACTTCGCGGGATTTAGTTCTATGTAACTATAGACACAAAACAAATACCTCGTTTAGTTACTGAAAATGTAATAGTTAGACAGAGTTAGCGTTTATTTCGCGTTTAGTTCTTGGACATATCAATTCAGGCACCAAATGAGACTATAGCGTAAGCAATTTTTAAATTTTTTCATGTATTACAATATTGATATCGATTATTTTAATAAGGTCTTTATCAATGTTTTGTAGAGTCGCGGGCCTGGCGCGCAAGCTAATGATCCCACATTGACAGGGTCCTCATTAAAATAGTTGCGTAGTGCGGCCGCGGCCGCGTGCCAGCGGCTACTCCACGCCACGGCCACATATCCCTGTATCGTACTCGTATTATACATTTTTATATAAATTCTAAATTCTTGATTTTTATAAAATAGATCTGTCAATTCAGTTCTAATGCTTTTTAGAACTATAATCAAAATACGTGTGGGTAAATTTTAAAATTATTCGGATTGGATAATAAATTTTGACGTCACTGTTTGTAATAATTTTCTTTGTCTTAGTTAAAGTTGTATCATTCGGCACGGCAATCTGTGTGAACATGGTTCTCTAGCGTAATTATAGTAAAATACTGTTCTTTTTGTTACTTGCCAGTTCATGCTATAGATATACAGTAATTAAAACAATAAAGTTCTCTTATAACATTGTGACTATGTGCTTTATTTTTTATTGTTAACCCGATTTCGTCTCCCGGCGATTACCCCATGAGTAGTGTCTTTAGCTGTTTACAAGTACAATCTGCTGTTGGTTGGTATAAGAATAAAAAAGAAATTGATTATGATAGATTTTATTATGTCATTTAAAAAAAAATACCAAGTACAGTCATAAGACCGTAGTATTATTTTTAAAAAGGTTTGCTGAACTTAACAACGGTAGTAAATATTTTATCTTATCTTTAAAAAATGGAATACCCTTTTAAATAAATAAAAGGAGATATTTAACAGTTACATGTAGAGACTAGCCGCAAACACGATGTCTCGTTTCAGCAGTTTGATGGCTTCACTGAACTTATTCTCCAGGTCTGTGTTGCCGATGTTCTTGGCTGCCTGACACAGTTGGCGTAACACCTCCTCTAGACGACGCATGCATCGGATTATGGAACCTGGAAATTGTTTGAATGAAGTTATAGCGATAGTTGTGCAGTGGTTACAAGCGCAATTGGCCAGCGAGTGGACCTTGCTCTGTTTCCTAAATATCTTAAAAACCTTTATTTACTTTGGTCAGTGAACAATTGTTAACACAATACATCCTTACATCATAATCATCATCAATTTGATTTCTAACAGCCGTGCGAAGCTGTGGCGCACTCGGGTCGCTAGTTTATAATATATCAAAGCGAAATTTACATTCAGTTGTGTAACAATTATCTATAGGGTAACACTAATATTATAAAGTTGAAATTTTGTGTTTATGTTTGTGTACTCCTTCAGGCCCAAACGGCGGAAAGGATTTGAATGAAACAACTAATGCACAGGATAGTTACTATCCCAGGAGAGCATTCCCTTGGGATAATCTATTCATCCTGATAATACACAAGTTTGTCATCTGCTTACCTTCAAACACGTCAGTCATCTTGCAGATCTGCAGGAAGGAGGCTCCCTTGGCCCAGGTGTGCACCACATCCATGAGCGTGCACTTGAACTTGCCCACGTAGTCGTCTTCATCCAGCTCCAGCTTAGCGTCCAGTGACACCTTGGCTATCCTGCGGGCGTATTCCTAGGAAAAAAAGTCTTATATGTATTTTGTCGTCCGCTAAAATCATTAGACAATGTAAAAAAAACGCTGAAAAGGAATATATTAGGTGTCATTTTCACAGACTTCTATAACCAATAATTTCCGTTTCAAAGGCCAGTAACCAGATAAATAGGTTGTGAAAACAATAGAAAGGCGGCGACTATAGCAACTGGATAATGCAGGCTATTGAGTAGTAGAAAGCTCCTTATAAAACAGTTGATTTTTAGGAGTGGACTGTTCTACTTTGTCCACACAGTAGAACAGTCCACTTGTAACTCGACCGAGTGTTGTCACTTAACCTGGAGGTTATGATATCCACCACATCAATAAAAAGGCAGAAACATATCCTCCATATAAATTGACGATGAACATATCCGGGGATGATGAAACATGCCATTCGAAATTGCGACATGAAATTATGTTTACTATTTCTTATACCATTATGGTTGATACATTTTCTTGACTTATGTTGAGAACATTGCCGCAACAAATGTTGAGAACATTAAACACTAACGCAGTGTAGGACGTAGACAATAAAACGCGAACGCGAAACGATGCGGTGCAATTGGAACAAATAATTCATATTCTATTGCAGTGGCCTGTGTGATCAACGGCACGTGAGTGCGGTGCGGCGACAAGCGAAGCGAAACGGACGCGAATAGTTGGTTTGATATTTTCATTTATTATTTTACAGAAGGCTTACGAATTAATAAAAATGTGATATAAAGAATGTAATATTATCAGATTGCTAACACATATAGGTACAAGATAAAACTTCACACATAGATAAAAAAAAATATTGACAAAAAGAAAGCACAAAAATTCTGTGCCTTTTGCTGTCGTAAGATCGCCACACCGATGCAGAACTCTTGCGGTGCTGTGACTTGTTTTATGAAATGGTGGTTGAAGCGGCGACCTAGCGCGTACGTCGGACAATGGCACAGCGTCGCGTCCAATGTGCGTGATCGCATCGAATTTCTTTGCAACCGCATTGGCTTTCGATCGTCTACATAGGACGTCACGTAAAACTAGGATAATTTAGAAACAAAAAACACCGTAGGTCAATAAAGGAAGAGTCAAATGTAGGAAGATAACGGCACTGTAACAAACCTGTAACTGTCTAAGCACGCCACGCAACTCCTCGCCGGTGGCGGACTGCTGGGAGGAGTTCTCGTCACACACGAAGCAGCTGATCAACGCCGCGCTCTGTTCTGAGCTGAGCCCGTTGAACACGCCGTTGAATATTAACTCCGTCAGCAACAGTTCGTCGGCACTGGACGAGTTGAACACACAGAATATTACTATATACATTATTAACATTGTAAAACAGTGTTTTTTCTGTTTGTTCATCGTTAAAACTACGGGTCCAAGCGTAGCCATTTTCTCGCTAGATGTCGCTGAAATGTCCACCGATTTCTATGGATACTATTTACTGGACTTAATAATGCTCCAATTGAACTAAAAACAAAATATACTAAAAATTTTAACTTCAGTGCCATCTAGCAGAACCACCTGGACCCTCCATAGATATCAACCAAAACCTATAGGGATCAAAAACACACCAGAAAATAATTTTAAACATTAAAATATAAGTCTGATAATATATTATAAGGTCTGATATGCTGTAGCTCTATGTGAAACACGAGTATTCAGCCGCATTCGGTTAGACTTGAAGTCTTAGGGTCAGCTTAGTTGTAATAAAGCTAGGGAGATAATGATTAAAATATAAGTATAGCCCAGTAGTGTCGCTGTCCCGATAAAGTTGCAGATACTTCCTAGTGAAGGCTCAAGCTGTTAATGTGATAAAGACAGATTGTTTTTACCTACTAAGACCGTTTAACATCTACACAATGTGAATTTTAATTAATTGGCAATCAAACGATTCCAGGGTTTGTCCCAAATGAAACATGTTCGAGAGTACTTCAACAACCTGAAAAATTGCCAACAAAAAAGTCAGCTTCAACACTGTAATCGCCTTCTAAAACCTTATGTTATAGCATAGTAGTTTTACTAACCTACTCAACTCGCAAGCGATGCGTCCCTTTAACTCTATAACATCAGCGGCGGTGCAGTATCCCATTCTCCGCAGCACTCGTTTCCTCTTCTTAAGTTCATCCATCTGTAATATACTCTTAGCTTTCCTAAGCTCGGCCTTGGCTAGGGTCAGTTCTTCGTGAAGTTCTTGTTTCCTGTCGTAAGCCGCGGTTAAAGCGCCGCGGCTCTTGTCATTGTGTAAGGAGTGGGAGTATAGTCTGTAAGAAAATGAGAATAAGTAAATATTGATTTGAAGATAACAAGATAAACTAGATTTATTAACTAAAGCTCACCCCCCATAATATAGACATATGCAACTTATAAATGGAATAAGTAACGCCTTATACACCTTAATTTAGAAAATTATGTTATAAACATAATTCAGGAACTGAAATTTTACTTAAATCAACTTAGGTAGTATTTAAAAAAATAAAATGAGAATCGACGCACTACACTGTACTGGTAGTGCATCAGTATTGGTATCAACACACGGACGCACAAACACTAATGACGCAATCAAGATCCATTAAGAATTTATCAAGAAAAGTAATAATTTGGTAAGTAGTATTTTTTTACGATTCGATTATGAACATACTACTTTCAGGATGTGTTTATTACTTTACGTGATGTATGTGAGACCCCAAAGATAGCGTGATAATTTAGTATAAATGTTGCCCAGACCTAGTGGTTTTTTTTTACAGGTCGCTTTTCTTGTTTTTGCGCCAGGTGAAAACATATTATGGAGGTATGTTTTACTTTTCTAATGTTTTATTAAAAGTATCGAACATTTTGAAAGTTGGTTTAACAAGACTAAAAGATCTGTTTATCATGAGTAACAGCGGGTCTTTCAGCAATAGAACAGTGAAGATTACTTGATGCTAAGGTAGATTTAATAAACTTAGGTCGGAATTCACCAATAAAACTAATCACGTTTTAACGTTTGGCTCGCATAATCGCGTTTAGTTTATTTTTCTTTTGTTGTATTTTTACAAGTGACACTAGTGACAGCGGCTAAACGTGATTATGCGTGCCAAACGTTAAAACGCGATTAGGTTTATTGGTGAATTCCGCCCTAAGAGTTCAAAGGGCTATAATTTTATTTTTAGATTGTTTAAGCTGTGAATCCTCCATGTTGTAATAAATATATAAATAGATAATATTAGTTGGACAGCTAGGCAGACTTAAGTTCTCAAATTGATCTCACCTTTCTTCTAATAGTTTTATTCTTTCAACGCATTCTTTGAACACAGTTTCATTGATTTTCATATCTTTTATAGGGTTCAATAATGGCGGTCCTTCAGGGAAGCGCTTTTTAACTTCGCCAATAGTTTTCAGCACAGATTTACGGTTATCTGCGGGCCTCAGATCCTTGGGGTAGTATACTCGAAGAGAGCTAATTTGATAGATCAGTGTGTGGAGTACTGGGACCACTTCCACATCCCCTGCCTGAAAAAAAACGTGATCTTAAGCAAAATAAATCCTAACATTAGGTGTCATGTTTTATTTTGATAGTTATACACCACTTGTTTTCAATTAGTACAAATACTTGAAGGGCTTATTAGAAAAGTTCTTGTTATTATTTAAGGAAAGTTTCAATAAATAATATTCATAAACAGCAGAGTTATTAGCATTTGTTGATAACCTAAAATGTCACTCAATTTATGGAAATATTGTACAGGCAAATGATTATGAATGAAAAACAATGGAAAAACACTGCGCGTAGTATTTTCTAGTAGCATTTTTTATGAATAATTCATTAAATTATGAATTTATACAATTTTTAGATTTCGTTTTTTTTACTTTTGACTACATATATGATCAGTAACGGGTATGGATAGAGCCCAATTTATTTTTGTACTAATTAAAAAATAGGGGTATTTAGAATTATATACCTATCAAAATCCTGACCGATAACTATTATTCAAGGGCTTTAAAATGGATAATAATATTCTCAAGTTTTTTTTTTATTATTTGCGTTACAGTATGGTCGAAATATGAGGCTTGTTATCGTACTGATAGAAAAGAACGTCCCATATAATACTTTCACCACTGAATACTTTTTAGTGACTCTGTCTCTTATAATCAAGACAAGGACCTTTATTAATTCACATTTTAAACCATTACAGATAAACAATTGCATGTGTTTGACATAGCGAATGCAGGAGTTCTTCTGAAAAACACTCATTATTTATTCGTGGCCTACCCCCCCCCCCCCCTCCCTCATTGCTTTTTCTCAGTTTATTTGCCGCTATCCTGCATTGAAGGTGAATATAAGATTGATTATGCCCTCTGTCCACGGACGCTTGCCGCTTCGTCGACAAAGCTACGCATCTGTGGAGGCCTAAGTTGTATCGTTGATAGTTAAGTGCATTACCTCGCCGGGCGGGCACGGCACCTTACTGTCTGCATCGTCTCCGGTGGCCTTCTTCACATGCAGCAGTATGTCCACTATAATGACTGTCTCAGCTGTCAGTGGGTTGTCTTCCCCCTTCTTACCTCGGCCAGTCTTGTGCCTGAAGTTCACAATGATACCCCAGTCGAACTCGTGCTTTTCGGTTTTGACCTGTGTTAGAACAAAAATAAGGTTCAAAACCGCAATCATAAAAATAATATTTCTATTTAGTCGAGCCTGAATCTGGCTAGGCAGTATGGCTTAGATATATATAAATTAATCTACAATGCTACATTTATAGAAGAATACCTGTTGCAGTAGCTTCGCCCGCGTGGAAATAGAAACTTATTCTAAGGGTGTTTATCCCACACTCCCGGAATCAGTCTACCCGAGTGCCAAATTCCATTCGTTCAGCCGTTCGAGCGTAAAGAAGTAACAAACATACAGACACACACCATCACAAACTTTTGCCTTTAATGGTAATCCTCCCGACCCAATTTCGATCAAGGTGGTCATTCTCAACAGAGGTTAGCCAAGTACGCAGGAGATATTATTGTGCACAAGTGTGTGCGCAAACACAGGTGCATTCTCAGTTCCTTCATTCCCATAGTCTGATGCGATGGCAATCCGTTACGATCGGAGAGTTCAGACGCAGGACCAACGGCTTTACTTGCTTTTCGAGGCACGGGATACCCTCGTGCTTCGAACTTCCACACTACATACCACCAACTTCCAAACTTCGATCATCCAAAGAGTTATCATCATTTCAGCCAAAGGACGTCCACTGTTGGACATAGGCCTCACCAAGTGTCGCCACAACGAACGGTCCTGTACGTCTCGTATCCACCGTATTCTCGCGACTCTCACCAGGTCATCGGTCCACCTTGTGGGAGACATTCTAACGTTGCGTTTTCCGGTACGCGAGAGTAATTCCTAATGGAAAAACCCAATAGCACTTTTTGCCCGAGCCGGGAATCGAACCCAGGACCCCACGTTTAGAAGTCGCGCTTGCAACCACGAAACCAACGAGGCAGTCAAACTTTTGCCTTTATAATATTAGGTTGATATAGATATCAATCTGTATTTTTCTTCTCTTTTATTTTGTGTTTGTTACCGTTGTGCTGTGTCTGTGTAGAATATTCTATACAAATAATATAATAATACAAGATCTGAATATATATTGCTTAGTAATATTTGGAATAACAATATTTTCGTCACTAGTTCTCAATCAAACTACTATAAGAAGACGCTAATTAATGACGATGACCGTCACTTGACATTACACGCGACGTTATAGGTGGCCTTCAGAGAATGCATAAAATATAAATATTTGTTAAGTATATTTGTTAGCGTTGGTATCTTCAATCAAATTCAAAGACACACATAAAGAGTACAATCTTACTGATGGTACTCTTTATTCATACTTTGCAAAAATATGATTATGGAAGCTATTTCATGAAAAAGTCATTCAATAGCTGATCTGAAAAAGAAAGAAAGAAAATGAATTTATTTTGTCACAACGCAAGGCACACAAACAATAAACTAAACAAAAGAGAACCAAAAAAAAAAGGACAAAAATACAATTGTGTGCCTCACGGCTGCGCCAAAATAGGTCCAGTTCAGCATGATTGCCAGACAACTAGTGCCTGACGCTGGTTTTCTTTCAACTGAACCTAAGGTTGTGACGTTACAGACGAAAAACAGTTTGTAAGGTTGTATTGACGATTTAAATGACTATAACTCGGTACTATGCGTTCCAAATAAGAATAGGAAAGTCAATAACCTCGATCTGTCAAATATTGACTGAAAAGTACGGTTTGCAAAGAAAACTTATTTACTGAGTCTTAGTTAAATCTAGGTGAAGTAAAAACGTTACTATTTAATCTAAATTAGCTAAATATATTGCTTAAGTCATAATTAGTTTAAAAAAAACTACATTTTTTCTTTTCTTTGTTAGGACCAATTCACCTTCTTCCATTTACCACTACTCAGACATTTCACACAGTGACGTAGAGATGAGCAAAACCGAAGAACTGGAACTGATTAAACTCTTTTCGTTCACGATTCGTAAATAAATTATAAAAATTTAATTTATTTACGAATCGTTTCTTGTTTTGCTCACCCTACCCAATTTCTTCGATTTGAAAGACGTCACAGCATGGCGTAAAATTCGATCCTATTCTTATTTAGAATGTATTGTAAAGCCATAATTATTTGTTACGGTCGATAATCACACTTTAATAAACAATAACATTTTAATAAAAATAGAACATGACAGCGATCTGCAAAATGCAAAAAGAAAAAAATTGAATTTCGTGGGCTACTCTGATGCCTTATGGTAAAAATGCATACTGTTCTTGCATTTTTATTCAGAGTTACAGACATACATTTCTCCTACACTAAAACAAACAAGTATATTTCAAATTAAAAAAAATATAATTACTTTAACAAGTCGTCCAGGCTGTAGGAAAGGCTTCAAATACTCCGGCTTAGTAATGAAGGCTCTGAACTGCGCGCCCAAAAGGTCAAGCTGAGTCCTGATAGCACTGTATGAAGCTATCGAGTGTTCGTCCGCAATGCTCAGGGAATCATACTCTTTCTGCTTTGATTTCACTTCTGTTGGTGGGCAAATGATAATATTAAAAAAAGGCATTAACAAAACTGCACGCATGAAAGCACGTGTTGTTGGATAATTCAGTTCCCTTCAAAATGGTTGAGCTGAGTGGGGCTGATGCACGTAAACGGGCGTCGTCAGTTTAGACTGATCATATCTTAACAGGCATTAACCTTTTAATTACTTTTTTTTTTCATCATATTTATTGACATTGTGCTCACATAATAGAGATCTATGCTTTGGAATGTGCAATTTAACTTCACTTGTTTGACTGACCGACATTTTCAAAATTTTAAAGTGCCTGTGAATTATAAAAGTTCAATCAAATCAAAAGATTTGATTTATTTTAATTGACACGAGATTTATTTTCAGGTGCAGTATAAACACCAATAAACAACATACGATTACGATATCAGGGAAAGCTTTAAAAGTAAATACATTATTTTTTTAAATCGAACATAGCTCAATATTTTGAAATAGAGAGTGGTTGTATAAATTAAAAACAAACTTACTATCTATTAGATCCGGTATAGCTGCTTGATTCTGAAACTGGAAGAAACTCCTCTCTAACATGTACTCCGGGTTTATTTCTTCCACACGCAACAAATTGAGGACCTACAAATAAAATAAAAAAAAACATTTTAAAGGCCTGCACAGACGACAGACTTCCGGGGGAATTTTTGTCCGCGGACTTTTTTGACCGTTAAATTAGATCGCTTACAACTGTATCGAGTAACGCAAACGAGGGATAAAAAGTACCGCGTACAAAAAGTCCCCCGAATAACCGAGGACATGCAGAGAGCGGACCGGACGAATGTACGTGGGAGGCACCGAAAACAATAGCACTCAACAATAACACTGCCGCGGAGAAAAGTCCGTCGTCTGCGCAGGTCTTAAAACTTTTACAAGTATTTCTGCTTCTTTGTTATGGCAACGCGGTAGGCTCAGAGAGAAAAGGCGTGATGATTACAGAGTTTAAATAGCAAAAAAAACTATAGTTATCCAGCCAGTTAGGGTGTTGTAACTCGTAAGTGGTGCTACAGGCCTTTGCTCTGCAGTGAGACACAACAGGCTCATAATAATAATAATAATTTGACCCTTAGCATCAAATATCTCGACTTAGCACACGAGGTTTTCGACATGTGGAATTATGGAATGTGGACACGGCTGTCATTGTGCCGATTATTGTAGTTACCGCCAACGGCCTGATGGCCAAATGCCTCGACGACCATTTGTCGAAGCTATCGTTGCGTTGTTGGATCAAGGGCCTCGTTACGACTCGCATTGTGGAGCTCAGTTTGGAGCCCTAATCGCCAGTAGCTTGGACCCTGCTCCCGACACCGGCGAAATACTATTTTATGTAATTAAGGGCCGGTGCACACCACGTTTTTTACACGCGCCGTTGACGCGCGTTTTAGAAACGTGCCCTTTTATCCTATTAAAGGTCTACAGGCTGCGTCTGACTCGCGTGCGTATCGCGTCTGTATCGCTACAAACGCGCGTCAACGGCGCGTTTAAAAAACGTGGTGTGCACAGGCCCTAAGATGTGCAGAAAAATGAACAAACCAAATAACAATTATTAGATAAAGTTACTTACCATATTATAAGTGAGATGGAAGGCAGAATTGATAGGGTCTGCCTTTCCCTGCACCATGCCCTTTACGACTGCAGGCGTGACCTTCTCATCAATCATCAGGATCACGATACCCTTGTCATCGAGACCACGTCGACCGGCACGGCCAGACATCTGGATGTACTCGCCTGAAGTTATCTAAAAATGACGGTAGTGCTGTACTTGTTTCAGGTCATTTGATTTTGACCCTTATGTTTGTGGAATAAAGATCATACGATGTTGTGAGACACTCATTCCACAAAAACCAGTGAATATCAGTATACTGTGGACCTGGACAGTAAGGTGGTATTTCCATCATCAGAAAAACTGTAACCCGACGTCTTTTTTTATCTCAACGAATTATAGTTATCTTAGACCTACTGTATACGGACGCGTAGCTTCATAAACGCGTATTCGTCATTATACGCAGCTCAAGTATTGGCTTTACTGGGCCCCTTCAGATATGCTGACATCTCTTTGAGGTGCGCTACGCGCCGACGATTACTGTGGCAGCGGCTGGGGTGTAAAGATGTCGGTTCCCTCACGCTTGCAGCCATATTCTTGGCTTGTATTAATACTTCGCAGAAGGAGGCAACCACTTCCCATTCCCTCTCGCTCCAGACCATGTCCTGAATTAAGGCAGAGAAGTCGCTGCCACCGATCGCACGATTCTGAACCCATAAATAGAATACACACTCGACCAATAGACCTGAGTGTACATTCCAACCCTCAGGTCACATAATGGCAAGAAGAAGATACTTACAAATCTAAAATCTTTTCCGTCGAATTTCTGGCAGTTTGTGAAGACGACAGTTCTGGCGGGCATGTTCAGTCCCATCGCGAACGTCTCAGTAGCGAATAGTGCCTGGTAAAAGAATAATTATGAAACATTAAAAATGTTTAACTGCTAAAATTGTACAAACTAAAATAATACTAACTGCATATCTTTACTCATCATCATCAGTATTATAAAGCTGAAGAATTTGTTGCTGTAGGTTCAACGGACTAATCTCAGAAACTACTGGATTGATTTTAAACAATTCTTTTAGTGTTGATTTTCCCATTTATCAAGGAAAGCTTTAGACTACATAAAATGGCGCTACAACCAATAGCAACAGTGCAGTAACTAAAGATGTGAGTAAAACCGCGGCGGCAACTAGTTTGAGATATATAGAGCGACTAAAGTTTGGATAAGTTATATTTCATACCTTAATAAGTCCCAACCCAAACAGAATCTCAATAGTTTCTTTGAGTATAGGCAGCAGGCCTCCGTGATGTATACCGATGCCGCGACGAAGCAGAGGGATCACGTTCTCTACTTGCGGCAGCTTGCGATCCTCTTCGGATAGCACGTCCATCGCGTTGTTGAATACTTCGTCTACCAGCTTCTTTTCTTCAACTACAAGGAATTTATCATGTATTAAATTTTGTATACTATGGTGCTAGTATTCGCCGAAGGGTAAGCAGAAAAGAGACGAAACCAGTGATATAACAACTAAACTGAATTACTATTTTACAGAGATAAATTTTAAATAGATATTTCAATTATTATTAAATTACTAATTAAATCTTCATTTCCTTTTATTTTGCTGACAGTAAGGGCTTGTACAGATAACGCGTTTTACACGCGAAGTCACTCACGCGCTACAGTTTGTTTTGCGTCCAGATGCCGCATTCCTACCCGCGAGTTTTGTGAAAAGAACTCTAGATAAGCGGTTGTGTTGCGGATTGCGTACATTCGATAGAAGAGTAGTAAACAAAGAGAAAAAACTTCACAAAATGTTACAACTATTTAATTCAGTTCCTTTGTTTTATGTTTCGAATAATATGTAGATTCCATATGGCCATCCTTTTATAACTTCGGCGATAAAATTTTTGTATCGAAGTTTTCATGCTTCGTTTCGAACCAAACATATCTATTTGCCGCAGGTACGCGCGACTCGTGCGGTAATCGCGCTTAGTACGAGCGAGTCGAGAGTCTGACGCGTAGCGCGTGTTTTACGCACAGTGAGGAAACGCACGAGAACACCAGCCAGCCAGTTTTTTAAAACTCTATAATAAAACATTAAGAGGATTTCCCATACGAACAAAATAGGTATTTACTCACTTGTATTAAAGTCTAATTTTGCCATCTGCATAGCGTAAGCCTCGCAGTCCTTCTTACTGAAACTGAATATGATGACAGGAGCGAAATTTCTCTCCATGATCATCTTGACGATGTTGAATATGTTGGTCTGGTTGGCGCCGCGTGGGCCACCGCGCCGCCCACGCTGGTCACCCTTGGCTGCGTCACCCGCGTTACTTAGCACCGCCATTGCAGTGTTGAAGTTATCTTCTTTGAATATACTCTGATTAAGAAATAATTCAGTAATGTAGATTTAATTTGGAAGTTCAAATACCAGCTAGTTTTCATATAAATTGGGGTAATATTTTTATGTTGCTATATTACAGTAAACTGTTACACAACCGATAACTGTTCACACAACTGTTTACAATATCGTAAAATCACAAACTAAAGGACATTGATCGAGTTTGAACCAAATGCATTACATTAATTTAAAATCTATTATTTACACGAAAAAAACCGGGCAAGTGCAAGTCGGACTTGCGCACTGAGGGTTCCGTACAAACTTACCTATGAAAATGAATCTTGAATGAAATCTTCTTAATCAATCAATAATAAACAGTTCAATTCGGGAATTGAACTGTTTTCCGTTACGAAAATTTTTCCGACTCACAATTTTTTTTTTGTGACTTAGGTACTACAACTACAAATTTACAGTTTTCAGATTTTTTCCTATACCTACCTACAGATTACTTGTGCTATGAGACCTTGCTTTATGCCAAATTACAGGATTCTAGGTCAACGGGAAGTACCCTATGAACTTTGATTCCCTTGAGTGTCGAAATACACGTTTTTTGCGACAAAAACGGCCGCATCTTTTTTTTCGTAACTCAGAAGTTTGATGTTTTTACAGCTTCAAGAGATTCCCAGACCTTAAATTTCAACTCAATACCTCCACACATTCCCGAGATAAAGGGCCTTGACAGACAGACAAATAGATGGACAACAACGTGATCCTATAAGGATTCCGTCTTTTCCTTCTGAGGTACGGAACCCTAAAATGAAGTAATTAAAACGACAACAAAAAGATTTGACTTAAAATTTAAAAAACTATAACTACCATTGGAGTCACTAATTTATATTACTCGTATAATCGATGTGGGTCCAACCTTCTTACCTTTTCATCTACCACGAGATGGATCCCATCTCCTCCAGCGGGGAATATGTAATGCTGTAGAGGAGTGGGTCTGAACTCAGTGTACACCACATGGCAGGGCTGTGAGTGCAGGCGGCACACCCACTCTGCGAACTGGCGAGCGTTGGGTATGGTGGCGGACAGGAACACGTAGTGGACATTGTCCGGTAGCAGGATTAGGGTTTCTGTTAAAAATATGCTGGTAAATAAATGGTCTTTGTGAAAACAGAATGTTCTTTTTACAATTTCGTATGTTTGTTTGTTTAGGTCCAGCAAGTCATTTTTAGTAAACAGCATACGCTTTTATAACAAGGTGGTGACTGAACTTAGCGAGGAAAAGTTCAAAACCCATATTAAGAGTGTCCTAACTAAAAAAGCGTATCACAAGGTTAAAGACTATGTCGAAGACACGCTTGTTTGGCAATGACTGCTTCTGCACATGTGGCCCCCTGGTAACTCATAATATTGTGTAAACGTATCTATTAACTGACCCACATTTGTAGTAATATATACTTTTTTTTTCTAACACCGCCGACCACCATAAATTCGTTAGTAATTATTATTATTTTGTTAACATGTCATTTATTGATAATTGTAATGATTTATTTTTCTTGTTTTTTTTTTATATAGCCTTTTTTTATAATGTGAATGTGAGAACACTGTAAACTCCGCGAATTCTTATATTACTTCCTATTACGACCCACTTTTTATTATGATTATTTTAATTGTACTTTTTAGTACAATATTGACCAGTCTACACTGTCCTTACATATTATCTACTTATACTGTAATATGGAAATATTGTAAGAACAACATTTTTTTTAAAAGAGTAACCATGGAGTTTCTTGCCGGTTCTCCACAGAAAACGACCAATTTGGAACCGTGCACTAGCTTCTGACGTTTTATAAGTGCCCATGTAAGCCTATGTGAAATAAAAACTTTCGACTTTGACTTTGACTTAGGGCAAATCTTGCAAATGGATTTAGTAATAGTTACCTCTAATTGAGCTAAAATTTGGAATAATATAAATTGTGTAACTGGTCTGATGATGGAGTCGGATAGTGGTCATAGGAACCACTGAGCGCAATAAGATAACTCCATCGTGTTTGAGCACTTTGGAAATTTTTACTATACTGTGTGATAAATGATTGATTTGAAAAAATGGATTTCATTAAAAACTTGTTTACAATGTTTTAACAAAACTAATTGTAAACGCTAAGTGTATGTTAAGCAGATTTTAATAAAACTTTACATTACAGCATATACATACATTAGAACAACACATAGGCATATACAAGGAGAAACTGACTGACAACGCACAGCCAAAACAACCAGTAGTCTAGGAAAGTGTTTTGCACAAGGCTTCTTTTAGCCCAACTACGGCAAAGTCAAAGGAGGGTTATGACTTTGACAAGCTATGTATGTAAGTATGTATGTTTGTATGTATGTGAGTATGTTCATCTATTCCCCCATAGCTCCTAATCTACTTATCGGAACTCGACGAACGAGGTATCGTTAGAACCGTCTTAATTGTCTGCTGAACATAGGCTACGTGACTTGTCACAAAACTAGATATGGCGCCCTCTCGCAGACAAAAAATCGGGTTTTAGTTTTTTTTATTTTATTTTTTATGACTTAAGCACTAAGATTTTTTTTTTTGAAAATTTATAAGCTAAGTAGGTAAAACACGGTCGAAAGTTTGTACAGAGAAACCTTCTTCTATACGAGCGAAGCCACGGGCAAAAGCTAGTAACTTAAAAAGATATTGCAAAAGTATATTTAATTAAAACAAAAAAATGATAATAATAATAATTTCTCTGCATAGTGCTTTGGGTTTCTCAAGGCTGTAATGTTGTACATGTGCTACTTAAATAAGCTCACATCTTTTTGCTTTTAGGCAAAAAGAAAAATTGAATTAGAACTACTACCAAAACTGGGTTCAACTTTATTGAGTAAACCTAGAAGAATAAACGATTTTTACTTTTTTTTACTTGTCTTGATACCTTCAAAATACAACGCGTTTTTTTTTTATGTCCCATAACTCTAGGGTATGAATGAGACCAGATTAAAGAATCAACTGGCATATCAATTATCTTTTTTTTTGTTTTCATTTTCCATACAAAATAATTTGATCAATTCACGATAATTTATGTAAAACACCCTTTACAAGATGACGACAGGGTAAATATATAAGGACATTTGATTATTTGCAAACTACTTTAGATTTCATTGATGACTGGCGACGTCACAAAAGATTTGTCATACAGGTGCAAATTTTTGACCTGAATTAATTTATGATGGATTATATCTTCGAAACCATGCATTTTTGGACCACATATTCTAGGACTTGTAGTATTATTTTTCCTTATAGAATATAAACCATGAGTTATGCAATATCAAGTATAGGGGTTGCTCATGTTCAGGACAGGGACCTGCCAGGTCATGGATATTATACTTAACAAGTTAGCAGAACTTGTCACATCTTCGTTTGTCTTGGTATAGTCAAGAATGAAAAGCATGTTATTATAAGAGTTATGAGTATACATACATATGGATGGATGGATACGTAGGGAGAGGAAGAGCAAAAAAAAGATGGATGGATTGTGTGAAGACTAGATATAAAAGAGAAGGGAGTCAGTGATAGCATGACGGGTGACAGGATAGTATAGAAGAAGAAAAAGTGTTTTGCCGATCCCAAATAACACGGGACAAGGGCAGGAAGATGACAACTTATCACATCACATATTGTTATATCTTGTAATAGAAAAAGATAATTTTTTATTTATAATAAGTTTACCTACCTTCCCAGACAACACCTCTCTCTTTATCTCTCATGTAATGAATTTCGTCAAATACAACCCATCCCACTTCACGCATGATTTCCGATCCTCTATACAACATATTTCTTAAAATCTGTAAATGAAACAATCATATTTAACTAAAATAACTAAAAAAAAGATATTTAAAAAATATATTATGCAACAAAATGTTTTATAGATACCTCTGTGGTCATAATAAGACAAGAAGCAGATGGATTGATGGTCACATCGCCAGTAATAAGACCTACATCATGGAACTCTTCGGAAAACTCTCTGTACTTCTGGTTTGACAAGGCCTTTATAGGTGTGGTGTATATGACCCTTTGTTTGTTCTTTAAAGACAAAGCTATAGCATACCTAGAAAAAATAAATGTACAGTCAAGTCATATTTTGGTGAACAATGTTTTTTTTTTGAAGGCAACTCTGAGATAAGTTAAAAGTAAATAATTGATGATGTATTAATTTTACAACAGTAGTAAGTTGTAAATACAAGTAATAAAATATTTATTTACATAAAAATAAATAGCTGTTTGTTTGTCAGACTTGCTAAAACTCAAAGACCTCTTGACCGATTTTAATCATTTTTATTTTGTTTTGTTCATGTTATAATAGGAGTGAAAAATTTGAAATTGATTGAAAGCTAAGAAGCTTTTCAGAAGGGTCAAGCCAGCATTACAAGTAGGGAATGCAATCTCGTTCTCGTGAGATCTCGGCCTTTTTTAACGAGATTGATCTCGGACGAAAAAAAGGCGAGATCTCGCGAGTTCAACGAGATTGCACTTGAGCATAAAAACGTCTTATTCTCTCAGCTGTGTCGGCCATTTTGTTGCAAAAATACTATTTCAGTTTAATAGTCAACTCAACTTAGATAATAAGTTTCATTTTGTTTGACTTATTGTTTTGTTTGTTATAAAAGAACTGTTTTATTACTAAAAGAATTTTGTTTGATATTAGAAGAGAAGAGACGTATGTCAAAGTTTACTATTTAGAAGTTTATTAAAAAATTGTAGACAGATATGTGAAACAATGTTTGATGCAGTCTATTGAAAAAATTCGTAAAAAAAAAGGTTTATCTTTAAGTATAATACTTATAATATTTATTATTTTATTCCTAATTTTTTCAAATATTGTGATTTTTTGCAAAAAAAAACACCAAACTGCTAATCCCGCGAGATCTCGCAGTATTACAATATTCATAAACTCGCGGGATCTCGCTTGAGCCCCAATTTCGCGAGATTTGCATTCCCTAATTACAAGTGGCTACCAGTAAATATTTAAAATAAAATACTTACTCAGCCACAACAGTTTTACCAGCAGAGGTGTGGGCAGAGACCAACACAGACTGCAAATTGTCTATGCACAGTATAGCCTCCTTCTGAAATGGATCGAGTATGAAAGTATACTGCTTGGCTGGCTCTCCGGTGATCGGCATAAGAGGCACATACTCATGGTTAGGTGGTATTGCTACTTCGTGTGTACAACCCTCATGAGTCTCTAGCGTGTGTATCACTATCCTGGAGTTCAGGAGGTCTAAACTGAAATAGATACCATTGATTTGAGCAAGAAAATACAAAGAATATAGATATGAATAGAATATACAAATCCCCATAAGATTGGTATACACACAAGAGTAGGTCGATTTGAGTAAGTCCTAGAAAGCAGGCCGTCAATAAAAACTCACTTTATGTCATTAGTAAGCTCTGAATCGTCTTCCTCCTTTTTCGGCTTCTTGTTGGCTTGTTCAATACTCTCTACTTCTTCGTGTAACCGCTTTAAACTGGTAGCATCAGTTTCATCGGATGTTTTTCTGTAAAAGAAATACACAATCGTCACATTAGAACAAGAATGAGAGAAAACTATCCAGTAGAACAGTATAATTAGAGGTTAACTTACGATTCATCTTCTTCTTTTTTTATATTTGGGAATTGAATAGAAGCTTCGTTTGGCGCCGCCTCATCAAAACAATCAAATAAACTATTTACATCAGCCATTTCGTCTAATAAAAATTCTTATTATCATTTACCAAACAAACATTACGGTCCTCATTGATTTTATGACACTTAACACATTACCACAGAATACTTTGCACATTACATTACTACACTTAAAAATATTAGTAATCTATGGCAAATAATAGTGACGCTCTTTGATTTTTCGACTATTAATAACCATTAATGTAACCTGTGGAGAAAACGGAACGGGCAATCCAAGTGTGATCCAAGCTTTTTTTCAACGCCATCAAAACCGATATTTTTACAACTTGGCAACATTTCTTATGAGTCAACGGTCACGTGACCACACAAGCTTGGGTTTAATGCGCTTTGATTGGTGCGTTTAGCGTTCGGTTGCTTTTCGAGAGCTCTGCTCTACGCTTGGCTGAAGAGTGTACGCTCGTGTGGAATTAAATATTTGTGTTGGTTCTATTTATTGTGACAGAAAAAGAACATTACAATGTCGTCAAAAACAAAAAAAACTGTATCATCGTCTTCTTCTAATATAAGTGTGGTGTCATCAGTGCAAAGCCCACAGCAGTCGAGCACTCCTGTGGGAAGCCGTCCTTCAAGTTCAGCCGGCCGGCCGAACAGCCCACTGAGTCCAACAAGACACACCCGTCTTCAAGAGAAAGATGCCCTACAAAATCTTAATGACCGTTTGGCCGCTTACATCGATAAAGTCAGAGCGTTGGAAAGTGAGAACTCTGGTTTGCGCCGTGAGATTCAAACTACACAGGAGGTGGTCACACGCGAGGTTTCCAATATCAAGGGAATGTATGAGCATGAATTGCAAGATGCCCGAAAGCTCTTAGACGATACATCGCGTGAGAAAGCTAAATTAGAAATTGACCTAAAGAGGTTATATGAGGAAAATGATGACTTGAAAAAGCGGTAAGTAGTGGTCCATTAGAATAATTAATTGTTGATTACATTGAGAATAAATGTAGTGCATGTGGACGCCAGTTCTTCCGGCTAACCTTAGCATAGCAAGTTTACGTCATCGGCGGTGTTTCTCAGCGGGTGCGGTGTGACGAGCACGGCCGACCTCGCTTTTACGACACAGTGACATCATAGCCCGATTTAACCAAACTAATCACATTCCTAAGTATAACAATAAAAGTACGTTGTTTAACCCACGGTGGTGTCGCAATGCGTACTAATTTGTTTATAAACAAGATAATTAATAATATTAATAACATTGGCATTTCTAATTTCTTGTTTGAATTATTACAGTTTCATGTTGATTTCTCAGGTACACTGAAATTTCAAATATTACACAACATGTGTCACAGATGAAAACTCAATACCGCATGTAAAGTGGAGTAACAAATTAGCACTTGTGAGAGCCAAAAAACTATTCTTGAAAGAAAGAGCCACACTTGTTTATAAACAATCATAACAACAAGAAATTATTGGATTCAATACACCAACATATGCATAGTAATGCTAAAAATATCTTAACTACTATGTAGTTGACTACCACAACATTATCAAGTGCAGATTACCTAAAATAAAACTGGTCATTCATCTTTCTCTCATATGTGCCTAGTTTCTTTTTGTATAAATTCTTTGATTTTGTAGAACAAATATCTGAATGCTACACAGGCTTCACCTTGCTAAATATTTGACTCTAAATACAGATTTTATTATACTTGTAACTCAAAATAATAAATGTTACATACAAAATGTTTGTTTTTAGGAAACGGCCTAGATAGCAATCAATTTGAGTCAAGGTAAAAATGTATCCTCTTTAAATTTAACTTTTATTATGTGCTATACACCAATGTATGCTGCAGTTATTTATTTATATAAATCTTAACAAACAAGGTTCCAAGTCCATTATTTCTGATTAGTATTAGGAATGGCCCAGGACATGCTTTTAATCCTAACAGCTTGTGAGCTGAGAAATTTGCCACAACACACAATCTGTAGGTAGAAATCCTTTCCAATTATATGTGAACTAATTGAACACATACTTGCTATTGTTATATACTTTATTGTACACCTTATATGAGACACGAGGCTAGGCAAGGGCTATACAAGTGGGTAGAGAGTACTTGGCTTGGCCACTCAATTTTTTACTGTAAATCTTGCATAATTTTCAAAATAATCATTCAAATAACATTATTGAAAATTTTGCACACACCTAGTCAAAGGTTGATATAAAGATTATTATGGATTACTGTTCAGTTTCTAGTATTACATACATGATTACCTTCACAATACCACAAATTCTTTTATCACAGTATTGATTGATCATCCTTCACTAAAGTGCAGCACTAATTTGCATTGCATTGTGCATGGCTACATCCATATGGTGATAATGAATGTCTTTTAAGTTCACCTTGACTCTGTGTGCCGGTTTCGGTAGACATTCAATGTTAGTATTGAGTGTAGAGGTCACACTCATACATAGCTAAGTAGAAACATGCAGCAAAAAAGGTGCAAGAATATATTTTTGTTGACCTTGAGTAAAGTTAGAATTTGATCATTGAAATCTAGTCTAGTAGTATACAGACAGCTAATATTTAAACAATTTGCTCCAACGCAAATGGACCTGTAGTTGGTTTTTTTTTTTTAATGTTGCCCTGCACTAGAAATTACTGATCAATAAACCATGTAAACTCATATACACAAGACACCCAGACCTGAAACACCTATGTGTAGGCCATGCAGGAAATAAACCTGCGATATGTAGCATAGCAGTCAATCACTCAAACCACTGCGCCAAGCATGCCATCCGTGCTATCATTTCTTTAATAGCTTTTACTGCTGTATTCGCATCTTTTGTGAGAAAGCTTACTATTTATTGATAGCATCTCTCCCGTGGCCTATCAACAGGAACACATTTTTTTCAAGAAAAAGTTAGTGACTATTGGCAACAGTTTATCTTCTTTGAGTGTCTGTTCTTCTACAGTGTACAGTTTTTCCTCTTTACCATTTTAGTTTGAATTTAAATACTAAGATAAAGATACTAAACTCAATGCTGTTAATTGAATATGTAATTGTACTTGAAACCAACTTCATGATATCTTAGTAGTAACTATAGTATTAGTATGTTCTACATACTTATCATAAACATTTACTACAACAGACATGGGTGGGAAACACATGTTAATTATAAAAATATCTGTATTCAATGATGATGAAAAAATAAGACTACATAATTATGATAGTGTATTTGTGAGCACCAAATATCAGTAAAAGATCGTGGATGGTACGATTCCGCGACCTTGGACACGCAAATTTTATATCTGGGTCAGGGAGGGGAGCTCAACAAACATTTCACTTGCTTTTCATTTTGTCGCCTTTTTACGGAATCTTATCATCAGTTAAATATTGTAAAATTATTTAATTCCGCGTCATATAGATAGTGGCACACCGAATGAGAATTATTTTACGGCATTCCACACTGGTTTTTTTTCGACATCATAGGACGCTTATTATTATTATTTATTTATTTTTTATTTCATATAAACCAGTGCTTGCCTGCTGAAGTTATTTCTTTAAATTCGTAAAAAAAAAACTATTTTTTTCGTTGTCGACACGCGACGTCATATAGGTATCACGGTCCTTAACTAAGTAGTGTCTTAAGTTGCTGTATAATTTTCTACAAATCAGAGGCTATTTCGGAGTTTGATCGAGTTTCCGCCTAGGCATACCGATTAAAGGCTACGGCTGTTGACCCTGGCTCGTTTACGTCATCTACACGCATACGACGCCGTGACGCCCACACCGCTTGAGCTTAGCTCGCTTTTACGACATGTTACCAAGTAAATTACGACCAATGATCCACTCAACTTATCAAAATCCAATATTTATCTAAAATATTATCAGTACCTATTGAAATATAGTTGAGGTACTTAATATTTTAAGCCTGCATGTTAGCGTTTCCTGTCTAATAACTTGATCACAGCTTTGCCAATGACGTAACCGTCATCATACATATTTACGTAGCTATGACATCAATACGGCCTTCTTCGAATCGAAACTGGGCTTAATATTATCGCTGACGATTCCTTGAAAATATGTCCATGGGTATTAAAAGTCACTAACTAGTCTACTAGTTAAAGCTTTTCTTAAATTAAAAATTGCTCTTATATCTAAACACCTCCCGCATCGCGAATTATGCGTTAGGTTAGACACGTGTGTAGTAAAACATTTATGCCTTTAACTTCTGGAAATATTTTTTCAGAATGTCTCCTAATGCTTTTAAAAACTAGGTCACTTATATTTGGGCGAATACCAAAATAGATCCTAATCTTTAGGCGCCGGCGACTTAGTACGCCTCACGTAGATATTCGCGTATTTCGACTCGTGCCTTTTTTACACCAGAATTGCAATTAACTGAATGATCAGAAAGTGATACAAAAAGACACTAAAGTAAAAACAACGCAAGTGAATCCCAACGTTACCATGGATAAATATTTATTTGTTTGATCATTATAACTTCGATAGGGCGCGGGCGGAGGCCAAAACGCGTAATCGTTATTTTAGTTATTGTGACCTCGGTCTTCTGTAAATATCTAATTATGTACCCTGAAAGACGAAAATGACGTCATGTCTGTGTGTCATATTGTAGTCATCTCTAAATAATAAATCTGACGTATACAAGAATTTTATTTCAATTCGTACGACAGTATACAACAAACTTAATACCCGTATTTCTTATACTAAAGTTATCTTTCGTGCATTTCCGTTTCGTTTTAACAATTGGTTTGAGACAGTAATTTATCCTTCCTTATCGCATATCATGACTCATCATTTATTTAACTTTTAAATTGGCCAAGGTTTATCATGTTCCCGCAACGTCAAAGTCGAACGGCGTTGTATCATGATGGGCGGGAAACACGAGAGTCAAATAACCGACGACGTCTACATGTAAAATGGTTATTCGTGGCGGCGACAAGAACAACACGCGGGAACCGGATAGTGGTGTGTTTACAAAAACATTCCGTGAATTTCCGTGTGTGGTTGCGCAACAACGCGCATGGAAACGCAGCTTTATTTCTGAGGATTACCTCGTTTAGGTGTCACGGTTTCGTGTTTTCAATAACTCGTCCCTCTAATTATACGAATGGAATGTTTACTTATTTACATACTGAGGCATTGACAAAATACACACCTTTTTATTTTCATGGTATTTTATGAAGGCCTTCATCTTCATGTACTTAATCAAAAATGATATCATCCTGCCGTACGAAATTTATAAACGAAATATCTTTTTCTTTTCAGCCTGGACAAAAAGACTAAAGATTGTCAGCAAGCTGAGAGTGCAGCCCGTCACTACGAGACGCGCTACACTGAAGAGAGCAACAAGTACAACACTGCTCTCGCTGATAAGAAGAAGGCTCAAGATGAAGCCAGGGTACGTACATTTTGACACAGATTTTAGATATCTGCTTGGAATGTTACTCCCTCATCACACTGCTCCAAGTGCAAGAATCTGAAAATATTATGATTTGGAAAGTTCACTCACAAACTCAGTTCGTGTAAACGAATAATATTCAGTGGACAATAGGTAAAACTACTACTTATTTTCCTTGTATTTTAAATTACCCCTGACAGGTGCTTACTTCCTTATATAGTTACAACTAATTTGCATCACAGAAAGCTATTTATATCTTCCATTTCCTAGACACTTAATCAATATTTATTTGTAGGAGCTGGGCAAAGAACTGGAGAAATTGCGCAAGGTTTACAATGATACGCGCAAGACACTGGAGGAGGAGATGTTGTGCCGCATCGACATGGAGAACACGGTGCAGAGCCTGCGCGAGGAGCTGTCCTTCAAGGACCAGGTGTTCCAGCAAGAGCTGCAGGAGACACGCACTAGGCGCCAGGTCGAGATTTCCGAGATTGGTAAGTTTTATGGCTTGAATCTATGAAGTCTGAACTAAATAATGTAAAGTAGGTAATCATCTATTGTTGCAAGGCCTTAGGCTGAATAATCTGAAGATGAAACGGACAGTGGTTTGTCCGGATACTGAATATTCGGCAAGCTACGAGGCCGGACCGCCGGATATTCAGCCCTTTATCGTGTTTCATGACGCGTTTAGTTTGATATACTAGAATTTATTTTTCAGCACTTAGCAGTAGCAATTACAGCGTAAGGCTACTTTCAGAAGCTGGTCTAGTTTGCGAAGCCAAGTGGAGTCGCCTCTTACCAAAAAATGCTGAAAATTTGGTATTCATTCACCACAATTTGCCAATTTTGAATACTAAACTAATTAATAAAACAAAAATTTTTGACGTGCGATTATAAAAATAAATGGTGTCCGTAACCTATTGTGATATAATTTCCTTGTGTAAAATAATGAGAATTCTTTTAATTTTATTATCCAGAATTCGGCTGGATACTGAATTACTATCCGCTATACGGCCGGATAGTCAAAACAAAGCCGAATAGGCCGGATACGGGATAGTTACAGGATATCTGTTACATCTCTACAATAAGCCCTTGGTTAAACAACAATTATTCTTGAACGTTACGAAAAAAATTTACATCTCATAATATGAGTCCTGATCACGTTTGCGTGAAAACGCGGAAGACAGTAGTGTTTGGAAAGACAAGTGGAGGCCTTTACCCAGCAGTGGAATGCATGAGGCACTAAATTCACATGTGCACTTTTTGCATAACCTAATATTGAATAATCTAAGCCGAACACCCAAGGCAATCTTCCACCTACAAAATTAAGGCTTATGACTTACATCTACCAACCCATTGAGTGTTGTATACAGTGGCCGAACACTCTCTGACATTGACTTAATAAATGATATTTATTTTGCAAATAGGTTTAAAAACACTTTTATATGCAATTTAAACTAAATGATGCCAGTGAGGACATTATATCAATTTTCAAATAAAAATGTCATCTTTTTCCTTTTACTATACAGAATACCATTTTTACAGATGGCCGTCTGGCGCAGCAGTACGAGGCTAAGTTGCAGCAGAGTCTACAAGAGTTGCGCGAGCAACAAGAGGCTAACATCAAGGCCAACCGCGACGAAATTGAAGCTCTCTATGAAAACAAGGTAAAATACTATAGCTTCACTAGACGATAAAGAGTTTTTGAAAAAAAAAGAGCAGAATTTCACATTATGTTGATGGTCAATGAAAAATGTTTTTCTGCTGTAGAAATCCTAAAAAACCGGTCAAGTGCGAGTCGGACTCGCGCACGAAGGGTTCCGTACCGTCCATAGCAAAAAAACTGCGAGAATATCATGTTTGTTGTATGGGAGCCCCACTAAGTATTTATTTTTGTTTTGTTTTTAGTATTTGTTTTTACAGCGGCAACAGAAATACATCATCTGTGAATTTTTCAACTGTCATGGTTCATAAGATACAGCCTGCTGGACAGCGGAGTCTTAGCTCCCTATATGTTAGGGACCCAAAATATAGGGACCTAAAAATTGTGTTGCGTACATTAAAAAAATCTTCTATTTATTAGCCTTCAAAAAAGTATTAGCTTCACCCTTAGAGAATGAGTCAGCCTTAATTCACCAAGTGGACCCTGAAGAGGAATTTGCGGTACTTAGGTTAATTATTGAGGTATTTCTGTATAATTCAATAATGTGGCTTTGTATTCAACCCTCTCAACAATTTGTCTAGATGAAGAATCTGCACAATGCGGCGAACCGCAACAGTACGGCTGCTACCGTGGCCGTAGAGGAGCTGCGCACCATGCGCACGCGCATCGACAGCCTCAACGCCACACTCAACGATCTGGAGAACAAGAACGCGGCGCTAAGTGTAAGTGATCTTATTAACCGCTCGCGTCGGTGTGGTACTTCCATCTCGTTTAGCTTTTCTATCCCCGTAGGTCACAGAAGGGCTGACGAGATGGAGTCGGTCGTGGATGTGTGATTCTGGTGGAATAAACGCAAAAGTGTTTGTCGCATATAAATCGACGATTAAAAGTTTAATCCACATTTTTGTATAAAAACAGTATTGTACTGAGGTTGACAAATGCGAAAATAACATTAAAGAAGCAATTCCCTATGTTACAGTTACTAGAATATTCCTGATTTGAATCAGGAATTTTTCAGACTCGATCAAAAACACCTGTAATTTAACAGTAATTGCTCTTACAGGTTACAAAACAGTTATTTTTTTCTGTTTGAAGCATAATGTTGCTAGGTTGTATAGATGGAATGGTCAATACAGTAAGAATCGTAAGGCCATAAGTGTTTGAAGATTTATTTAATTTTTATTAAAAAAAAAAAATATACGAAACAATGTTTTAATTTTTTTCATTCATTTTTATTGGGTAGTTTTTTTGGAAATACAATCAGGCGGTATTAATAATAATAATATTCCACAACTAACACAACGCCGCTAAGCTTGTGTTATGGGTACTAGACAACTGATAAACATACTTATATATTTTTAAATACATACATATATAGATGAATTACACCCAGACACAGAACAAATGATCGTGCTCATCACACTACTATTTGTCCTGGGTGGGAATCGAACCCACGACCTCTGGCATAGCAGTCAGGGCCATTAACCACTAGGCCTGTCAAACTTTCGATTGAGATCATGTGCCAAAAGATATATTTAATGGCTTCATATATATTAACTAGCTTCTGCCAGCGGCTTCGCCCGCTTGAAAATAGTTTTCTCTATACAAACTTTGGACCCCCGTTTCACCACCTTAGGGGGTGAATTTTGAGAAATCCTCTCTTAGTGCTCGCCTACGTCATAAAAGAAAGCTTTGTGCAAAATTTCACGCTCCTAGTCCCAGTAGTTTCGGCTGTGCGTTGATATGTCAGTCAGTCAGTTTCACCTTTTATTTAAATATATATTAATTTTTGAGTTAGGCCGCGTTTACATTATGTCGTAACGTGTCGTAAAATCTCTGGCTGTTCCCGTTACAACTACTGTTTGTCCACACATGACCACAACAGATAGTCGCAACAACGACCCAAGATTTACCGTCGCGGTTTTGCATTGACAATTTTTTATCGTTTTATTGTCTGTCGTGCTTGCCATTACCACTATCATGACAATCTGTTGACACCGTAAAAATAGTTAATCGTGTCGTCCAATGTGTGAACATCTCCATTTAAATATAACCACGAAACTTAAAACTACACTATTTTCTATCGTCACGACAAAGTGGTTAAACGTAAGTAAAAAGGTCAGACAAAAAACGTTTTGTTGAAAACAGAGTAAATAGTTGAATGTGTATGTGTACAGAACCGGTGCCGCGAGCTGGAGCGGCAGCTGGAGACGGAGCGCGCGCGGCACGCGGAGGACCTGGCCGCACTGGAGCACGAGCTGGCGCGCCTGCGCGACGAGATGGCGGCGCAGCTGCGCGAGTACGCCACGCTCATGGACATCAAGATCTCGCTCGACTACGAGATCGCCACCTACCGCGCCTTGCTCGAGGGAGAGGAGGACAGGTCGCCACGCTTCTTCTATACATCTTACCTTTTAAGACCGCTCAACCCGTGATACCGTTTCCCATAAAACTGCTCTTACGTGATTATGATATCATTACACATCTGTCTTTAGATGATTTGTAAATATCTTGTGAAAATCTATTTTTTTGAGTAGATTATGAAAGGCCAAACCTTTCATAATCTACTCAACAGTAAAGAAAATGTATTTATAGAAATCATACGCATTTAATTGAGATTCTGAATGATGAAGATGTTTTACCAAAAAAACACTACTTTCCTGGAAGAAGTTTTGTGAAATATTCGAGTGAGTAACGAATGTTAGCGAAAAAAGCCAAAACCTCATTTGGCTTTTTTCGCTTGTCTCTCTTTTCGTATTGCCTCTTTTTCAAACTTCAAACTGGATTGCGTTGGATAAAATAACAAACTTTTCACCATGCACATTTGTGCTATACAAATTGGGAAGTATACAATAGTGATCTGAAGAAATTGACGGATTTCCATTAATAGTACATATTATGATCAAAAAAATAATGTAAAAAATCAGTAATTGTGAGTGATTCGTAAATTATCGAAATGGTCTTGTAATAAACAAAAAAGCTATATCTTCTAAAGTTGTGCAATTTAATTTTCGTATGTAAACATGAAGACCAAGTAAAGTAAAATTTATGCAAAACATGAATGGGGTAAAAAACATATAGAACATATAAAGTAAAACATGTGTAACGCATGAAACTAATATGATAAATACCCTGTAAAACCTATTTTTGTACCCAGAACTTGGTATATCCTCTTTAAAATACACTCGGATAACTGGTTAAATATTGCACTATACAGGTTGAACCTGACCACCCAGTCTCCAGGGCGCGAGTCCCGCGCGTCGGGCGGCGGCGCGGGCAGCGCGGGCGGCGCGCGCGTGACGCCGGCGCGCCGCGCCACGCCGCTGCGCGCCGCCCGCAAGCGCACGCTGCTCGACGAGTCCGAGGAGCGCAGCCTCAACGACTTCAGCGTCACCTCCAGCGCTAAGGGAGACCTCGAGGTCGCTGAGGTCTGCCCCGATGGCAGCTTTGTCAAGATCAGGAATAAGGGCAAGAAGGTGACACCATTTTCTCTTAATTTCAGAAATAATATTTTAAATGAGTTGTACTTCTTATCACAGACTAAAAATATAATCATATTTTAGCTACATTCATAAACAATAGATACTTAATCCATATTGAAATATTATTTTGTTACATAGGAGCTAAGCCTCGGTGGATACCAGATCCTCCGCAAGGCAGGAGACCAGGAGACAGTGTTCAAGTTCCACCGCACCGTGAAACTGGAGCCGGGTGCGATCGCCACTGTGTGGTCGGCCGACGCCAGCGTGGACCACGACCCGCCACGCGACATCGTCATGAAGGGACAGAAGTGGTTTGTGGCTGACTCCTTTACCACTACCTTGCTGAACAACGACCAGGAGGTAATTTATTCCACATCGTGGATACTTCTGATATAGAATTGTGCTTAAAGTACGATCGTTTTTCTTATATCGTTAATTGTATGACACAGGAGGTAGCGGTGTCAGAGAGACAACGGCGACAGATCAGCACTAGCGCCCAGAGACACCGCGAGCTCGCACACAAGTATCCTCGTCGCGAACAGGTACATTTTAGAAGTAACTCCCACCGAAAACATGATTATACATATCAAACTAGAATTCTACAATCTGCAAGATCATAAATTATTACAATATGTATTGGTATTCCAGCTCGGTGAACTTCGTGAGGGAGAAGAGAACTGTCGCATAATGTAAGCTAGGGCGGCCGGGAGCGCCCTCGCGAGCCACTCGGTGCCTCACGCTTCAGCCGGAGCTACGGACTCTGCCCTATGGGCACCCCCAGCATTACGTACACAGTTCATTTGTGACTGTCTTCATTTCTACGCCGGAATAAACGAAGCTACATTTAGACAACAATTAAGTTACGTTAATAAATTAAATTTTGTATTAGTTGAACACAATATTGATGTTAAAAGAGAATTAGCTTAAATTCGGTAAAGTTGTGAAGTCACAGTAAGTACTGTTTAACAGGCATATGGCATTACTGAAAAGAAAAATGACAAAGTATTGCAACTAATGTTAGACTGGATGATTTTCAAATGGATGTCTGCTGTCCACAACACATGAAATGTTTTCTCTGGATTAGATTCTATCATTCTACGATCTTCCAGCTATATGCCTGTTAGATACTATTTAAAACTTTCAAATCATTTTGTCGTATTCGTCTTTCCTGCGACAGTTTGTGTTATTTTGTTTTTGTCTCTGGTCAAATTATATAAGTATAAAGCACTGCCTCATATGGCTTTTAAAATATAATATATAGACAGTGAACAAAGTACAAAAAAATTCGTTCACTTATTGGTGAGATGATTGCGATCCTTCAAAGGTAAATATGAATACAACGCACAATAATTTTCTTCTGTATTTTATTGTTCAAACATAAAACACAAAAATATTGTTGTGACGTATTTGCTCAAATATTTGCGTTATTAATACGTTTATGAAGTTCACGTTTTCCAATACTAACCCATCAAGTTCAACTGTATCAATCGAAGATTTTTATGCATACAGTTACAATGTTTCTAACATTCTTGTTCCTTGTGTTAATGATATACATACTTGTTTATCCAATTTTCATTTTTACTCTGACAGAATAGTCGTCATCCGCTCTATTTACCATTAATAAAAATTGAATAGAAAGTTCATGTTTAACTTTATTTAAAAAAGTATATTATGTATAGCTGTCACCTGCTGTTTCACCCGCGTTTTTGTTTACTACTCCTCGTCCGTGGGTCGTAACGTGATGATATGATGTTAGCCATACAAGAAGATTTTTTCCAATCTCATTGGTAGTTCTAGATATTAAAAGAAAACTATCGCTTTATTATATTAATAGAGATATCCTAGGTAACGCGAATGCTTAGACAAATACGCCAAAGCGTAAAATAGCTCCAACTCCTTTGGGGAATTGCAATCCATAGTGGGTAAGTATAGTAATACAGTTTTTTTTTTCACCCCACCCTTTCCTGAGTTAAGAAATGTTATATCCATAAACTAATTTAAAATATCCATCTGATAACTGAATTCATTCAATGCGTAGATTAAATCTACTAATATCATTATTCTTAGTGACCTTGAACTAGATAAATCACCGTATTAGGTTAAGTTTGTGTTGACTACCACAAGCAATGGCGATTTAGATTAAGCGTTAGTTCGCACCTATAGTATTTTAGGAGTTCAACAAATTATGGGCGCTTTATAAATGAAGATGTTTATGTATTGTGTCATTCAAACTTATATTGTAATAAAATTTTGTGTGACTTAAAGAGAATAAAGTAAAATTTGTATTAACATTTTCCAATCGTGTAATAGGAAGACATAAACGACATCAGAAATACATATTCGCCATTTTAGGCCTGACTGCCAATTTCTAAAAAAAAAAGTTAGGTGCAAGTCTCAAATAACCTAAAAGGCTCAGTCTCAACTTTATAAAATATGAAAAAAAAATAGCATTTACAATATTGTCTGATGAAGTAATTATAATGATTAAAAAGATAAGTTGCTATTCTTAAGTACCTCATAATTCACTTGGTGTTATTTTCTTGTTTTAATCATTGAGGATAGAATCTGATTCATTGTCATTCTTTCTTTGTTTTATGAGAAATCGTGAGACCTTTTTAGTTTGGACCCAGTTAATATCTTCCAAGTAATAAACATATAATATTAAAATAAAGTTATATTTAAGTTTAAAATAATGTTTTATTTAATCTTCCTAAATGTGACACGGACGTTCTCGTAGAATCAGAGCAACACTGTCGTAACATGTAAAATTGCTTGGTTTATACCAGCCCCCCTAGCCAAGTTACGACCGTTTCGTTTGGATTTTCTTTTCGTCGATCGCCTCGAGTAGGCCACGCCTCCGATTCCTTTATTCTGACGTCATCTCAACGCTCAGTCACGTGGTCAGAACAAAGGAATAGGAGGCGTGGCCTACTAGTGGCAGGGGAGGGATTCAAAGGCACGAGATGCAAAAAGTTTTGCTCTCGTGTTACACATAATTTTTCACTTCAGCAGCGAGAACACATATTACTTGGGAAATAAAATAATCAACAGTAATAGATTTAATGATTTCAATTAAAATAAATACTATCTCTGTCGCTAGTTTTGCTCATATTTTACAATTATTTTAACATTTTTAATCTTATTTGCCACTATTTTATTTCCGCTGTTTTTTTTAAAGCACGTTCTAAAACAGTCCATGTTGAAACTAGAAATAATTATTTAAAAGTTAAATGCCAGTTTTATCTGCTGCTATAAGTACTTTGGTACTCTTATTTTTGTTCAAATACATTAATAAATTTAAAATCCAATAATTTATTTATTAAAAAAAAACAATTTTATAATTTACAATTATTTTCTATTTATTACGCATTTCCGAACGAGTTTTTCTTTCGGAATGAACTTCGAAATGGCATGTTTCTCACTCGCTTTTTCATAAGGGCGAGAAAGAGACAGAGTACAGTAAGTGCAGTTCGAACGTTTCGAATTGTATGGCTAAACAAATAATAATCAAAAAGTTACTTTGTCTCACGCAGTGAGCAAAATCGAGTTGTGCTCACTGTTTTCAAGCAGCAAAACCTACTTGTTTGAGCTGCTGTGGTGAAAATGACATTTTCAACACACTTGCTCAGAAAGTGACTCTTATTGCACTGCACTTAGATATATAATGGCACTCGTTACCAAACTGTGACATTTTGATTATCATTACGCACTTATGCTATAATGTAGTTAAAACCTTTTTGTTCAACCTCTTTGTTCGCAAAACAAATTTTGAATTCAAATAAAATTACCATTAAGTTATTGCGTTCAATAGTAATTAAAATTAGTAACTTACTTGCTTATTTCATCCAATTTAAAATGGACAAATTTAACTTGCACAAACGATTTATTTAATGAAAAACATTTAGTAAATAAATCGTACATGCAATTTTTTTTTTGTGGTCTATGGTCGCCATTTTAAGATGCGCGCGGTTTTTGGCGTGATTTTTTTTATTCTATTGAAGTTCAGTGGCTGTATTAATTAAATTAAATTAAAAACTACAAAATCATTAGAAAATGTTACATCCGTATTCTATTGTCACAAAGAAAGACATTATCGTAAAAACTTTTCACGCAGGAAAACATAAACGTAAAACTAGGCAGTATGATTAAAATACCCTTAGGCTTCCTCTAGGGGTAAATAAAAAAAAAATTATGCGCCGCCTATGAAAACAGATTTTTACCGCCATGTCACAGAAAATTTTACTAGTTTTACTGTTATTTCTTCACAAGTGTATTGAAAAACGTCGTATGACACACGTGAGTAATTAATGATTACCGTTCTTGCCTCTTACTCGCCACGGCTCGGGTCTAAATACCGCCTCGACGGTAATCACTAACATTACACATTTATATCATAATATACTATTACATATTTTGCAAATAGGTTTAAAAAACACTTTTACATGGCAATTTATTTTTTCGTCAATTTAACATAAATGAGGCCGATGTTTCCTAGCTGCTGGGGTCAGTCTCTTTTATAGTCCATACCTACAGTAAATGGGTAATTGTGTTCCTTATCGAACATCTGATGATGGAGCCGGAAGGTGACAGGTAGAAACGGGAACTTCATAATAAAACAATGTATTCTAGCAGTGTTTGGTTTAATTGGAATTGTCATGTGAAATAAGCACTCTGGTTATAAGTGTATCGCAACTAAAAAATAAAATAAAAACATTTCACAAAAAACTGACTTCACTAAAAAAGACACTAAAAGGATCAAAACTAACTTTAATTTCGGAAGTCGATGTTAAATAAGAAACAAATAGTACCGAAAAACCGTGGACTCCACCGACCAATGACTTTCATTCTCTCTGCCACCGACACTAAGTACAACACAGGTTACAGCAGATCATAACGAGCATTAAGCGCCAGCACAGCTGGGTGCGGAAGCAAAACAACCCCTCAGTCGTCCAGATGGCCCGGTTAATATGTATTTTTGCGGACAATCAGGTAACTTATCAAGCTTATCTCGGATGTCACCATTGTGTGTACCGCCCGGAGGGCACGGTGACCATACGGTAGAAGTGTGCCCCGCCTGAGCACAGCACTGCTGTGACCTCATGGGGGCGCTCGGCGGCAGCGATCTCTCGCGCCAGGTCTTGGTACAGTACCTACAGGCCATGTTCCGTAGCGAAGAGGAGTGGTAGGCGGTCGTCTCCTGCGAAGCAGTAATGCTAGCAAAGAAGGCGGCCGCACGCGCGAGGCATTAAACTTATAACTTTGTGATTTTTCATAATACAATTATGAAATTTTGTAAATAGATTCTTTATATAAAATATATGATAGGTACGCGTTTCTAGTTTTGCGTACACCAAAACTAATGTTGTATATCCATTATCATCATTATATCAGTCATTAGATGCGCACTGATGGGTACATCATAATCGCTGCGGTAACTCTCCTCTTCTTAAAGAGGCGCCACAGCGTCCTTACCTTCCACATGACGCGGGTCTTCACTAAACGTGGCATGTTCGGGAAGTTTTTGTTTCGAATTCAGGCCGAAGAAACGACCGGTTGGTGTCACCAATATGCGGGACCGTCTGGGGGACACGGTGGAGGTGTGTGTCACATTTGGGCGGAGCCGGGACGCCGTGTCCACGTGGAAGCGATCGACAATGGTGACCGCTCGCGCCGGGCCTTGGTTCAAGCCATGATCTGAAGCCAGACGGAATAAGATGAAGTCGCCTCCTTCTGTGAAGCAGTAATGCTAGCGAAGGAGAAGGTTGCAACCGTGACGGAATGAACATCCTCACACCCCAGCCACAGTTCAAGCTTATTCTTAATAGAGAAATAAGGGGATAGCTATGGGAATAAGCTTGACCTAGGCTACATAGGTATATTAAAATTAACTAGCTTTAGCCAACGGCTTCAACCGCGTAAAAGTTGAAATTTCTTGCTATAAAATGTATGACTTTTACAAAAAGTATGATATTTTATGTCCGTTTTCAATGAGGTCCATGTCTATCTTTACACTAAAATTTATCAATATTGGTTCCCGTCATACCGTGAACTTCGTTGTCTAGTCGAGTTGATTCACTCCGCAAATCAAATGAATAAGGCGTCCATTACACGGCCATGCAAGCGTCAATCAAAACCATCAAAATGAATAATGTTTGAATGACGGTATTTTATCGCCATACGTTTTTCGTCATGCAAACGTCAGTCATCGCATTACGGTAGGTTTTTCGTCAGGCAAAATATTTGACTGTGGCAAAACTGACAGCAAAACCTATCGTTTAATGGACGCCTTATAAATAAGCTTTAAGCCAGGGCTATCCAAACGTGATCAAACTTCAATACCTCCATAACCAGCACCTACGAGAGATGTTATTAAAATATCAGAGAGCTCATGAGATTTCGTCATCAATATCGAAAAGGAAAAGAATACTATATTATTCTGTATTATTTGTAAAAAAAAACCTACCTAAAATGTTCTAAGCATAATTTTCGTGGTCACTTGGGTTTTCTACAATTTCTTCTCTTTCGGGGTATGTATAGACAGCGTAGTACGTTTATGTAAATATTCAATTATTCAGCCATTTTGTAAATTATACGTGTGTGGACAAGAGTAAGTCAAAAATAAATATAACAACGGGTTCAGGATGTTGATGGGGCTACCCCGTTTCTGCAGTGCATCAGGTATGTTCGCAGAGGCAAGCGTCGATGGTTTTCACGCCATTATCAGACAGAAATCTGCCTTTGTACTCTGCAGAGTGCGGGCTAGCTCCAACTCTATCCTGAAAATCATAGCGGGGAGGTACGATTCTCCTCTGTTAGGTGATGTTGTTCACAGATGCATCATGAACAACCACCTTGTTTTAAAATAAATAGATAGATAGTAAGTTTACTAACATAGGTTTAAATTTTTCTTAATTGTTTACTAACCCATATGAATGTCACTTATCCGAATTAAAGATTATTTTATTTTATTTTATTTATTAAAAAATCTATGTTAATGTTAAGTTTTCTTTAATTAACTGATTTTATTTAAAGATGGTAAGGAATATGAGTATATTCGACTGGCCTGTTGGTCTAGTGTTTAGTGGCCCTGACTGCTATGCTGGAGGTCGTGGGTTCGATTCACACCCAGGACAAATGTTTGTGTGATGAGCACGATCATTTGTTCTGTGTCTGGGTGTAATTTATCTATAATATGTATGTATTTAGAAATATATATGTATGTTTATGAGTTGTCTAGTACTCATAGCACAAGCACTGCTTAGCATGGGACTAGACGGCGTTGTGTGACAGTTATGGAATATTATTATATTATAATGGGGTGTTTATCATCATCATCATAATTTCAGCCGAAAGACGTCCACTGTTGGACATAGGCCTCCCCTAAGGGGTGTTTATACAGACAATTATTTTTAATGGAATAGCTTTATTTGAGGAGATAATAACATTGCCAGTTTTTAGGTTAGGTTTAATGTCTTGGGGTAAATGCGTCTACCATTATTGGGGTAATTGCGACTGTTTAACGCATTTGCCCCAAAACAGAATTCGTCAAGCATTTTATGTTTTGACATTTTAATACATCCATGAAATTTTATTTCAGATAAAAAATATAAGTATACATACTTACTTGCCCATGGTAGTATTAAATTATATAAACATTGAAAAATACTTGATAAAATATGATTTTTAAAACTTCATACAACAAAGACTTATATGGCCATGGCAAAATACGCATTTCAATTTATCATATACATATGTGTTTCAGGTGAAGAGAATAAACAAACGTAATACCCAATATCCCTAATCATTTTTCAATACACTTACTCGAAAATCCGCTCTTGTCCCACCGCTTTTAGGCACGCAATAGACTGCTTTCCGCACTAGTGCAGAAATAGCGCGTGCTCTCCCCCACCACAATGTTATTACATTTATCGTATCAGACTGGGCGCTCGTCGACCCCCGCAAATTTGCACGTGTCTCAAACGACTTTTTTGAAAAAAGTCGTTTGAGACACGTGCAAATTTGTCACTGTAGCCCTCGGCTCCATAACACACTCGCCTACGGCTCTAGTGAATTCCACCTCGGTCGCAATGACAAACTTTCTGCACTTGTATCAAAATGTACTATTATCATGGACAACATAATAATCAAAAATGCACAATTTTTGTGGGAAGCCTATAAATAATAATAATTAAAAACTAATTTTTTTGTTTTCCATTTTGCTCCATTTTTACTATTTATGAACACTATATTGAAGAGGAGTGTGGGTATTGCCATTCAAAGAACAATTTACTTAGTATGAGTAGGGATGCGTCATATTTTTATGTGAGTGAATTTTGACTGTCTCATGCTTTTCTAGATTCAATATGATTTCGTAAATTTTTAATTGAACCAAAGTATTGACTGATTTAATTTTAATAAAGTTTTATACTGTATTCTAGATTTTTTAGTCACAAAATTAAATTTACATATATACCTATTTACTATACAGAAGTACAGATGTGGTCTGCGCGCGAGCTCTTTTTATGCGAAATCTCTGCTTACCATCAGGTGGGTTCGTAGTCAAGCACCAGTTTATATCAATTAAAAAAAATGTTGACAACATTTGTATTTAGCATGGAGTAAATGCGTCTAGCTTTTAATAGACGCATTTTTACTAAGTCATCTCTGAATGCGTCAAATATTCTTTTTGGCTAATTTAACTGTCATACACAGAAATTTGAACTGAAAAAAACTATCTTGATTTTTTCACGAAAAGCCTCGCCTTTAGATATTTACATAACAAAGATGCATTTGCCTCAAACGGGGAAATGTGTCTAAAATTGTGATTTTTTTTTTAATCACTTAATATGAAACCTTTCTAATATTCCGGCAAACAAATCACTGCTAAAATGTTGTTCAGAAATAGTCGTATAATAAGCTTGAGTTTTTAAAAGTGGGATATTGCGATTACCCCGGTTGACCTTACCCAAAACTCTAATTAACCTTTAGTGATAGATGTTATTAAAAAGTTTTTTCGAGTAAAGTTCAGTGGCTGTTTTAATTATTTGCAAATTATTTCCTAGCGGATATGTGTGATGATCGGTGTAGTTTTGTATCTCAAGTATCAACACAACTGGACAATATGTAAAATCATTGAAACAGGCGCGAACCCTGCAAAATAAATCTGAAAAAATTGTAGTAGGTATTCACTATATCAGCGAAGCTTCCCAAGAAGTACAACTCAAAACTCTTGCTGGATTACACCCGTATTCTAATGCCTGGTACTCAAAGTAATTATAATTCGAAGACTTGGCTTAAATGACTTAGTATCCAAAGCAAACGCATTAAAAACATTCTTATTCATTATGTCAAGGCGTATCTCTCTATAGTCTGTGGTCAAGCCACAGAATAAGTAATAGGTCAAGGGAGGACTGGAACTTTTAGCGGGATTTCTTCAAGTGAAGTTCAGTGGCTGTTTTGATTATTCGCAAATTGATTGCTAGTGGATATTGTGATGTAAAATTGGTGTAGTTTTGTATCTCAAGTGTCTGTGGAACTGGAAAATACCTGGAATCATTGAAATGGGTGCGATATCGGTAAAATGGAACAGAATTTTATTGTAGTTTTGGCTACCTCAGCGAAGTTTGTTGAACAGTCTAACTCGATACATTTATATGGCTTAAAAGATGTAGTATCCAAGCCAACATATTAACAAAAAAAAAATAATGTCAAAGTGTCTCAATTGTCAATTTGTCATAACAAATAATCTAACCTCAAATATTGATCTTGTATACCAAAAATTCTTGCTAAAAATATATTTTGTGTATCGTGGAATTAATAATTAAGTCAACACTTAATTAAGAAGTAATGTAATCTCCGTTGAAATTAGCCACCGTGATCGAAATTCGGTCTGGAGGATTATTATTAACGTAAGATATCACTATTTACCATAAAACAAAGTCGCTTTTTGTGTCTGTCTGTTTATTCGCTAATTCCTCTTAAGCCAAGTAGCAGTTTTTGATGCTACTTTCACTATTAAAAAGAACTATAAAGTAGGAAGGTTTGTGTGTATAATTTTCACCTGTGCGAAGCCAGAGCAGGTCACTAGTTTGTTTTATATAAACCACATATATTTAACAGCTTATTAACAACAACATACTTAATTTTCGTGTAATCATGTAATGTCTGTAACTGTAGGTAAAATGTCCAGAAATAGTCGAATTAAAATGGTCTAACTGGTAAAAATATGGTATTTTTGGTTTGTTTGCAAATTAATTCAAGCAAACTTATTGTTTAGTTTTTGTTTACGAGATGAAGTTTGTTTTATTAAAAAAGTAGCTAAAGCTTTAGTAGAATTTCAACTGCACAGATATGAGTCAATAATAATTCATCATTGTGTTTTTATCTAGTAGATATTATAATTATAGTATACAGCTGAACTAATTGATAATAAACTAAGGAAGAAATGAAGCTAGTACTTGATTATTGATAGCTATGGAGGGTTGTTGGAAGAATTCCTATGTTTGTAGGTATTTACTAAATACTTTATTAACAACCAATTTATTTTTTTATAACTTGACTAAACACCTGTATTTTTCCATAAGTAAGATTAATATGAATAAACTATTAGCAGTATCGAAAATGGACCTTTTCAGTTAAAAATTCATTCAAAATTGTTAAAATAAATTTTCTTGTTATTATAATTTGTTTCTGTAAGTATGTGCAATGTTTTATGGAATCCGATTGCCCGAAATAAAAAAATATTATTGTTATTAGTTTTTTGCATGCACTTAAGTCTAATAAGTAATATAAAAGGAGAAACTTACTGGCTGACTGACTGTTTGACTGTGGTTCAATAGTAAACATAACATTCTGGAATAAATTCTCTCTATGAAACTGAACCTAGCAGCTAGCACACGCAAGGGACGGATCCTAAGAAAAAGGCCCTAGACAACTAAACATTTTTGAAGTAAAAGTATTTTTCTTAGGTTACAATACACTACACAATACAGTTTAATACATCTTTACATTGTCAATTTTTAACTTAAACTTTAAATTGAACATGTTATATTCTACTAATTTAACTTTGATTCTAAATACTCAAATCAGTTTAAATTTGATTCATCATCTACTTAGAGGGTCATAGAATAGAACTCTGGTAATAATTTCAAGTGGGAATGTCGATCATTTCTATTTGTTTAAATAATTAATGAACTAAAATTTATAATATAACTCTCCTGTAACTTTACTCACGAACACTCGAATTGGTCCAAATTTGGTCCAACATCTACTCTTAGACTGCCATTGAAGTCTGTTAATACTTTTGAAAAGGATACTCCATGCCTTCTATTTTTAAATAATTTATTAATCACTGAATTTGGATTTTTATCATAACTCTTCTGTAACTTTAGTCCTGAACATTTGAATCAATCCAAATTTTATCCGACGTCTACTTAGAGCGCCATTGAAGTCTCAAGTCTGATAATATTTTCAAGTGGGATACTCAAGCCCTTCTATTTTTTAGATAATTTATTGTTGGAGCGATTTTGGTGTTATAATTTTTGACATTGAATTTTCTGCCCGCATGCAGGGCATACATTTAATTTTGATGATATTTTTGTTAAGCACAGATGAAACCCTTTTATATGATACCAAACACAGCATATTTATTTATTTATTTTTAACACAATACTTTTTGTTCGCTAGAGGGCGCCACATTGAGTTTTGTGACACGTCGCGATTAAGACAGTGGACGATTTTAAGACGGTTCTAACGATACCTCATTTGTCGAGTAAGTAGTTTAGGAGCTATAAAGGAACAGATGAACATACACACATACATAGCCTGTCAAAATCATAACTCTTCTTTGGCTTTGCCGTAGTCGGGTAAAAAGGGTATGTAAGGATTGTAGCAAATGACATTCTTCAAAATATATTATGTTATGGATATTAGAAACAGTCAACATCAACATCAACATCTGTTACCACAGGGCCACCCCTGTGGTAACAGATTCGGCTTATGAGTTGTAGGTCGCGGCCAGTCGCGGGTTCAAACCTAGCCAGGCGCATTACTTTGTGTAATTTATTTGGAAAACATCGTGAGGTAACTGGCATGTCCTTGAACCAAAAATTCGAAGACATGTGACATCCACCAAGCCGCACTGGGCCCACATGTTGGATTATGGCCCATTCACTCTCTTAGAGAGGAGGCCTGAGTCCCAGCAGTGGGACGATTCTATGGCTGATTATGCCATAAGTTTAATGGTTCAGCGGATAGATTACGTTACCTAGAACCTGCGGAAAGGTTATTGGACCCCGCCTGGCCTCTGTTAAAATACTAGTCTAATAGGCAGGGGATGACTTTAAGGACATCTCCTTATACATTTTCACTGTTTTTCATACAACCGCTCTTACGCGATTATTATGACGTTATTACACATTTTTCATTAGATATTTTGGAAACACAGTAACTTGTGGATATTACCTAGGCTTCTATTGAAATCAATTTATAAATTTGTGTAAAACTAATCCAGTAAAGACCTCTGAAAATCTGCTATTTTGCATGAACTTTGACACTTCATAATTTACTCAAAAATTAAAAAAACGTCAAAAAAGTATATAACAAGCCTTCTAGGCTTGCAAATTTAATCAAGATTCTGAATGACCACAATTTTTTTCATAAAAATTTAAGGGTAAAACAAAAACACGTATTTCCTGGAATAAGTTTTGTAAAATATTCGAGTAAATCACGGAATCACCGAATGCTAACAGAATTCTCAGGCGTTATCACATTTATCGCGTTACCTTTTCGTCAAACATCGCGTTGGATTGCGTTAGATGAAGTAACAAGCTTTTAAACCATGCTCTATGTTGACGATAGGCGAGTGGAAAAGGACCCTCTTAACGATGACTTAACATACTCAATTAACACTTGTGACATTGCTCCAAGGAGCTGCTATCTCAAAGTTCGGAAGATGGTCAACATGGTGGTTTTTTTTTTGAAATTGGTAATTATCAAATGGAAATCTCTCAAAAATCAGAAGTAATCATCAAAGAAAAGGAAGTTAGTGATAGCATGACGAGTGACAGGGCAGAATGGAAGAAAAAAACGTGTTGCGCCCCAAATAACACGGGACAAGGGCAGGAAGATGATAATATAATTATCAAATGAATTTTCCTTCTCTAGGGTGGTGCAAGAAAGCGTGTCAGACTTTTATTCAATAAACCCACCTATGTTCCTTCATTTGCCTTTTGAGTTTCAGGGCCACGGTAACTTTTTCAAATGTCCTCGCTGCCCTAATGGTCATGTCCTTACGAGCCCTTACTGTATTACTTCCTTCCTCCGAGTATGTTTGCTATTGCGAATTACGCATCTCCACTCAACCGAGCTAATCAAAAGCCCAGAAAGAGGTATTGCCCGGTTCTTCGTTATTACTCACTCGTAAAATAAGGGCAACCCAGAAATGTAGAATAAGGTTTCTCACGGGAGATCAGTAGTGCTAGTACGAGCTCTTAACGCGATCCTTTTTACGACCTAAAGTGAACTGTTAACTGTTGTTACATATAGGGTGTATACCTTCATCCTTTTCTCGCTCTTATGCCTGACACTTTTAACACGTCATTGTAAGTCTCCGGATTCAGGTAGGGTCGGTAGATACTGTCCGACTGCTCGCAGCAGAGCTGTTCTGGGGACAGGTAAATTGTCAGGTCATAGGTATTACAAAGGTACCTATTAATAACTTATTAATATATATCTTTACCTATGAAATTGCCGTTTTAAAACGGGTTACTTTGAACTGTGGGTATTTTATAGGTAAAGACCTAATATTATATCATAATAGTTGCTGTCAACGGCTTTGCCCGCATGAAAGTAGAAAATTGTCCCTAGGGAACTTACTTCCGGGATAAAAAGTACCCTATATGTTTTTTTTGTATATTTTGTAGGTCTGAGAATAAGTCGTAGGCTATTTCTTACTGTCATAGGCTCATCACACCCCATTTTTTTTTGATATTTAATATGGCAGGGCAACGTTTGCCGAGTCAGCTAGTATTCATAGATAGATTTATTTTAACTTTCATCATTCTTTTACCTTTATTCTTTGTTTGGGGTCGGCGCAATGTGACATCTTCCATTTCCTATTTCTAAAAAAACCAAACTGTAAATAAATAATTCAAAATTAAACGTTTATTTCATTTCGTTAGTATAATAAAAATAAAAAAACATTTATTTATTTCAAAGGTCCATATACCAACGAAATGGAGATACTAAGATGGGTGAGAGGTGTGACGAGGCTTGAGATAGTGTAAAATGTACTTGCACATTCGAGGAAGCCTCAAAGGCGCAGCAATCTCCGTTAATAAGATGACGGAAAATCGCCTTCGTTGGTATGGGCATGTCTAAAGACGCCGCGGTTCCTCTCTATATTTGACACCTAGTGGTTAAATAGAGAGGAACCTCAAGCTAGTTCAATTACCAAAATTTACAACCCAAGACAGAGCCACTTAGCGCAGGAAAGTGAGGACACCCGACTCCCAAATAAGTACGCGAACAGGGAAGGACCAAGATTAAATTAATTTATTCAGACTAGCTTCTTCGTTTGAAAGTAGGATTCTCCATAAATACTTTGGACCCCCGTTTCGGCGTTCTTGCAAAGGTCCGGCGGTACTTCACACCGAGACAGCTTTGTATAACACAAAGCACAGGTCCGTCCGTGTGTAGAGTACTACAGCCACATATGGACTGGTTCTGCAAACTACCACCTAGCAGCTTTGGCCTCAGTGAAAAGGCGTGCGAATAGGCTTATTGGTGATCCAGATCTGGTTAAGTCAACAACAAAGCCTTGAGCACAGGCGTAGGGTAGCCAGCCTTTCGGTGTTTTACAGGATGCATTTTCGAGAGTGTGAGCGGGAATTGCATGACTTGATTCCGCCATCTCATTTCTACCATCGGACAACCCGACGAACGGCGAGTATTCACCCTTACGTTGTTGAAACGTCTAGGGTTCGGACCAAGCGTTTCGCCTCGTCGTTTATACCGCGTACATCGAGGGTCTGGAACAATTTGCCTGCCGCGGTCTTCCCGTCCGATTATAATTTGGGTGTCTTCAAAGCTAGAGTGAATACTAGTGCGCCTCACTATCAAAGATTGCACCACTACTTACCATCAGGTGGGATCGCAGTCAAGCACTGTCTAGTTTATAACAATTAAAAAAAAAAATAGCCTAACTTTAATAGAATAGTTTTAATTAGATATATATTTTTATTCGATTAGATAAACATGGCCCTAGGGCCATGTTTATCTAATCTACAACCTACGGATCTGCCGTCCGCCCCTAACACTTTAGTATTGATGAGCGCGTTCCCAATTCCCGCCACTCTGCCGAATGGCACGGATCCAGTCGAACCCACGCGTTTATATCCGTTCTGTTGAGATGTCCAAGAATAGGAAGTGTGTTAGGTCAGTTGCTACCTTTAAACACTTCTCACTGGTGGATACCAAAGAACATCGCAGGGGATCTCTGCGATGTTCTTAATCCCTTGGCATCCCAACTTTTATATTTTTGTCTTGTACTTGTTACATAATTTCGTCTAGTGTTTGGCCCGACACTGGTAATTTTACTTGCTATAATTATTTGCAAACTTTCTGATCGGAAGTTTTAGACGCATTTTTCGAAAAGACTCAACGTTGTTAGTCGTATCAATTTCATGATTTTAATACCTTTTAATTTTGTTCATTCACTATTTCAGTCGCATCAAACGCCACAACATATGAAACTCGTGTTCATCGTAGTTAACCAATTAGCTTTTATAGCGTGAGCTCTATTAAGGGCCACGTTACGTACCTACCTACGCATCATTAATGAATGCGTTCAGGCAGTATCAATGAATGTTTATATCCTTTCAAACGTGGCCGTCTGTTTGTATAGGTGAAAAGAAAAAACGATTGTTCACTTGTATTTAAATACGTAACATAGTGTAACAATGTCGGCTGAAGGTATTTTAACATCCGGGCGGGTCCAGCGGGCTTCCACACCTTGACCCAGGTGGGCGTAATGGCGCAATAGGTCAGAAGGGAGAGGAGCGCGCGGGGGTATGTTTGGGCGGGCGTAGTAGCGTAGTGACGTCAGGGACGCGCGCTATCGACCCCAGTGAGTGCCGTCACAACACCCCTCCTCCGCGGAACCCTGGCCCGCCACCCGCGCCGCTCCTCGCCCCTGCGCCCCCGCGCCCTCGTTCCCCGCCTGTGCTGAGGCTACCGCGCAACTACGCAGCGCGCCAGCCGGAAGTTTGCCGACGCTAATGGAAAACGCTCATGGCCCGCTTTGATGAGATTCGCGCGCCGCAACCCATACCCCGATGAATTCAAATAATACGACGCACAAAAGAGATGGCTACTTGATATTGTGGTGCTATTCACAGGATATTATCGTTGAGCTTTTGCTTTGGTAAAACAATATCAACGAAAATACGAATACCTAGTAGGTACCTATATGATTACATAATATTAATGTGTTTTTGAAAAGTATTTGCTGGAGCCGGTGGCAAGACTGCAGCATTATGAAGCTAAGCGTCGTTAAGCATTTTAATCATTGGAAAACCTTTACCTACTTAAGAAAATTACATAAGAATTTGTAGTTATGAAAGCTTTCAACCGAGATCCAGCAAAAGCAGCCGGATATCTTGAGTTCAGAACTCTCGACAAGTTTTAATTCCACGAGTACAAAATTGTGGATCAGCCTTGTAGATTTGGTCGACTCGTAACAAGTGCGCAGTAGCTATGATCGGCAGGGTGGGCCTTCCCTCCATTTTTTTCGTCGTTTGACCTTGACCCAAATTGGAAAAACCCTCGAATAGACTAAATAAGTTCGAGAGCGAAAGTCTGTTGTCTCGGCAAGGGAGGGCTGGCTTGTTTACATAAGTAAGACTGTGTAGTTAATATTACGGGTCCTGTTTATATTGTTTGGGTATCTAATAGGCAGGATGGGCGATATCTAGGGGTGCTATCTGTTAACGTATGAAATTTTCACAGTATAAACTTTTGGCTCTCGTAGTTTCATACATTGAGCAATAGTAAACAGGCCAAAGTAGGACACAAATCGTCCCTATGGATTCTATATCTTGACGTTTTATTTTCGTTTGTTCCGTTAATTGTCTTTGTTTTTACCCAGAGTAATTTTTCCCAGACAAAAATATAAATTAATTATAATTGAAATATTTTCTTTCCAGTTCTAAATTCTCATGTTGGGATAATAATAAAGATTATAAAGTTCCTAGAAATTTATAAATATCAATGGCTGAAATCTGTGGTGAAATTACGCCTCAAAAGAGATTCAAAAAGATCCCTATTTATGTTGTTGAAGAACATAATGATGCTTTACAATTTATTTATTCAGCAATTGGGGGCAAGAAGTTACCATTAGAAGGAACGACTCTACTACACTTGGATGCGCATCCTGATATGCTCATTGATCGTAAATTGAAAGGAGAGGAAGCACGTTCTGGGAGACATGTTTTGCCATTATTACAAATAGAAAATTGGATAGTGCCGGCAGCAGCAGCTGGTCACATCAGCCGAGTAGTGTGGCTACGTCCGCCGTGGGCGAGTCAATTCCGAGACGACACGCGACCTATCCACGTCGGCGATCACCCCACGTCGGGCGAGCTGCGCGTCGACTGCAAGGAGCCCTACTACCTCTCTGATGCGCTGTACTCATCACAACTAGTCAATAAGAGAAAGTTTATGTTTACTTCAGCCGAACTCTCCGACCTCTTATTCGCTGAGAACGAAAACAACATCCAGAAATTCATTACGAATCTTAATATTTCACAACCTTATGTACTCGACATTGATTTAGATTTCTTCAGTACAGGAAATCCGTTTCTTGGTTTGTACGAAAGTATCAATGTTTACGATCGATTGCAACCAATATTTGAATTTAAACTTCCCGACGACGACGAAACGGAAACAATCGATAAAGTTGTCGCATCTCGAGAACGGCAACTTGAAGAACTGGAACATTTGTTCCAGCATCTGGAGCAGTACGATAACTTGAATGAATATGAAGGAGAAAAATCACAGCTGTATCACATGGTTAGTAGAATCACATTTTTTTTTTTACAATGAAGGAATTTAAGTAAACTTTATTATTATTATTAAAATATATGTATTTTGTCCCAATGCAACAAATAGATATGCTAGGCACACATACCAATATTTTAATCAGATTAAAAAATATTCGTCTTCTCCGTATGTCACATAAATAAACGGAAACAAAATTGAGCCCGATCTTTGTAGTATTTATTCACTAGCGTTATGTATTTAATAGCAAATAAAAGTTATAAAGAGAGTAAGAGCAGTGGTGGCCGAGTGGTAACGGCCCCACTTACGAGTAAGTCGAGTAGGTCGTGGGTTCAAACCCAGCCAGGCGCATTACTTTGTGTAATTTATTTCATCACCACTGCTCTCAAAACGGTGAAGGAAAACATCGTGAGGACACCGGCATGTCCTAGAACCAAAAATTTGATTGAAGACATGTAACATTCACCAACCCGCATTGGGCCCGCATAGTGGATTACGGCCCATTCCCTCTCCTAGAGAGGAGGCCTGAGTCCCAGTAGTGGGAACATTATAAGGCTGATTATGCCATGGGTTTGCTAAAACTTATAAAAGGCTTGGCGTAAAGAGCATACATCTCATGCATACGCTGTGCTTCGCGTTCAAAGCGTTAACCATAATTATTTTAACTAGGTTGCCGAGTTAGCAGCAGCAGTATTAGCAGAGGCTGAACGTTTAAATGAAAAGCCGGACTGGTGGGCAGTGTTCGCTGGAGGCTGCACGCGAGATCAAGGAGGACTGCCTTACCACATTAGCTCCGAACAAGAGATACTAAATTTGGTTAAGAAGGCCCTGGTACCCCTATTAAAAAACATACCTCCGCCTGTATTGATCACGGTGGCTAGATCTACTGACGATGGCTACTGTCCGCCTGATCAGGTACCTACAATACTAAATGCATTATGACTTAACTGAAACTGTTATTTTACAAAGGAGGTTATGTATACTTTTATGCTATTTTTTTGTTTCAGGTTGAATACATACAGTCTCTAGTGTTAGAAACTTTGAAAGAAATATATGACACAGATGAACCAGCCTTATTTTACCTCAGTGTGAATACCTCAGAATAATTTAAATGTAAGTAAGTAAGTAGCTTTTCGATACTGAACGTTGTCTGATAAATAAATAAGTAGTACGAAAACAAAGATTTTTTTTTATTACCTTTTGCCAAAGTAGGTAACTTTTGAAATGACATTTTACAAGGAAATCCTACATTTCTTGCGTCATATATCATATCTTCTCTGTTTCCAAAATCCTAGATTCTGGTGTAGGAAGTAGAAAACATTCAGGAAATTCTAGAAAACCGCAGGAGCATTGAGTGAAAAATTTAAGTAGGTAATATTATATTACGGTAAGTAGATATTAATGTGTAGTAACTTCGTGACCGTCGTGCCTGCCTACAGTAACAAATTCATTGTATCCTTTAAGTTACGCATTCGTGTCAACGTTACGCATCGAATTGTTTCAAAATAATACTGAAGCAGTACTCGTTAATCCTGTCTGCGTCACAAGACGCAGTCTCATTCAGCTCGGGTGCCAAATGCATCGCACTAACTCACTTGTAATGTGTTTTAACAAACAGTGTTCACAACAACTACCGAAGCGAAATATTGCCTTTGAACAGTATTATGACAGCAACTTAAACGAGTTTATTGTAATTCCGTAGTTTCTGAACATGCACACTAAACTTAAATAGAGAATATAAAAACGTAACAACTATATTATGAAGTATTATATCGCTATTTCAGTACGATGCGGGTTTGGCTGCGGATGATAAACTTACTTTATTTTTCCGTAAATGTTTTAGCTGGCTATCCTGCCCATATCTCCATTCAACACTACATACTCGTAGCTTGGAGGCTGCATCACTTTAGCACGTAGCATACCAACACCAGTTACTGCCGTTACTGGTACAGTCTGTATCCCATACAGAAGAAACTCAACGTAGAGTAATAAAGCGTAACCAATGAAGTACCTGCTGAATTAGGTAGATGCCCACGTGGATGGCTCATGACTGTACAAATATTATAGCTATCAATTTTCAGAATGTCAGAAATTATGATTCCGAAGGTCTCAGATTGTTGTATGTATATATTTTCTTTTGCGTTGCCTGTACCTATTATGCCTTGCACGAAATTTTGAAAAAAAAGATCAGTGCTGTATATATAGATACTTACCTACTAACTTACAGTTTATTTTTGTCCCACTGTAGAGTCCATCCTCCATCTCCTTTTTCCGGGTCTACCTTTTGTAGCAGAACTTTTTATGTCATAATATTATTTTGCATAACAACGGATAGCATAAACTTCATTTCGCAGAAAATCGTTTCGCATACACTCAAAACTCATAATTTTGTTAATCAGAATCATCTTTAGACATAAATTTTCATATCCATAATAATTAAAAAGCAGAACCATCACATCGCAGAAAATTCACAGTCAGAATCGTCTTTTGGCATATCTGCTTCTATATACATATAAGTATATCATATGAACAGAAATCGATCGCCCATCGTTCATTTGGAAAGGTACGCACTGAGTTGTCACGAAATACCACTCACTGATTAATCAAGCAGTCTCAGAAACACCTACAAACTTAAAATTTGGCAAGTAGGTTCCTTATAGGGTGTAGACATCCGCTAAGAATGGATTTTACGAAACTCCACCCCTAAGGGGGTAAAACGGAGGTTGGAAGTTTGTATGGAGAAACCTACTTTTACGCGGGTGAAATCGCTAGCAAAAGCTTCTGCCTTCTTCTGTATTTTATATCGATAGTCGTTAGTTGTAGTCGAAGTAATATCAAAACGGTAACCTAAAATTTATTACAAAACACTGTTGGTTTACATAGGGTCGACGGAGGCTCCTTTCGAGGCCCTCTTATTTCTGGGTAGTTTAAAAAATAATGCAGCATGGAAGCAGGCATGCAACATGCAGCAGGCACGCAGCATGCAGCAAGCATTGTTTCTGTCACGGCTCCGAAGCTGTGGGATTTGGGCGGCCCCACGCGAGCTTATCGTCGCAAATGGTTTTAACGCTCACCACCGCAGCTTCGGCTTGCTCAGCCACGGCGGCGGGCCTTCAAACCACCTGCTCCTCAGCTCGCGGGCCGCAGTACCCCTCCGCGCCTACGCGGGCTTGAATTACACTTTATGGGTGGGGCCGATGTAAGACTGTGTGAAATCGGTTATGCAGCGATTCGTTTCTGTCACTAAATTTTGTAGCACAACATATTGACTTTTCATGACACTATTTTAATTTAATATTGAAAACGTGACCAAGTAACTGTCTATATGTAATGTAATGTACCCATTTGCTTGCGAGATGGCAGGAAATTTGAGTCGAAGGAAGACGCCAGTTTGATATTGAAAACCTTGTCGAAAGCTGTCGAGGTAGATATTCAAGATTGCGATATAAAAGACATACACAGAATCCAAACCCACAAAGAAGGCAGTAAACCTATCATAGTTGAGCTAAACAGTGTCATAAAAAAGGACAAAATTATACAGGGGGTCAAGAATTTCAACAGGAAGAAACCAAATGAAGAAAAATTAAATACTGGACACCTCAGTTTACCTGGACCTGTTAAACCTGTATTTATATCAGAAGCACTTACATCTAACACGCAGAAACTATTCCATGCAGCTCGACAGTTTGCAAAAGAAAACGATTACACGTATTGCTGGACTTCACGTGGCTACGTATACCTGCGTAAAATCGAAGGCGAGCCTCAAATTCGGATCGAATCCTCCGCAAATCTAAAACTCTTAGCTAAAAAATGACTACCCTGTTCTAATCTCAATGTCGTATCCCACAGTTTATTTATTATACATAATTTTTATTTTAAGTTTAGTATTACAGTAAATAGCCATTTTGATTCACGGGAAACTTGTATGGTGTATCTCAATAGTATAGTTAGCTACTATTTGATAATTATTTGTCATTTAAATCCAAAGTATATTCTTTTATCCTTATATTATTTTATCCAAAGTATATTAATTGTGGAAGCCGTCTTACTCAGCATTTCAATTTGTTATAATATGGTTCACTTTGTAAGCAACCGTAATTTACTTGATTCTTCATATGAAACAAAATTTGTCATTAATCACAACGCAACCCAATTGCAGTTACACAGCCAAAACATTCACGCCATATATCACCACAAACTCCTTACTGTTTACAAACTAAACACACTAAATTCAAAATCACACTCTACAGTACCTACACAAATTATACTCTACAGCACAAACATAAACTGGTCACCAACAATTAAAATTATAAATTCGATAAGGACAACTTAAAAAACTTTATTGAATCTGTAGAATCATTTAATATCTCACGGTCTTATGTAAGTTTTCCCGATCAATGTTTGAGGTATGTGAACACTACCCAACCGACTTTGAACATATTACATGTTAACATCCGAAGCCTAAATCGAAACTTTGATGGTCTCAATGTCTTAATGCATTCCATGGATGTTAAGTGTGACATTGTTATCCTCTCTGAATGCTGGTTGAGTAAGGTAACAGATATTCCTGTATTAACTGGCTTTACTTCAGCTAGATCCTCGTTTACCAACCAAAATGATGGGGTGGTAGTTTACGTACGCTCCGATATGACTCATAAGTTAGTTGAGCCGGTCTTCCGGGACGCTAACTGCCTTGTTTTGAGGCTAGGTCTAGATACAGCTGTTGTTGCAATATACCGTTCACCCTCAGTCAGTAACACGGAAAATTTTCTTAACTCTTTGAACAATATTTTAGAATCCTTGGCGACAATAACAACTGTAGTAGTGATTGGAGATTTAAACATAAATATTAGACCAGATAATAATGATCCAAACTCTGAAGAATATTTAAATACAATGGCTTTTCATGGGCTCCTACCTGCTCACGTTCTCCCCACTCGCATTGAAAATTGCCTGGATCATGTCTTTATAAAAACAGATAGACCCTCTACAACTCTGGTTTTGGAATCATATTTTACTGATCATGCACCTATTCTATTTTGCACTGAACGAAACCCTCCTAATGCTGCAAAACCTAGAAGTATGATAAGGCATTTAAACTTTCAAGGTATCACTAGTTGCTTAGAAAACTCGGATTTCTCAAGTGTTTTAATTAGCACTGATCCCAATCAGGGAGCAGAACAACTCATCTCAACTATATCAGACGCAATAAATCAACACAGTACACTAAAAAAAGTCCCTAACAGAAAGCAGACTATTAAACCATGGATGACTACTGGCCTCTTGAGGTGCGTGCGAAATCGAGACCAACTTCATAAAAAAGCAATGCAAAACCCTGAAGACCTTACTGCTAAGCTAATATACTCTAGATACCGAAATTACTGTACCAATTTACTGAAAACTATTAAATGCAATTTTGACCAAAAAGAACTCCTGAAAGCCAATGGCAACCCCAAAGCAACTTGGGACATCATAAAAACTATCAGCTACAAGAACACGTCACCCGTAAGTAAGACAGGAGAACTCCTTAATATGTGCAGTGATCCAAGCTCCTCTGTCAATGCTATAAATAGGTATTTTGCAAACGTTGGGGCAGATCTTGCTGGGCGGGTTACGCAGGATCAGCGTGTGTATCGCCCTAACTTTGAATATAACAGTATAATTAATCCTCAAGGTAATTCATTCGTATTACTTGAAACAAATTACTCAGAAATAGATAATATAATTACAGGATTAAAACACAATTGTGCAGTAGGTCACGATGGAATACCAGCATCAGTCATTAAGTCTGCCAGACGTGTACTCGTTCCAGCAATAACGCATATCTGTAATTTATGTATCTCAAAGGGTATTTTCCCCGACACTTTTAAGAAAGCATTAGTCACACCAGTATTTAAGGGTGGGGATGGTGACCGTGTCGAGAACTATAGGCCTATATCTGTACTCACCACACTGTCCAAAATTATGGAGAAGGTTCTGAACAAAAGACTGCTTAGTTATCTCGATTGCAACAACATAATTGCGCCAAACCAATACGGTTTTAGGAGAGGCGTATCAACAGAGGATGCTGTTCTTGAGCTAACAAACCAAATTGTTAAGAATCTTGATTCTAGGACTAAAACTATAGGTATATTTCTTGATTTAGCCAAAGCTTTCGACACGGTCTCAACTCCCATCCTTCTACGTGGTTTAGAAAGCATAGGTATAAGAGACATAACTTTTAACCTCTTCCGGGACTATCTGACAAACCGTAGCCAAAGAGTTAAGGTAGAAAACTACATCAGTGAAGATGTGAATCTGACCTTTGGCGTACCACAGGGCAGCGTGCTGGGTCCTACCCTTTTTCTTATATTTGTCAACAGATTGTGTCAGCTGTCAATCCCTAACTGTAAAATACTTGTATATGCAGACGATACTGCACTTATCATTAGTGGAGAAACATGGGAATCTGCTCACGAAGCAGCTGAAAATGCTCTTCGTATAGTGATGGATTGGCTTTCATTAAATTTACTTACGCTAAATGTCTCTAAAACACACTATGTTCCTTTCTCAGCGAACTCTGCTTCACAGCATAGTATGCCAGATGTTAAAGCCCATAGTTGTCACCCCGAACTGACCTCTTGCAGTTGCCCTACTATCCATAAAAGCTCTTGTGTTAAATACCTGGGGGTGCACATCGATAACATATTGAGTTGGCAAAAGCATATCAGTGTGATGGTTATGCGAGTTCGTAAACTGATGTTTCCTATGAAAAAACTAAGAAAAGTAGTTCCTGACCGACTGTTAAAAACTATTTATTTTGCACTAACTCAGTCACTTCTTACTTATTGCATATCTGTCTGGGGTGGTACATTTAAAACGTATTTACTTCACCTTGAGAGGGCACAAAGAGCTGTCCTAAAAGTCATGCTTCACAAACCTTATGTATACCCGACTACCCAACTCTATAAAGACATATCTGTACTCACCGTCCGACAGCTCTGTGCACTTAACATAACGTTACGTTTTCACTTATCACTGACTTATGATCCAAGGTTACTAGAACAAAATAAACGACGTAAAAATCCTGTATGTCCAGCTGTCATCACCAAAACTGCCCTGGCGAGGCGAAGCTACCCAAGTCTTAGCACCCACCTTTATAATACTATAAACGAAGCTTGCAACGTGTATCCTTTGCCTAAATTTAAATTTAAAATTGTAGTTAGTAGTTTTCTCCAAAAGTTGACGTACGACGAGACTGAGAAACTATTTGCAAGAAAAACTTACGAACGCCGCTACTAAAAAAAAAAAAAAAAAACTTAAGTATATAAAACGGTCCTTTGCTGTCTGTTTTATACTGAGACATATACGAATACTTACAAAACATCACATACACCTATCCACACACTTACACACACTTCCACACACACCCATTTCTTGCTTACAATCTTATATAAGTCTTCTAAATGTTTTTAGTGTTTATTTTAAACTAAGTTGTGGCTTGTGAAAACTAAAAGGTGCAGCAAATTTGTGAATTAACGTAAGGGGAAGGCGCCTGTGTCTGTAACACAGTTTATACTAGCACAGACACAGACGTTCACTCTGTCTCAATTAATGCTTAACGTTGTATTGTACTAAATTGTTTACATGTTCGAACATGTAAACAATTTAGTACAATTTGAGATGGACAAATTGTATTTTGGCTTTGTGAATAAACGATTAAACGATTATATATATTTGTGACCAAAATTCCGTAAAATGTCTTTTCGGTGTGGTGAAAATATGGCAAATAAATAGCGAAAAGTTATTTAGTAAATCAGCGAAATATAGTTCGTTAAAAATGTAAAAATATGTCAAATAATGCATAAAGCAAAAAAGACGTTGGTCAATAGGTTTCGGTAAAATGAATTCTGATCTGTTCCCCAAATAATCACCTCTCTAAATAAACGTTATGCTAAACGAAATTATGCGTAATATTAACTACGATAAAGGTAATTATGCCAAATAAAATTCTGCCATGTTAAAAGTATACTATTGTATATTCGGGTAAACATTCTGCCAAACAATAGTTATGCTAAATAATTTTTAGGCCTTAAAAATGTTCGATTAAAGAAGATTATGTCAAGTGTGTTATGCTCAATAAATTACCGGTGTATCAAGATTCTGCCAAATAGAAGGAACCCCAGGGCTGGCTGTAGACACATATTGGGAAAAGTCCCAATATCTGTCTACAGCCAGCCCTTTTGGTAGGAGTAAAGCTTGCGCCGCCGCCATCTTAGCTTTAGACTTCAGTGAACTCGTTCTGTGGTTCTTTTTGCTCATTTCTCATTTTGCAGCAGACATATTTGTCTAGCTAAATCCCTATTGAGTGTTACGATAGTAATAATGTAGGTATCCTAGATTTGATTAATTCATTTATTTGTAATGAGTTAATGAGTAAGAATAGGTATACCTTTGTCCTTCCTCTTGCGGTGCGCAGTAAATTAGCTCAATAATTTTTGCATTGGCATCAATAAGCGGAGTTGCTAAATGTCGAGACGGTATCACCTCAAGCGGGTCAATTAGCAATAACAGGGGATCGACGCCCTAGCGACTTGTGACAGCATCCTTGTAAATATTTCGCAGCAACTCACACGCTGACTACGATAATGAAAACACGTTTTACATTCTCATAGGTCATTCAGTCATCGTTCAGACCGCTTCTATTTGCATTATTATTGATGGAATCTTGACTACTTTTCTTGTCTGTGTTTTTTTAGCAGAGATGTCCAAATAAAAGTTATGAAAATAGGTACTAAATAGCGAAGGGGATATCCTCTTCTCAAAAGGGTTTGTATGACAGGATAGACATACCTACTACTATAATTTGACTATACATTGTCAGCCATAGTCAAACGACTAAGAAGCCAGTATGCGCAAGTGTAATAACAAGCAGCCAAGCCAACACCAGGTAGCTGAAACTGGCGTTTTTGCTAGCCCTGATACCAAAGGCTTCTGAATGATTTCCGGAAGGCTAGATAGCAATAGTAGAATTAATTGGTGTGGATTTAATCAGCGACCATAAAGATGGACATGGCGTGGGCTAATTCGGGATCGACTGGAGTGAGTCTTTCGATTATCTGAAATATCCAGCTTAATATGCAATCACAGTTTACTTTCCTGATTGTACACTACAACAAGCTAAGTAACTTGATGAAGATAAACCTAGACGCATACGTTAATTAGGTAAGTGCTCGGTAGAAATTGGTTTCCTAGTAAAGCTGCTGAAAACTTTCAAATATCTACAATAATATCGTACTATTTTTAAAGATACTATCAGTTGATTGGACAAACAATTTAGTCCTTCGATTGGGGGCGATTGGGGTCAACTGCGCATCGAACACTCGAGTCACATTACTAACAACGCATTACATCATGCGACGGCAATGCCAGGAAAACTTATGTGCCAATTATGTCCAATAAAAACGCACTACTCAGAAATTATTGTATACGCCCCACGTGTGATGTTTTCTACATTATTTTTATCGTACATTGTACAGAATGAACTGATTCAACAGAAATAAACTTAAGTATGTATTTCTTTCTACTCAGTCAATATAATTGTCTGAAATGACAAGATCTCTAAGATGAATTTAGAACTGGAAATGATTCTCAGTGGGATAGAGGAGCTCAATTAACATATAGGCCTTGTTAAAGCAAACGTAGGATTATTGTAATTTATTTCTGCAAGAAAATTATACATTGAATCACAGCTGTTTTTTTCACGCGTAGGGTATATAATAGTGCGGCACGCTACCTGAATCAAACTTGCAAGTACAATCAGCTCTATTATGTCACTTTGTGCCCTCCACTTGGCGCGTTTGCGACGCGAATTATGTACCCACCTAGGTATGTCCTACAATCAGTGTACCTAGTCTACTCTAGTTGAAGACATCAAGCACAAAGATTACCTGTAGGCCATCACACACGGAGCTATACAATAGTCACACCCCGGCGTTTCTTCCGCCTGAATCCGATGCAGGAACCTCCCGAACTTACCATGTCCGATGAGGGCCTGCGTCATGCGGAAGGTAAGGACGCCGTGACGCCTCTCCAGACACTCCTGAAAGGAGGGTCCCAGGCATAAGCATAGTCAAGGATTGGGAAAAGAAGAGATTGTGAGAGTGAGAAGGCGCCTTAGAGAGCCCGCTGAAGCAAGTTACGATTGACTTCTTGCAATTCTTTAGTCCAGGAAAGAGCGCTGTAAATATAAATAGGTACCCAAGTTCTTCACCATATGAGGTACATGAATTATGGTGTTATTGAAATAAAACTGAGGAAGTGTCGATGATCTTAGAGACAGTCTAGGAAGTATCAACAACAATCAGTTGCGTCTTGGGTTTTTATTAGCGGTGGGATATCATCAAATCACTTCTCACTTTGCTTTTTAGGACCATGGTCACTCTTTCAATAAATCTCGCTACCCTAGCGGGCATCGGCCCTACTGGGATCTTACGGTTTTGCTGTCATCTCTTAGAGGCGACGATGTGTAATGTAATCAAGATACTATAAAAAAATAACATGCTCATTTTTATACGTAAGTGCTGATTCTGAATTGGAGGCACTTGTTCTCAGGCATTTTTGTTTAATTGTCAAGTCAATTGAGGTTGGGACGAAAAGGCATTTTTATACCTTATAAAAGGGAGAGTGGAAACGATTTCCATGTTGTTTGGGTTGGAACCTCGCCACGGGACTATTGTGAAAAATTCAAGTGATCGACCTCTTGGGAGGAAAAATATCAAGACTATACCATAGGTAGTTTTACCTACATTTTATTTGAATATTTTCTTCGAAAACGCTTACAGAGCGTTTAGCACTAGCATGTTAGTTAATATGCGTGTAGGTACTTGATAGCATGTTAGTAGAATATTATTTTTCGCACATAATTTAGGGCGCGTCAGACTTTTACTGACTAAACCTGTTCCTTCTTAACCTTGCTTTCCTTCAGGGCAGGGAATTAAAGGCGTTGGCGAAAGACACCGCCAAGACGACCCTACCCCGGGACACCGCATTTCCCGTAGTAAGGGCCGCATGATGGCGTCCACCGTGAAGTGCCCCCTGCGAAAACCGAACTGGCCGTCCGCAAGATCGGCTCCATCCGTGCTAGATACGCGATGAGGCGGTCTGCCATTATTCTTTCAAAGACCTTGCCCTCCTCGTCGAGCAGCAGACGGAGAGTCCGCTGGGCGCTCCGGCTTCGCGATGAGGACTAGTTTCCCGGTGTTCCAGCGAAGTGGGAAGTGGTGAAGAGCCTTCTTAATCGATTTGGCATTCATACTTCGTACCACCTCCCTCATCTCTACCTCGGTCACCTCTGTAGCATTGTTGTCGTCGTTGTGGTCCGCGACGGACACCACTGATGGCCGGGGGGGAGTGTTCCCCTCGCGCAGAGAACTGAGTGCTCACCACAACCTCCACAATCTGGAGCCGAAGACTGCGTCAGCGGGGGAGCCTAGGGGCGAAACTTATTCCGTTCCACCTGATGGGGCGTCCCCACGGGTCTCTGTTCAGAGTTCCCAGCCACACATTGCGGGCCTCCAATTTGGCCCGCTTTATCTCCGCTCGTAGGGTGCGCTTCGCCACTCTGTATCCCTCATACAGTTCCGCCTCTCTGCGGTGTCTGGCGTACCAGCGCCGCGCGGCATTGCACGCGTTGCGCAGTGCCGCAATCCGTCCGTGCAGACACGGGGCATTACCACGTCGCAGATTTGGGACATGGCCCCCTGGAACCACTCCGCCTCGACGTTGATGTCGACAGGACTGTCCAGTGTTTGCACCCAGGCCTGTACTTGTACCATCGTGGCTCCCAGGAGGAGCTCCCGGTCCATCTGCTTCAGCGCCCACCGCGGACCAAACAGGGTATGTTGGACCCGCGGAATAGTATATTAAAAGACTACATTCTTAACGACAACTTGAAAAAGTAAAGTGTTTGCGATAGTTGCTAAACAATGGTTAGATACGAATACTTAAAAACAATTAAAGGAAGAGTTTGATATATCATTAAATAAATATCTCCTCCCACTCTGGGTGGAACGAGAGGGCGCAGCAGACTTTTACTGACTAAAACCCACCTGTGTTCTTCAATTGGCATTTGAGTTCCAGGACTATAACCCTTTCGAACAGTCCCGCAGGTTGTAGGTAGGTATCCATACTAAGATATATTTTTTTTTCTGTTTCAATAGCTCACCTCAGTTGCAAACTTGCCTCGTTCTGAGTTTTAATCGCTTGGAGGGTGCGCTTCACCGCCCTGTATCCCTCGCACAGCTCCGCCTCTCTATGGTCCGCAACGGCGATTCGGCGGCGGCAGTCCTGACTTAGTTCACGATCGTATAACATAAGTTATTTATATATTGCAAGTAGTCGAGCTTTTACGTCTTTAAATATTTTAACAAATTAAATTAAATTACATAAACACAATTATTGCTCTGTACATATTTCACGAAAATCTATTATTTGTTCAAGTTATTTTCACAAATTTTAACAGCTAGCGATTTAGCTAACGGTAGTTTCGGTATCAATGGTAATGTGAGTGGTCAGTGTCTAATGTCCTAATATTAAATTATTTACATAACTTGAGTCATTTTGAGTGAAACAGATTTTTTTTTTTTTTTTTGTGTGGACTCTCGCAGGTCAACCTTGGAGGTTGTCGGCTGCTTAACCGGACTTGCCTGTGGCGGCCTCAATTCGAGAATCAAAGCCTCCAGCCAGGGCTTATTTAACTAAAACTTAAAAACTAAGCGACTACACGCTAAGGGCACCCCCTGTGGGGTACGGACCTCGGCTTAGGGCGTCGCTGGGGGGGGACAGCAAGGGACGGGCTGGATCGAACAAAGATTTTATTATTATTATCGGGGAATTTTAAAACTACGGCTCAGCGACGCGGGCTGGCTCGAGCAAGGGACGGGGAGGACGTTTACGGGAGTGTCGCGGCGGGCCTCGGCGGCGAGGACGGAAGGACGGCGGTCTGTATTGTCTGCGAACTGTACTTGTTTCCTTACGGCTCTCTTGGAGCAGGGTAGTGGGGTCATCGGGGGTGACGAGAGTATGCCTAGGACGGCGAACCTTAGAGATGCGGGAGGGTTCGTATCGGGCTGCCGATACTATGAGGGGGTTGCGGTGTTTCACAGCAGTATCGAAGAAACGCTTGCAAAGGCGTTTCATGAACTGCTGGATGGTGGGGATTTTAAGATCTAGATGTAGATTCTCATTTCGGACATAATATGGGGCACCGAGAATTTTACGGAGGGTCCTATTTTGAAGGGTCTGCATCCTATGGAGGAAGCGGGGCTTGGCGTGTGCGAAGATTGCACATGCATACGTCATGATCGGGCGGATTACTGCCTTATAGAGGCGCAGCTTGCACTTAAGTGACAGTTTGCTGCGGGCAGTCATGAGATAATGGAGCCTACCTTGAGCGAAAGCGGCTCGCGAGCGAGCCTGCTTTATGTGCTCGGCGAAGGACAAGTGCTGATCGAGGATCACTCCGAGGTACTTGGCTTGCTTCTCCCAGGGGATCGGCTTACCGTACATGGTGATCGGAGGGGGAGGGGGGACGGACTTCCGCTGTTTCGAGTAGAGAACAGCTTGACTCTTATCAGGGTTAACCTCGATCCTCCATTTCCGGAACCATTTGCCCAAAATGTTTGCGGAGGTTTGGAGATTGCGAGCGATAACTCTGGGGTCACGACCGGTGTAGTAAATTGCCGTGTCGTCGGCGAATAGAGCCAACTGGGCCTTTTTACTTTTGGGAATGTCGCTGGTGAACAGCGTGAAAGCTAGGGGGGACACTACCGAGCCTTGAGGGACTCCAGCTCGAATGGGGTGGGGGGAGGAGAGGGCTCCCTCGATTCGATAGCGGAAGGTGCGATTCGACAGAAAGTCTCGCATGATGAGCACGAGACGGTCTGGCACACCGAGTTGATATAGCTTATATAATAAGCCATTGTGCCAGACCTTGTCGAATGCTTTCGCTATATCGAAATACAAGACACCCGTCATCGCATTACGCTGGAAGCCAGCGCTTAGGTGCTCTACGATGCGGTGGACTTGGTGGACGCATGAGTGTTCGGTACGGAACCCGAACTGCTCATCAGGAATGAGACCCTTGGATTCGGCAAAATCTTTGAGTCGCTTATAAATAAGCCTCTCGTAGATCTTACCGAGAACATTGAGGAGACTGATGGGGCGGTAACTGGTGGGGTCAGACTTGGGCTTGCCTGGTTTGGGGATACCGATAACGGTGGCCTGTTTCCACGCTTGCGGGAAGATATTATTGCTTAATGCGCCATTGAAGATAGCGGTCATTAGCATTATAAGTTGGGGGGGGAAGAGTTTGAACACTCTGTTCGTGATACCGTCGGCGCCGGGGGCTTTCCTTGGTTGAAGTTTTTTAATGATATCCTCCACCTCGTCGGGAGTGACGGGGGCCAGAGGGTTATCAGGGTCTTCAACGGGAGAGAGGGAGGCTCTACGTTCGACTTCAGCGTCCACCATGTCGATGTGGGCTTGGTCTACTAGTTGAGAGCTAGGCGAGCATTGGGCTTCGAGGCTGTCGGCTAGGCATTCCGCTTTTTCAGAGTTGTCGAAAGCGACACTCTTATCAGGGCGGGTGAGCGGAGGCATAGAGGACTCTTCAGTGGAACGTAATTTCCTCTGAAGTTGCCAGAAGGCGAGATGGGTAGGCTCGAGTTCACTGAGCGTCTTGTCCCAGCGGGCGGAACGCAGCTCGGTCATGCGTTTCTTTACAGCACGCTGTAATCTACGCATGTGAGCCTTGTTAGCGTCGCAAGGAAAAGCGCTGCATGCACGGACGGCTGCGTTCTTCTCGGTCATCAGAGCCCGTACATCGTCCGGGATTTTCCAGCGAAGGTCCTCCTTCGCAGGAATCTCCCTTGAACATTCGTTCAGGACGGATTGTACGTGGTCTGTGAGCGAGTCGATTGCCACCGTCGTGTCAGCGACTGAGACTATGTGGTCGGGGATAGAATCCAATTGAGGTGACGTGGTAGATTTCAGTCTTTCGCTTACTTTCTTCCAGTCAGTGATCAATTGGGAAGCGGGGGGCTGGCCCGGGTCGAGATTGCCCGAGCGGGAGCCTAGGTGCATAATCACGGGTCGGTGATCGGAGTTAAGCTCGTGTATTGCTTCTATAGATTGCAACCGGAGGTTAACATTCTTAAGGAGCGCTACATCGAGGACGTCGGGGCTATGGTTGGGATCATGGGGGAAGTGAGTGTGACACATCGGGGCGATGATGTCAAAGTTAAGGGATGCACCAAGGTTGAACACGACCTTTCCCCTAGGGTTGGTCGTACTACTGTTCCAGGCGGGGTGTTTAGCATTGAGATCGCCCGCTATGATAACGGAGTCACTCAAGCCAAAGAGGGCAGTGAGGTCGCTAGTAAGCGCGATGGACTCGTCTGGCATACGAGACGAGGAAGTCGGAGGGGGATAGTAGGCAGAGACGACAGTGATCGGTTGGTGACCAGTCATGCCTACTCGGCAGGCCGAGTATTCTAAGAAAGATCGGGGCGCGGGAGGAGCTAGAGGGATACAGTACAGTTCCTTTCTATAATAGATAAGGGTGCCACCACCGTGACAACGAGATCTATCGTTGCGAACTAGACGATAGTTGGCAATTCTAGGATCTTTACGGTGGGGTTTGAGGAATGTTTCCTGGATGAGGAGAAGGTCTAACTGATGGTCGCGGAGGAACGTGGCGATCTCATCTCTCTGATTGATAATGCCGTTGGCATTGAAGAAGCCTAACTTTAGGGATCGCGCTTTGGTACAACAAATTTTTTGTTGTCTATCCATTTAGGGGTACGGCAGGTAATTTGTCGAGTTCGGCTGTGACCGACTCGTACTTAGTGAATAGCGCAGCGCGCTTGGCTAAGTCGAGTTGGCCAGTGACTTCCGCTAGGGTTAGCTCGTCAGCTAAGTCCCTAGCGTCCTGCGTCATAAAGATGCGATAGTTGTCCAGGATAATCTGGCCAACTGATCTGCGTGGGAACGCAGCTGAAACTTGGGGCGCGTTTCGGGGAGGTTTAGCGGCCACGGGGGCCACAGAAGCCGGGGGAGGCGCTGGGATGGGCTTAGCCATTAGCGCTGGAATTGGCTGGGAAGCCACCAAAGCCGGGAAGGCTTTCTGATGGTTTAGCTGATTCCAGGGGGATGGTCTCTGGGGTGCGAGACGTTCAGGGGGCTGGGAAGAGGGGACTTTCCCGGAGGGTGCTTCCCTCTGCTGGCGAGCGGCAGCACGCTTTGCCAGCTTGGGAGGGATTTTGGGGGCTTTGGGGCAGCCCCGGTAGTTAGCCGGGTGCCCGGCTTGGCCGCACAGCACACAGCTGGGAGGCTCTGTGCAGAGAGTGCGATCCTTGGGACGGGGGCAGTCAGAAGTGCCGTGCTCACCCAGACACTTAACGCATCTGGGTGTAGCGTAGCAGTTCTTCTGTGAGTGACCGTATAGTTGGCAGCGGTGACACTGCCCAACTATCGTGGGTCTGAAGGGCTTCTCGATGGAGATGCCGGAGAGGGAACAGATCGACTTGATCTTGAAGATGGGGTGGTGCCCGTCGGTCGGGTCGCACACGACAAGGATCATGTCGTATACTTCGCTACCTCTCGCCTTGTGAAGGCGATGGACAGCGGAAACGGGGATATTTTGGGCCAGGAGGTCGGCCTTAATGTCCTCGGCGGGGATTTCCTTCGGTACACGTCTAATGACCACTCGGGTCGGCGTGTCCTCAGGGAGGGAGTAGGTGTGAAAGGAGATTTTCCTTTCACGAAGGACTTTGGTAAGTTCCCGATAGTCAGTTGACGTCGGGACTTGGACTTTTATGCCTTGTTGGCAGGAGCGGGCGTTTGTATAGTTGATCTTGCGATCGCTACACATTTTGGACACGTCGGTCCATTTACCCTTGTCCTGGATGTACAAGGGCGGAGGGGGGCGCTGCTTCTTCATCTGAGTGACAGAAGCGGAAACGGAGGGGGGACAACTAGCCTGCGAGGCGGGGGCGGGCTGGGCAACAGGGGCGGGCTGGATAGCGGGGGCGGGAGAAGACGCAACGGTCTTCTTAGCTTTGGTGGCCTGAGCGGCCTTCCTGGCTTTCCTCTTGCCCCCTAGGACGACTTGGAAGTCGTCCTCGGAGGAGGATTCAGGGGACTGTTCGGAGTCCGAAGAGGCTTGCGACGCTGAGTCGCTAGCGGGGACGGAGGTGTCCATTGCCTCATTGGCAAAGTGGGCTACCAATAGGGGTGGCATATCCGGGGGAGGGCGGGGGCAGGGGGTCGCCGGGGACGGACCAGAGTCCGGGAATGACAATACGTCACTGAAGTCAGTGACGCTCGATGGGACGGTGGGGGGGGGCCTCTAAATGAGGCGATTTTCTTGCCATATTTGGCGAGGATATCGGGGTCCTTGAGGAGGACCTCTTTGACGAACGCTAATATGGTAGCGTCCGTCATGGTTAAAAGGGGACTTGGGATTAGGTCACATGAGTTGGAAAAAACTCATGTGAAAAACTCCTATCGGTCCCTACGTCCCCGGGTGGACGGGCCCGGGGGTGTGTGACCCTCCCAGTAAGGGTTGTGTACACTGGGAGGTGAGTACCTAATGGTGTGCCCTTGTAAACCGATCGCCAGTCTTATTGTGCGATCGGGCCCTACCAGGGTCTGGTGCGAAGGGATAGACACCCCAACCGACACCAGGTGTGTAGCTGAAAGAGAACTCGGAGTATTAGATTTGACTAGGAGATCCCCCAAGGCCAAAATCTAGCTCCCGACTCCAAATGACTGCCTAGCCCTGAAGGGGTTCGGCGGGTGTATTGGGGCAACACCCCCTTGACTTTGTTGTCACCGTGAGGTTTCCCGTCAAGGACCACGAAACTGTGGCTTTTCCCTGAAGGGGCACAACGTTTATCGACTATTTCCCGTTAAGGAAACGTATATCCTCCACTGCCTTGAGAAAGGCGGCTTCGGATCGCTGGTGCGGTCGGGGACCACGGATGACGTCACGGGGTGACGTAACGACACGGAGCACGGAGCGGGCGCGGAGCACAGAGCGGCACGACCGTTCGGGGCGAGCGTCGAGCGGAGAGTGGACAATTGAGTGAAATAGATGTCTGAAGGTACCTATATATATATATTATTTCATTCGTCCTGTAAACATATAAACTGTACTGCAGGGCCGTATGTTATTATCTGCAAGTGGCGCCACGGCGGTGACGGATGCTTATCAAGTCCGCCATTGAAAAACATCGTTTACGCAAGCAGTACTTTATCAATGAAAGCAAGTTTTTTCTTATCGTCCACGGTTGTACTTGTACGAGGTGAGGACTTGAGGGCTCAATGGGTCGTTTTACTTACGTTTTATAAGAACTTATCAAATGATTGGTTTTTTTTTGTAGGAAATCATAAAACATCAAATGACTTCTCACGATCTTGGGCGGAGCAAGAGGGCGTGTCAGATTTTTACTGACTATTAAAACCCACTTCTGTTCCCTCTTTGCCTTCGTTCCAGGGCTCCGGAATTCTCTTTCGCACAACCCATGGCCCGAGTAGGCTTCGACCTGCTGGGCCCCAACGGTTTGCTGACATCTCTTTGAGGTGTGCGTGGAACACTACGCGCCGGCACCATCGACGACTCGAGCTCGGTCCGGACGGTTACCAGACGTTACCGTTCCCTCACGCCTGCGGCCGCCTCCTTCGCTTGCATTACTGCTACGCAGAAGGAGGCGACCAACTGCCATTCCTCTTCGCTCTGGACCATGGCCTGTATCAGTGCCTGGCGCGAGAGGTCGTTGCCGCCGATCGCCCCCACGAGAACACGGCGCCCTCGGATTTATGGCCTGCCCAAGCGGGGCACACCTCTACTGTAAGATCCACTGTGTCCTCCGGGCGGTCCACACAATTGTGCCACCCGGGCGATTCTTCCGTACAAATCCGATGCTGGAACCTCATAAACTTACCATATCCGGTGAGGACCTGCGTCATGCGGAAGGTCAGGACGCCGTGCTATATGCTTTCATATTGGCCACCTTTTTTTTTCAAAATTCATTTTTGACGATGTGATCCATGAGGAATTGAGGGAACTCCTCAAATATAATAGGCACACATACAGGTAGTCATTTTGCTATTTTCATCGAGAACTCGAGCATCATACAGTTGTGATGGAGGGGGTGAAGACGTACTCGAATCAGACCACTGCTGCACCAGTACATCCGGTTCGCCGCCCAGGCACTAATTGACGAAACTTACGTTAATTAGGTACCTATTATCTACGAGTACCTTTTAAATACGCGAGTTGATTTCCGAAGTGAACAAGTATTTCACAGAATTGAGCAATACCTAGCAGTCAGTGTAACATAGCGTCGATTGCACTATTATGGCAATATTATATAGCACACTGTCTAGTATACCAATGAATTGCCGTAAATGATTCAGATCAGAGTTGGTCAAATATGGCGTTTTTTTTCTAAAATCACATTACCTAGCAGAAAATTTAATAAAATCACGTTTTCAGTCGCAGATCTAGAGGCATTGTAAAAATGTAAACCATGTATGAACCCCGAGCGGCAAGATTAAAGGGTGCCAAATATACTTATATTTGAAGAAAAGTTACTTCTTGATATAAATAATAATAATAAGTATTTATTTCACAAAAACAGCACCTTGCACTGTATACATTTTTAAATGTATTTTAAGATTATTTTTTTTTAACTTGGCTCTCAAAGTAGGTACCTAACTAAAATCTAAATAATTTCTAAACTTGACGCTGGCTAAATGCACGAACCGTGCGAAGCCAAAATAAAAGGTGTCAAAATTGAACAAAGTCGATGTCAAAATTGAAACGTAGAGGATCGGGGCGCCACGTTTCGGAAAATCGTTGGTCCGGGACTCCGGGGTTGCACGCTGTTCCTACCTACCTATTTTAGTTGTTCCTGAATCATAAAATTTACAGGGAGCATTTTAATTTATAGGTATATTCATATTCGTAATCTATATTCATATTCTTAAAATCAAAACACAGGGTTGATGATTTTGTTGTTATGCACTTAAGTATAAACTTCTCAATAAACATTCACAACAACTTAAGTGTCAACGACGGCCGACCGTTATGGCCGGCTCAAGTGTTAAAAGATAATAAAGCCAAACAGATTTCCATTGAACTTTGACCGTTCAGCAATTTGATAATATTTTTAGTCAACAAAAATCTTGATATATTTGTAGCTATTAGACTTTGTGGAATACATTGACATTCTTTTGTTAAAAATTATTTAACTGGTTGGTAGATTTTTTTTTCTTGTTAAGCCACAGCACAGAATAGGTAATAAATAGTACAAGTACAGAAATTTCACTCTTCGAAAGAAAACATACGAATATAAACCTACTAACAATGTTGCTAATGTTCATAATACATTGCACGGCACGGACGTGACCTTCGTTATATTTGCCTACAAGGGACTACGAGTAGTCGTGCTCGTAATGGCGGCTCCACATTAGTGCCGTGAATTCACGCGCGAATTCACTCACTTAATAAATTTTAGTACGGAACATATTGACTGCAATTGGGACCCATATTAAATGGAATGATTTTAGTCTGAATTATTTTAATACGTCCCGACTGTTGCAGTCAATAGGTTCCGTACTAGAATTTATTATTTGTTTTATTTAATGTGTTAAAATTAATGCAATTAAATTGATTTTTACGCTACTGGATTGAACTTGTTTTTTCTTTTCAGTTTGAAGTTATTCTTTACGCAGTCGGATTTTTTTATATTTTTTTTTATATTTTTTTTACACTTTTTTGTTATTATAATCGAATATCGCTATTTGTTCATTCTATTTTAGGCGTACATTTACCACTTTAAAGTACGCAAACCTACCTAGACATTCGGCTCGCTTATTGGAATAAGCGAGCCGGATGACTAGGTAGGTTTTACAAATGTAAATTTAATGTAATGTAAAGTGTAATGTTTGTAAATGTTAGTGTGTAAGTGTCTGTTTGTAACACCAAAAACACATTTGTTTACTAAATGTATCATCATCATCATCATTTCAGCCGAAAGACGTCCACTGCTGGACATAGGCCTCCCCCAAGTGTCGCAACAATGAATGGTCCTGTGCTTCTCGCATCCTTTGGATTCCCGTAACCGTTACCAACCAAGTCATCGGGCCACCTCGTAGGAGGCCTTCCAACGCTACGTCTTCTGGTACGTGGTCGCCATTCCAGAACCTTTCGGCCCCAACGGCCATCTGTTCTGCGAGCCATGTGCCTTGCTCATTGCCACTTTAACTTTTTTTTTTCGCTAAATGTATATCAAAGTGTATTTGATAGATACTTATAACAAAAATGTGAATTTTGAACTTTTTGGTACCCTATCCGTTTGTTCCAGCTAATATTCAAACGGCTAGACCGATTTTGATGGAGCATTCAAAGACGGATAGTAAATATTACAAGCAGTTATTTTTTACCCCACGAAAACCGTCTTTAAGGCGTGGCGGGCAGCTTGCCGTAGGCACATTTTCATACTTACAACGCGGAGTGCGCCAGGCCTGGCCACAGGCCACCGTTGGTAACTAAGTATACCTAGGTCTATACCAGTACTTTCGTAGATACTCCAATCATATTAAGTAAAGAAAGCAACATGGGTTTAAAGTATTTATTTACTTACTTATCTACCAATAAAGATCAGGGTTAGATCAAAATGAGTTTAAATTAATAACTTACTTTATCCTTAATTTCCACTTCGATTGTCGTGAAGTCAGTCCCGAGTTTCTGACACAGGATTGTGTCTTTTATGAATGCCAACTCGAGTCAGGATGGGACTGGAAAGGAGTTGAAAAAAGGTAAAAATGAATTCTCACTTTTTATTTTCGCTTTTACAATAAAAAAATAATAAGTTTAAAGTATGATCAATTTATTAAAGCTATTTAACTACAAAACAAAAACTTTTTACTGTTGCAGCTTCAATTAGCGTCTATCACGTAAATATTTTCAATCACGTTTGACCGTTTCGTTCGGGGACCCTTTACACTTGTAACCACCTGCTGTACAGTCACGTTCCGAGTGTGCCAGTAACATATTTAGTTTACATGATATTGAATTGTTTATAACGACATTTTTGGTATTTAGGTAGAGTCCGTAAGTACGTGCCAGATTGATAAGGACTGTTATTTTCGCCAATTACGACAACAATCGATAAAATTCATGCTGTATATCACACACTTCGCATTCATATACATAATTCAGTCGGTATAATTATCTATTTTGTTTGTATAAATTAATAATAGTGACATTCCACTTGCAGGTGCAAACGTTGTCTTCAGTTAAAAGCCTCATGAACGTCAATTTTCTCTTTAGGTGTAAGAGTCCCATTTATTTACTTATCTACCAACTCATTATATTATATTATTTCATTCGCAATTCTCCATCTTGTTTGTAGGTAGAAGTGGCCTTACACACAGTAGGTAATGCGTCTCCGTACTACTAAATCTGCAAGCCATATTAGTAGCTCCTGTTCTATTCCGAAATGTTGCATTATGAACAATGAGCACTTTTGTACGGACTCCACATCCAGTGCTCAGGGCCGGCTTTACCTATAGTGCAGAGTGTGCGGACCTTAGGGTACGCCTAGCGCCGCCCGCGACAGTGAAATAGCTACAAAGTTTTAGTTTGATATTTGTGTAGCCCTTTCTTAGCCTTTCTTTCTAAAAAAAAACTATTACTACCTAACATCATTAAAATTTGCACCATTCGCACCCGAGACTGTAAAAAACTACTAAAAATTACGAAACAAGTCGCTTTATGCTTAAATCGACTTTAGACTGCTATCTGATGCAGTTGGTGGACTTATTTTAGATAAATCATAGATTTGATGCTATCAACTGCATCAGGCTGCTTAAAGTAACTTGTTTCGAACTTTTTACGGTTAGTTTATTTGACACTTTCAACTTTTTTTATTTCCTGCATTTTAGTCAGTAATACTTTTGTTCCCTCGAGTCGAGCCTATTTTTAACTGACTTCAAAAAATCGAGGAGGTTCTCAATTCGGTTGTATTTTTTTTAATTTATTTTTTTACCTCAGTACTCCGTCGTTTATGAAAGGATATCTATGCTTCATGGATGGAGAGGAAGAGGGAGACCAAAGAAAAGATGGATGGATTGTGTGAAGAGTGATATGAAAAAAAGGAAGTTAATGGTAGCATGACGAGGGACAGGGCAGAATGGAAGAAAAAAACATGTTGCGCCGACCCCAAATAACACGGGACAAGGGCAGGAAGATGATGATGATCTATGCTTCAAGATTGGTCCCGTACGTATGAAAACTATATTTCCTATAGTTTTCATACATTTTATATGGATTCGCCGCACAAGGTTGACGCCGGTGGCCACCACACCACGCTACAAATCGCTTGGCCACTACAGTCGCTTCTTGTGGCCCGCACTGGCCACTAAACGCAGTTACAAAACGCCCTCACACCCCACTCGCGCATTTAAACCTTTTATCTAAAAAATATTGATGGAACACATGAATTAAACACATGAAATAAGAAAAACATGAATTTATAGTGCGTGTGCGTGTTACCAAGGTCAAACATGCTCCGGATGACGCCTTCAGTCATTTCGTGAGGCAGTGTCCCATTCTTTAACCAACTCAATTTTAACTCCTCAACATTCCTTGCAGCTATATCTCCATATCCACTTACTTCAGTTGATAAAATTTACACCAAAATGGCTTTCGTCAATTAATTAAAGTCGATTCCACTCATTGGACTAATTTCGATGCTGACGATGACGAATGAACGCTAATCTTGCTGATCTGTGGCTCACCTTAAGTTTTGACGCTTTAGCTCGCACGTATCAAAGGCTCAAACCAACTTCATTTAATCTGGAACTTACCTACTATTCGTTCACTAAAACGTTCGTTACGCATTTCTTCCAAAAGATTTTGGGTCTGAACAGTTGTTTAAGACTATTTCTCAAAGTTTGCACCCTTATAAAACAACCATCTACGGCACTGGTTGCTCGATCTCTGCCTTGCCCTTTCCTGCGCACGCAAGAACGTGTCTGTCAGTATCGTTATTCATAATGATAGATCACGGATACTGATACACCCAACGTTAGACTGATTGAACGGTAGGTGTGACCTTCCTCAATCATTGTTTTTTTTTTTTTTTTTTTTTTTTTTTTCGGTAGGAGTGGGAAATCCTCATGGACGCCCAAGCTGCCTCACAGACGAGCCAGTCTGGGCAGTGTCAGACTCCTACTGACTAAAACCGCACTCCTACCTTACATTTAAACCACGGACATGACGTCCGTGCCCTTGTTTGGTAATTCTACATTGTTTGCTTCTGGGCAACTCCACGTGCAAGTGGCGTCACTCCAGAGCACCTTTAAACGATCATCACAATAATTGTTACAGCCCTGGCGGCTGCAGAAAATTTTTCATTCTATAAGCAATATAATATTAACTATCCATACAGAACAAACAAAATGAGCAAGAGCCGTCATTGACTGCATAAATCAGCTTTGTCAAAAAAAAACTCAGAAACGTTAATTGTAAACAAATAGATACTTATAAAGGTGCAATTTCTATTAGAAAGGTAAAACATGGCAATAAAGTTCATTAAAAGGGTCCTTTTTCACTCGCCTATTGTCAACATAGAGCATGATTTAAAAGCTTGTTACTTCATCTAACGCAATGCAACGAGATGTTTGACGAAAAGGCAACGCGAAAAAAGAGAGATAACGCCTGAAAACTCTGTTAGCATTCATTCGGTTATTCCGTGATTTACTCGAATATTTTACAAAACTTGTTCCAGGAAAATGGAAATACTTACATTTTTAAATCCTAAATTTTTTGAAAAAAAACTGTCGGCATTCAGAATCTTAATTAAACTTGCAAGGCTATTTGTTATACTTCTTGACTTTTTTAATTTTTGAGTAAGTTATGAAGTGTCAAATTTCATGAAAAATAGCAGATTTTCAAAGGTTTACTAGATTAGTTTTACACAAAACAAATTGATTTCAATAGAAGCCTAGATAATATCCACAAGATACTGTGTTTCCAAAACATCTAATGAAAAATATGTAATAACGTTCTAATCGCGTAAGAGCGGTTGTATGTAAAAAAGTGAAAATGTATGTCGAATTGCATTAAATAGCATGATAGATAACCATTCAAATGACGAAACCACTTGTCGAAATTCCAACACTTTTTTTAAAATTCACATTTTTGTGTTCCTTTAATTTTGCCGGTATGTTTTTTATGTTTATGGAGTGAAGTGTTACTTATTATATTTTCGAGTGTTGAAAAAAAACGTCGTTTGATACACGCAGGCAATTGTCATTGAAGATTCGGTTCGGACGTGTATTCCGCCTCGGCTACAAGAGCAAACTTTGCCCATTTGTATTTGCAACAAAATATAATATAATAATCACTATTATAGCACTTGTTTACACAGTCACAGTAATAAAATAAAAGGTAACCTTGCCTATAGAGTAGCTATGTACCTATGTACCTATGTACCCATTTCCATTTTTATTCAGCTCTTCGAATGCTTCCGCAGTACCTACGATAAGCATAGTCAATAATTATTGTTTTCAATAAATTACAGGAACCTTTATCTATTCTAGAAGAAGCTTAGGTAATTAGCGATAATTTATGCATCCATAAATAAGTTCGATAATCACCAGGGCCATACCACGAACCGACAGACGTCAGCCTTAATTATCTAAGTATTTCAGGTTTTTCAGAGGGAGAGGAAGTCCAAAGCCAAATCTAGCTTTTGGATGGTTTGTGTGAAGAATTATTTGAAAGAAAAGATAGTGCGTGATAGCGTGACAGTTGGCAGAACGTAATGGAAGAACGTATAACGTGTTGCGCTTTCCCTAATAACACGGGACAAGTGCAAGTAGTCGAAAGAGATTACATTTTAAGGTTTCTAATAAAAAGCAGACCACTGTGATTATGACTCATGTCCTGGGCGTTCCGCCTGTGCCTCAACCCTCAATGCTGTACCTGGCTGCCCGAGGTTCCACTCACTGTCAAACCACAAACAATTGCAGTGAAAAAAAATCTTTTCAACCAATGTAAAAACGACCAATTTGAATGAAACAACGACTGAAGGATTCTGCAAGACGGCTTTTTATTTTCTTATTTCGGATTGAAGAACAAACTTTGCATTGCAACATTAAAAAAAACATTCATCACAATCCTAAAAGTAGTAGTAGTAGTGTAGTAGTTTATTCTATTCTATTCTTGCTTCAACAGCAAATGTATAAAACTAAGTGATATTATATTTATTTATATAGGTTTTAGATAGTGTTGCAACAGAACTCTGCTTTCACTTCCGCTTCTACAGAAGTTCCGCAAGCTTTTTCACTTCATTTTCCGCTCGCTTCTGCTTCCGCAAAATTTAATAACAAAACTCTAAACGAAAGAATACAGCGAGGAGCACGTGGACGACTACTACACAAACGTTCCATATTTAAACTGTGCAAAGGTGCCGTAACGAGTTTCTTTATTATTACTTATAATTTTTTGGTTCATTCTGTGCATCACCGCGCCTCGGGACATGATTACGACGTAAACAAACCTTCTGTTGTTTTTAAAAAATAAAATTGTACTTTTTCTTCATAGTATTAACATTTCCGTTTCCGCTTCCGCATCCGCAAAAGATTTACTTTTGACATCTGCTTCCGTTAAGACACTTCCGTTGCATCACTAGTTTTAGAATTAATATTAAAGACAACTTACGCTGTTAAGCTGATTAACTTAATGTGGGTTTTACTAAATACCGCGTTTTAGGTAAGTTTATCTTTTTAACCAACTACAAAAAAAGGAGGAGGTTCTTAATTCGGTTGTATTTTTAACCGACATGAAAGGAAAGATTTGTTTTCAAAATCTAGTTCTGATGATGGGATCCATGATCAATCGAGGGAACTCCTCAAATTTTATATAGTGATGCATTTACAGCCAAAAAGTAACATTTGATGAAGTGGAACTGATGAAGAAGACCAGAAATGGCCAACGGAACTTCCCCCTTACATAGATATTACAATGAAGATAGATATGAATCTATGATCTGAATACTTATGTTGAAAATGGTATCATCCAAATGACCTGATGATGATGATGGAGCCAGAAGGTAGGCACTGGAACTGCATAATTACTCAAGGTATCCTAGCCGTCTTTGGGCTTATTACAATTGTCATGAGATGCACTTTGGCTATAAGGTACTATCGAACTGATCTGATAGTGGGGCCGGGAGGTGGATGGGAACTTCATAATAAAATAATGTATTCTAGCAGTGTTTAGGTTAATTCGAATTGTCATGAGAAATAGGTACTCTGGTTATAAGGGTACAACGCGTGAAATAAAATCTTTTTACAAAAAAATAAATAAAAAATAACCAACTACTACAAAAAACAAAACACTAAAACGATCAAAATAACTTTAATTTCGAAATTGGGTATTAAATAACAAGTAAACAGTACCAGAAACACCGACTTCCGGAATTAAAGTTATTTTGAACGTATAAGTGTTTTGTTTTTTGTAGTAAAGTCGTTTTTTTTTAAGAATGGAAATAAGTTTTTAACCATTAGGTATAATATAAAGAAATAGAACAATTAAAATTTTAGCACCCCGCCCCGAAAAGCTTTATTTATTTTCATTTTAAATATTTATATATAGTATATTTTGATATACTATACCCTACTTACTGATTGGGGCCTTATACTAAAACTGCTCTCTGGAGTCGGGCGGTGATGTGTATTGTGCTGTTTGCCGACACTAGTGAGGCTGGGGCCCCCAACCCTCGGAGTTCTTTGCAGTCACTGTCACAACCGCAAAGAGCATCCCACGTAATCGATAGTGAACCGCTAATAAAGAAAGCGAATGATCCCTTGGGGTCCTGCGGCATTGCACCACTTGGCACCTTAGGCGTTACACTACAGGCCACATGCTGCTAGGTAGGAAGGGAAGGGACTACCTACCGTATGTAGTAGACTATTTGTTAAATTTCGGCAAAATACGTTTTTCAATCGTTAGTTTGACTAATGGTCAAATATATATCTAATCGGGGGCTGAGTCACCCGCGTCCGTAGGAGAAAATCCATAGTTCCTTACGTTGTTGACACTTCAACGGTCCGTATTAAGCGTTTTGCTTCATCGTTTATACCGCGTACATCGAAGGACTGGAACAATCTGTCTGCTGCGGTCTTCCCGTCCAACTATAATTTAGATGTCTTCAAAGCTAGAGTAAATAGGGTCTTAATAAACTAGTGCACCTCACCACACACTCAATGATTGCATCAGGTGGGATCGCAGTCAAGCACTGGTATAAATATTTTTTTTTTTTTAAAGTAGTGCGTACCTACATGAGGACCCCGGGTGGTGCTAATCAGGTGACATTAACTGGTGGTAGGTTTTGACCGACCGCGTTCCAGTACGATGCCCAGTGTAGCCAATTCAGAGAAGTTGGGTCGAAGTGGCGGTTCCAATGTATGCAGACCAGCCAGACTCACGCTGGTTTTGACGTATCGGGAAGACTTGTCGCGGAGGGTAGCGGGATCCGAGGCACGGTGCACCGCTGGCCAACCGTAGTTAGCTGGGCGACCAAGTTATGTGCTAGCCACACATGAAAGGTTGCCCCGCAAACTGACAAAAATCCTGGAATGCACCATCGTGCTGGTTGGCGACCAGATGAGAGGGCCCAATTGTTATTTCCGAGTGGGTTCGAGTGTTCCCGCAGTCTCCAGACTAGTACTAATGATGCTGTCCTGTCATTGCATGACTGAAGGTTAGCAGCATGGGACTCCATTTCACTTCCTTCTTCTCTCCTACCTTCACTCTCAATATACCAAGGTTGAAAAAGAGAAAAGTTAAACAGCGGCTGTACTCCTTCTAAAGTGCACCTCAGCTATATTCGAGGTCTGCACTCCAATCTCACAGCAGTCCATCATCACCTGGAGACTGAAAAACCTTTCCTCTTTTTTCTTTCGGAGACGCAGATTAGAAGTCCGTCCGCGAAGTAGAAGAAGCTTGCGCTAGCGTTAAATTTCACCCAGCTGGTCCAGGGATCTACGAGGGTGCCGAAAGTTGCATACGGCCAATTGCTGGGACCTTCTGCTTACAACAGATCCAGACCGCTACTCAGTGTTGATATCATCACAGTTAGGTAGTTTCGACCACTGTCTGATGAAATCTGTATCAGTCTACTCTCCGCCCGATCCCTGCCCTAAAAGCACTAGACGCGTTTGGCTGCATAGGTCAGCAGATTGGAATTGCATGCGATCTTTTGTCGCATGTTATCCTTGGCAGCATACTTATTTTTCTTCGGATGATCAATCGTCGTGCGCAGATGCTATGACGGATGTGTTGCGGCGGGGGATGGAGTACTACATTCCATTCTCCGACGTAACAATGCCTGGCCAAGCTCGCCCTTGATTTGGTGCGGAGTGTTATCGCACTAACGCGCTTAAACACGCGGCATACCAGGCATGGGCCGACGCTCGTATGCACAAGGTAAATGACGTGAGTCATAAGAAGAGAACCTTTAACAGAGCTGCCAACTCTTGCAAGAAGGTAATGTGGAGGTCTCGGTTCGACCACATTGGCCGCATCGGCAACAAAGTCGCTTCATATCATACCCTGCTGGTAGTATAAATAAATAAATAAGGTGTTTTGGTTCCTGGTTAAGTCGGTTGAATCGGACTTCTGCCGTCCCTCACTACCGCCACTGAAACCCGACCGGTCGCTGGCCCACACCGCTGAGGAGAAAGCAAATTTGTTTGCCTCTCTCTTCGCGGAATCTTTGCGACCCAGATCCTGGTGACGCGCAGCCGCCTTTTTATCCTGATTGATGCAAGACGAATATGTCGGATATTCGCATCCATCAGAAGGACGTCCGTAGGTTGCTGCGTAACCTTGACGAGAACAAGGCTAGCGGTCCAGACGGTGTACTGACATGTGTGCCTGAACTGTCTCCGAACCTGACACGCCTGTTTAGGCTTTCATTAGAGGCAGCTAACGTACAGCCCGTGCCCAAGAAGCGTAGTCAGGCTGAGCTAGCTTACTACAGACCAATCTCAGTAACGTCCATTCACTGTAAGACCATACTCTTACAGTGAATGGACGTTACTGAGATTGGTCGTGTACTCTACACTAAGCTCCTGGCATACCTAGAAGCTAATGACATCCTAAGTGACCGTCAATACGGCTTTTGCCGAAAACGGTCAACTGGTGATCTTCTAGCATATGCCATCCACATCTGGATTGAGGCCATCGAGAAGCACGGGGAATCGCTTGCCGTCTCCCTCGACATCTCGAAGGCTTTCGATAGGGTTTGGCACGAAACCTTTATTAGTAAGCTTCCTTCTTTCGGTTTACCTGCTAGATTGGATCGCAGACTTCCCGAGTGATCTATCCATCCGAGTGGTCATAGATGGCTGCTCGTCCAGTCAAATGGCCATTAATGCCGGGATCCCTCAGGAGTCATTACTCTCGGCAACAATTTTCTTCCTGCATAAAAACGATCTGCTTAAGCCTCGTACCTTTGGGTATGCAGACGACAGCACTGTTGCCGAGAGTTACATATTCATCGCGTGAGCTAGTGGGTCATAGATCCAGTCTCTCCGAGAGGCTATGGTTGAGCGCTTGAACTTGTCCTTGGAGGCAATCTCCGAATGGGACGATGCCAATTTTGTTATTTCAAAGCTGTTAAAACCCAGGCGTGTCTAGGTTCCGCTAAACGGAGCCAATTCAGCCCTGTTCCAACTTTCCAGGGTGAAACCGTGCCGATAACCGACCATCTTAATCTTCTTGGTGTTACGTTGACATCAACTCTCAACTTAAGGTATTACATCGAAGCAAAGGCTCACCTGGCTGCAAAAGCTGGAAATGCTCGCAAAGGTCAGACAGTACTTCACGCAGAAACAGCTGCTGAAACTTTATCAAGCGCAAGGGAGTACTGTTTTTATCTTTAGGACGGATCTGCCCGATACCAACTTGATGCACTGAGACAATTGAAAGGCGAGCCAGGACCATCATTGGAAATGATGCACTCGTCGAGTCGAGGCTTCAAAGTCTTGAGCATCGACGCCAAGTTGCTAGCTTGTCGGTTTTCTACCTCTAGTGTAGTTCTTTTTTCTAGTGTGCGTCGGATTTACAATAGCCTAATTCCGCCTAGCCCGTTCCATCATCAGACCACCAGGCGTTCGGCGATGCACCACCGGTACATGGTGGACATCCCACCTATACGCACGAAACTTTTTGGGAACACATTCATTGTGCGTACAGCTAAGGAGTGGTATCCCCTGCTGGAGTCTGTATTTCCTGATGTCTACAACCCGGGAATCTTTAAGTCATGGGTTACATTTATGTTAGAGCGCTCCATCGCTTTCGTGGTTTTCCATCAATTGAGATATCGGCCACGCGCAAAACTATAAACAATAAAAAAAAATAGTCAAGAAAATTGAATAAAATATATAGATTCTATACGCATTTTAGAATAATTTAACAATTAGTGGCTATTTAACCGCTGAATGGATTTACATAGTTAGCATATCGTTAGTTCGTCTTGTTAACCCAAGTGCTCTTAGATAGGTGACGTTGATGAAAAAATCAGATCATAACGACTGTGGGACGCTATACATTAGAGTAATAATTTTTTTTTTTTTTTTCGGTTTTGCAATATTGGTATCAAATTCAAGAGCTCATCATGAGGATTCCAAAATGGTACATGACCAATTAAAAAAAAATACAGTAGGAAATATGTTATTTATTTTTCTGCTAATTTGTTGAGTTAGGTTAGGTTACTCGCAACTTCGTTACTCCCCTTTTTTGGGGCAATCGCGTAAAAAAACGTTATCTATTCCAGAGATATATCCTCCTCTGTAAATTAAGTCCCGTTCCCGCGGGAAAATGAAAAGTTGCCTAAGTTACTCCTTGTAACATCAACTATCCGTCAATTGAGCACGCCATAATCATGGGCAGTAAGTCCCCTCTTTGACTAATGGCTGGAGAGGCGTTACGGCGTCCACACCTTACCATAACCCGTGGTCCTAGAATGCAAAAAGTAACTGAAGGAACCTACGTGTAGTTTTACTAAGTAAAAGTCTGACACGCTCTCTCTCTCTCCGCCTTATAGCACGAAAAGTCATTAAATAATTATCCATGTATAAAAAAAGCTTTCCGTCAGTGAAAGTCCCGTCAAAATCGGTTCAGCCCTTTCGAAGATGTTCTTCTCTCCTGAGAATCAGGATGTGGTAATGTTGGTGGGGGGCAAACCACCGGAATTAATGAAGTCCCGTTTCCGCAAGAATATAAAAAGTAGCTTAAGGTTTAAATTTTCCAGACTAAAATCATCCCATCTAATGGGTCCCGACTGTTGCAGTCAGTATGTTCTGTACTCGAATTTATTATTTGTTTTATTTAAATTGGTTTTTACGCTACTGAACTGAACTTGTTTTTTTCTTTTTAATTTTTATCTAAAGTAATTTTTTACGCAGTTGGGTTTTTTTTAACTATGTTTTGAGGACATTTTAATTATAATCAAAGGGTTTGTGAAAAACACGGATAAAAAAACTGGTCCTTAGTTCTGTAAAAATCATCTGATCTGTATATACGATATTCATATACAATTTTTCCAATGAATTTCTTGACCGTAAACATCTTCACATATATAATATCCGACTAGCTCCTCAAAAAAAAAAGTGAATCTGCCACGGCCTACCTTGCCCGAAACGCTCGGCAGACTCCTTTGAATGTGCACTTAATATAATATATATGATACCCATAAACTACTTCATAAAATATCCCAATGGGAGTCAAATGGTAGCTTAGGCACTCACTACAGTCACTACTCATAAATCATTATGGTGCGTTTACACGTGGGTCCAGCCTCGGCCAATCGCTATCCATCAATTGGCCGAGGCCGGGCCCACGTGTAAACGCACCATTAGAAAGTCTACCTTTCCTTATTCTGTTCAAACTAAAGCGCCTATTACACCAGTCGATATTCAGACAGTTTTAGTCTATGTAGCGTCACACAAGAAAAAGAGCAACTTACGCCAATGTCATGTAAAGAAATGAAGCAGAACGATGAGATAAATAGATAAAGGGCCTATTACACTACGCGATACTGTCTTATTTTTTGTTCCGATCAAGACCAGTCTAACCCATAATACACTACGCGACATCGAGACTGTCTGAATATCGAGTGGTGTAATAGGCGCAATATGGGCCTATTACACTACGCGTTATTCAGACAGTCTGAATATCGTGTGCTGAATATCGCGTAGTGTAATAGGCCCTTTAGTGTTTGAGCTCTGTTTGTACCGAAATGTAGTGTATATGTGTAGTATGTTGGAGTTAAGGTGGACACCAAAGCAAACACGGTTTTAAGGATTTGAATAATAACTATTTATTAATCCTTTACTTTATGTTGGAAGGTGTGTTTCAGTAATATTACGTGAGACGTGTGCTTCTAAGCAAGGCTAAAGGAATACAGTGACTGTAACCATACTAGGGATTTCAGTCAAGTGTCGACAAGGGGGCCAGACCAATTAAATACAATATTTATTGGTTAGAAAGAGAAAGGCCATAGTGTTGAAGTAGGATAGATTTGTTTTTGTTATATTCCAACACGCCCCCCTCAAAAATAAATCCTTTTCTCTTTAATCACGGTGTAATATCTATTACATAATACTATACCAAACAACTTTATACAATAATAAAAACACACACCTTCCTTTTTCTTTCTGGGAATACAATATCATCATGGTCCAACATTCGTTGCGCAGGATTAGGGAAAACCCAGTAAAACCTAATCAGACCAATCAATCATTTAATTGATTATTGAAATTATGAATCTTATTCATCAACTTATTATAACCAAGCTCTTATTATTAACATAATAATAATAACATATTCTTAGGCACCTTTCATGTATTTACAATGTCACCCCGAATTTCATTCTTATCTAGGTATAACGCACTGTTGACAATTTTACAGGATACCAGCTATCTGGGTAACTTGTGGAAATAAAATATTTTATTAACATATCCTCAACCTGACCTCTCTATACCTAAATTATAATTAATATACAATATTTGTCACCAACGACTTTAATCACAGTATCTTTTACTGCTTTACATTAAACCGTACTCTGCATTACTACTGTGTACTATCTTGCCATTCTTTGCTGCCACTATGTTTTTCAGCAAATTATATATTGCTTAAATAATTTATACAAATAACCCACAGTACATTTTATATTTATTCATTTTACTACTCCAGTCACAATTAACAAACACCCACTTAAAATTTTAAAATCGTTTTGTTTAAAAATTAACTTGAGATTTATAGTTCCTTTTAAATATTTCAAGACAAAGGGTCTTGTACCTAAGTGGAACCATTACAAATAGTTTTTGTTTGCATATCGAATCATGATGTAAACAGAAAACTAAGATTAAGCTCAGCATAATTCAAGCACCTTATAAGATTTCTACAAAGGGGTCTTGTAATTTCACACGAACTCTGTGTAATGTTTTGTAATCTATACCTATATTTGACTTTCAAAGAGTGTATTGGCTGATTTATTGCCACTCAAGCATCCCTAAAGTTAAACTTTTCAAGTTTATCTACATTTCCTGATCTAAAGTAATTATATTTTCTGACCTGTTTATTTTTGATTCACAGAAAACATTTTATATATTACTAGTCAATGATTTAAAAAAATGTTGATTGGGTATGTTTTACTCAACTACTACGTTACACATTATAACATAGTTGTTAAAATGCAATAACATAGACATTAAGTAAAACTTCGTTCTTTATAGCATAAACATCAGCCCTCTATTTTCCCAAAGGGTCAGGCAGAAGTGCACCTATAGTACACCCACATTTCATCGGTTATGTTTAAGTCCCTTATTTATTTATATATACTTTATTGTACACCAATATAGTAAATAACAAACCTTATAATGGTGAGCAAACTATAGCCATTAACCAGGCACCAGACTTCATGCATTATCATCTCCCTAGCTTCCAGTCTGACCGGATGCGGCTAAATACTAGTAGGAGCGACTGCCTATCAGACCTCCACAATCCAGTAACTGGGCAACTATCAGACTTAATTCATGACCGGCATTAAAACTTAAATGCTTTGGTCTGCTGATGAGTATTAGAAACACCTTTTTGTCTAAGCTCACCGAAACAATAGGAACCAGCAGTATACAAACTACATACAATACATCCATATAATGACTTCATTAATGTACACACCATTAATTGTCAGCCAGAATACCCTCAGCAATATTCATACACTAAAATTACTTTATCCAGATTCCTAATAAAAATTATGCTTTTATATCCACGCGCTTAACCAAGAAATTACATTGATTCATAAAGGCTTAACTAAAACTTGCGATTCTTTCAACTGATACAAAAGTTTATTTAACATATATCTGACTACAACCACGAGATATTAAACTCGCTTTACAACCAATTTTCAACTATACTCATTTACAACCGATTTCATTTAATCGAATTAATATTTCTTTTATCTGTTTTTAGTAACAGTTTTTTATTTATCATTTTCAATAGTGTCCTAGTTGAATCAATTACTGAAAACATTCTTCATTTAAATGCATTATTCAGCACACAATAAGTAATAACATATTATCAAAAATTCTATCGCCATCGTATTCATTATACGAAACAGAAAATACGTTTTGCATCCTACCATGTTGTCTCTAACTATGTAATGTTTCTCGATTTTAAAATAAAGTTAACTTATTTCCATTGTGATATGACAATCTCGAGCTCTCCTCTGTTTCCCAAACAGATTTATTTGCAATTATGCTAGGTATTGTTTTATGTTTGTTTTAAAAACTGATTGATTCTTATCAGATCCACACCTCCTTTCAAACGGGTGTACCAAGTCAGAGTTACCAAGTTATGCTATTTAAAGCTCATAACACATTCAGGCTCAAGTTTCATTGGGCTATTCGATAAGAACTTAATCTTATTCATTTCACATCTCTGACTCCCACAAACATTTTTGGTCTACCACATCCCACACCTTATAATCATTAAATTTGATTCATCATCAACGAAATTCCCTTTGACAACATCTTTGTCAAATTTCGTTTTTAGACTTTTACTAACTTAGTAAACAGTAGAATCAAAAACTTTAAAATGTACGGTTTTGGCTTATTGTTATGCCATAACTCATCATCAGGTGTATAATCTAACCTCAGTGCTCCCCAGAACAATCTGATTCCAGAACCTTTTGTTTTTAAATGTAGACCCGTTCTATCATTGTTCATCATACTTTTGGCAATACCATTTACAGCCAGAGTATGCGGCACTGTTTAGGGATGACCAATACCTTCTCAAGCTCAGAACTTTTTCGAATAACTGGATATAATTTCCCTTTTATTATCACAACATAAAGTTAACAATTCTTAGACCAAAATAAACTTCACATTTTGCAACATAGTTCCGAAACTTAACTTATGTTTTCTAAACTTAACTTATCAGATTTATTCTTAAAATCACAACATAGTTTTTGCTCTTCAATAGACAAACAAAAAAAACTGTTAGGACCGCAAACATCTGTGTGCACTTGAGATTAAACGACTTCTCGTTTCAAACCTTTTGTTTCCAATTTATTAAATGACAGACCAATTTATTTGTCACACTATACAAATCAAGCTTTACACAGTGTATTTTTAGGTACAATATTATAAATTCTTTAATTATCAAAAAAAAATTCATTCATTTTATTTCCACTTTTCTGATTTGCAATTATTTTATTCCACAATAATTCGTAAATACTATTTGTGACTTTATCTAACGAACATTCACTATTTAAAGCATTTTAAAGCACTAACCAGTTACCGCTGAATAGGTTGTTCAAAGACTCACCCTTTATTTCCGGCTTACCATCTTCATCACAAAAACAACATTCTGTAGTATACCTGGTACTCCCGAATAGTACTGGTCACTTGATAATTCTTCGCCGCTAGTATAAACGCGCCAGTACAGCAACCGAATCACTTCTTGGCTTCACACGATCAGTGAAGTTTACTGTCAATTTATCTTGATTTTCAAATGATCTGCTCCAGAATCCCAAACAATTGTAAATTCGTTTTCCATCATATCACGGCCCGCCATAAAAGCAAATACAAAAGTATTTTAGAAGTTTGGTTTTTTTTTTTAAAGGTAACCAACTATACCATTTTATTGTTGGCTCCATTGTTTTCAATAGCGCTTTTGTAGACAATTCTTCGAATCTCCCTTTTTTGCCAGAGCTATCGTTTCTTGGGTTCCAAATTGTTCTTTATTGACTTTTGTTTTTGTCGATCATCTCTTGAATTCTTTGAAAGTGTGAAGGTGTGACGAGACCACAGTCTCGTAAGTTTCAGCCTGAAGTACTTTTAGGCAAAGATCACATACATCCCTTGTAAGTTTGATTTCATGATCTCACAATCTCGTTTTCCAAAGTTGACGTCACGTTGTCTTCAGTCAGTATCTCGATTGCGGTGACAATGCTGCTCCTCTGTTTTTGTTTGGTAGAGTCTTGAAAACGGCGGATCACTTTATCGGATTCAAATTTTTTTTGCACCTGCAGCCATAGGTTCAGTGACGATGTCATCAAATTCTTGAAAGTATTTGGTTAGTATGATGTTTCTAATCAGTTTCAAATTCAGCAACTTTTTACTATAAGACAGCTGCGTCGCAACGCATTTTTCATCACTCACTTAGTACTTGTTTCTACCTGAACTTCAACGCCAACAACGTTCAGTAGGTAATTCACTTAATAATTTTTGAATTCGAAATTTCGACACACGTAGTTATCACCAGCAAATTGTTTAATGTCCCTTTTATTTAATTTGATACACAAAATGTTTTTATTATTTAATGTTCATTTATTCGCACATTGGCTTAGCGCTCTGGGCCCATAACCTGTTGGAGTTAAGGTGGACACCAAAGCAAACACGGTTTTAAGGATTTGAATAATAACTATTTATTAATCCTTTACTTTATGTTGGAAGGTGTGTTTCAGTAATATTACGTGAGACGTGTGCTTCTAAGCAAGGCTAAAGGAATACAGTGACTGTAACCATACTAGGGATTTCAGTCAAGTGTCGACAAGGGGGCCAGACCAATTAAATACAATATTTATTGGTTAGAAAGAGAAAGGCCATAGTGTTGAAGTAGGATAGATTTGTTTTTGTTATATTCCAACATAGTATACATGTGTATATGTAATAGGTATATTTCTCTAATTTTGAAAAAATAAACTACATATCAAGATTGGTAGGAACTTAATGGTGATGTTCTATGTTACCTACTAATCACCTTTAATTAAATAATTACACAATGATATAATGATATTTTGATAATAATTATTCCATTTATAATTTTATACTATGTTCAATTAGAGCCTAGCTGAAGAAAGAGCGCGCTTGAGAGCGCCCCCTGAGCGTCCCATCGCATCGGACTAAGCAATAAGCAAAAAAATAAGCAAGAGAGATGCGAGAACGGGGCGAGCCGAGTGAGCCGCATTCCTCGACTGGGTCGACGGCACGGTAGGCCCCGCGCTCTCCGCTTCCCTTCCCTCCCTCAGTCGTTCGCGCGCGTCGTTTGTGATAACTTGTCTGCGCGTTATCCGCTGTTTGCCGCGTATTATGTTTACAATAGTGATGTTATTGTTGTGGTTATTATAAAAAAATACACAATTCAAGTGTTTTGTGCTGTGTGACAAAGTGAAATATTGTACTGAAGGATCTGTTGAGTAAAACTGTGGATCGCGAGGAGCAGACAAGCACGGCAGGCACCGAGCTCAGGTAGCGTTTCGTATTTGTTTTCGATCTGATTACGGTTTGTATTAGACTTAGGTAATACAGTGTAGCAGTTTAACATTTGTTAGCTTCGTAATGCAAGTTACTAAAATTCTAAAATAACAGAACCACGTGACCATGATGAATACTTAGTGCACACCACGTGGTGTGAGCGGTGGTGTAAACAACTCTGTGCCCTTCTCCGCAAAGAAGCGCGCGGCGGCGCGGCGGGCGCAGGCGAAATGTGCGCGATGGCGGGCCCCGCCGGTGACTCGGTGACGGTCTGACTGATGACGGCTGCTTCCACTATCGTGCTCGTAGGCGATATAAAGCGAGTTTTTAGTAGGAATTCATTAACAATTACTCTGGGAGGTACTTATGGCTATAAATACTAGCTCATTAAAAAATACGTACTGTCTGACATGCCCATTTAATTAAAAAAGAAAATAAATACTATTTGTAGATCTAACTTTCCAATTAAAAATAATTGTATTTGCCACATTGACTGCAGCATGGTAAGAGAGCGGCACGCATTTAATGGAAAAATATAAGTGTTGGCGTCATAAGTGGACATGTTGGGTTGGATTGTAGGTTACGTTATTCGAAGATACTAAAATTATGTATAGTAGGTACCTATATTTGGAAAAGTGCTTACTCAAGGAAAACTCAGGAAAGGTAAAAAATACCGTATATGGATCCGCGGAATAGGTAGGTACCTACCTAGATAACTAACTATTCGGCTTAAAAACTAAACCTATGAGTAGGGGGCATCTCTGATCCACCAGTATTATGCTTAATTCAATACTATGAACTCATAATCATAAATATAAACCCCTTTGTAAAAATAACCAATTCTTACTTATTTTAAATAGGTACTACTAGGTAGATACAAAGGTATTTCTTATCTTCATACCCATTCTTCAAGTATTTTTAAGTTTAAACTTATTAAAATTACTGAACCTAACAATCTATGAATATTGACAAATTAAATTGGTAATAACGACCACCCCCCCCCTACTTCAAACAAACTTTCAGACACACACACAACCCACACCATACACTACACACTCACAGACACACCATTTTTTAGTTTTAGCATTTTTCCTGTTTTATTTTTTAAATATAAATATTCCTCTCTGTACGTGAAGGCTTTGATGTTTAGAAATTAGTACTTTATAGTATTGTTTTAAGAGGGTGAGAGCCTGGAGATCTGTCATACAGGTCTCGAACCCACTACAGACTCCAGCTCTCACAAAGGTTACAAATTTGATTGAAATAATATGTTATGAACCAATGTCTGTACCTTTTGAGAGAAATAAATCGATATTATTATTATTATTACTTCAAATAGGTATTTATAGTTCAACGAAGCAAGAAAAACCACCCCCTTATCTAGGGTACCTATAATGTAAAAGGGGTACCCAATTGATGCAGCTGTCTGTACCTAGTATCAAAGGATTGTACAAGACAAGCTTTTGCAATACTGTTTTTTTTTATTTCGTCGCAATTTTAGATAATAATCGAGCCTTTTCAGGAGAACATCGTAAGCGACAGTTCGCAAGTTTTGCAGATATGGTTGTTCTGTTCCTAATTAAATGATAATGTCAATAGGGTCTATTCTAATAGAATAGTAGTCAATAAATATTAGAAGAATAACTCGGTTTACGAATTTACGATGTTCTTCCTCACAAGGCTCGATATGGCTGTCGCATCTACCACAGCACATTAGATATGGAGAATACGTATTACGTACTGTATAATTTACTTAGGTGTTGCCTGCATAATGAAGTGAATTTTGACAATTGGATTCATTATCATCATTTCAGTCGAAAGACGTCCACTGTTGGACATAGGCCTATCTCAATCCAGTCCGACGACAGGTCGTTCTGGGTCCTGTGCATCTCGCATCACAATTTGATTGACTCGGTCCAAGTTCTGCTACAGTCAAATGTGTAAAAATTCAGTAGGTACCTACTTCCTCTTGAGGCGTGGTTGGAAACACCTCACGGCGTCCTCACCTTCCGCATGACGCAGGTTCTCACCGAACACGGTAAGTTCGGGAAGTTCCTGCACCGGATTCGTGCGGAAGCGACGCCCGGGTGTCGCCACGCCAAGTAGTTACCTACTTAGATAGATTTTTCAACTACAGAATATGCTTACATATTATTATGTCATCAAAATAACCGTCTAAGGTTAAAAACGACGGAGTTGAGGTAATTGTTACCTCATAAAAAAAATACAAACGAATTGATAACCTCCTACTTTTTTAGTCGGTTAGAAACTGACTGACAACAAAAATAAAAATAAGACGGCAAGATTTTATAATTTGGCAAATCATCATTACTCTTTGCCATACCTACTTGCTACAATTAACTACCCATTCTAAGTTTATTTAGTAGAAATTGACATTATATTATGAATTTGTTATCGATAAGCGAGTGCGCAAGAAACATACACCTTGAAGTCTTATCAAAACAATAATCCGAAAACAACGTTTTTTTACAGTTCGCTTGACCTTGAATTAACTTGTTGATGCGATCTGTTGCATTCTTTGTTCTATGCTGGCGCAATGTGCTAAAACGTTTTAAAATGATTGGTTGCATTTATGACATTTACGCCCAATTTCCCGTACGAAAATGCATTTGACAAATAGGCCAACTTCTGTTAGCTGTTATTTATTTATTTATTAAAACTTTATGCACTAGTAATAATACATTATACAAAGGCATTTTCTACCAGTCGACCTTAGGGTGGTGCAGAAACAAAACATGGTAGGTTAGCTTAATAGTAAAGAAATAGAAAAGAAATATATACTTAGATACATACATGTACAAATTAACAATGTAATTATGAAAAACGAATCCAACAAATCAACGCACCAACTTCCTGCGAATGTGTTATGAATTTGTGAATGAATTGTTAACTTCAACTTTTCATTAATGGCATTTGTGGAAAAGACACCACAATTTTGCCAATAACACGTGCAAAACCATCAAACGCTGGAGAGTATTTAGCGTGAATAAAATAAATATATATTATCTCTAAACATTAAAGTTCAAAATATGAATTGTTAACAGTTATAAATGAACTGTTTAACTGTCAATAATTTGCGCCTTTAATAATGAAAACTAAATATTATTAATTATTTATTTGGTAAAAAAACATTTTTTTATCACAGTAAACGTTTTGCGATAGATTTCACTCGTGAAACTGGAGGTAAGAGTATTTCATCAAGTACTTATTTACCTAATCTTTCATGATTGTAGGAACTGAAATTATCGATTAATTCCTTTTTGCTGTCGTGGACGCAGACATAGTAAGTCTGTATTATAAAAGGCAAAGTCCTGCTGACTCATTGACTCATCAACGCCCAGCCCCAATCTCTTAGACCTAGAACACTGAAATTTTGTAGAGGTATCTTTTATAATGCTTGCAAAAAATAAGAAAGGATTTTACAAAATTCATCCCATATGAGAATTAATTGGAAACCCAATTAAGTATAACGATAACTCTTCAGAGTAAGCCTCATCGTCGTCACAGGAGAAGTCCCGGGCTTGGGGAGTTGTAGAGCGATTCCCGGCCACCGCAGGCGTGGGTTTGCCGACGACGAGCAATGGGTAGCTCGCCGTCCAGTAAGGTCCGAGCCCGAACGTTCAAACTTACCTCAAAGAGATGTCAGCAGAACCGTAGGGGTCGCTGGAATTTTTGAGACCGTGGTTCTAGAACGCAAAGGGCAACGGAAGAGCAAGAAAAAGTCTGACACGCGTCACTTCACCCTAGAGTGCGAGAAAACACCCGATTTCTTTATTTTTTGATTTCTCACCTCTAAAAAAGGGTAAGCCTCATTCTACTAGGGTACTGGGATTGTTCGATAGAGTTACCGTTTGCCGTGGCCCTGGAACGCAAAAGGTAACTGAAGGAACACAGGAGGGTTTTATTCAATCGTTCCAGGGCCATGGTAAACTCATTCGAACATTTCTGTAGCCCTGGTTGCGATCTGGCACTAAAATCTGTTCTGCCAAGGAAAAAATAGTCGTTGTGTATTATAATAATTGCGGTAATAATAAATGTATTCCATACCTCTTAATTCTAAAAAAGTAATAATATTCAATAAGTCTATACACTCTCTCTCGCTCCACCTTGTGCGTATGGAGTCATTTGATGATTTGCCTACCGGAAAAAAAGGATAAGCCTGCAACCCCTTAAAACCCACTATACTCTCGAGGGAAAGGTTTTCATAAAATTGTTCCGTTCACAGGTAGATGCTTTCGCCAAAAAACTACAACTGATTAATTAGGTTGAAAGGGTAACCGGTTCCTGAATATTAAATTAGTCTTTCACGATACAAAATAAATTGTAAGGTTCCTTTTTATGCTTTACAAAGCCCCTATTGAAAATCCCTTATAGGTTAACCGCACAAAATTGTCTCTGGTAATAAGAGTCTTTGTAATAGTCAGCCTTTTTCAAAGCTAGTCAGCAACGAGCTGTTAATATGAAACTTTTCCTATAAGACGAACCATATAAATTATTAAGGTTTTGCCTCATAAGCCTAAGCAACCTAAATTTTTCTATAAAAAAGTATAAAACAAATATTCAGATTTATACAGAAAAAAATATATATTATAATCTTAATTTTCAAATACCTCTAGGGTACGCCGTATCCTCGTGGGGGCGATCGGCGGCGGCGATCTCTCGCACCGGGCCTTGGCCAGGTCATGGTCCGAAGCGAGGAGGAGTGGCAGGCAGTCGCCTCCTTCTGCGAAGCAGTAACGCTACCAAAGGAGGCGGCCGATCGCGTGAGGCAATGGTCCTCACACCCCAACCGCCGCCGGGATTCCGATCATGATTTGCGGCCACCGTAGGCGCGGGCTTGCGGGCGGCGAGCAATGGGTAGCCCGCCGTCCGACCGTCCGGTAACCGTCCGGACCGAGCCCAAGTCGTCGACGGCGCGTATTGTTCCACGCGCGCCTCAGGGAGATGTCAGCAAATCGTAGGGGCCGAGCAGGGTCGAAGACTACTGGGGCCATGGGTAGTGTCAAAACGAAACCCGGGGCCCTGGAACGAAGGAACAGGAGTGGGTTTTTAGTCAGTAAAAGTCTGTCACTATCTCCCGTCCGCCCAAGAGCGGGATTTGTCATTATACGATTTTCCCACCTTAAAAAAAATACCTTTAAGGTATTTTTTAATTTTATCTATTCATAGAAATGAAATGAGTAAATGACAGATAAGCGAAATTATCATGTTATGGTGTCGGTGTCAGTAACACACAATTTATAAAAAAAAAAACACAAAACATGTTTGCGTCAAACCAAACCATTACAATTTAAAATCATCTTAATACAGCTGGCTGGCGTTTCACAAAATTGTCGACAGTATATTTTATACCTATTCGTAGTCTGTCATTAAAGAATCGTAACATAACCGTCTACTCCGCAAGTCCGCATAGATAATATTTTACGTAGTGTGCTTCCTAAGTGCGTTCTCGTTCTTGGGGGTGGGGGTGCAATGTTTTGGGTACAGAGCCAAGCACGCGCCGCCGCACTGGTCGCGGTCTGATCGATCGTGCTGCGCTGCGCTGTTCTATCTATTATTTATTACCAAAAATATGGCGGCGTGGTGCGGCACGAGGTCGTCGACCTCACTGTCCGCCACGACACGCCGCGTAAACAACAAATGCAGCGCGGGAAACTCGTCCCCTTCCTATCTGCCAAGGTATTACCCGCGTGCCGTGTGTTGGACCTTGGCGCGATCATGATTATTGTCTGTCTCTTTACAATCACGCTGACGCTTTTACGTTTGCGGTTTGGGGCCTTTTTAACTGCCGGAAGTGCCAATCGCATAAAAACATTACTCGATGAACGAATTCATGACAAATTTAAATTCTAAACTGAACACGTTGTTTTTATCTCACTTACTCGCGCAGTGTGACTTTAAAAACGTAGTAATTTATTCGACTTATAGGTTAAAAGTCACGAAAGTACTATTTTTCATAATTATGTTGTTTGCTAAGTAAGTATTCACTTGACTTCTTAGAACGTAAGTCCGCAGTTATTACGGTAAAAAATTACAAAAATATATTGGTAGAAAACTGCAGTTATAAAACATAGCTTGTATGTAACGTAGTTAAACTCTGCAATATTAGGAGCTACGGCAAAAAAAAAAATGATAGGAACGAGACGGTGTGGTACCGTCAGTCGGGCGCCACTCGCCAGTTAGTGGTACGATGACATGGCCTTGTAGCGTATAAAACTCGGTTAGGCATTGTGATCGTCCTATGTGAGCTATAAGTTTACCTGTGATGTGAATATTGTTATTTGGGTATGCAAAACATGCCACTTGTGCGAGTAACACTTAGCTTGGCATCCGCCGCAAAGAGAATTTGCATAGGCTCGTGAGACTACCTGTTTGCCACATACAATCAGAGGATATAATTAGAAATTAAAATGGCCCTTCAAGTACTCATGTTGTCGTGCATGAATAATAACGTGTTTATCAGTTATTTGATCCTCGACACCTGAAGGTCCTTGCATGTCCCACAGTTTGTTTACCCCTTAAAGTTTACGTTCTGAGTTACGTTTTTAATCTCAACATGAATTTACAATAACTATTTGATAAATATACTATATGTATATATATACCTGTTAAGCTGTAATACATATTTATTAGTTAAGAAGTATATAGAAAAAATGTTTACATTAAAAATACAATACCATAAAACATATAAAATGAAAACATCGTACATTTATGTTTTTAATTTTTATTTTAGTGACCTGGTCCCGTTTATTAATTTGATTTATTTAGTCTGGCCAGTGTTACAATTAAAAAAAAAAACATAACAAAAATGGCAAAAATGGTTACATTTTTGAAATTGGAATACTTATTAATTTTTCTCATTTTCGCCCCAATCTGTGTTAAATATTTTTGTAATATTAAAATGGAGAGGGCTGCTGAAGCGAACCGAATTGCTGTGATGTGCATTAATAAGTAGGTATTGAGCCAAATGCATTTTTTTAAATTCAGTTTACAGTACTAGTCGAATTTTGTGTTCCGGCTATTGATAGGTGCAATGAAATCTCTGTTTGTGACAGAAAAAGATCTGGCCGTCCACGTAGTACTCGAAGCTTTGATTATATACTTGTCTAGATAGAGCAATGCAAACATACGACGCGCTAAAACTGTCCCCAAATTGCGTGACATGTGTGAGTACCGCACGTGTACTTATTGTCGTCAAACTGTCAAGGTGTGCGTGTTGAGGGATGCCTGCTCAAAATTATTAACTTTCCTTTTCTCCATTATTTATTATGACGAAAGTTTAACAAAATAGGTTGAATGAAATAATTATTTTGTAGATTAAAGGAATAAAGAAAATACATTTATTTAGCACAGACTTAAAGACACAATACTCCAGTTACATGCATAAAACCAACAAATAAAAAATTATAAAGTCCGATGTTAGGCAAACATTCCTACTATAAAGGAATGTGTGCCTCACTGCTGCACCAAACAGGCTCAATTCAGCAAAAATCGGAAGCCCAAAATATTAGAAAAACTAAAAAAAAAAATATTTAGTGCATGACGTCATGGGTTTCATTTTTTCTTTTTTGTAGGTATAGCTAAGTTATCATTTACTGATCAAATAAATAATGTAATTTTTTAAATAAAAATGTTCTCCTAATCGAAAGATGATGTAATGATATTTGTATTTTGTCTCCCATAGTTTCGCCAAATCTCCCTAGTAATAAACTGACAACACTGGCTAATTGGAATAACATACAAAAAAACGAATAAAAAAATCGTGTTTTCTATAATAATAGTGGTTAAATAACAAAATTTACCAATGAAAAGTGATCTTAGTGTTATTAGTTATTATATTGTCTTCCCACATAATTACGGCACAGTCTGACAGCACAAACCCGGCATAATTCATTATTTTTCGTAAGCACATTATCCTTAGTTTTTTCAAATGACACTGACGTAAGGGAGAAACGAGTCTACCAATTTTAGTAGATTTTATTTGGGCCGTTTAGTACGGCCAATGTGGCATCTAGACAAGTAATAATCAAAGACTCGAAGACATCCTGTCCGAAAGCAGATTTATTTCTGAGAAATGAAATAGGATAAGAGACGCACTGGTTACTGTTTAACTGATAATTTAAAAATGAATAGGGTAACACAATCAAAACAACTTTTAAGCGGTACGCAAAGGGAGCTCACAGAAAAAAATTCTGAGTTTGTGCTCATAGCTCTATAATAGAAGCTTTCTACTTAGCAGAGTAGGTACAACATGGACATTATTCGACTTCAGTGATTGTTTTGCGGGGTGTTAGCTGTCAAGGAATGACTGAACCACATTTTTGTGAAAAAGGTGTCAAAACATCGGCATGAGTTTATCAAGATGCGGTTCTTGAAAAGGTGGTACTTAAACCCTTTTAACAACACCATGTTCCATAACCAAAAATGGTCCTTTCAGCAATACGCAGCATCGAGTCATAAAGCTCGATCCACCCAAGCGTAGTTGGAAACGAACGTTTCGGACTTCATCAGAATTGGAAACTGGCCGTCGTCTAGTCCCGATCTTAATCCGCTGGATTATGATTTGTGGTCAGTTTTAGATAGTTATGGCAAACTCTAAGCGCCTTGATAATTTGGAGTGAGTGAAAAGTGCGGGTTTCTATTGATAACTGGGCTCAACCACAAGTTTAAGTTGGACTGTATTGAAGCTAATGATCTCCATTTTGAATAAGCTTCATATAATAATATATTTAATGTAATAAATGTATTATGCAGGTACAAAAACTTGTTACTATATTTATGGCAAGACTAGGTATAGTATTTAAATAATACAATTAATGTGAGCACAAAGCAAAGATTTTGGTAAAATCATCCTGAATAAGAAGATGAAAAATGGGGGATGGAAATACGTCCTTGTGGATGTTAATTCTCCATAGGGTCTGTAAATCTCGAAGGCTAAAAAAATATCAAGCACAAGACGAGAGATCTTTTTGAGACTTATTCCCAAGTTTTCTATACAAAGCACTTTTTCAGTATCCTGTTGGATAAAGAAGACAAAAAATTATATAAAAGTCGCGTCGATTTTGCTATTTTGGGGACTGTACTTCTAAATTCTAACAGGCAAACCACATCATCAAATCCAAAGGGGACGTCCTTCCTTATTCCATTCAGCGTTATCGATAATTCTGAGCGTGGGCGCTTTGTATTGTATTATATTAATTGTGCAAATACCGCTCTACTAGTATACTAAAAATAAATACCTATGCGATACCTACTATTGCAAATAACTGATACATTATTATTATATTTTCTACGGCATAATACAGGGAAAACGAAATGAATGAATTCAATTATGGTTGTACTGTCCTGCTTAGCAAAATATAATTTTTCACATGATCGCGGTTTTTTTTTCAATACCTAACGTGTTTCTTAATTAATATTTTCCTGTTACGGGCGTGTCGTGGGAACATCGATGGCTCCCACGCTAATTACCGCGGTCTTTATACACTCATTGGCCTCTGCGAGCCGACACTTTGATCAATGAAATTTATATTCATCAATGAAACCACTATTGTTGTACGTACAATAAGGTTAGCAATTTGCAGAGACGCTATTGTATGGTAGTGTGAGATAATGATTTATTATCGTGTTTGACGTTTAATGCGCGGAACTTGATTATTTATCCAACGAGGCTCGTCGCACATAACTGAATAAATCATCACAACAACAAATATTCGCTTACTGATTGAACGGTTGCCGCTCAAAACTAATTTATTAATCAAACAGCTACCTTCGTAGGTAATAATAGTGAATCAACTTGTAATTTGTACTAATCACATGAAAAGCAGGAATCATTTCGGCTAACCGTATTATAGATATTATAGAGTTTTCGATAGTGTTTTTGCAAACAATTAATGTTTGATTGTAGACAAGTTACAAAATCCTTCAATATCACTACTTAGTATTAAAATATAGTCGCGCGTTCCCGCTGTCTGTCCCTATGTAAGCTTAGAATTTTAAAACTGCGCAACGGATTTTGATGCGGTTTTTTTTTAATCGATAGACTGATTCAAGAGGAAGGTTTATACGTATAATACATCTCTATTATAGTAGAGAAACACTGATAATTTTAGACTTTTCTAATGTGATGTCGTAAATAAACACATTGTTAGCGCTTACATTGCAAACCCTACGAGATAGATCAAAATAATGTACTACAGTATTGTACACCTTAAAAAGGTCTACATAATAGTTAGTGATGGTATGTCTATCTCTTAGGGATAACCCACAAAAACCATTTTTTATCCTTTACTTTTTACGAGAAATAATGGCTCATTTACGAAGCGATTTTAAGCAATACAATACTATATAATAATACTTAATTGGATAAGGATTAATGCAATCCTTATCCAATTAAGTACCTTAAATACATTGTGCATTTAATATAGATCAATATGGCCCTTTACAACATGTAATTTAAATTAATATTTTCGAAGATATTACAGATTTAAAATGCAGGGACGTCATCATCATCTTCCTGCCCTTGTCCCGTGTTATTTGGGGTCGGCGCAACATGTTTTTTTCTTCCATTCTGCCCTGTCACTGGTCATGCTATCACTAACTTCCATTTCTTTCATATCACTCTTCACACAATCCATCCATCTTTTCTTTGGTCTCCCTCTCCCTCCATCCATCCACATGTAAACTCATAATCTCGCTTCATCCCTCGGTCAGTGGGTAGCCTTAAGGGCGGATTTTTAGGAGTTGGAGTATATCCTTAGGGGCGCTATGAGAAGCAAAGAAAACGAAAAAAAAGTTATTATGGTTAAAAAAATTTTTTTTACCTAATTTTTTTTTTTTGTTTTCTGCACGGCTCATGGTGCCTATAAGCGTATGGTACCAATTTGAAAAAAAAATAAAAAAAAATCGAAATAATTTCTAAGTCCCGCGCCATAGCGCCCCTAAGGCTACACTCCAACCTAGATTTTACCATTCAACTTGAGGGGCATCCTTGGGTCACAAGTTGTTCCGGTGACCTGTCGCCATTTCATCCATCCTGCGTTGATCCGATGTGTTACGTCCCGGTCTACCTCACCATCCCCTTGGACGAGTGACCCGAGGTACCGAAAGTCGGAGCAGATCGGTATGGGCGTTCCAGCGAGAGCTAAAGGCACTGGATTGGAGAGACCGCCGAAATCGCAGAACAAGTATTCCGTTTTGGTTCTACTCAATTTCAGGCCAACACTCTCCAGTCTGTGCCACCACACCTCCAATCTGTTCTGGACCTCAGGGACGTAAGGGTTGAAAATAAAGACATTCTGTCTGATTCTGTAGTATATTTAGTATCAGCATTGCATCCGTGCGATGCCGGGGCGGATCGCTAGTTTAAGCTAAAGAAGGGGTTATCCTTATACCCAATAAACCCTTTTCCACGAACGGGTTCGTATAAAGCTAACCCATTAAGTGTTATGGTGCGTTTACACGTGGGCCAAGACTCGGCTAATCACAATCGCCAACAATGGCGAGGGATGACAATTGGCCAAGGCTGGGCCCCCGTGTTAACGGGGTATAAAGTTATCGTTATAATTAGGTTTCCACTGCATGCTTCATAAATGTAATGTAATTTGTGTGTGTAACGGTTAACTGTTTTTTCCCCATAGATATCCGGTTTATACGATATAACTGTCAAGCGTGGTCCTTGATCAATACATTCGTAATATGTTTGGTTCATTCATATGTTTAGGCAGAATGTTGTATTACGAATTAAACAATTAATTGCGTAACGTAGAGGAAGTTGTTATAAATGTTGATATTGATTGTTCCAGCTCGGGTCATGTGGTCAGCGGGCCAGGGGCGTGGCACGGCGTGATGCGGCGCGCGCGCAACAGCCTCGCTTGGCCGGTGCTGGCGTGCGCGCTGCTTTCAGTATGCGCGTGCGCCGATGCCATCGGCGAAAATGGAAGTAAGTGTCCAAATTGGTTCAAGTAGAACCCAAACCATTACCCATAGGTATTATTCAGTACAATTTGTGATTTGGTCTAAGTAATTCAAGTCAGACAAGATCAAGTCACGATAAATGTGATGACACGATAAATGTGATGAACTTATGGAATAAACACGTTTCATAGCACACAAAATTAGTTGTACGGGAATCTATGCGGCAGTAATAATTCTCAAGATATGGGTAAAGCAAGAAATACGGTCGTAATTTTAATAGCTTTGTTGCAAGTAGATACATAGAACGTTGTTACTCGGACTTGATTGGCACGTGGTCAAGCGTAATACCCTATATGAAATACGTAACATTTGGATCGTACAGAGTACGTTACATAAAAAATAATTTTATTTGCCAGCGGAGTTCTTGCGTGTACGTACTTACGGTACGTACCTATGGTGAAAAATAAGATAAGGCAACGGGCGCACTTCATCATTAGTTCTCCGAATACTGTCTGTCGTGTCTGTTGACACTTCATCATGTCTGTCACGTCCCTGCTTCTTTGCCTGATTAATTTTCACATACATTTGTATTCCTAACACATGGACACAGACAGCTACCATTATGTCTTGGCTGTTCAAGGAACAATACGAGAAGTAAATTGTAAATTTGTATTTACTACCTACTACTTCGATGATTTTTACTGAGCACTGCAAGTGTCGGCAAATGATTCCACCAAATGTCGCGCCTTTAACACACATCTTGCTTTCATGAAACATAAAAATAATAGAGATCATTATTATTATGTCTTCGGTGCGAACCGGGCTAGTAAACATGTAAATTAAAATACCGTTAATGACTTCAATTGGGCCCCTATGTTTTTGCGCACTATTAGCCGTGTGAGTACATTCGGCGTTGTAGAGCGATCCACGTCGCACGGCGCGAGCTGAGTGAGTATCGACTATCGTGCCTGCCGCCGTTTAATCCGCGAGATAACGACTCGCCTCGATGTGTTGTTTGTTTGTAATTCTCTGTTCGACGACCGACGAGCTAGTGAGGCCTCGTTTAGGAGGCGCCCCCCGTTATCTTGTGAACCGGCCCGAAATTCACTCGACCGTGTAATATGCGCAGTGATGTTGGAACATTCGAACTTGCCAATTTTAAACCTCTCGTTAACATAATTGTTTAATTTTAAAATTGTAACTGAGACCGTTCGCAATCCATGCGGGTCAATTACTGCTTTTACTTATTATCAATTCGACAATCTGAACATTGTTGCGAACTGCAATGGGGTGCGATCTGCAATGGGGAAGCCAATGTTAACTACCTACATTGACCAATAAAAATGTTAATGATGGTCAACTTGGCAGTTTCAAGAGCTAATTAAAAGTAGAGACCGACAGAAAGCTCGGATTCGGCCAGTTGCGGGCAAATAAGAAAATTTGTACTGTTCCCAGGGTAGGCAGATCTCTAAAAGTCGCCCTTCAAACACTAATCTTTTGATTGTATGCCAGATGTTTATTTATCCCTATCCTATCTTTACTCACCAGCTGTCGGGTTCAGTGACCTCGAAGGGGAACCGCATTCTGACCCTCTATTTAGGAATTTGAAAATACTCCACTTTTACAGTTGGTGCCCTTTATCGATGATTTTACATAGAATAGAATAAACTTTATTGCACACCAAAATAGTAACAAAACTACACACACACACTAAAACTAAACATAGCGTGTCTTCTATGAACCAATTCAATATGTTTTATAAATTATTCAGTACATTTAAAGCACATAAATATTTCACGTGTAAAGTATCTACTCGTTTGTACATATATTCCTTGAAGGTATTTGAATTTGATTAGGTACTGTATTATGCCCAATTCCCTACATACTCGGTAGTGTTACGAATAAATGCTTTTTTAAGTATTTAATAATATTAAACTACATATTTTGGAAAGCCTTCCACAAGATGGTCTGATGACCTGGTAAGGGTCGTGGGCGTTCGATGGAAGCGAGACGTACATGACCGGTCGTTGTGGTAACACTTGGGAGAGGCCTATGTCCAACAGTGGACGTCTTTTGATTAAAATGACATATTTTTTATTGATGACGAGTAACAGCTGCTGTTGCTAAAATATTCTCTACAGCGATAATATGAAGCAAATTAAGACTGTCTTTGTAATCACGCATTTAAGTAGGTCCAAAAACAACTCGTTTGGACTAATTTAAATAAAAAATAACGTGATAAATATTACTATTCATCATTGCTACTTTAGTAAATATATTTTGTAGAAAATCTTTTCATAATAGCTAAGGTGTATCGTTTTTTTGTGAGCAGGGACCATTTTGTTGGTTCGTTTTTCTTTTTTTACCGACAATCGCTTGTTCCCCTCGAAAATTCATTTATTACAAGTTACAACTTGAATGACTTTACAGCTTATTAAAAAAAAAAAAAATCTAAACAAAAAAACAAATAGATGACAAGACCTCACTTATAATGTCAGACTTGAAATTGAGAAGTGAGCATGAACAGTCCTCAACACAATGAGTTACCTTATTAAAGGTTATAGTTACTTAAACAACAAAATCAATTGCTAGGGTTAAACGAGTAGTGAACCGAAAATTATTTAGTTTACCGTAAAATGAGTAAAAAAATAAAATAGATAATAATAGGGCACAACAATTAGAACTGGCTACTTAAAAAACCTGAGGCTTATTCGCCTTCTGGAACGACGTCACACTTGTCGGTAAAACACATAATATCTTACGCTTAAACAATTAGTATCCCCATCAGTCTTTTATTTTAAAATTATAAGTAAATAAAATACATGTACAATACCCTGCGCGTACAATTTAATAATGCATTCAGGGTGCTGATGGGGCTGCCTCGTTTCTGTAGCGTATCAGGAGGTTTGCCGAGTCGCGAGTCGACTGTTTCTATTCTACTATGCGAAAGCGGTGCACATCCCTAGTGTGCAGGGTTCGGGCTGGCTCCAATGGCATTCTGAGGGCATTCGCGTAGAGGTTCGATTGTCAGTACCTGAACCATTGCTGTATGGTTCACTTACTGAACAATCATGTCTGATTATTTTGTGTATGTGGTCTTTGTAATTGTATATGTTTTTGTTGTTATTTTATTGTATGTGTGCTATGATCCTGTGATGGTCGAAATAAACGTATTATTATTTTAAATGCTATTTAAAAAAAAAAATATCTGTTTGTATTCTTGTTCTGACAAATTTCCGAAACGGCTGGACCGATTTTGACAGGATTTTCACTGACGGATAGCTTATGTTACAAGGAGTAGGTAACTTAGGCTAATTTTCATTATCCCGCGGGAACGGAATTAACGGGATTTCATACTACGGAATACGTCTTTAAAATGGTTGAACAAAATTTGACGGGACTTTACGCTCTCTTTCTCGTTCTAGTATGACTGTTCTAAGTAGGTATCAGATAAGCATAGCAGCTTAGAAAAGTGCGATTCGGTGCTGTCAGACGTAGCTTAACCCTTTCGTTCTTAAACTTCATGCGAACGAAGTCGGGAGTAAAAGTTAGTCAATAAAAAACTTACTCACAAAACATATATTAGCTAAGAGTACATATTAGCTTAGGTAACCTCAGGACTACAGGACCCAGACGTAATAGACAATCAGTAAGTTAAATGAAAACACTGATTATTATGATAATATTAACACTGTTTAAAGATAGATATTGAGTTTAGAACGTCACGGTTTAATAAACTCAATTACGCATACAACTATCGGTGTTATTAGAATAGAATTATCGGTTCATTATGCAATATTCATAATTGTGTAGACGTGCAGATTACTCTGGTTAAATTAATTAACTTGAGGCGTATTCACCTACATAGCTCATTTATATGAGATATGTTCGTTATCAGTTTGTAGGAATAGCTGGTCTGCTCCACAATGCTTTTGTTTTATCTCGTAACAAAGTAATTAAATTATTCGCTTATCTTTTCTTAGCTATCATGTATTGGTGACATTGAATGTAGGTATGTCTTATTGGTACAGTGTTTTGTTCATTTGATTGTTGCGTGACTCAGCGTGACATTTTGTTTTTTAACCTTGTTCACACTAGGATTTACTCCTGTATCGCGGGTGTCCCACAAACATGTTCACAATACACAAGACACCCAGACTTCTTTTTTTACGTGGGAAGTCATCGATTAATGACTTCTCCCGCTCTGGGTGGGGCGAGAGGAAGTGTCAGACTTTTACCGACGAAAACCAACAGTGTTCCCAATCGATCAACCACATACACAACCGCTATGATCTTAAAATTAAATAAAAATGATAAAAACTTAAATAAAACGTTCTCAAGACCAGATTCACAGATCAGACTTTGCTTTGTATGAAAACTGTTGTATACTTGTATGTATAAGAATTTAAACTTTATTTTTCTGTGAATAATGCTCATATTTGCAAAATTAATTGTAAATAAGCTTATCATAAGAACATTAATTTATGGGAATAAAGTACCTACATATACGTATGAGTCGTATACTTTGCAAAGTCAAAATGTGGTCCATGATTATTGTATTGCCTTATGAAATCAGTCTTGTTCAAAACTAGGCCGTAATAAATAAACATTTTCGACCATTACCTACCTATTGACATACAGGCAATGACTCAATTGCAAAACAATTCTTAGAAATATGATTACACGTATATTTATCAACATGCATGTCTATGTGTGAACTATGTTGCATGGATTCGAAATCCTTAAAATTGATAACAAAGGTTCTCACATACACACTTCTATGATAAGGTAAATCTTTGGCGCCTTGATAAGTTTTATCAGTGTTTGTTTATTTATGTAATTTAGTTTATTATTTTCATGCTGACCTAAGAATGGTACAGTGAAATGGTGCATAAGAGGCGGTAGTTCTTATCTCTCTGCCCTTGGTCCTCACCGGACATGGTAAGTTCGAGAGGTTCCTGCACACCGGATTCGTGCGGAAAATACGCCCGGGTCCATTGTATGGACCGCCCGGAGGACACGGTGGAGCATACGGTAATGGTGTGCTCCGCCTGGGCAGAGCACCGCCATGTCCTCGTGGGGGCGATCGGCGGCAGCAATCTCTCGCGCCAGGCTTTGGTACAGGCCATGGTCCGGAGCGAGGAGTGGCAGGCGGTCGCCTCCGTCTTCGAAGCAGTAATGCTAGCATAGGAGGCGGCCGATCGCGTGAGGCAACAGCCCTCACGCCCCAACCGCCGCCGGGATTCCGCTCCCGATTTCCGGCCACCGTGGGCGCGGGCTTGCGGACGGCGAGCACTGGCTAGCTTGCCGTCCGACCGTCCAGACCGAGCCCAAGTCGTCGACGGCGCGTACTGTTCCACGCGTGCCTCAAGGAGATGTCAGCAACTGTAGGGGCCCAGCAGGGTCGAAGCCTACTGGGGCCAAGGGTCTGATTCTGAAAGGAAGACTCAGGCCTGATACGAAAGGCAACGAAGGAACAGGAGTGGGTTTTTAGTCGGTAAGAGTCTGACACTATCTCCCGTTCCGCCCAAAAGCGAGGGATGTCATAAGATGATTTTCCAACCGAAAAAAAAATAGCTGTCTGCCCTGCGTTCAAAAATGAGGTTAGAGTTAACTCTAATGACGTCATCAGGGTAGATACTCTAAGCTCCCATTTTTGAACGCGAACGTAGAGTTCAACTGTCAATACCAAGCAACTGTCATTCCTGCCGTTTACAACAACCTACCCTGCTCGGAGTTAAGCCTTGATTACACCTACCGAGTAGAGTGGCGAGACAGTAAAATCCTTCTCGGCCGAGACAGTAAAGCGAGGCGAGGCAGTATTCGGCTATGCAGCTATGTGTTTACAAATACCGAGCGCTTGGCCGAAAGCACTGTCTCGCCACTCTACTCGGTAGGTGTAATCAAGGCTTTAGAGTTAATTGAGTTAACTCTAGGGTAGCTACTCGAGTTATAAAAGAACGACCCTGGGTTGCAACTCGAAGCATTTTTGAACGCAGGGCACTGTACCCTCTGTCGTATAATTTTGTCCTCAATGAGCTCCAATATAAAAATGATCATTATATTATTTATTTATATATGTATACTTAATTGTACACCAAGATTACAGTTAACAAAAAGAAAACCTAATAAAAAAAAAACATACAATTGGCAGCCTTATCGCACACGGCGATTTCTTCCAGGCAACGTCGAACTCTCTGGACAGAAATTGCCTGGACACAATATGGTACAATTAATAAATAATTAACTATTCTTAGAAAGTAGATCTAAAATAGCGTGAGAGGTAATTGCAATTGATTCTGTGAGAGCGTAATAGGGCAGCTATTTGTAATGATAACAAGAGCATGCGTCACGCTCTCACAAGATGTTAGTAAATCGCATTAAAGTAGAGATAATTACCAACCTGCCGCTAGAATGCTTTTATGATAACAAAGTCAATGACTTTTCATTGATGTTTGTACTCATTACGGGCATATTATCAATCTGCTGTTTTATGTGCGTGAATGTCAATTAAAAATAGAGGCAAAAAGTACAACAATATTAAGATAAAGTCGGTTATAAGTACTACTAACCGGATGTTATGAATACTTATGATAATGCCCAAATATTTGTTAATAGACAGCGCCATTAACATATTTTCTACTTCATTATAACTCGAATGTTGTGTTTCTATGGTGTTATCGGATTTATAGGAAAACAAAACCATTAAGGAGCATAAAACGAGAAATGTTTCTACTTTTCTATCGTAGGAAAGTATAACATAATCAAAAATATACTTTTATCTTCGATGCTATCAAACTATTTTTTTTACAAAAAATACAACAAACATATTTTAAAAAAAGCTACTTAATTGCAAAATAACTTTCATGTTCGGAAGTTGGTGTTCCGGGAATTGTTTTTTTAAACTGACTTCCGAGCTTAAAAGTTATTTTGCAATTATTCGTTCTTTTTTCAATGGGTTTTATTTTTTATTTATTTTTTTCACTTTTTAGCTGTGGAATAATACCCCTTAGCTGCTACTTCATCAGATCTTCTTCAGAAACAAAAAAGTTATGCGCGAATTGATAACCATAATAACATAGAATTTAATTAATAATAATAAATAATTGGTAACTTAAGGATATATCAGTGTGATTAAGATTTTGCTGAACAAGATATAAAAACAAAACATTCAGACGGCTTGAAAACCTTATTTTTACGAAGTCTGTTTAAAAACGAACGTTTATCTTATTGTTCTCATGCGAAATAAGAATACTTGAAGCAGGTAAGTAATGTCACGCCGCTTATAAGTATCTCCTTGGGCACCCAGCACCTACTCAGACAGTTTGATGGCGTAATTAACGACTACTACGCACTATTTCATCAGAGCAGCCGGAATACGAGTCCCTCCAGTCTGGTTGAATCGATACTTTGTGGTAAAGACAATGTTTATTATTGCATAGTATCGTGTTACTATAGTACAGCCGTTAGAACTGAGTCGTCCGGTCATAAACATTGAGACGCCAGTCAGTAGGTAAAGCTATAAAGGTAACAATAGGAATGTTCCAGGTACGAATTGCGAAATATCGACGGCTTGGTGCCTGCTAACACGCAGTAATAATTATGAGTAATAATGAGTACAACCTAAACACTCTCTGATGACAGATTAGTGTTTATTTTAATATTTTTTAATGTTCGGTCTTGGTAATAAAGGTATTGTAAGAAGTATTCTACTTATGTATACTAGTTAAAAATAGCATTGATAAGCTACAATCCATCGTCTACGCTCCGCGACATCAGCTAAAGCGCGATCACTGTCCGGTAATCCATGAAAAATAATGATATGCTCAACGTATTGTAAGTGTTGCAAAATATGAAGCATTTTAACGATTTACTTAGGAATGAGTTGAATTAAAAAAAAAATAATATTTAAGTTTTGCATTAAGATTTAATTCACATTATTGTTACCTATTTATTTTAACGACGTACTTTAGTTTGTAGGTAGTACGGGGAAAAAATAAGTAAAAGGTCAAAGTTGTTTTTTTTTTTCGTGTTTCGGAAACAACCAAGTTTTCAAAAATACAGGGTTGATTATGGAAATGGGGCATGCCCCATGGGGGTTAAATGTTATAGTAACAGGAAAACGTTCCTAGGAAACCATCCATAACTTTAAGATATTCTATACTTATTCGACAAAAATACACAGTTAGAAAAAAAAAAACATTTTTTATCCCTATTTCATGAGGGGATCAAAAGACTATTGGTTTATTTAAGGTATGAGTATTAGAAATGACAGAAATAGCCAGTTTCGACACAGGGCCCTACCATGATGTCTTTTATGTAATCATCATAATTCAAGTGTGAGACGAAGATGGAGCTATACAATCCGTATAGCACTATTCCTTTTACACACCGGATTCATAATTATTTTAAGGTATCATGGTAGGGCCCATATTCGACATAACGAATTCGGTCGCTAAGATATTGATATTAGAAGAAAACAAACCTAAATATTTTTACAAGTTAATATAGTTCTTACAATCTGCAAAAGATGTCTAAACCGTCTAATGTATGTATGTGTGAGTGTGTATTTCAAATCTCAGGGAGTTTTTTTTACGGTTAGGAATTTTGCTATCGGTAGCTAACGTCAGTTCCGCTATCAATCTGAAGACTGCAGCCTCAGACGAACCAGAGACTTCACAGCTGTAATTGTCCAATTTCTGGAAGTCAGGTAAAGATGAAAAAATCAGGGACGCTCAAGGTGGTCAGAGAAAGTCAGTAAGTTCTAGTGACCACCTAAATGAGAAAAATTCTGGATGTACAATTATTTAAAAAAAAATATCGCTCTTAGCGATAAGACCACCCTTTGTGACACCCTATTAATTTTAAGTTTCTATTGTAATTTTATTATTGGTCTACTTTTATTTTTGAAATTGTTACCAAATGGAATTGTGCTGTTTTACTAGTCTGACGTGGATGAAGTCGCGGGCACCAGCTAGTCTAATATACTAATAAAACTTTCTTTCTCTTTTTTCTTTCCTGTACGTGCAACAAAAATTTAGTGAATAGATAATTTCGTATGTCTTAATAAAACACAATAAAGTTTGATATTTTTTAATCTATCAGTGACTTACCGAAAACAAAAGTTTTCAATATTATGAGATTCTGCAATTTCCCGGCGACATATACATGACCTACCGCACACAGTAGGATATCGTGTGACGCTACCCGCTACTCGTCTGCGACTCGGCGGTGACCTCGGCTGGCGAGGCCGAGCTGAGCCCGAGCCTTGAGCTCGAGCACTGAGCGAACTTCACTGATTACATCTAGGTACATAACATACCTACATAACCTTACCTTACCCACATAACTACTTGCAATTTCAACTGACACCTGCATATGGATAGGTACTTATATGCAACACAATAACGCTATCATATTTCCTGCAAACGAGATTACTGTTATCGTCCATTATAATCATGGCCTTCCTGCCCTCATTGTATGAATGTGTTTGCTCAGAAATAAACTTCGAAAACACCATTATCACCATTATTTGGCAGTATTACCGAAAAAAGTTATTAAAAAATTAGATCAATATTTTGTCCTGTCGAGGATCTAGGTAAAATATACACATGTAACCTGTCTGACAATATTGTTTTCGCAAATCGTGTAGATCGAGTGTACTACACATGCACACACACACTACATGTAACATTACGTGAAGCTACATAGTTGCATTTTATCTGTCGGACACGGCATGTTGTGATAAGGTCGTTGCAGTGCACGACCGCCGCCATCGCCGGACGCAATCGACAACCATCTGATAGAGCGTGACCTACCGCATTCAGTCTCGGAGTACGTCGAGTAGTACTTACCACGTGTCTCGGTGAGAGTGCACATGTGGACCCCACTTGTACAAAGCGAAGCGAACATTCGGAAGTCAAACATTATCATGACGGTTGAAGGCCGTTGCTTGACAGCTATGATCTATGTCCTTATTTTTAGGCAGTTCAGTGAACATAATTAATACACTAAGTTATGGGTGGAAAAAGTTGAATTGTGTTGCCCGTATTTTAGTAATCATTTCGTCGAAGTTTTAATGTAATTAATTAAGCATGTAAATAGGTATGTCTGTATGCGGAAAATACGTTCCAAATAAAACACCTGTTCATGTCCTCAACTTATTTTTGTATTTTTATTTAAGTAGTTTATAAATTAGATAAGTTTTTTATTTATATTATCTTTGAAAGATTTTTACATTTATGTTAGTTATAGTAACGTTACGTTATAGTCAACTCAATTATTATACGTTTTAAACGGTTGGTTAGGTTAACCTTATTTCGTTTGAAGGGATCCCTCAAAACAACGGGATAACCAAAAGGGATAACCTAACCACGGGGTAGTTATATATTCATTTAAAGTTTATTGCACTTATAAATAATTGTGTTATCGTTTAATGGTGTTATAAAGATTTAAGTCGTACACATGTCAACTCCTAAACCACGTAATCGATTTTGATGCAGTTTTCACTAATTGTAAGAACGATAAATGTGTAAGGTTTGTATTAATAATTTTCACCAGTGCAAAGGCGGGTCACTAGTGTGTTTGTAATAATATAAATATTATAATAATGCAGCTACTTACGTATCAATTGTGTCGGGTGAGTGTCGCAAGTCCACGTGTAAAGCGCGTATTTTGCGTACGGGTGGGACAAATGTGTCATTCGATCCACCCCAGGTCTTCAAGGAACACAGGAGGGCCTTGGTGTTACTGAACACTTCGCGTAGGGTACCTAGATTTTCAAAGTATTTTGTGCAAGTAGTGTATAATCACTCAGTGAAATAAAATTTGATGTTATTTAGTTAAATAAAAATCAGAAAGTCTAGACAAGTTTATAGACTTGACAAACCAATTTCAGTGTCAACACGTGACTGGTTTCTTATTTTTAACGATCTTGGATCATAAACAACGCCCCTGACAAAATACCTAACAGGTGAGAAATAAAGATAATCGACTGCTTCTTATACATATATTCCAAATGAAAAGTATTGAAATGCTGTTTCTGTTCGTATCGGTATGAATTTGCAAACGGTGGCGCTGGCGCTCTGCAAAATTTATGTGAACTCATTATTTATGATGTAGTTAAAATATCGTTGTTATTCCAAAGCCGCCTTAAATGCAGTTTCAAGGTTTCCCCTGCCTGGCCGACTGTATCGTGCGTAAAGGTTATTTTTATAAATAACATGTTTGTGCTCTGATAACCGATAGCGCCGCGTCATACCCTCGCCGTGCGCACCATATGATGCCCACGATTGATGGTGCAACATCTTCATGCTTAATATTATCACTGGTACAGACCGATAGAAAGCGCTGCAATTATTTATCAACATCGCGAACACGCTAGCTAGATCTTTAACTCTACATCTAGAAATACTAACATCGCCCCATTTTCAAATGATGAATGAAAAACGATACGTAGGCTCTTTGTACCCTTTAGAAGGATTGATCTGTAAGTGTCCTCTTCCTTTCCACACGACGTCATGGATGACGTTTGCCATTGTTCAATGAACCTGCGAAAGAACTCGGACAGATACTTGCTCGGAATCTTGTAATGTAATATTCGTAGCAATAATATGTAGCTTAATTCGCCATTCTGTTAACAGCCTAGCCTTTTTACTAAACAGCGCCATCTAATTAGCCGGCGGATTTCTATGTCTATGCTATAGTTATAAACTAATAAATATACTATGATAAATATCAATCAGCAATGTTATTGTTTTAAACTATTATTATGAGAACTCAAAATGTAATAATTATAACTATGACCAAACTAAGTTTGAGAGGACTTTAAGTAATAGTTCCGCATAGTTCATAGTTCCGCCAAATCAGAAACTTCCCGAAACAACCGGGTCCGGTGAGGACCTGCGTCAGGCGGCAACTGAGGACGCCGTGGCGCCTTTCTAACTACACCTAAAAGGCGGATTTATTGTTGCGATTGTGAAGTGCTCAGCGCTGGGTTGCGACAGTCGCTGCTGCCATGTCGTCATGAGATCCCACCGGAGCTCTGTCCGCTGTGCCATTTTGTCGTGGTAGCGGAGTTATGCCATGGCACGCGGCGGCGCGGCGGCGTTGCATCTCTACACGTTACTCGCACGTGCGTGCAAGGGACTCGCATGATCACTCTTATTGTATGAATGGCCTAACTAAGCAATAGTCAGCCAGTTCACTAAATGTTGAATTCGACGCATCGACTGAATATTATTGAGGCTGCTAGTCGAAGAACACCGTTTAGCACCTAACCTAATCTAATAACTAGGTTAGGTTGATAATATTATTGGATGGTGAATTAAGCTAGTTGACTGCGTCATATCATATCAATGTGAAAAACAATAGTATATACGTTTTTAGCCAAAAAGGGTTGCTGTACCACCGTTTTTGTCTACTTGTTATGTAGCTGACATTAGATTTCATCTGTTATTTTCTTATTATACCTAACTAGCTTCTGCCAGCGGATTCGCCCGCATAAAAGTAGGTTTCTCCATACAAAATTTGAGCCCCGTTTCATCCCCATAGGAACCGAACTTTGGAAAATTCTTTCTTAGTGCTTGCCTACGTCATAAAAGGAAATCTTGTGCAAAATTTCCCGCTCCTAGCCCCAGTACTTTCGGCTGTGCGTTGATATCTCAGTCAGTCAGTTTCTCCTTATATTATTAATTTATTAGAAAATAGTTTCTTAAACTATCTTTTGGTTATGTCTTAATGACCAATCCTGTAAAACACCTGGAAACGATGAAATGGAGTACCTACTAAGTTACTAATGATGGAGTGCTCTTTTCTTTGGCAATATCGAAATGCAGTTTTCAGAATTTTGAAATGTATTACTTTGAATGGCAAGTATAAAGATATTTTCTCCTCCTGAAAGAAGACCCTTCTGTCCTTGGACTTGACATACTGGAAAAGGAAAATTTTTCCAAAAAAACAACATTCGTGCGAAGGCGTAGAGTAGTAGGCATGGTATCGACCACGCAGCTTTAATAGACTTGCCTAGACAGTCTTCTGCGCTATTTGCAAGGCTATTTGTATGCAAAACGCACACGTATATAAATGTCTGCTATGCGTTCTATTTCTGTCCGGAGTACTGTTTACTTTTCTAATTACAACCCGCGAAATAGACGCCCGTGCTGCTCGTAGTTAAATATATCCCGCCCTATTTTCTACTACAATAATGAAAATGGGTCACGGGGTTGCTCATCGGTAGAAGGCAGTAACCCTAACCATGTCATTTATAAGGACGAAGGGGTTTAAATGTTGATAAAATATCATTTAATTAATAATAATTTGATTGATTAACTTAATAATCATTAGCTCATCACAATCGTTGATAATATTCACTTTTTAAAAAACTGTAGTAAGATTATCATTTGAAAAGGTAAGTCATCAATCAGTCAGTCATCATTCATAATCAGAAAAGCTCATTACTGCTTATAGAACCTTCAGAAGATATCTATAATCGTTTTAAACTTACGCAAATGCTATTTATTTGCGTTGGAACGTGTGTCTATGTAATTTGGTCTGTTTTGTTTACCACGCAGCGGACTACGTCTGCCAAAAAAGTCACGCATTTTGTTCTGTCGTAGCGTAGGTGTAGCTAGTAATTCTGTTCGGTCAGTCAAACAAGGTATCCAATATCGGATTTCCAATGCCGGAACTGGCTTCTGTTTATGTTGGCGCCGGAATTCCGGAATCACTTCCATAATTGGAAACTGAGCGGGACTGTAACAGTTCTATAACTATTACCTACATAATGTATATGTAACTAACTAGTATATGTAGCCTGTGTGGGTTCGCCCAAGTGAAAGTAGAAAAGATATAGCTTAGGTCGCTCAGTAAGTATTAAAGTAGCATTGAAAAAAAAATTGAAATTGGTCCAGTAGTTTTGGAATTAAATTATTATAAACAAAAATACATTTATGTATAAATATTTCCTCTTTATAATATTGTTACTTAATATAGAGGCAGACACAATCCACATTTATTGTTTCTTTATTTTTAACCGACTTCAAAAAGAAAGAGGTTCATGTTCGGGTGAATGTATTTTTTTTTTATATGTATGTTCACCGATTTCTCGGTCAACTGTGGTCCGATTTCGAAAAAAGATCATAGCAGAACTGTCGTAACAAGTAAAATGGCTTTGTTTATACGTGTAGTCGATGACTGACTGAAAGGAGGGGGGAGGGGATATATCGAACTAATCAGATGATGAAGCTAGACTGGTAGACACCGGAACTCTGTAATAAATCAATGTAACCTAACCGTGTTTGGGATTATTACAATTGTCATGAGATGCAATCTAGCTATAAGATACCATCGAGCTAATCTGATGTAGCATTGAAAAAAGCAGGAAAAATTCCCGATTTTTCTTTCCAATTCCGTTGTTTTATTCGAGTTTCGAGAATTTATTTTATTCTTTTTTTTTCTGAGTATTATGAAAAATACGAGAAACTTTATGTTTTCTTTTTCAAATACGTACTTGCTTTAACTTTTTCTTTGTAAAATGAAAAAATATAAAAGCGTGGTAGGCGCGCGCGCCTCCACTCTTGTGTATTATCTAGTTCTATCTGTTAGTTGCATAAATACTTTTATAAATGTTCTTGCTAGTTCCGTTGCAGTTTGTTATCATAAATATCGAATGCAAATAGTGCAATTGTGTATTATGTTATATTGTTTACCTCATAATGTCTCGCAATAAAAGTTGTGTTTAAACTAAATTTTAGAAACACCGACTTCCGAAGCTAAACTTATTTTGTACTTTTTAGTGTTTTTTTTTTTACGTTGAGGTCGGTTGTATTAAAATAAGAAAATAAAATAAAATAATCTTTAATTTGGATAAGTGACATCCAATAAACAATTAAGAAAAATTTAAACCTATGTTAGTAAACTTACTATCTATCTATTTATTTTAAAACGAGGTGGTTGTTCATGATGCATCTGTGAACAACATCACCTAACAGAGGAGAATCGTACCTCCCCGCTATGGTTATATATTTGTATTATTAGTATTATTTTTGTATTTATTTATTTTTTATAAATGGAATGACAGATAAAACTGTCGTCACCTTATTTGTCTCCGTACGCGAGATTTTTTTTTCCAAAAACTTTAACACCTCTTAAACCATGTTTTGAGGCAATTTTTATTAGAATTTGTGCCGAGTTTCAAGTTTATTAACCCAAGGAATCACATTCTCCCATACAACCTTTAACACTCTCTAAATCGTTTTATTACAGAAGTTTTGTAAAATGAATAATGAAACCCTTTGATAATTACTTAATTTACTATCACTGAGATCAGAAATGAGATGAGAGGATCCATGAGAAATCGAGGGAACTCCTCAAATATTATAGGCAGCTATACTTATAGTGATTTTTGTATTTTCATTGAGACCGTAAGCATGTACAGTCAAAAAGTAACATTTGATGAAGTGGAACTGATGAAGAAGACCAGAAATGGCCAACGGAACTTCATACTCACATAGATATCACAATGAAGATAGTTAAGCGACTATGACAATACAAATAAAGAAATGGTTTTGAATAGTTATGTTGAAAATAGTATCATCAAAGTGATCTGATGATGGAGCCGGAAGGTGGAAGGTGGTGGATCTTCATAATAAAACAATGTATCCTAGCAGTGTTTGTGTTAATTAGAATTGTCATGAGAAATAGATACTCTGGCTAGTGTGAAATAAAAAACTTTATACGAAAATAAAACGATTTCACTATATATTTCGAAGTCGGTGTTAAATAATAAGAAACAAACAATACCGAGAAACACTGACTTCCGAAATTAAAGTTATTTTGGTCGTTTTAGTGTTTTTTTTTTAAGATTTCAGTAGGACGCGTCAAGTTTTTTGTTTCTAAAAAGTTTACAATCAGAAGATATTACACAGATATATATTTGCATTCATTTTTATTTTTGGACGGATCAGTAGGTCGGTCAGCAGCCATACATCATGTTCTGAAAGAGATGTAACGTGATAATAATGTGTCTTATAATGATTAATATCTAATCAAAACAGTAGTTAATGATAAATGATAACATTATTGTTATGAGCGGTCTTAACGCCTTGTAAGAATGTATGAATCACCTGCAATTCCATGTTTATACACAGGTACCATATTGTCAATGCACAATACATATAATTGCACATCCTTGTATACCTACTCATTAAAACATATTTTAGAATGTTGTACTTAATAGAATTAGAAATTACAAAAGTCTCATCACTTACTTAAATAGTATTTTGGTATTTATTTTACAATGGAGCAAAAATACATGGGAGTGCTAAGGTGCGAGACCGGTAATGGCCGTTCTGGCGATTTCGGAATACCTAGTGCATCATCGTTTTCTGCACCACAGAAAATTAGGTAACGTATTACAGACTATGATATATATATAATATGTTACCGACAATCTGTATAATTCGGTATTATAAAGGGTGACTTGTAATTAGTGTACGATACTTAAACACGTGATTGTGCTCATGATAACCAACAACTTTTACTTATTATAACAAACCTGAAATCACGAAAAAAAATCAGCTGTTCAGTACATTTATGTTTGCCTAATGTACTGATCAGCTGATATTTTTTTCGCGATTTCGGCTTTGCTCCCATAATAAAAATTGTTTGTTATCATGATCACAATCACGTGTTTAAGTATCGTACACTAATTGCCAGTCACCCTATATACAATACCTAGGCAATATAAAGAATACCTAAAACGTGTAGGTAATGTATGAAATATTATTTATTTTATACTTTGCCTAGGTATTCTACACAATACAGCTTAGAAGAAAGCTAAAGTGAATAACACCATGCAGAGACCACCAAACAGTTACCATTACCTTTTTCTTGGAAAGCTTTGCTTTAGCATACTGTTGGGGCGATTTATCTGGGGTCAACCATTGCATTTTTCGCTTACGGTTATCGTAAAGAATCCACTTTTCATCACATGTCACAATTCGATCCAATATTCCTTAATTTCTGTATCGATTCAACAAAGCAACACAAAATTTTTCATATTTTTTTGTTGCATTATTTTGGCGCAAATGAGTCAATATTGTTGGTAAGGTAACGTTAAACCATGCCTCTAATTCCTGGGTAGTTTGGTTCGGATCGGCTTCCATCATCTCTTTCAAATCATTAGTATTCACCTGCGTGGGCAGTCTTCCACGTGGTTCTTTCTTCAAATTAAAGTTTTCATCACGACAGCGTTTAAACCAAAATCGCACGGTGCGTCCATTAGCAGTCCCTCTCCAAACGCAACATTGAAATTGCGAGCTGTTTCTGCCGCGTTAGTTCCGCGTCTGAACAATTTTCGAAGTATTCATCTTTCTTGTCTAAGCTGAATAAAAAAAAAAAAACTGAAAGTCGATAGTTGAATGTTGCACATTTTTTAAAAGAAGAACTTCATAGGTACCATGTGAAAAAAGTTTCAATCAAAAATCTGAAACCGTTGGTTCTATGTCAATTCGAGGTGCCTATTACAATAAAACGGCAATTTCATACTTTAACCCCTATTATAAAATGTAGCCTTTAGCATAAATTATAATATTTTACTTTGGCTGCAATCTATTCCCGGTGTATCAATCACTCTTGACAAAAACATTATACTGTTAGATAGTTTTTTTTTGTTGTGTATAACACTTGGGAAGTTCGTTATAAATCACAAATAAATTTAATAAGGCCAAATATCTCTAAGAATCTACAGTAGACAGAAAGAAAAGTTTACATGTGGTGTGATTAAACAAGTATTTAATGAGAGCAACAGCGCGTGTCGGACGACTTGACGCAGGAAGCAGGTAGGCCCCGCCATCTCGCTACGCCAACCACCGCTTGGCGGCTGTGGCACACGTGGAACACTGGGTTTCCACTCTAGGTCACCGCCATCGCCACCAGGCTAACAACCTTAGACGATATCTTCCACTCACGAAGGTAGCGCGGTCGATGACCGTTGACAGTCGTCATCTTTGCTCGTTCCAATTAGTGCGGGAAGGTATTTGTAGCAGGCCCCCGGTATGGGCCTCTCTTGCCCCATACACGCGCGCAGTTATTAGCAATGCGATTGCTAAAACTGCTCCACATCTGATTACCTGAACGCATGCGCGAAGTTCGCTCCACTTTGTTTTTGCGTTCAATGTCAGTGTATCGGCTAATTTTATCGCGCTTCGCACACGCTACGTAACTATCTTGTTTGACGAGGCCAAATGACGATTTGTTTTGATTTCTCTGCCCAAAACATGAGAACATTAAACAAGCCGATAAATGCATCTAAAATCTCGCTAATATATTTCGCAAACGACATATTAAAATATTTGATTAAATATTTTTAGATGATGCCTATCATAAAGCCAATTTTATGAAAACTTTGATAACAATGCTGCAAGTTAAATAAGGCTTATTAAAATTACATATAAAATCGGAAATAACTTTGTTGTTTGCTGCTTAGTTTGACCTTTTCAAGCAATAATGTTAAATCAAATGAACTACCTAGTTAATATACAATTTACTTTTAATGAACTGGGCCCTTTAACAAGTTTACGTTTTTATAGTACACAGTTGAATGGAAAATCCCGAATGAAATAATAATATGAAATGAACCTTTGCCCCTACTTGTTTTAAGAGAGGTCAAGTCAAGATGCAGAGTGTAGGACTGTATCTCTGTAGGACTGGTGAGGGTGACCGGGTGACACGCGGTGATGCGGCTGCGCGAGGTGAACGCGCCGGTATCCGCGTCACGCTCACGACACGACGAGCAAACGCTTTTCGTCGCTATTTCCGCAACAAGTGTTGTTTTGAAGATAGAGGCCCCAAACGGGCGAGCGCGAGCGTCATGCCCGCGCCGCGGCCCGTGATTCCATTTCCATATAATTTATCAGCTGATCTTAATAATACTTGCTGAATTTGCTCGGTAAATTTAGATCGGAAATATTCAATCTTCTTCAATTATTACGATATCAAAAAAAAAGGCATTCAGAAAGTTTACGAACTTAATAAAAGTAAGTGTCTGTGAAAATAGAACAAATTAATACTTACGAGATCTTCATGGCTGACATAAATTGTTGTGTAGTATCTAGTTTTTATAAATGTCGCTGTCTTTACGGTATCACTAGAAATTCCAGGGCATTTACATCTCTTTTAAGGTTTATTATGCTCTTCACATCCACATGTTTTAAACCATTTCTACTTTTAGATGCGTGTACTCATTACACATACCTATTAACCTAAAAATAATGTCTTATTATGCTATCTGAAAACGATATTTTGAATTAAATTAAAGGGTAGCTGTTATCATTAAGTATTCAGATTACCGCTCGTCGCCGACGCAACTGATTTCATCGATAAAATTATATCATGCATATCGTCGCATATCTTATCAGCAGCGGTACGAGACAAATGAGATCAACGTTCCCCAAATCTGGTCATAATAATTTGGCGCGTAGGTGTTTACATTTCAAAAATACGCGTTTTACATGCAACTATAAAATAATGGGAATGTTGCGTACACCCGACGTCATACTGTGCAAATAAAGGTCGTCATCGTGGCGTTGCCATCATTGTTGTCTCTCGATGATTGTACTCAATGTTTGGCTTAATTTATTTAGCCATGACGCGGTATTGAACCTTTTACGTGTCAGTATGAATAAAAATATTCGTTGTTGATTCGCTCTTTATAAGGCTACCTATAGCTCCATAAAAACTAAAAAAAAAAAATGCAACCGACTTCAATGTAAAAAAAAAAACTGAAAAGTGCAAAATAACTTTAATTTTGGAAGTTGGTGTTTCTATAATACACTTGGGAGCAAATAAATCGAGCCACTACCTTTTTTCACGTAAAATGGTAAATATTTTTGGTAATATGGAACGTATCAATTCGAACTATATATCGCCTAAAAGTTTAGTTAATAACCTTTACAATGAGGGTAAATTATTGAATAATAACCTTATTGAATGATAAATTATTGGCTCTGCAAGAAAAATGGTAATTTTGATAGAAAATTTAGTAGGGCTAAAACAGTCCATAAAAACAATAAAAAACAAAATTATTGCAAAAAAAATATTCTTAATAACTGGTATTACCCCCCCGGGCCCTGATACATTCTTGTAGCCTATTAGTCATCGATCTGATCAGCGTTACGATGACATATTGTGGTATGTTCTCCCACTCTTCAAGCACAGCGACTTTAAGCTCGGGAATGGATGAAACAGCGGGAACCCTGGCTCGGACTCTCCGTTTTAGCTCGTCCCATAGGTGTTCGATCGGGTTCAAATCGGGACTTCGTGCTGGCCATACCATTTGTTGAATCCCGATCGCAGACAAGTATTCCGTAACGATCTGCGCGGTATGAGGTCTCGCATTGTCATGCATAAACAAGAAATTTTCTCCGACAAAACCAGCATACGGCATTACGTGGTTTTCAAGAATGTCAGTTATGTATCGGTCAGCTGTTAATCCACGTCTACCACTGCCATCGTTGGCGGGGTCGACGAAGACAAGTTCCGTTTTTCCGTCTAGAGAAATTCCTCCCCACACCATACAAGAACCACCACCAAAACTCACCGTTTCTCGAATGCAACATTGGGCAAATCTTTCACCAGGACGTCTATACACTCGGTTTCTCCCGTCATTGCTAAAAAGACAGATTCTTGACTCGTCAGAAAACAAAACTGACCTCCAGTCTTCTAACGTCCAATTAATGTGTTCTCGAGCAAACTCCAAGCGAGATCGGCGATGAGCTACAGTCAATTTTGGGCCAGTTGCTGGTTTGTGTGATGTTAAATTTCGTTCTTTTAGTCTTCGTCTCACTGTCCACCTACTGATTGCGACTCCTCGAACGTCACGTAACGCTTGCTGTAGCTGAACAGCATTAAGTCCACGGTCGCGCAACGAATTGGTTGGCAATAAAGCGGTCGTCACGTTCTGTTGTTGCCCGTGGTCGGCCAGTTCCAGGTCGCCGAACAAAAGCACCAGTCTCCAGATACCTGCGGTATACCCGCTGTACCTTTGAACGACTCAAATGAAGTCTGCGTGCCACTTCACGTTGTCCGTGTCCAACCTCAAGTAAAGCTACAACTTGGGCAGCTTCCGTCGGTGTAGTATCCATTTTATCAGGTTATTTTGATTACACAGACACAGATAAAGACAACAATAACAAGTAATATGGGTATGATTAACAAAAACCTCAAATTTAATCTTTTCTTAACAGAGTACAATAAAAATGTCATAAGCAAATTAAATGCGATAATTTTATTCTACCCTTTAAACTTTAATAAAAATGAAATTTTGACAACTAACTACCCTCATTGTAAAGGTTATTAAATACCCTTTTAGGCGATATATGTTTCGAATCGATGCGTTCCTTAATACCAAAAATAATTACCATAATGCGTGAAAAAGGAAGTGGCTCGATTTATTTGCTCCCAAGTGTAGTTGTCTCTTCGTTATTTAACACCGACTTCCGAAATTAAAGATTTTTTTGCACTTTTCAGTGTTTTTTTTTACATTGAAGTCGGTTGTATTTTTTTTTTGTAAAAAGTTTTTATTTCACACTTTTTAGTTATGGTACCATCACTAAAAAGTACCTCTCAGCCAAACTTAAATACCTACCTTATAACCAGAGTGAAATTAATGTAATCTAACCGTGTTTGGGTTTATTACAATTCTAATAAACCCAAACACGGTTAGATTACATTAATTTATTACAGAGTTCCAGCGCCTAACTTCAGGCATCATCATCAGATCAGTTCGATATACATATTCCCCCTCTTATTTCAGTCAGTCATCGACTACACGTATAAACAAAGCAATTTTATTTGTTACGACGGTTCTGCTGTGATCCTATGAGGAGTTCTGTTCCATATCTTCGAAGTTCATGATCAAATCATAACAATATTTCTATGAGACCAATTCGGAAACATAACCTTTTAAACAAACAGCGACTATCGCAACCCAGTGCTGGGCTCGCCACAATTATGGCGATAAGTCCCCTCTTTGAGGAATGGCTGGAAAGACCACATGGCGTCCTTACCTACCGCATGACGCAGGTCCTCACCGGACATGGTAAGTTCGGGAGGTTCCTGCACCGAATTCGTGCGGAAGACACGCCCGGGTGTCTCCACTGTATGGAACTCCCGGAGGACACGGTGGAGCATACGGTGTAGGTGTGCCCCGCTTGGGCAGAGCAACGCCGTGTCCTCGTGGGGGCGATCGGCGGCAGTGATCTCTCGCGCCGGGCATTGGTACAGGCCATGGTCCAGAGTGAGGAGGAGTGGCAGGCGGTCGCCTCCTTCTGCGAAGCAGTAATGCTAGCAAAGGAGGCGGCCGATCGCGTGAGGCAACAGCAACGGTCCTCACGCCGCAACCGCCGCCGGGATTCCGATCCCGATTTCCGGCCACCGTAGGCGCAGGCTTGCGGACGGCGAGCAATGGGTGGCTCGCCGTCCGACCGTCCGGTAACTGTCCGGACCGAGCCCAAGCCGTCGACGGCGCGTATTGTTCCACGCGCGCCTCAGGGTGATGTCAGCAAATCGTAGGGGCCCAGCAGGGTCGAAGCCTACTGGGGCCACGGGTAGTGTGAAAGCGAAGCCCGGGGCCCCGGGATGAAGGCAAAGAGGGAACAGGAGTGGGTTTTTAGTCAGTAAAAGTCTGACACTATCTCTCGCTCCACCCAAGAGCGTGATTTGTCATTAGATGATTTTCCCACCTTAAAAAAAAAACCTTTTAAACAAAACTTTCAAAATCGGTCTAAAATTGACAGAGAAATCGGTGAACATACATAAAAAAAAAATACATTCAGACGAACATAGAACCTCCTTTTTGAAGTCGGTTAAAAATTTACGAAGGTTTTTTTTTATTAGATCACGGTTTTTTATACTAATTAGGTACTTTATAACTTCTGTTCAAACCTCTGAATGTATTATTCTTGTAGTACCTAGGTACTTATCTAAATCTGTGGTATCATTAACTCAGTTTATTAAAATGAGATTAAAATGCATTTTCCTGTTGTCAGACATTTTCCACACGCCTCGATTGTTATTTTTTATTTTTCAATAATTAAAGGAGTCAATTGCCTGTTGTAGAAATCTCCTCCTTGAAATAATCCTTTATTGTAAGACTGAGACAATCGTTTTTAGTTGATTGCGTAATTTTATTTAAGAAATTTAAGTATCTAACCATATCAGTTTCTTAGAAAAACAACTCAATCATTGTGATATCTGTAATGTAAGATACACTTTGGATATTATGTATGCTGTAATAACAAAATATCAATTGAATAAATTCATCAGCAATTTGCCCACTCAATTTACTCGTTAATAATTAATTAATTTTAATTATGTTAAGGTGTAATAATAATAAATGAAATAATTTAAATTAATTGAAAAATTATATAAAAATGATCAAAACGACACTCTAAGTAGACCTTCAATTAAGTTTAGATCGATTCGATTGTTCAGAACTAAAGTTACAGAAGAGTTATGATAAAAATCAAATTTGGTTGTAAATCGGTGTATGATTTTATAACTAAGTAATTACTTTAATTCCAAATTCATTAATTAATAAACAATTAAAAAATAGAAGGGATTGAGCATTAAACTGTGAAAATATTATCACAATTTAATGGTGCTCTAAGTAGACGTTGGACAAAATTTGGACCAATTCGAGTGTTCAGTTCAGGACTAAAGTTACAGGAGAGTTTTATTAAAATCGTAATTCGTTGATTATTCAATTATTTAAACAAATAGAAGGAATCAAGTATCCCACTTTGAATTTTTATCAGAGTTCACACACACAACACACACACACACACATCTCACGTCGCACGTCGCTTCGTTCACATTCTAAGTAGATGATGGACCAAATTTAAACTGATTCAAGTATTTAGAATCAAAGTTAAAATATTCGATTTAAAATTCGAGTTCAAAATTGTCAATGTACAGTTTTTTTTTAATTTGTATTGTGTATAATTTATATTCTCATCTTCGTAAATTCATCAATATTAGATAGTTTTACTTTATAAATATATTTTAATATATTTTGTTTCTTAGGGCCCTATTCTCAAGATACGTTCCTTTCGGCTGCTAGCTGCTATGCCGGAGGTCGTGGTTTCGATCCCCACCCAGGGCAAATATTTGTCTGATGAGCACGGTCATTTGTTCTGTGTCTGGGTGTAATTTATCTATAATATGTATGTATTTAGAAATATAATAAGTATGTTTATCAGTTGTCTAGTACTCATAACACAACCTCTGCTTAGCTTGGGACTGGACGACGTTGTGTGATAGTTGTGGATTATTATTATTAGTGTTACCGTGTGTGTAAAATTCGAAGACATGTGACATCCACCAACCCGCACTGGGCCCGCGTGGTGGATTACGGCCCATTCCCTCTCCTAGAGAGGAGGCCTGAGTCCCAACAGTGGGAATATTAAAAGGCCGACTATGCTATGCTATATCGTGTGTCTGATGGAAAGGATTTTCCGTTATTTACTATCGACGAATAGGTTTCAGACCTCGCATTTTTATGCCGCTATAATAATTCCTTTCAGAGTTGGTTTTTCAAGGACGCGAACACGACTCATTCATTATAATTATTTATAGTCCCACTGGCATGTTGGTGTAAAGGTTTAGTACCACAAAATCTTAGTATGTTGTCATTTAAATGGTACTAGATATAGTAGAGCCGTGATACTTGTTCAAGAACCGGTTGACGGTTCGGTTCGCAAGTGGCGAGGACAGTGTGTGGGGTAAGAGGCGGCTCGGCTAGCAATCTGCACCGGCGTGCATTCCGGACGCATTCCACCATCTGAGCCGACGGACGAGCGACCTAGCCACGGTTTACCATCGCTGATTTGAAAGCCATAAACTGTATGAACAAACAACCCATTTAAATGATTGCTGCGGAATGTAAGTACCTACCTACACTCATTACAGAATAACCAAGTGTTAGCCATAAAGATTTTATAGTCTTATTTACTTACACGTACCCATGATTTAATTGCATTTCCTGACCTAACTTACTACGTTGTAGATATAAATAAGAAACAAAAGGCACAGTTTTATAACCAATAATTCCATATACTTAAAGGTGAAAAAGTGTTGTGTGAAAGAGATTTTAAAATAAATTAGCATATCTTTACAAAAGAGTTTAGGTCCATTGATAACTGGTATCCTTACTGTACCTAATTATCTATAAACCAAAAAGTCGTACTTTTTCGCATAGAGAAATTCTTAGGCAACGTAAAACTCCGAAATCCGAAAGCTGCCACTACAAAACCACTATCTTTATTTAAGGAGTAGAACCCACCTACATTCAATTATTGAAAATAATCTACCTAAATAGTACAGCTGCTTTATACTTGGATACTACTGGCCCTTTCCAATTCGAAAAGGAGTCAATCGATGATCCGCTATCTCCAAAGCTCTTCACAGCAACGCTTGAAGAAGTTTTTAAAAATCTAGACGAACCTTAGCGAGCCAAGGGCATAGTCGTCGGAGAAAGAAGATTAACTAATCTACGCTTTGCTGATGACATTGTCCTTTACTCGACTTCGGCGGCTGAGTTAAGCCTTATGCTCGAAAAACTGACCCATGCCAGCCTCGAGGTCGGACTCAAAATGAAGAATTAGACATCGAGGGCGTGGAGGTTGAATATGTCCACGATTGCATATACCTCGACCAAATAGTCTCTTTCCACGCGAGGCAAGATAAAGAAGTTGCTAGACGCACCGAGAATGCCTGGAAGAGCTATTGGTCGATGAAACATCTGATGAAAGGATCACTTCCTCTTTCCCTTAAAAGGAAACTCATGGAAATGTGCGTCCTTCCCACCCTCACTTACGGAGCGCACACGTGGTCATAATGAAACGTCAAAAGTCCGCACTCGGGGTCTGTCAGCGAGCAATGGAACGAAGTATTCTCGGGGTCAAAAGAACAGATCGAATAAGGAACTGTATACTTCGTTCCAAAACACAAATCGCAGACGTAGGTGACTCAGCTGCCAAACTAAAATGGAACTGAGCAGGTCACATCTGCCGCATGTCGCAACAAAATTGGGCGAAAGCAACTATTGACTGGATTCCGAACAGCAGAAGCCGGTGACGCGGTAGGACTCCTACCTTAAGGATTGGCCAGAAGTGGCTAAGGACAAAAAAGAGTGGATTAACGGAAGGGAGGCCTTTGCCCTGCTGTGGGACACAACAGGCTCATAATAATAATTATTGTTATTATTTGACGTAAATTCTTCAATTGCAAATACTATCACTCAAATAAAGGAGTCACGCACAGCTGAATAAAAATATAAAGAAAAAACCGATCCGTTGAGGTCTTTCTAAAATGAACCGGATGTAGTCGATTACCCCCTCAAACTAAACCGATATTGCTTCTTATATGGGTAACCCTTATATAATGAATGGCTACTAAAAACAATCAAAACCCTTTGAATGTCCTTACGCTAGGAGGATTAAAGGTTTTGACCGGTTATCCCTACAATCGGTTTCTACAATAAAAACACTCGGGTATCCTTTAGACAAGCTCCTTCAAGGAGTAACATTTATATTTGGGATTCCGCATCATTGGTATAAGAGCAGTGGTGGCCGAGTGGTAACAGCCCCGACTTACGAGTTGTAGGTCGCGGGTTCAAACCAAGTCAGGCGCATTACTTTGTGTAATTTATTTCATCACCACTGCTCTCTAAACGGTGAAGGAAAACATCGTGAGGAAACCGGCATGTCCTAGAACCAAAAATTCGAAGGCATGTGGCATCCACCAACCCGCACTGGGCCCGCGTGGTGGATTACGATTCATCCCCTCTCCCAGAGAGGAGGCCTGAGTCCCAACAGTGGGAACATTATAAGGCCGACTATGCTATGCTATCATTGGTATAGAAAGGGCAATCCGCGTTTGAACTATTAAACTTGGGCCGTCCAGTCTCCGCTCTTAGTAGATGTGACAGGTATTTCGAAGAGAAATTCAAGAGAATCTTTCAAGATTCTCAATTAAAGATGTAGCTTAGTTCAATGTTCTAAATTATATATATTGTGTGAATGGAATGTACCTAAATGAGGAAGGTGTTAGCGGTTTCACCCGTGTTTGGTTACTACTTTGCTTCCGTGAGTCGTAGCGTGATGATACATAACATATACCTACGTCATAAATCTGACTATCCTAAACAGAAATCATTTTTCTATGCGGACTGGTAGTTACAGAGATTAACGCGTTTATATAAACCAAAAACTTCTTATTTATTTTTTCGCTTTAATAAATTATTTAGATAAAAAAAAAAAAACAAAACAATTTAGAGAAAATTTTTAAAGTAGGCGTGGACGTGGAAATAAATGTCAAATAGAGACAAAACAACAAAGGAGACTCGCGACCGATTTTAATGAAAACTAAAACTTCATCATTGGTTTTTAATTGAATAAGAAATGAAGATCAAATACTAGCAAGTGTTGATAAATGCAAAATAGAGGAAATAGCTTTACAATAAATAATGTAAACAAAGACATATACGTCAGTTACTCGGCGCACATAAATTATGTATTTTCATAAAAAATATAAAAATAATCGACAATCAACTGGCCATCCTCTGGACTTAGATGAATGGAAGAGGCATAATTTGCGTGACTTCTAATCTTAGGTCACGCAAAATAAACATATTATCATGTAAGTACTGCTTTATGTCATCATTATATTTTTTACCTAATTAAACATATTTCACTAATACAATACTGAAAAGGTTAATTATAATCTCTTATAAAAAATGGATTCTGATTTCATGAAAATTTTTTTGAAAGTGTAAAATTGATGACATTAATTGGAAAAAAAAATATGGCTTAAAAATGGCCACATCCCAAGCTGATGCAGAATGCTCCTTTTACGGCATTTTGAATTTTTGCCTGCAAAACATTTGTCTCCAATTTGGTGATTTCTTGTTCAATGTTAGCTTTCAAGACTTGCAAGGTCCATGGTTTGCTGTGGTCTACAACATAAATTTTGAAGCACTATGACATTTGGCGCCATCTGCAAAAATTAAGGCATATTCACATTACTTTTGCGCCACCTGTTATTACAATAAACCTCCATCTTCTATGTTATTGGTAAATCTGTCAATAGTCGCAAAAAAAAACTACCCCACAATAGGAATTACTCTTGAATCTTCTTAGATGCTTTCAAAAACATGTAAACTCACAAACACAAGACACCCAGACCCAAAATACCTATTTGTAGATTACAATGTTGCAGTCTTTTACGAATTCAAATAAATGTTTTTGGATAACAACAAGCAACTCTTGTTGAGGACGGTCCGTGGATGGGTGATCATCTATTAAATACATACCGAGATTCCCGACGGTCCCGGCTGTCATTTGTGTAGCTTCGACAGTCGTTACGGGTAGTCAAAAGCCAGAAAATTTGATACTACTCTTGCCAGTAATGCTAGCCAAGGAGGAGGTCGACCGCGCGAAGCAACGGTCCTCTCGACCCAGCCGCCGGGATTCCGATCCCGATTACCGGCCACCGTAGGCGCGGGCTTGCGGACAGCGAGCAATGGTTAGCTATGTGGTAGTCCGACCGTCCCGTAACCGTCCAGACCGAGCCCAAGTCGTCGACGGCGCGTATTGTTCCTCGCGCGCCTCAGGGAGATGTCAGCAAATCGTAGGGGCCCAGCAGGGTAGAAGCCAGCAGGGTACTGGGGTCCTGAAACGAAGGCAAAGAAAGAACAGGAGTGGGTTTTTAGTCAGTAAAAGTCTGACACTATCTCGCGCTCCGCCCAAGAGCGCGATTTGTCATTAGATGATTTTCCCACCTAAAAAAACACTACTCTTGCCAAATGGGTAGGTATCATATCGCCTGGTTACAGACTCGTCTAACTCAGATAGGCAGTTGTTCCATATAAAATATTGGTATTCAGCTCTGTTCGATTAGTATGGAAGCCGATCTCAATATAGTTGAGAAAATGTTAGGCAGAAAGATTTATATTCGATTCTTTCGACCAACTTACACACGTGAATGAAAACAGAACGTGATGCTGAGCTCCAACATTACGTAAATTAATAAGAGTCCTCATGTTAAGACATTCATTCAAATTTCGAACTGTCTGGTTAAATGTAGCTGCTCTGGTAATCTTTTACCCGACGACGCGGAAGTAATAGAGTGAAAAAAAAAAACAATAAGTGTTGTTGTTGCACAATAGATCTGATTTTTATATTTTTGTAAACCTTTTACAGCCTGTCATCAATATGTTAATGTAAACATGTTTACCAACTTTTATTTGATTGGGCATTATTTGATAATATCATTGTTTACTAACTAGTCGAAAAATAAAATCTTCATATTTCAAGTCGTAAGAATAAGCAGCACGTGCAACCTCAATATGTACTTAGACTTACTCTGTACTCAATAGTCTTGCTTTTCATTAACACCCTACCCATGCACTAATGTAATTTCGTGTCTATATGTCACCGTAAAATTCCGATAATCTTCCGGAAAATAATGCGTTATATTGTATGCGTACGTTACGGTTCACAATCTTTCGACAGTTTTCTATCTCGCGAGGTAGGTCATAATCAAACGGTACCTATAAACAATTTTAAGGTGACATATATTATATAGGTACATTATAATCTCTTATCGAGTTGTACTTGATCAATATTTTTCTATTTAATTTATAACTAATAGCAAAATACTTTTAAATTTCAATGTGAGAAATACAGTTTAAAAGGTTTGGTATTTAATAAACGCCATGATTCCATAAGAATGAAATTAATTAAATTCGGTACCCACTGCAAAAACACATGATAATATATTTGTATAATTAACAATTCATAACATGTCCACACATACGATAAATGACAAGTTAGAAGGAAACAGAAAAATAGGTACGAAGGTGATTTTAAATTCGATTACAAAAAAATCGAATTTAAATTCATACCTATGCTGCAATGTAAACTTGAAAACTTAAAAAAAAACAATCCCTAAATACCTATTGTATAGGTAAGTAATAATTATCTTGGCACCTATAAGGAACGAGTTGATTACTAGATAATACTTAACAAAAGTTTGCTATGCAAAACACGCTTTAAAAAAACATCGTAAATCATCTCTTGCGTCATTTGCAGGTTGATGACCGCAGCCTTGGCGGGCCGACCCTTTCCACGTGCAAATCTTACAGTAAATATACAATAACAAGCCGCTGTACTTATCACCGCGGTGAACATTGGCTAGAATTTGATTGGAACGCACCAGCGATGGTGTTCGATGAGACGACCGTTAATGAGTCATCACTAACCGACGGCGGCTGCGACGTAAACAACCGGAGCTCCTCCCCGCGAGGCCGCCGCGCGCAAATAAACGTGCCTCACATGGGTGTACCGCCAACTGTTTTGTTTGACGCACCCGAAACAAACTTTTTCTGTGTTTTTACGGGCTCAATAAGGATGTGCCCCTTACACCTGGATGGTTACTCTACAATATATGACCTCGCAACCACCCTGCAACAGATGCTGACATGAATAGACAACAACTTCGCAATATGCTGTGAACTCATTGTAATAGTGGCTATATGATACTGTCACTTATCTAAGGTTATTTAAAATTAGTATGATTTATTAATGTTTATAAACCAAATTACGTGAAGTTTCACACACTACGTTCTTGTAATCTCATCATAAACACAATTTAAATTTAATAACAATTAGGTACATTGTAAGAGTTTTTGGCGGAATTGTTTTCGAGTGAAGTTCAGTAGATGTTTTAATTATTCGCAAATTACTTCCTGGTGCATATTGTGATGAAGCAATATTATTGTAGGCATTTTCTATTTTCACATTCCTGATTATTAATTAATTTTTAAATTGTAATTGATTCGTCACATTTTATTACTTCCTCAATTCTAAAACCAAGAAATAGCCAAACCGTGGCTTTATTTTGAAATTCTGCAGTTTATGCAAAAATTACTATCGTGTTGAAGGAGTCACATTGTACTAACACAAGGCCAATTTATGTAGCCAGTTTAATTATTTATAGCGTGTAGATGTCGCAGTATTCCACGCGGGGGTGGAAGATTGGATTAGGGTGCTATTACCGCGGCGCGCGGCGGGCGCGCGGTATGCGTAAATAAATAGTGTCTGTGTGCAAAACGTTGTCGAGTTCAAAGGCAGGTCACGTGTGGGGTCGCGGCTGCCACCGCACCACTTTTATTACATTCCTCGAATAAATGCTTGCGACCTACGAACAGTCCTGTAAGATCATGGGCCTATAATTATTTACAGAAATATCGACGCTGAATGTACTGAATTGAGTTTCCGGTATGTTGTGGAGTTTTGTTCCTGATTGTTAAGTTAGGCATTTACAGCTGGTATTACAAATGCAATGTAATCTCGAGACGAGGAAAAAATATAATATAATTATGAAAGAGTAGCAAATAATACCTTGAAGATATTTTTATATACGACTCGCTGACTTTCACCAACTTTAACTTATTTGATCTAATAATAAACTTCTCGTTATCGAACTTGTTCAAGTGTTACCCTTTTCGTAGAAATCGACTTCGTTCCTGTTTTCTTTGATTATACCGTACCAGTCATGCTTTACGATCGTGACCCGAATCTTGCGCGGCGTTTGTCCTTTCTTTATTATCAAATTACCATTGACTACCTATTGCTGCTACCTTTTCTAGTATTAACTGTATTTATTTTTTATTGTATGTAGAAAGTCGTCGGATTTATTATATATATATTTATTTATAGGCTCACCATCATCCGCCTTTAATTTTAGACAGCTTTTCTCTTGTTCACCTGTTAAGCTACCCTTTCAAACCAATCATATTTTCTGAACGGGTCGCCATCGCCAAACAGTTGCTCCATAAGGACCACCCTTACATATTATTTGATCAGTCAATCTTTTTAAAGCTTTATACCATGATCTGTTTCATAAAACCCAATTAAGTTTTATGATGTACTTATAAAACAATGAAAAAGCTTTGCCGATACTATCAATTTATAAAAACAACGTCGAACTACTACTGCGTAATGATATTGGTGTTGACTGAGCTATATAATTCAGCATCGGAATATTCCACATGACACTGTTACGAAAGACATTCCCCAGCGTTTGTTAACTTATCGTTAGTTATGGTCTTATGGCCCTTGAATGTTGTGTATAGATATTCTATTTCCCTAAGGCGGGATGGTTTTGGCGGTTCTATGACAGCGAGCGCCGAGCTTATGCAAATAGAAAAAGAAATGTACGTGACTCTTCACACACATCTAAGAGAAACCCGCCTTCGTGGGATAGAACAACTAAGAGTATACCAATCGTATGTATTGAACCGTTTCTGGTTTGTGGCGAGCTTTCAACGTTATGAAGGGTATCACAACTTTTGATAAAACTCTGTCAGATCATAATTTAAGTTCTAAGGCCGAATCGGTTTGACGCTGCAGCCATAGATAGATAGAGTAATGGTTTTACCTATGATTAAGAATAACTAATAGTACAACCTATGACTACAGCGTCAAACCTGCCATTCCTAGTTAAAAAAAAAAGTGATTGGTTGAAAATGCTAATGAAAACTGAAAGTAACTAACTGTATCTGTGATATTTTCATGAAACATTACCCACGTGAAAAACTGATTGGCACGGCATACGACACTTACAGGAAGTAGGGATTACGCCACTTTCTGTAGGTACTAGTCGTAGGAAGAACTCATGATGGGTACAATAAAGTAATTATGTACATAATATAGTAAAAAATGTTGTTCGTGCTATAAAAACAAGCAGTTGATTGATCTCAAGTCCACTACAGACAGTTACTTGCCGAGTGAATGTATCGTAGATCGAGGACACTACTTGATTCGGTTGATGTGAATCTGAACTTGTGAAGCCACTTTAGTAAAGCGGCTAGGCATTGCGCCCACCCACATATAAATTATTTACAGGACAATCGTAGTAGTGATGTACCCAATATTTATTCGTAAGTTGTATAATAAAATGTTAAGGTAGATCTAAGATCAGTCACTTCATGATTTTTATTAATGTTTAAAAATGTTTATTGACATTAATTCCGAATTACAGAGGTCTGAATGAACGTCAGCCGTTTACTACTACACATATTAGGGTATTGATGCGCCCCACGCGGTCGCGGTCTACGGATCGAACATTGATATCTTCATTCAGGGAGCGGAAACATAAATCAACGTTGAGTCGCGGCTCACGAGTCACGATTCGGACGTCCATGTTTTCTGTTTGCAATTACTTTACAAAGCATCTATGTGTAATGTTTTCAACGCGTATTTCTCACAACCATGCGATTTCGAGTTTAACAGCAATTGCTTTTTTACGGCTACTTCCACTAATTCTTTGAAGCTTTCTTATAATAATACAATGTAGAAGTCGAACATTACTTAATTTTTTTCTTGTTATCCAGGTTTAAAATAATTCGGCCTAGTCATTCGATTCGTATCTTATCAATTTCATTAGTTCGTTTGTTGGCAATACCTTACCGAAAGTAAGGCACTTGCACAGTAGTAGAGTGTGACATCAAATTCAGGTCTGTTCAATTAGGGTTTAAGACTTGCAACTTATTTAAATCTTCATATAGGTAATCATTTTATTAGTAGAGAAGCGGCGGTACTATTTCCAATGAAAGTGCAGGGAATGAGTCATGCGCGTCGTGTGATGTCAGAAATAGAGGTAAAACTGCACTCGCGCTGATCGCGATGCTGTGACTGCACTGTGCGCCGGTGCACAGCGGTAGCGGCGACGCGGACGGGCGTTCTCGGCGAGGGTCACAAAAGTTAAATTCGAATATATTTCAATGTATGCGGATGTAAATTAGATAAAACCAGATTTGATGTCGTCATTGTACTTTTTATTGTATTTTTAACTGGAGGTTCTGTATTCGCCCCGTAAGTTTCTATGTCCGCGATTTTCTCAAAAACTACTGATCCGATTTAGATGGGGTTTTCGTTACTTAGATGCATATTTTTCAGGGATGGTTCTAGTATAATGCATAAAATGGATCAGAAAACGAACTTCTAAGATATACAATGGACCACTTCAATAACCAACAGCAAATGACACGCGAATTTTTCACAATATTGTTAGATAACTCAAAAGGCGCTACGATGTTAAAAAATTTCTTTACTTATACTTTATTCCAATAGAGGTTATGTAATCTCACCCTTCGATATTAGTAGCATCTTTTAAAAGGAAACTTAGTAAGGATATACCAACCTTTAAATTTAAACCTAACCCAGGCGGTGCGTTTGTGGAACGCGTTGCCGTTACCAATTAAGCAAGCCCAGTCACTAGTTTCCTTCAAAAATCAAGGTAAAGACCATTTCTTTTCTTTCTAACGCTGCCCTGGTTTTACTTAATTTAGTTTCTTCCACCAACCATACTTTATTGTTTTTAATTATCTTCTCTTGGGCGGAGAGGGAGATAGTGTCAGATTTTACTGACTAAAAATCCACTCCGGTTCCTTTTTTGCTTTCGTCCTAGGGCCCCGGGTCTCACTTTCACACTACCTGTAGGCTTCGACCCTGCTGGGCTCCAACGATTTGCTGACATCTTCCTAAGGCGCGCGTGGAAACCTCAGGGATCTTGGAACTTTCAACAAACTTTTACATGGTGGTAAATTTTTCTGATACTATTTTATTTACTTATTTTATTCTCATTTATTTATTCTCCTTATACTCTCATTTTTAAAATGGATATTTTTTAAATACGGGTAGTATTTAAAAAATATCCATTTATCCAAAGTATTTTTAAAATATGTAGATAGAAAATAAACGGATATCTGGCTGTCTTTTCGAAATGGTTCGCAGCGCTCTAATAAATGGTCTACTGAATATCTCAAGTTTTCGCTATCTTACTTACCCCAAGTTAGCCTCAATTTAATTCTTGACGGGTAAAACTTGATGTTATTGCGGAAACGGTATGTTTAGTTATAACTATCAATTCAATTGCATTGGGGTGGAGCGCTCACATTAAAACTCTCTCAAGTTAGGTAACTTTGCTTATTTGGAAATAAGCAAATTAAACTGTCATGCTTGTTATTGCATTATTTTTAACAGACTTTCAAGAAAGGAGGAGGTCCTCAAGTCGTCTGTTTTTCTTTTTTGTATCTTGTTCAATGATATCTTCTTCAAATATTAAATGATTTCGATGTTTTTTTTTTTGCTGGGATGAGTTTTGCCGCCAGCCAGACCATAGATCACTTCAATATATGATAGCAACTCTTCCGGGATCGCTGCAATTGTATTTCTAATTATTGTTAAAACAATTTCATAACATAACATCACGCCAGTACGCCCGTACTGCAGTAAGGAGTACCGCAGTTGTGTAAAGTTCACACTGGTATACTCCATTTCACCAAATATGTTCAAATTCCATGTTATTTAAACATAAATTAGCTAAGAGAAGCAAGTCATTCCTCATAAACAACATACGCGTTTATAACAAGTTGGCAAAATTTGTTACAGAACTTAGGGTGCGTTACCAACAAAGAGAATTAAAGGAGCTGGATGGAGTGAAGCGGAGAAGAGTAGTGAAAAGTGGCAACTGTTTCCATTGGAGCGAAGCGGGTGGAGGTTCCTGTCCTACCCAAACGGCCGCGCCGCATCGTCCCGCTACCTTCCGCTCGGCACCACAGCCTGTTCGACTCCACCCTATCCGGCTCGGGGCCACCGCACGCTCCATGTCCACTCCACTCCACTTACACCGTTTCCATTGATGTAGACTAGAGATTTCGTGCACTATGATTCACGGTCTGCTCCTCTCCACTCCACCGAGTTCCAATTCAATGGAAACGCCCCTTAAGTGTTCAAAACCCACATCGAACTTGTACTTGTGGACATGATAATATATGTAGTCAGATTTATTAGTGTTATATAATGCCATTTGATAAAAGGTATATTTTTATATAGGTACTTCTTTTTTATGGAGTAACCGTTGAGTTCCTTGCCAGTACTTCTCTATAGCTTCTGCCATTTTATAAGTGCCCATGTAGGCATATATTTTGAATTGAAAGGAAATACTTCAATCGAACCTGCCTATAAGTCTGAAGAAAATTGTACTGGATTCCTATTACTGCCGTGCCTAACCTATGCATGCCAAACTTGGATATTTAATAGGCACACAAAAAACAAATTACAAGTATGCCAGAGGTCAATGGAACGTAGTGTATTAAATCTAAAAAGAAAAGACAGTATAAAAAAATCAGTTTTAAGGAAAACAACGAAAATATTAGACGCTCTAGAACATAGCATGAAACTGAAATGGAAGATGGCTGGTCACATTGCTCGTAGGAAAAACATAAACAAAGAGTAACTCCTGGGCCGAGACCACCCAATAAACCAAAGGAGAGATGGATAGACGAGATAAATGAAGTAGCTAGAAATAACTGGATATCAAAGGCAAAGAATAGAAACAATTGGAAAAAATGGAGGAGGCCTTTACTCGTTGTGAGGTCCTTAATTGATGATAAAATTTAAAACTAATAAATAATAATATAAAATAAATTATATTAAATATTTAAATATAATATGACGTTTTATACCTATGTTTGAAATTATTGTTATTATTTATTTGTAGGAATTTTAATAACATTAACTAAATAAATAATGAATTTTATGTGAATATTAAAAATATTGACTTTGTAAATGATTAAAATTATGCTAAATGAAATGTTAAATTATATTAAGGAAATAATAAAAGCAATAATAATATTTTGAATTGAATTCTCAGTAAAAATACAAGTAAGAATATTGTAAACATGGCGTTAAAATCTAGCATTGGTATAATGTACAGATGCACCCAGGCGCGAACTCGACACTGCGAAACACAAGAACTTTAAATAGCAGCTTGGTTTGAAACAATTACAGAAAAAAACTTTTCTCAGTTTTGCAATGTATTTTTTTTTTATTCCGAATATCTGTTTTTTAAAGTGTAATTTGTACAATTTAAACTTCTTTTGAGATTTATCATTAAGCGTTACTTACTTGTTTGTAATACATATTATTTATACGATCGATATAATAGGTATTTCAGATCATTTGATAAATCTGACGTACGAAATGATAGTATTTTTATCATTGACGGATTAGATACCGTTTAATTGCGGTAAGGATGTTTATTTGTTTTCGTTTTTTTAAAATAAATAATTCTTTATTATATATTTCAGTTGTTTCAATTTAGTTATAATCCGTGTCAGTAAATATTTCAGTTGTTTCAATTTAGTTTCTGTACTTTATGTAGATGTAGTTGCAGCAAGGGAAATTCCCATATTGATCCAAGGTTGAAGAAATCTCGAAATAAACTTATTAAACTACACACAGTATCTCTTATAATACTATTTTTTTACCTACTGGTTCAAGATCCGCTTTCACAGAATAACTGCACGAGGTCAAAAACAGGAAAAAGTTTGCTGTTAACTGAAACCATAATAATACGCTATCCGCAATCCGACTAAAAAACTCCTATTTGCTCTTTGGTAACGGTAAATAATGTGCGCGCTAAGAACAACGTTTGTAAAGTCATGTCACCGCGCTGTAAACGTAGGGGGCTATTAATTAGGGCCATTGCGTTTGAATGTGTCGCTAGAGGTGCTGTGCTGGTGCAACGTGAGGTCTTGGAAATGTCAAATTGCACAGTTGATAAGCTCGTGATGCGAGTTTTTTTTGTAAGTTTACAAAAAAAACTCGATTGATTATGACATATGTATTAATTAAGATAAGGTACAGTGGTAGGTACCGACCGCTGCTTAAACAGAGATTTTTTTCTGTCGGAAAACATGTTTTTTTTTTACCAATGTAAAATTTTATCGCATTTTCACGATCTATTGGAATGTTTTTTATTCAAACTGCTTCCGTGCAGTTGTACGCAACTTTTAAAATATTTTCTTAAGGACCTTTAGTAGCACTAACCGGTGAGAACAAAAACGGTAGCCCTCATCTGCTAGCTGCAAAATAACTGCAGAGTAGTGAACTGCTGTACTAACTAACCATATTCATTCATCGTCTGGGTCGAATACCTACATGTCGGTGGATTACGAGTACGGCGCGCGTACATACGCAATGTACTATTGGAAAGAATGCACTGACGTGGTATGCATCATTGCATTACATTACACGCTGCTTACTTCCCAGGCCTTGACAATATGTACGTTGATATTCAACACATGACTCAACTTGTTTATCCTTAAATCAAAGCTGAACTCAATGACTGCAATTTTATAAAATTATCGTAGAACGTAAAATCTACTTGAAATTCACTGTGAAACCAAACGTCGTTTTTCGTACACGCCACAATGAGTTTAAGCTTTATTTTCTTGTTTTTATGGTTTAATGTCCTGGAAAAAGGTATGTGAGGTTGTGTTAATCTGTTCCCGCGGCGCGCGGCGCCATACTACAACGAGGTTACGGGCGGGAGGAGTGGAGGCTGTAGTACAGACGTAGTAAGCACGGAGTACTGGAGGTAGGGAGGAAGCTTGCCGCGTTAATTATTAGGCCGTCAGTACATGCATTGCAACTATTGCTATAGTGATTAGATGGTTATCGATGGATCAGTTTAATATTGTGCTGGGTAATGGAAACATAACCTAACCAAATTAAATAAAATGGTGTTTTAAATAAAGTGAAACGGAACTGTTTCACTTTCCTCCATTTTGGCAGTCCTAATAGCCCATAATTGTAATTTTTCCTGTGTGAAGTTCTGAAATGGCAGAAAATCTCTTCAAAATATATCTACATTGATTATTATTAGGTATTACTATCTCGGTTAGTTGCATACCTATAAAAAAATTTGTGTAGGTTTATCTAACCGACTATTGTGTAAGGGTAAACCATAGCTCATAGCACGGGTTAGTAAATTCGAAAGGGCTGTAATGGGTTAGTCTTAGGTTACCGTTATACATATCGACGGTTGAAAGGCTAATTGATCTAAACGACAAAATGCCGCATGCTTCAAGTTCATAGGGATAACTAAAAGAAATGCTAACCTTTTGAAAAGCTCTACTCTTAGGAGCTATACCACCAACGCTGTGCGATGTACTAGAGCGGTTTGAGGATGAGGATGATGATAGCAAAGCTGTGAAGTTAAATAATACTTAAGTTACTTACTTAAATACTTTATACTCGTAGGTTTAACTACACGTGTGTCAAAAAAGTTTATTGCCTAGTATGGCTATCGACTTGTTATATATATATCGAAGTACATCTCTATTCTATGAAGTTTTACAATAACATTCCTGGCTCTATAAATACTGAGTGAGCTGAGTGACCGAGGTTTGCGAGACGTGAGATGGCAATATAACTACTTACAGCGAGTTCATTTGCATTGTGTCGACTGCCGTGTTTTCAGGTTACCTTGGTGTTGTGCCTCTCGCCACCCCACTGCAACACGCACACTACGACGTCTACCATGTCGCCCGTCGCCCCCCTCACCAGCTCCCCCCTTGCTTCATTTCAGCCTATTTCCAGTATTCAAGTTAGTGATTCGTGCTGGTAAAAGCATGAGTTACGAGTTTTTAATGTGTGTTCAGATATCTTTGTAATAAATGTTCTGTACAATTACATTAATATGTTTTAATTTAAAATGTTGTATTATGCAAGAACCCGAACCCTGTCTACCCAGTTGAATTATAGACATTAAAAAGATTATAGAATCACTGCAAAATCTACCCACAGTCTCAGCGGTGTTGAGGGAAGCATGGCACACTCGTACTACTGGCGTACTGGTATTATGCACCGACATGGCGCGTATTGTTTATGCTGCCATCTTGGTTTCCCTCCCGCGTATTTTTTGCACATGCGCAGTCAGCTTTTGACCTTAACTTCTTCGCCCTGGGAAGAGTAGCTTGCAGGTACTGCGTACAAAAACCTGGCTTAAGAGATCAGAACTGCGCAATAGGTTAACCTTTTATAATATCGTTTGGCACGTTTTTAAATTCTCTGTCATATTGTATAGGTATAGAATATAGATTACAAACTTAAATAAAAGTTAAAAAAGGGGATATTTTTTTAATAATAAAAATATAACAATATTAGGTATGGGTACGTACAATAAGGTCACCTACAACTTTTACACCGTGAATCCTACTTCCACGCAAAAAATTCGGGTGGCCATTAAAGAGCTGTAGTAATGTTGTAGATGATTGTTTAATACATAATACGTTTTGTTCACTATTTAATTTTATAATAATTAAATACTAAACCACTAAAATACATATTGTTGTCGAACTTAAAAAAAACAAAACATTTTTTGTCATTTTAATACTTTATATTTCTACCACGGGTTTCATTGATACAGGCACGATACTCCTCTAGTAGTACTACGCTGATTTGTTCCTTCTTGTACCATCGTAATACTTCGTGTACATTCTTCAGGTGTTGGCGACATGATGTTGCACTGAATACTGTGACCAATCCAAGAAATCCTTATCCTAAAAAAAGTCTCCCACGGTGGTTATCCGTATATACCTACGACGAATAGAAAACTACAGAACGAATTTTCATGCGATTTTCACATTAGAATAAATCATGAGGAAGGTTTAGATGTATAAAACAAGCGTATTTATAGAGGAAAAACAGAGACTTTCAAAGATTTCTTTGAAATCTCAACACCTGTGCGAAATTGGGGTAGGTTACTATTTGTTTATAAATAGCAGCTCAGTTAGAAACAAAATCAGAAAAAAATATTTTCTAATTTTTTAATTTTGTTCCTTTTCAAAATTCAGAAAATGCACATTTTAAGATTTAGAATAAGGTTTACTAAACTACTCTTATCATAATTATTTATACGAGTATTCTAAATACATAACTTTTGGAGAAATCGCAGTTCTATGTGAACCGTTATTTTTGAGGTCAACTATATTTAAAAAATGTTAAAGTTTCTGGTGATCTATCCTCACAACAAACAATCTTTCGCATAACAACTACTGAACGGATTTTGATAAATGATACTTAGGACTTACTGAAAGTTTCTGCATTCTGATAAATAAGACTAGATACAAGACTTACGATACATTTATTGTTTTTCAAATATATATTCGTATGGCTTTATGGAACGCATCCAGCGCCGTTTCAGAGCTCGTAGAACTAATAGAAGTCGCAGGGTGCGAGGTCCGGGCTTTAAGGCGGATGCGTCATCAGTTTCACATTTGAAGCCTTCAAATAAGCTTATCTTAGCGGAACGTGAGGATACGTTATTGGTGGAGGAGTACATTGCTTCGAGGGCGCTTTTCGCGAACTGATCTGATGATGAAGCCTGAAGTTAGGCACCGGAACTCTGTAATAAATTAATGTAATCTAACCGTGTTTGGGATTATTAGAATTGTCATGAGATGCACTCTGGCTATAAGGTATTTAAATTTGGCTGAGGCGTACTTTTTAGTGGTGCTACCATAACTAACAAGTGTAAAATAAAAAACATTTCCAAAAAAAAATACAACCGACTTCAAAGTAAAAAAAAAAACACTGAAAAGTGCAAAATAACTTTAATTTCGGAAGTCGGTGTTAAGTAACGAAGAGACAAAACTATTATAGAAACACCGACTTCCGAAATTAAAGTTATTTTGCACTTTTCAGTGTTTCTTTTTTTACTTTGAAGTCGGTTGTATTTTTTTTGGAAATGTTTTTTATTTGAGTTTTTTTTCTCATGGAGTCAATTTGCCATGGGAAACCTTTGCCCATTTGGATCGCCAATTCTGCCTTTTCTGAATTTGTTTTGTAATAATTAAGTATGTCCTTAATTGTATTTGTCAATTATAGTTAAAAATAAACAGTCATTTTCGTTCATTAAAACTAAATCGAATAATAATTTAAAAAAAAAAACATTTTTTTATTTTCGATTTAGTTTTAAAATCCTGAGAATATATATAATTATACTATAAAATAGTACATACTCGCAGGTACTTATTCTACGCGAGCGATGTCGCTGGCAGAAACTAGTTGATTATAATTTTGTTACATTATGTAGAGGTGCAAAGACCTATACAATTAGGGATTCTAAGCTCTAAGGTGTAATGTTCAAATTTTTAGATTTTGCTGCGCATAAATTACCTGGAAGCGTGAGCGTGACTAAGATACTGTAATATTTTTAATAAGTAATATATTTTAATTTATATACCACCTAGTAACAATTCTGTGCTATTAATTAGTCATATAGTACATAAATAGTGATACTATGATAATATTTTCTAGTAATTCATCATAATAGTCTAAATAAGTTGATATCGTCCAATGACACAACCGACTAGATAAAATATGCGTTGTTCGATGATACCCTCTGTGATCTGCAGTACAAACGTCATAGGAGATGCTGTATTTAACGTCACCAGCCTCGATGCGGTGTTGCTTATTTTTATATTACATTGATTTATTTTGGTTTTCGCGTAGCTTGGGTATAAATACTCTGTTCTATTTAGGACATATGGTATGTAACCTAGGTAAGGTTCTGATTATTTGAATTTAACTACACATAATTAAATTCTATTGATAAAATCAAAAAATCTTTAAGCATTTATTGAAACCATTTTTTTTTTTAATTTGGGAAAATCATCAATGACAAATCTCGCTCTTGGGTGGAGTGAGAGATAGTGTCAGACTTTTACTGACTAAAAACCCACTCCTGTTCCCTCTTTGCCTTCATCCCGGGGCCTCGGGCTTCGCTTTCACACTACCCGTGGCCCCAGTAGGCTTCGACCCTGAAACCATTGGCATTTAAACGTGTTACTGTACTGTTTTGGCTACGTGTTGGTGGAATATGCACCATACTGCGGTGGAACATGACCGGTGTACCAGTCTTGTACGATTTCGTTTGGTCGTCATATTCATAACAAAAGCGTTTAGAGGGTATATGTTGTGCTACTCCAACGCGCTAGGATAGTAAATCTGCTGGTCAAAATTCTGAAGCCTTGTACTGCTAGCACGCATAGAAACGACCCTGTGAAATGACATGCACGAGATACATTCCTGCTACTTGTACCGAATATTTGGTCTGACATCAAGAAGAATTAAAATCGAAGTTCGATAAAATAATATGTTAGTAAGGAGCCTGGAGCAAATTGCAGAGATTCTAAGAAGGTATACGAGATTTCATAACCACTTTTACAATGACTGAAAAAAAAAAAACCGGTAATTTCTTATTGATATAACATAAAAGTCTAATACAGCGTACTACACGTCACGGGTGTGCCAAGCGGCACCATGATAAATAAAGATATAATAATAAAATTCCTCCCTAGCGTTCGTTAATACGATATTAGCTCATGGGGGGTAATTTGTGCCAATAATTGAATTGTTTACGGAAATAGCATACAACTTAATGCTTTATTTAACTGACGATGTCTATTAAACGTGCCAAATAATAAATGCAATTTCTTTATAACACACTATACATATAAGTGTCGATTAGTGTCGTGATGGTCCAGTGATTAAGGTACTCATGCATGAGGTTGTGGGTTCGAAACGGGGCAATTACGATCTAAGTTTTACTAGGACAATACTGACACCCGTGTCTCGGAAAGTACGTAAAGCCGTTGGTTCCGGTTGTCATTCGTAGATCTTCAACGGTCTATGATTCAATTCGGAAATTAAAATTTGTAGAAATCTAAAAAGACCTATTTGTTTGTTTCAGTATGCCCTTCAATGGACATAAGAGGCGATCTGGCCGGACTCAAGCACCTGAAAAACTGTCGAGTCATCGAAGGCCAACTCAGCATCGTGCTGATGGAGGTAGCCACGCCCAAGGACTTCGAGAACATGTCCTTCCCGCTTCTAAGAGAGGTCACCGATTATGTTCTGATGTACAGGTGAAACCGATTAACCTTATAATCATAGTGCTAAATGTTTCCTGTTTGAAATAAAACAACTCCAAAAAATCAATTCATATAGACTTAAAACCAATTCGTAGAATTATTTCTAGACTGCCTGAAACGACATGCCATCTGCTTTAAAGCCCTTATATGGCGCTACTCACGAACTGCGGGTCTAAACAAGCCAATTCTGCCTGGCCTGCCAAGCACGCAAATTTGACTAGCCTGTTGGTCTAGTGGTTAGTGGCCCTGACTGCTATGCCGGAGATCGTGGGTTCGATTCCCACTCAGGACAAATGTTTGTGTGATGAGGACGATCATGTGTTGTGTGCGATTTAGAAATATATAAGTATCTTTATCTGTTTTCTAGTACTCATAACACTAGCTCTGCTTAGCTTGGGACTAGACGGCGTTGTGTGATTGTTGTGGAATATTATTATTAATTACTAACTGAAATCTTCAACTAAATACTAGTTTTATTCAAATCACTGTAATTTTGTTCACTCTACGATTTTTTAAATCTGATTGCCAATTTGTCATGAAGTCCGTTCATTGTAGTGATGAGAATATTAAGGTGAAAGCAAAGGGTCGCCATGTCGCGGCCATGTCCACGATAGATGACGCTAAACGCAACTTTTTTTTTTACTTTATTTTGTTTTTAGTGTATTAGGAGCATTATTAAGTCAAGGAAATCTTATTTCCGAAAACCGGACTTTCTACTTATAGAACTTTGTCAAAATAATGCCTCAAATTCCACCTAATTGATTGTTCATATCTCGGAACTATAGTGCTTAAATATAGCTCTATACTTAAACACTATACGTATACCTGCTACATGAACAGTCAGAACTAGGTGAATTTCGAGGCGATAATTTGACTTTGGATAGAAATTGATTAGGTTTTCCAATTACTAAACGGGTTTTATTAAAGTAGGTACAAGCAAGAAGGGCCTGAGTGAACCTCACAATTAACAGTTTTCAATGTATTGTAGGACAAAAGGTGTGCAGAATCTCGGCAATCTCTTTCCCAACCTCTCCGTGATACGCGGGATGCAGCTCTTCAAGGATTTCGCTCTCGTTATATTCGATAATGAGCATTTGGAAGTAAGTTGATTTTACATGTTATTTACTATATACATATAAGCATTATTAATTCATTACAAGACCATGTCACAACAAGCTTCCAAAGGCGGTAACAGAACTTAGCGAGGGAAAATTCAAAACTCATATTAAGCGTGTCCTAACCAAAAAAGCTTATTATAAGGTTAAAGACTATGTCGAAGACACGCTTGTTTGGCAATGACTACTTCGGCACATGTGGCCCCCTGGTAACTCATTATTATTGTGTCTATTAACTGCTCCATCTTTTTTTTAATATATAATTATTTTTTTTTACATATTGCTTTTGCAATATTTTTTAAATTATTTAGACTTCAACTACCTATTCGTTAGTAATTTATTTTGTTAACATCTCATTGATAGTTGTAATTCATATTTTTCTTGCTTTTTTATATAGCCTCTTTTTATAATGTGAATGTGAGAACACTGTTTCGTGTCACCACTAATTGTTAGGTTACTTCCTATTACGACTCACTTTTTTTGGATATGTTTATTTTTATTGTGCTTTTGGTTACAAAATTGACTAGTCTACACTGTTCTTACATAATATTTGTTAATACTGTAATATGAAGATATTGTAAACAACCACTTTTTTTAAAAGAGTAACCATAGAGTTTCTTGCCGGTTCTTCTCCATAGGAAACGACCAATTTGGAAACGTGCACAAGCTTCTGACGTTTTGCACTTGCCCATGTAGGCCTATGTGAAATAAAAATATTTTTGATTTTGATTTGATTAAACCCCAAGCGAACGCTCTCTTCTCAGACCAATAAAAAAGTTCTTTTTATATTTTTAGTATTTTTTTATTGGTCTGAGGCTCTCTTATTGTCTTTCTATTGTGTCTCTAATTACGGTATTCGAAAGGTTAAATGCCAATTACTAGCAAACGTGTGAATTAAATTATTGAATATGTCTCTAACTTAAGACATTTTGGAAATAGGAAAGCGAACCGATTTAACTCTTATTATGATAAATTGAAAAGCTAGCCAAATGCGAGTCGAACTTGCACACGAAACGTTCCGTACTACAAAAGCCAAAACTTCCAACCAAATAACGGACAGACAGATAAATTAACGGAAAGCGGAAGCTTAGTAATAGGGTACCATTGGAACCCTAAAAATGCAATTGATAGATAATTTCCTTCCTCCTTACCTTATTATTCATAAATGTAAATTAGAGTTTCTCGATATTGAATTGAGTTGCTGATGATTCGGACACAATATATATATTATGTTCGGATACAGTGTCCGAATTGGCACTTTTAAAACTTTTTTTATCTGACTGTACTAAACAGCTTCAATACATATTGTGGTGGTGTCCGAATCATCAGTAACTCGTCGAATTAAGATTTTACAATATTAGTAACATAATGATAAATAGTTGTAATTATGTCCACAGTCCGTGGGTCTTCGTTCTTTAATGAAGATTGAGAGGGGTGGCGTGCGAATACAACAGAACGACAGGCTTTGCTACACAGATACCATTGACTGGACTCGGATTACCACGGACCATGCCGACAATGTTATTAGGGTAAGTTATCTTACATTCAGAAACTCTGCAACTTTAACACCCTTTTAAACCGTATTTTGAGGGTAGTTTTGAAAAACTAATAATGAAAACATTTTTTATTTGCTCATGTTACTAATTATGAGTTTCAAGTTTAAGGAACTAAACACATAAATACAACATACTAGGCATGCCTTTTAAGTTGTGTCGTTTCCATATTTCCCGGCAAATTTGAACTTGGAACTGTTCTATATTCGAATGTGATTAAATTTTGAATCTCAAAACAGTTGAAAGTATTAGGATTAATGCTATTGTCTAGTCACAGCGTCGATTGGAATCTGTCAGGTTACGTACGAACATGAATCTTTCTAAGAAAAATGTTCGTGCAATAATTTTCTACAACTTTAGAAGAGGCCTGACACGGCTTCAGTGTTTTGAAGAGCTAACATCTGTGTTCAGTGATGAAGCCCCATGTCTGCGGACTGTCAAACGGTGGTATTTAGAATTCCAGCGTGGACATATTAGTAATATTAATAATAATAAGGTCCAATGGTTAGTAAAAAACTTATCAACTAAAAGGGTTAGAAAAAGAAACTTAAAACTAATGCTGCACTAACAATTGCAACCAGTGCTTGATCACTGGCGCATCATGTTTATCGGCTAAGATTCGAAGAATGCCATTGGAGCTGGTCCTAGATCTGCTTAGCAACGAGGCAGCCTTCTTCCTTACTATAGCGTGGAAATCATCCACACGCGCTAAAGCAAACATACCCGATGCACTGCAGTATCTAGGCAGCCCCAACAGCACTCTGAAGCCATTATTATATTGGATCCGCAGGGCATCTAGCCTAGAGCCTTCCGCGTATAATTGACCCACAAACCGCCCCTGTAGAATGATTGGCAATAAGCTTTAAATAAAATAATTTTTACATCATTACCACAACGAGCAAACCTGTGAGCCAACATATTGCATCTAACTGCTAGCGCCCTGCGATCCCGTTCAATATCAACCTGATCCCTGCGGTCCCCGGTGAGATAGTGGCCTAAGTATTTAAACTAGCTAACCCTCTTAAGTGGCCTCCCATTGAGACAAACGACCGGCTCATAATGTATATATCTACCGGGGGCCTCAAAGATCAGATCACTCTTGCCAACATTATATTGCAGGCCATGTTCGCCGCATACCTCTCACAAACAAGCAGCATCTCTCTGATTGAGCCAACCGTTGGACCCAGCAGCACCATGTCATCCGCATAGCTTAAATTATTGACACAAGTGCCATCCATTTTGCATCCGACTGGTTTGCCACTAAGCTCAACGATCAACTAATTCACATACAGTTTAAAGAGCTTAGGTGAGGTTAACCCCTCCTGCCTCACCCCACACTCCAACCTGTACGGCTCCGTGAGAGTACTACCCCAACGTACTTGATTACGCTGATTCGAGTACCAGTACTGAAACAAGCCTGTCAGCTCCGATAGTACACCCGCTTCCCCGACCTTCTTCCAAAGGACATAATACGACACTAGGTCAAAAGCCCTTGAAAAATCAAGGAAGCAGGCATACACCGGAGTACCCCTATCCTTATAATACTGGACCGTCTGCTTTAGACAAAAAATAGCACTACATACATACTTTGAAAAACAATAAAAAGTAATATAAGGTTCTAGTTGTGTTTTTTTCTTCAAACGACAAAACTTAAAAGGCATGCCTCGTATTAATGCATTGTCATCCAAATTACATACCTTGGGAAGCGTGGTATACCGCACCTTTTTTGCGGGATCAGAAATGCGGGATTACATATGCACGATCCTCCGGCGTCGGATACTTATGTAAAACGACGTAATATTATAAAATTTTAAATCCATCTGAATAGATATTATGAATTGTGGTGTTGTAATATTTTTACTCTTCAAATAATGTAATGACCTCGTCAATTTCTAATTAGCATTAACATTGATCTAATGTGTTATAGATGAACTACGACACGCGACTGTGTGGGCTGTGCCCGAATGCACAGAGCCGTGTCCAGGACCATCGACTGTCTCATGTGCAGTGCCCGTCCGATGCTAACGACCGCTTGCTATGTTGGGACGACAAGCACTGCCAGAAACGTGAGTATTGCATATTATCTATATCTACTTCAATTATAATATGACTTATGGTACATGACTACTTCAATTATACATTACTATGATGAGAATAGGTTATGAGATGAGCTATGTATTCAACAGCACTTTGAATTTAGCTCTAACTAATAGATATTATTAAGTAATTGATGGCCGTGCTGTAAACAAAGGGGGCAATGGACCTGGGGAGCATGGGTCATTGAGCATAGTTACGTGAATGATGCAATGATATGATATGACACACGTTCCTCTAAAGTGATTCGGCTGTTAGTGGTTAATGCACAATTCTCGGTGTTCTACCTTGATGATAAGGTAAACCTTATTTCAATAATGCATAATCTCTTTAAAACCTTGATCAAAAACCCTTATAAGAATTTTATATGTTCCAATGTGTTAATCGTTAATTTATTTATTTAGCAGAATAATAACGTTAACCCAATAAAGATGTTATCATTATTTTGTTTTTGTTCTTTTTTTTAATTTATGGGTTGTTGTAAAGATTTAACCCGAAAATTGTGGTAGACAAAAATAAGAAAGTTTTGAAAAAATGTTTTAAATATCATCATCAGACTTTAAGTGGAACGGATTTCTGTAATATATATATACTGTTTTATTCGTAGAAGTATTAAAATTATTTCAGGTTATAATAAAAACAAAGTTAGGTAAAAAGGTCTTAGTAATAATTTTTTAAATGTGTAGTGTGTTCGACGCTGTGCGGCGATCACGGCTGTCTGGACAACGGCACTTGCTGCCACCCGAGCTGCCTGGGCGGCTGCTCGGGGCCTACTTCGCGGGATTGCTACGCCTGCCGCAACTTCTCCTTCGGAAATGGCAGCGAACGCATATGCTTGGATGCCTGCCCTGCTAATGGCACTTTTCAGGTGATTTGATCAGTCATTGACGAGTGATATGAAAGAAAAGTGAGTCAGTGATAGTGTTTTTTCATATTAAGAGATTTTTTTTTCATATTAAGAGTTCCAACGTAGAAACTATGCATTTCAAAGGGCAAGCAATATCAATTACGTATACCTACGACTATTATCTAACAAAATAACTTTGTGCTCTTGGTTTAATAGCTTTCGTTTTGGAAATTTTGTCTTGTTGTCGCACTGAAGAGAAAAGTTATTCGTGAGATAAAATTTCCCACGTGAAAGTGATTGAAACAAAAATAGACATCCAATTCGTTAGCATTTTTAAGTCCGTATACATCATCAATATTGCATACCGCTTGAGAAACATTGTTCCACGGTAGAACTCATATTACAAAATAATGAAAGAAAGAAAGAAAGAAAACATTTATTTGAGACTAGCAAAGGACAAACAACGATAAAGTAAAAAGTAACTGCTTAATCTATAAATACTTAACTTAAAAATAATAATAGAAAACAATATTAAATAAAATAAAATAAAATAAATAAATAAAATATTAAAAGACCATTGCGAGGCCAAAAAGGCTCCTAACTCAGCATATGCTGCGGTATTATACTAAAAAGTAAAAATAACGCAGCGCTGGTATTCTGATAGTGCCTGGTGACAGGTGATGCCACGTAAACACACGTAATGCGAGTTTTCTTATATTATTCATACAAAAATAGTTACAAGTACCGCGATATTACAGAAACTACAAAACACAAAGAAACCAGTAAATACCTAAGTTTTAAAAAAGAATAAGGTAACTTTAATATAAAGTTTTACTACTTATAATTAGTACTTATAATTCAAAGTTAACCTAAAGATATAACAATCAAAGCAACCCGTTTTAAAAAGCGGCAATTTCATACTTTAACCCCTAATATTAGGAATTAGCTGTCCCCGCGGTTTCGCCCGCTTTATTGGTTACTGCGCTTCCGTCATAGCATGATTTTAATAGCCTATACTATTCGTCATGAATCTGGTTAACCCATACTGAATTTTTTCCAATCCTACTGGTAGTTCCAGAAATTAGCGAGTTTAAACTAACAAAAACTTCCGTTTTATGATATTAGTCTAGATTACTAATGACCCGCCCTGACTTCGCACGGGTGAAAATTATACACAAAATGTTCCTCGTTTATTGCTCTGTCTATTAGTGAAAACCACATCAAAATCCTTTGCGTTAGTTAGGAAGAGTTATCGGATAAACATACAGACGCGAAAAGCGACTTTGTTTTATTTATTTTTATACATTTTATTATACTTTATTGTATCCAAGTACCTACATACACCAAGCTTCGACACCAAGATAATAAAACATACAATTGGCGGTCTAATTGCATTTCACGATCTCTACCAGGCAACCAGGTACGGACAGAGATTGTCAACTGACTAAAGATATTGTAGAGATGAATTAGAAATTATTTCATACACACATTCATTGAAAAGTATCTGAACCCTGACTGGTTTCAGGTGCTTTTCAATGAATGTGTATGTTAATTTATATGTGCTATTTACTCAACGATTATTGTTTGTCGACAGTTGTTCCATCGATGTGTGACGGAGCAGGAGTGTCGCGATACCCCGCCGCCTCTCACCGCCGACCCGAGACCCCGAAGGTACAAGATCTCCGGCAACCGCTGCGTCTACGACTGCGACATCGGCTACATGGAGGTCCGTACTAACCTTCACAACTTTACATACATCCGTATAAAACTTACCGAATACTAAAGTAATAGGAAATATGTATACAATTTTTTATTTGCTAAATTTAATCATTTTTAGCTTTAATAAATCATCAACAACCAAGCTATAAAGCTTCAAAGCTGTTAATAAGAAATAGAAGGCCGACATGGTTCTTAGCGTCAAAGTGCCCCCGGATACGGCCACTATAGAAAATGGCGTTTTGATGAAAGAGACTGATATATTTTTGACTGGCCTGTTGGTCGTCTAGTGATTAGTGACCCTGACTGCTATGCCGGAAGGTCGTGGGTTCGATTCCCACCCAGGACAAATGTTTGTGTGATGAGCACGATCATTTGTTTTGTATCTGGGTGTAATTTATCTATAATATGTATGTATTTAGAAATATATAAGTATGTTTATCAGTTGTCTAGTACCCATAACACAAGCTCTGCTTAGCTTGGGACTAGACGGCGTTGTGTGATAGTTGTGGAATATTATTATTATTATTATCTTTATTTATTTTTTATACATATCTTGTACATTTTTAAATATTTCTTAAAACACATATAAAAAAAAACATTTAAAAATATAAAAAATAGCAGTCCGGCGGTGTCGGGACAGGGTCCAAGCTACCGGTGGTTAGGGCTCCAGAGACAGGAACCTCCTCACAATGCGAGCCGTATCGAGGAGTACTGCCTTCTGTATCAGGCCCTTGATCCAACCGCGCAACGACAGTTTCGACAGGTGGTCGTCTAGACTTTTGGCCATCAGGCCATTGGCGGTAACAACAATCGGCACAATGACAGCCGAGTCCACATTCCACATGTCGACAACCTCGGTGTGCTAAGTCGAGATATTTGATTTATATATTTTGATATTATTATTATTTTTTATTATTATTATTAATTTATTTAAAATTATGATGTCTCGTTTGCATTTCTACCAATTTTGATATTGTTTTCACTCTTAATATTCTATTTTTGTCATATTTATTGATAAACTGGTTAGATAACAAATATTTCTTTCATGCATATTCCCTATTTCCATTTCATTATGGTGACACCATAGGCAGTCGTAACGCTAGGAGCGAACTTCTAAATAAAGACAACGTTAGACGCCTTTTGGAATAGATGGATAGGCCTGGTGGACTCCTAACTATAGGTATAGAAATGTGCCTACGCCGTGCGCCCAGTCTGATACGATAAATGTAATAAATGTATGAAAATCGGAAAACTAAAAAATCGCATTTACGACTTTCGGTAAAATAAATTTCGTGATTTTTAATAATAGACATTATAATTCTTAGGTATTATGAAATTCGGACTTTTGAAAATCGGAACATTGAAATTCGGAATAAAATATTTTGGAGTATTTGGGTGTTCCCCTTGTAAAATGTTGGGGGGCACGTGAAGAACACTGGGCAACTTTGTAGCGTCACGTAGATTGTTTGTTGCGCGTCAAGTCCGAGGTTGGCGAATTGTGAGTGTAAACCTCTGTCTAAGTTTTCGGAGAGCATATTGTGTAATGGCGATTTCCTGGATATAAAATAAGTCTTCTTTTTTTGTTAGGTCGGCGATCCTAAAAACGCAACATGTGTGAAATGTTCCCCGTCCGGCTGCAGAAAGGACTGTCTCGGATACAAGATCGACTCGGTGGCAGCGGCCGAGAAGTTCCGCGGCTGCACGCACGTCACTGGCAACCTCGAGATCAGCTTGCGCGCCTCCGGCGGTAGGTTTCATCATATAAATTATGTTGCTCGACTCTCGATACTCCTTCTATTCTTTATATCCGTTTTTATTGTATTCAGACATTTTCTTTTCATGTTTAGATACTATATAAACAAAAAGCATAGAGCTGTCGTTTTCGAACCTGATGGGTTCCTAGCGAGTATCATATTATAAAAATAAAAAACTTGTTACAAAAAAAATACAACCGATTTCGTCGGTGTTTCTATAATAGTTTTGTTTCTTCGTTATTTAACACCGACTTCCGAAATTAAAGTTATTTTGCACATTTTAGTTTTTTTTTTACATGGAAGTCGGTTGTATTTTTTTTAAGTTTTTTATTCTACACATTTTAGTTATGATACCACCACTAAAAAGTACCCCTCAGCCAAACTTAAATACCTTATAGCCAGAGTGTATCTCATGGCAATTCTAATAAACCCAATCACGGTTAGATTACATTAATTTATTACAGAGTTCTGGTGCCTAACTTCAGGCTTCATCATCAGATCAGTTCGATATATCGCCCCTTTTCTTTCAGTCAGACATCGATTAAACATATAAAAAAAGCAATTTTACTTCATACGACAGTTCTGCTGTGATCCTATGAGGAGTTCTGTTCTATATATTCAAGTTCATGATCCGATCATAACAATATTTCTGTGGGACCAACTTGGAAGCAAATAAATTGTCAAAATCAGTTTACAATTGACCGAGAAATCGGTGAACATATATAAAAAAAATACGAGTACATTCAGCCGAACATAGAAACGCTTTCTTTTTGAAGTCGGTTAATAATTAAAAATTTCACAAATTCTTATGCATTGTTCGATTTTCAACACTTGGTTCGGAGCTTGTCACTTTGTTATAGTGAAAAAGTTATTCTCTGAAGTTGTGATACCTACTTATAAAATTAAATGGTTTTCAAAAATTAAGAATTCTGGGAACGGGGAAATAAAAAGGTGATTTGAACTAAAAACTTGTCGCTTATTATAGGTAACACGTTGTCACTGTTAGAAGAGTCATTGGGTGAAATACGCGAGATAACCGGCTCGTTGTCTGTCATACGAGCTTATCCACTGGTGTCGCTGATGTTTCTAAGAAACCTGAAGAAAATTACATATTCTGAAACGGACACGAAAAAAAATAGGTGAGTTGAAACTAAAATATCTTATTTTACTCTATGATTATGATATAAGTGTGTAATATTGGTGATTACCGCTGAGATGGTATTTAGGCCAGAGCCGAAGGCAAGGGTCTTAAGAGAGCCGATGACGGTAATCATCAGTGCTCACGTGTAACCTACCGCGTTTTTTAATACACTTGTGAAAAAACAAAACAACTTAGCTAATTATTACTACAACAGTATAGCTAGTAGTTGTTTTTTTTTTTGTGACATGGCGGTAAAAAATCAATCGTTTTACATGACATTACATTTTACATACAATGGCCATAGACTACTAGACTTGGGCACGCCACGCCATAATCATGGCGGTAAGTTCCCTGTTTGAGGAGTGCCTGGAGAGACGTCTTCACCTTTCGTATGCCGCGCCAAGTTGCGGCATGGCGGGAAGAATTCCGGCGGGATATCATGGTGGAATGGCGACAGCGACTGTCGCAACCCAGTGCTGGGCACGCCACAATTATGGCGGTAAGTCCCCTCTTTGAGGAGTGGCTGGAAAGACCACATGGCATCCTTACCTACCGCATGACGCAGGTCTTCACCGGACATGGTAAGTTCAGGAGGTTCCTGCACCGAATTCGTGCGGAAGACACGCCCGGGTGTCGCCACTGTGTGGAACGCCTGGAGGACACGGTGGAGCACACGGTGGAGGTGTGCCCCGCTTGGGCAGAGCAACGCCGTGTCCTTGTGGGGGCGATCGGCGGCAGTGATCTCTCGCGCCGGGCATTGGTACAGGCCATGGTCCGGAGTGAGGAGGAGTGGCAGGCGGACGCCTCCTTCTGCGAAGCAGTAATGCTAGCAAAGGAGGCGGCCGATCGCGTGAGGCAACGGTCCTCACGCCCTAACCGCCGCCGGGATTCCGATCCCGATTTCCGGCCACCGTAGGCGCGAGCTTGCGGACGGCGAGCAATGGGTGGCTCGCCGTTCGATCGTCCGGTAACCGTCTGGACCGAGCTCAAGTCGTCGACGGCGCGTAGTGTTCCACGCGCGTCTCAAGGAGATGTCAGCGTAACCGTAGGGGCCCAGCAGGGTCGAAGCCTACTGGGGCCACGGGTAGTGCGAAAGCGAAGCCCCGGGCCCCGGGATGACCCCCAAGAGCGGGATTTGTCATTAGATGATTTTCCCACCTTAAAAAAAAAACCTTTCGTATGACGCAGGTCCTCACCGGACATGGTAAATTCGGAATGAGATTCGTGCAGAAAAAAATGCGCGTGGGTCACTATTGTGGGGACCGCCTGAAGGACACGGTGGAGAATACGGTGGAGATGTGCCCGACTTAGGCGGAGCACCGCCTTGTCTTCGTGGGGGCGATCGGCGGTGGCGACATCTCGCGCCGGGCCCTGGTATAGATCATAGTCCGGAGCGAGGAATAAGGGTGGTAGTAGCCTCCTTCTGCAAGGCAGCAATGCTAGGGAAGGATGCGGCCACACGGACATCGTTACGCCCCAGTCGCCGGGACTACGACCCTGATTTATAGCCACCGTAGGCATCGGCTTGCCCTAGCAAAGGATAGCTCACCGTCCGGTAACCGTCCGGACCAAACGCGAACCGTCGATGGCGCGTAGTATTTCATGCGCGCATCAAAGAGATGTCAGCAAAACCGTAAAGGCCCATTAGAGCCGAAGCCTACTGGCGCCATGGGTTTACTCCCGAAAGGGAAGCCTGTGGTCCTGGAACGCAAAGGGCAAAGAAGAAAGGAACATAGGTGTGGTTTTAGTCAGTAAAAGTCTGACCTATGAACCTGAGTCTATGGCCACTATTTTTAGATGCGCGCGCATAAGAAAACATTTAATTTTTTACCGCTATGTCATAAAAAAAACAATTTACTACACTACTTGTTTTACTGTTGTAGTAATATTTAGTTAGCTTGTTTTTCTTCACAAGTATATTGAAAAATGTCGTATGATACACGTCAATATTGATGATTACCTTTCTCGGCTTACTAAAGACGCTCGGGATTTAAATACCGGTAATCACCAATATTACACACTTGTATCATAATGCACTATTAGACAACTTCTTATAATTTTTAGTTGCTTTTGTGTTTTTTCTATAAGAAATATGTGAATAATAATGGAGGAACATCGTTTGAGCTAAGATGTTACCCCACAGAGGTCACGACCTTCAGCACAGAGGTGCGGCGCGGAGCAGGGGGCTGAAGATTCTGTTCAATTCTAGTATTATAAAAGACAATAAAGTAGATTAGATTGGTATGTTTGCTTATTTGTTCATATATTATCTAAATCGTAGGTAAACGTTATTTTTTTTTTAAGTTCCTCTCAACTCATTATATATCGTTTAACTCTTTATTATGTTCACGATGTATTTCCGCAATACCTATAGTTTTCCGTATTATCATAGATTCCAACACTAGATTATTATGTGGTAGATAATAAAGTTTATTTACCATTTACCCGCATTATTCGCCTTTTTAAATCAATCACGATATTCCCAATAATTTAATCAATTTTTAATTAAAACAAAATACCTCTGAATAACTTTAATTGATGAAAAATAATGGTTAAATTATTTGTTATACATTATTATAATTATTTATCAAAGGTTTTTTTGTATCATTTAGTATTTTGTAGACTCTCCTTTTAAGGGATATTCAAATGTTGTAATAGACTTATGTCAATTATTATTTAATTTAACGAACTTTATGGAAATCGTTTGCGGATTCACCCTTTTATGATATTATCTTTATTATTTTCTGATTGACTTATAACTGATACCGTTTCAGAGGTCAAGTGTTACACATATTCAACAACCCGAACCTCGAGTTGTTATGGGACTGGGCAACTCACGGCGACATTGACATCTCAGGGGGGTCCCTGTACATACATTTAAACCCAAAGCTGTGCTACTACACCCAGTTACTGCCGCTTAAGAACATGACTAGAAATCCGAGGTCCAACTTCACTGAAATCGAAGTTTCGGAGGACAACAACGGAAATCAGGCCTCCTGTGAGTAATTCACGATGTTATCTAGCAGTAAAATGTCGTGCTTTTTAATATGGTTTATTTTCTTTACTGTAACGAAGCCGAGTTTCCAGCGTCGTTCCCTCATTGCTGAGGTTGGAGACTAACAAGAAGTCGATTTTAGATAGTATCAGAGTTATGTCTGAATTTCTAAGTGTCCTTTTTACAGGTCTACCGGACAAGTTGCACTTACAAGTGAGTCAGTATCACCCCATGACTGTAGTCCTGCAGTGGAAAAGGTACTGCCCCGAGGACATCCGCAAGCTGCTCGGCTACTCCGTGTACTACATCGCCACCAAACCCAATCAGAACGTCACGTTGTACGAGCAGAGGGACGTCTGCTCTGATATGTAAGCATATTATTAATTTGGTGTTACGCTTGTGAGTTGCACTTGCATGCTACGATTGTATGCCGCTACAGTCGTTGCTAATACGAAATTGTTATAAAAAGCAAAGAAAATTTAACACTATAGTAATACGATTGAGTTGACTTTTTGGTTCTTTGTGGTCCGTAATTTTTTATAATATTTATTTATTCATTTCATCAACAAATTTTTGTCGAATAGTTTAGAAATTGATAATAATTATGTAACACAACATTTAAAAACCACAACATACACTAAAAATAAAAAAATCTTTACATTAAAAAAACACCTCAAGGATTTTGATGCGGTTTTAAGAAACACAACACAAAAACTCAAATTAAGGTTTATGTGTATAATTAGCACCATTTCAAAGCCGGTGCGGGTTACTAGTTATATTTATAAGTGGATTAAGACAACACAGTGTCGTTTTCTTCTGACAGATAATCGAATAACCATTAATCTTGTTCTGTTTATAGATGGAGTGTTCAGGATATATCAGCAGATGAAGTACATAATGAGTCAAGTCAAGTTATAACTAACAACCAACACGACATACTTTTGAATCCATGTCAGAATACTCAGCCGAGTTTCTACGTATTAGCACATTTGAGTCCTTACACGCGATATGCGGCGTATTTGAAGACTGTCACCACATCGCAGGAGAAAAAGGGTGCACAAAGTTCCATCATATATTTCACCACCTTACCTGGGAGTAAGTACCTACCAAAAGTAACAATTAAAAATAACTTTTATAATAATAATATAATAAAAAAAAATGCTTATATTAATGCCTAAAAAAAACCTAAATAATGCCTAATGTGCCTTTTATAATGTAGGTAGATGATGTCAATGGTATCATCATACCAAAACACAAAGAAACCGATAAATACCTAATTTTGAAAAAAAAAATAACGTACCTTTAATACTTATAAAGTTTTTTTGAACTTATAATTCCAAGTCAATCCAAAGATATAACACTTCAAAGCAACCCGTTTTAAAAAACGGCAATTTCATACTTTAACCCCTATTATTAAAGGTCTTATTGAAACGTACCAAATTAATTATGCACTATGAAGAATAAACTTAATACCAGTCTTTTGTAGGGCCGAGTGAACCTCAAAGCTTGTCGGTGGAGTCACTGTCGCCGCATTCTGTGTTCATCCGCTGGGCGGAGCCGGCCTTGCCCAACGGCACCATCGTGCTGTACCACGTGGCCGTGCAGGCCAGCAGCTACAACCTGCCGCAGCTGTTGGCGGGCAACCCCAACTATTGCGCTAATCGTAAGTTGGAAATGTAACGACTGACTAATGGCTCGTTCACGACCTTGCCGCTGTGAGCGGTAGCTAAGGGCGGGGTGGCGAGCGGTAAGATCAAAAGTATGAAAATGTTTGAAACACGCCACAAGACGCCGCTCATAGCGCTCCGCGCCCGAAGTCGTGACCAGGCCGTAATCGTTTATACCATAAGCAATTTTTTTTTCAAAACTATTCTACACGCATACTACCTTTTAGAGGTACGATACTGAGCAGACTGCAAAATTATTAATTATTCTAACAAAAAGTCTGGTTGATCCTTAGAGTTGTAGAAAAGTCGTTTTTATTTATTAAAATAAATACAACCGAATTGAAAACCTCCTCTTTTTTTGAAGTCGATTAAAGAAAAGGGCCTAGTTGAAATAATGTTCATCTTTATACCGTGTCGTACCTAAGTAACATAATGATATGAAAAGCAGGTGCTTCATTTTGTGACTTTATATTGGGCACATTTTTCTCATACATATTCTTGTTTCAGCGAGTGCCTTAGCGAATATGATCACTGGTCGAATAGAGGAGTCAAGTACGAACACTAAGAAGAAAGAGACGACCGGTGACGTTACCAACGGCTCCTGCTCCTGCAAGGAAGAGGAGAAGCAGACCACGAGGTTCAACTCACGATCGGAGTGGGAGCGGGAGGAAACCATCACCTTTGAGAATGACCTGCAGAATAGGGTACGGCATTATTAATAAAAGTAAAAAAAAAGGAAACCTTTCCAACAACAAAGATTGCGCTATGTGGTCTTAAACGAATATCTTTAGTTTACTAATGGCAAAACGCCAATTTATTACAGGTATACAAAAAAACGACTGATAGACAGAAACATTCAAAAAGCAGGGTAAAACGATCTCAGGACCACTTCATGAACAGCATGCTTGTGAAAGTGGCCGAAAGCGTCGGACCCAAGTTTGGCCAAAACTATACCAATACTACCGATGAGGAAGGTACGTAAAGAATCATGATGTCACGTTATCATCGTATTCATCTACTCACTGTTTCTGTTAACATTTTCATGCGCCAGAAGTCTTGCTTTCTCGGTTCGTCTTTCTAAGCTGCTCGCTTGTCACCCTCATCACGACCATCTAACATTCTCATTTCAGCCAAATGCAGTCGCATCGAGCCTAACGCTTGCGTCGTAAAGGATTCCACAGGTTACAAATTAAGACATTGTTTATTTTTTACATTACACGGGGATTTGGTTGTGCATGTTGCCATCATCACATCATTCATCTTTTTTTTATAATAAGGTTAATCGCATACCTAATGGTGGACAGATAACGTTCTGAACTTGGGTAACTTTGGAATTGCATGACCTTTTGTAGTTATTTCAACAGCAACATACCAGCAAAGGCTGATTGATAAATTATGTATTGCATGCAATAATTACATAGTCAAACAATTTACAAATATGCTAATTACAACAGGAATGTATACTTTCTTCTGAGGAACAATTTATAATACTGAACAGAGTCACAAAAATCTATTTTAAATAATCATATCTAAGAAGGCAAAGACCAAAAAGGTCTTGAAGATATTAATGATTGCTTGTGTTATTTAGGCAGTCCGCGTATTTTGATATAAATTTTGTCCATTTTAAGATAGTCGTCCAAATATTAAAAAAAAATAGTGCCTCATACCTATTTATTAGGGTCATCGCACTCACATAACACACATCTCAACACCGGGGCGAAACTAGCATACAATTCGAATCTAACTAGCTCCCGTTGCATCGAATACAACTATACTATAGGTAGACAGCTTAATTGAGTCTTCGCCTACGGGGTACAGGGGCACGGAGGTAGAACGAGAACGGGGACCGGGAGAAGTGTGGGCGACAGGCGTTTTCTTGTCAAAAGTCAGTTTGCTTTTAACGTATACGAATATTTTCGAAATAAAAATCTTTTTACAAAAAAAAAAATACAACCGACTTCAAAGTAAAAAAAAACACTGAAAAGTGCAAAATAACTTTAATTTCGGAAGGCGGTGTTTCTATAATAGTTTCGTCTCTTCGTTATTTAACACCGACTTCCGAAATTAAAGTTATTTTGCACTTTTCAGTGTTTTTTTTACTTAGAAGTCGGTTGTTTTTTTTTTTTTGTAAAAAGATTTTTATTTTACACTTTTTAGTTATGGTACCGCCACTAAAAAGTACCCCTCAGCCAAACTTAAATATCTTATAGCCAGAGTGCATCTCATGACAATTCTAATAATCCCAAACACGGTTAGATTACATTAATGTATTACAGAGTTCCAGTGTCTAACTTCAGACTTCATCATCAGATCAGTTCGATATACTCCCCCTCTACTTTCAGTCAGTCATTGACTACACGTATAAACAAAGCAATTTTACTTGTTACGACGGTTCTGCTGTGATTCTATGAGGAGTTCTGTTCCATATCTTCGAAGTTCATGATCAGATCATGACATTATTTCTATGGGACCAACTCGGAAGCATAAACTTCAATAAAAAAAAATATTTTTAAATCGGTCCACAATTGACCGAGAAATCGGTGAACATACATAAAAAATAAAAATACAAAACATACATTCAACCGAACATATAACCTCCTCCTTTTTGAAGTCGTTTAAAAATAATTGGATCTAAATTGTGTTCAATATCAAACAAGATAAACTTTAAACAGAAACAAAAGTTACTTGAGGACTATAGGAAAATTCTTTATCTAGAATTGCACAACAAGGAAATAATTATTAAAGGCAACGAAAGATTTAAATCGCCGACTAAAACAGCAGAAAAAGTAGACGATTTCACAAAAGGCCTAGTAAGAAGAAGTCTCTAATTTTTACACAACTAAAAAAGAATCTAACAGTGAAAAATTTAAATGCTGTATTTAGAGAAGAAAATTTATTAGGTACATTGCGGCAAGGAATATTTAAGACTATATTACACGATTTGGGTTTTTAAATTTAACGACTGATCTAAAAGAAAAGTCCTTATCAAACAGCCACATATAACATCATAGATGTGGAAATACCTAAATAATATTTAAAAAATATTGTAGAGAAGGAAGACATATTTTGTATCTTGACAAAACTTATCCTAATTCGTCACATAACGTTTCTAGATGGCGGCAATTAAAGGATGAACACGGCGTGCTGTCTCATATCGTTTAAGGAGATTGTTTGATCATCGTTTATTGTTGAAACTAAACTGGATTTGTAGACGGATCACTTGTGATATTTTGGGTGCTAAACACAATGTCGGAGCGTCGCGTCGCGTCCTGTTTTTCAACTTCAACGCGTGGCGATGCGCGTCTCCGTGCGACAACGCTCGTATTGTTGCGCCCAGATCACAGTTCTGGACCAGTTCATGAATGAACTCGTGCTCGTTGCATAACACAAAGGAGATTGGGCACTTATAGATTCACTTTTTGACGCGTATGGCCATTTGAGTTATTACATAATTCATAACTATTATTTTTATTGATTCTTTACTTAAATTCATTGAAATCATTTGTGGGGTTTCTATTTTCACTTTAATTAGTATTTAATACAATAAATACGTCATTCGTTCCATTATAGTGAAGCGACTTCTTATTCAATTATAATCGATCGATTAAACATTAACGTAAATCGTTGAACAACAAAACAATCTACATTCGCAACCAAAAAATATTAAAAGTTGTCATCATTATTTTTCTTCAATTATGTTAATATTTCTTTCGTTAAAATGCAATTTCTGGGCAAAAATAAAACAATTAAGATATTATCGATAATGTTATAACGCCGTAGTCACGATGTGTCACAACACTATTCGATGAAATGTCAAAAAAAAACCGTTTACCGTGTTAACCGACAAGCCGAGAATATTGCTTTTCTCTGCTAATAAATATAAATTCGTGTCGAGTTGAGTTTTAGGATTCTTGAACGCTCGATGTAGTACATCGAGCGATTTGACTCCTTTTGTGCTGTGAAGTGAATTATTAGAACGTTTTTACGCCCATGGTGATTTGATCTAGACTTAAAATAATATGTCGTGCTGTTAAATTGTTCTTTTTTATATTAGCACACCCACTGCCTAGCCGCTAAATCAGAGAGGCAACTGATTCCCTGGCCCGGAGGCAGGATTTCAAAACGAATTGTTTTGAGATGTAACATAACGTCAATACTCAACTTATTTTTTTTTTTCAAAAACTCTACAATATATCATTTTGAATTTATCCTTGTTTTAAAGCATGACACTACCCTTTTATGTTTTTAATTTTCACTACTATACTGTGTCAAAAGTTGCGCAACCAAGTCTCATAGTAACTTGGCCATCTCCTTTGTACCTTAGTAGTGGGGAAATAGAGATGAATATACTATAGGCGAAACACATGTCGCGTTGCTATGCTTCGACTGCACCAATGTGAGTGTAAAACCGGTGATTATCATTATTCTATAAGTTTCTTGAATTTCAATAAATGAAAATCTGTCTAATATATCACTAATTTCTGTTATAGTAATGGATAACGCAGCTTTATCTATCATTCGGTTCGGGATGAGAAAAAGTCTGCTATGGCTAAAGAATTAAGTACCAGTGATATTGATGTGGACTTAAATGATTCATTATTTATAATTTTGACAAATCTTGAATATAATCAATAAAGTTGTCAAAAAACAAAAGGCCCGTTTTGACACCTGCCAAAATGAATACTTAAATACGTAAATAGGATACTCCAATATATTCCATAATATTATTTAACGCGCCAAAAAATTATGTATTTTTTTAAAACACTATGTAATTAATTATTATTTTATTGTTTCTTTCAGTTTCGTTCCAAGTTACATTCTAGGGTATTTCTCAAATGTCAAAACGGACCTTTTATTTTTTAACGAGTTTAGTACATACATTTATTACATAATATTTTATTTTACGCTGCAAGCGCCCGCCCCCCGCACTCCTCCCGGTCTCCGTTCTCGATCTATCCCCAGCTTTGTACTCCGCAGGCGAGTTCTAAATAAAAAATTGGCGGTCTGCCTCTAACTACTCAACACAATACTCCAGAATATGGACAAGATCCTGTAAGTATCAATTGTAACTTCAAGTAATATCCCTTTTTGTTGACAGGATACGTCGAGTCTCTGTATTTTGAGCTAGATGGCAACACGAAGTCAGTGACGGTGACGAACATGCGGCACTTCACGTGGTACACGGTCAACGTCTACGCCTGCCGCGCTAAGCATGAAAAGGAGCAACTTGAAGTATACGAAGCAACTTGGTGTTCCAAACACAGCGCGAACAGCTTCCGGACTTTGGAATTAGGTATACTTACTCAACCATGCCTACTAACTAAACTGCGCTCACAATTTTACACACGAGTACAGCCTTCTTTATAAAAACTCGTATATGTCACTCTGAAATGAACTTACTTTACACCTTCCTTGTGGTCACCGCAGTGACGGATTAACCCTTAATCAAATTAAGCAATTGCCTAGGGCATCACGTCTGGGGGGCACCAGAAGAAGCACAAAAAATATCCGTCCTTAGGGCATCACGTCTCACTCTCACGTCACCAAAAAAAGTTTCTAGGACTAGCTTGATAATTCACGCGTTTACTGTTTGGTAGCCTCAGCATGGTGTTTTTTACTATAACTTTCTTCGATCTGGTCAAGCAATAACGGCAGATGTCTACTGTGCCAAACTCGGAACAATGATAGCAAAACTAGCAGTGAAACAGCCCCGACGTACGAATCAATCTTCGCCATTATTGCTCCATGATAACGCGAGACCTCATACAGCACGAGAAACCGTTTTAAACCTACAGGACCTGCAATTAGAAACCATTCGTCACCCTCGGTATTCGCCAAACCTTGCTGTAACGGACTACCATTTTTTCGTGGTTTGGACAATTTTCTACGTGATAAAAAGTTTTCTTCTCAGGAGGCAGTACAAAATGCTTTCACACAGTTTGTCGAATCTAGATCACCATAGTTCTATCGCAATGGCATAAATGACCTTCCTATTAGATAGCAGCAATGTATAGGTAATAATGGTAATTATTTTTATTTAATAAATATGTTAAATGAAAAAAAAAAAAACAATTTTTCAGTACAAATCGGCAATTTCATACTTTAACCCTTACCTAATAAATAAATTATGCTTTGATTTTATTGTTGTTGCACCTACTCCACTTCTAAGGTACGTTACATCTCATCACCTCATTTTACAAAAAACTGACGACATACGGATAGGGGGGCCCATTTTTTATATTGCTTAGGGCATCAAGTAGTCTTAATCCGTCACTGGGTCACCGTCTGATATGACTACAGCCAATGACCTCTACTATACATGTACACTGGACTGGTGGCTGTCAAAGTGCTTTTGTGCCTGTTTGATATTCGCTATCTTGGCGCTGTCGGCCGTAGCGAGTGTTTTTTAGTTCCCTTTCTCACCTCGTACCTGCCCAAGTTCCCCAAGGGGGAGCTCCACAAGCACACAGGTATTTAAAGCACATGAGATGCTACTGAGAACATAAGGTTTCATCCATGTGAAAATAAGTTATGTCTTATCGCACTGGGATCTTGGACTAATATTTAGAGAGGTCAGTGACTACAGCCCATCATAACTACGACTATCTTAACTATCTGCTATTCTTGACCCACATATATTGTTACCAGTGACCCAGTATATTGATTCTTTTGTTGTACTCGTTGATATAGATAATCATAACTAACATCCGGGGGGCACGCCGATCATCACATAATAATAATGTCATTTATCATCTTTGCAGTAAACGCGGATAAAGTGCACAATTTGCAAGCAGAAGTGATTGTGTCGAACAAGACGACAGCCGAAGTGAATGTCACGTGGAAACCGCCCAAGAACCCCAACGGGTTCGTGGTAGCGTACACCGTGCACTACTATCGCGTTGAAGACAGCTTAGCGGTACATAATTAACTTATATATTTTCTTTGTGGAAATCTGAAAATATTTGTAAGTTGGGACTAAACTTTATCCATTTCAGAGATACCGTCTGTAACCAAGTCTCTTGTAAAAGACGTTTTGTCTTTAATTAATATTATACATGACCGAAGGGGTAAAAGTTTACATTACACCAATTTGCCTAACCACAAAGCAATCTAGGCTGATTGTAAGTTTGTTAATGAATGATTTCGATATGATTTATTGCTTAGGGCCAGGATGTGGGCCTGCAGAGCTGCGTGACGGCAGACGACTACGTGCTCAACGGGTACGGCTACACGCTACGCAACGTGGCGCCCGGCAACTACAGCGTCGAGGTCACGCCCATCACCGCCGCCGGGGCCGGGAATGCTACCGCCGTCTACCCGCCCATCTTCATACCGGTAACACCGCATAATGATTCTTTTGGGTTGACCATGTCAATCGTATAATCGATGGCGCTTATTGAAAAAAAAAAAACACTTCAGTTATGAATATCCAACATTAGTTATAGTATATGCGAAACCCGAAACACGTGTCTAGTATTTTTATGTAAAGAATCTGTGTACAAAATTTCATAACTGTGCAATGAAAAAAATCACGAAGTTATAAGCTTGTTATGTTACCTGGTTGGCCGCACAAATACATGATCACCGGGCCACCCGGGCGACTGAGAGGTTGTTTTACTCCCGCATCCAGTTGGGCGCTAGTCTAATGTCCGCTATAACCTGCCGTGACCTGTCTTGTACTTAGTATCGCTGGTGTCCATCTTGTGACCTTTTTTAAATATTTTGGAAAAAAATAAAACATGGTGTATGATTCTGAACAAACTATATTCAGGTTTCGCATATACTAAAAATAATGTTGTGTATTCGCGCTACAATGCCGTCACATGAAGCTTGTCAGAATGAATAAGACTTGCCTCGTGTTCAAAACTCGTATTGTACCAAAACAGTCGATTATAATTTCAAAAATATTTTTAGGAGAGAAAATCTGCAGCAGCATACGACTGGATCTGGGGCGTGGTCGGAGGATGCGTCATAATGTCCTTGGTTCTCGGCGGCGGCATCTGGTACGCGCGCCGCGGCCTGCTGCCCTCTGCGGAGGCCAACAAGCTGTTTGCCAGCGTCAACCCCGAGTACGTGTCCACCATGTACGTGCCCGACGAGTGGGAGGTGCCCAGGTCCTCCATCGAGTACGTTAAGGAACTGGGCCAGGGCTCCTTCGGGATGGTAAGTCAATTAAAAATGGCCCTTATTTAAATTAAGATCATACTACTTTTTAAACCTGCATTCTTACAAATAAATAGTGGAAGTAAGCACTTCGGTTACGAACATCTAAGGGGTAATTCCCAATGTTTTAATGACGTTAATGTGCTTGTCCTGACAATATAATATTGAGAACTCCATTACCCACTAACAAGTTTTTGATGACACTTAAGCAATAAATATATGCAAGTACCCTACTAATAAGGTAATGTCCCATAATAAATACTGATTGATGTATGCCACAATGGCATGCAAGGATGCATGCAAGCTACTTGCATATTTATGTGCAAGTTACGGACATATGTATTCAGGTCTTTAGGTACTTATCATAATCAATTTGTACGTATAAAAATATTTATTAGCAAACATGGGTAGAGTGCGTATTTACTTAGATGTTTAAAATATTTGTAAAATGCACCAAGTAAGCAATTTAATGTGTTATTAGGTGTACGAAGGCCTTGCGAAAGGTTTAGAAAAAGGGAAACCCGAAACGCGGTGCGCTGTCAAAACTGTCAACGAGCACGCTACTGATCGGTAAGTAGAACAATTAATATTGAACACCATAATGCAGATCATTTGTGTGTTTGAAGCCTCAGATACATTAGGGGACAAAATGTCCCGCAATATGATAGAATAGAATATCTTTTATTTAATAAAGGTGGCACATTTATATTAAGATACATAAAAAACAATTATAACGCATACAATGCATTTTTGATTGATGATTCGCAATGCTCAATCTACGTGTCGACGTAACGTCGATCTGTGTCTCGCGATTTAACTTACCCCAACATTTTTACGACTCATTTACGTGACGCGGGATATGTTGTTGTACAATATGTCCCTTAGTGTTACCTAGTTGTCAGAAATATTTCTAGCTGATGAACGTTCATATGACCATCTTACCATGACCTTAAACGAATGATTTTGTTAAAACCGCTAAGAAAGCAATATTTTAGGAATATAGTAAGCTTTTTTTCAAAGACGTCATGATACGGAAACACGAAGAAAAGTTAGGTTAGTACTGTTTTAACTATGCAGTGGTCGCTTCAAAAATGTCATAAATGATATTTATTCTGCAAATTGGTTAAAAACCACTTCTACACGTCAATTTTTTTTTGTCGTTTTAAACTAGATGAGGCCGGTGTTTCCTAGTTGACTACCCTGAGAAGAAACACCTAAACAAACTCAGGGGTCAAAGTCCGTACAGTAAATATGTAATGGTCAAAGCACATGAGAACAATGAGGATTTGTCTGAGATGGTCTTCCGTTTTTTGAAGAAAGAACCATACATATTTGAGTGGACCTGTCCAGTCAGTGCAAGCATTTGTCAGTATTCGCAAAGCTCAACTCAGGACTACTAAGGAGCTCAACGACTTGACGAACAATACCAAGGAAAGGACATTTGGGTAGGCCGCAGAAAATACTCAAATTGCCAGACATACGTTAAATTACTGAAAAGGAAAAAAAATAGCAATCAACATAGTCCTCACGTTCACAAGTAATTATTTATTTATTTTAGCGACCCACCCCAACTTCGCACGGGTGCAAAGTATATAAATAATAACTTGTGAACGTGAGGACTATGTTGATTGCTATTTTTTTCCATTTTTCCCACAAACCTAAAAAGATGTTTCAAGGCCACTCTAGAACAATGCAGTTGCTTCGAATTTAGACTCCATTGTATAAGTTTAAAGGTACTGTAGCGACATCTATGGCGCCACATAAGATCTACAAGAAATACGAAATCCTGCATCGGGCAAGTTCTCCGCGCGATTTGAACATATATACGACAGGCCGAAATCAGCTATCGGGCAGTTGTCCACCAGACATCGCCAGACCGGTCTGGTCGAAAAACGCCAGTGAAAAGGGAGGCTTTTCACTGGCGTTTTGCGGAACTTCACCCTCTGTTCAGCATACCTCTAAACTAAAAGTTTCTTTATTTACTAATAACAATAACCCTTCGGAATATTTCTCAAATTTTCTAGAGCTTGGTACGGACTTTGATTCTAGAACTTTCACTCAGCAATGCGTTTTAATTATTTGAAGCTACTGTTGATTTCGTTGGATATATGACTTATTAAAGTTTGACACGACGGCACAAACTTTTGTTTTGTTTTTATCTAACCTAAAAGCTGTGCCATAAGGCATTACGAACAAGTGTGTTGCAAATACTATTAGATAATATCTTATTTTCCGAGATCCTTAGGAAGAGTAAAGATTGAAAATTTTATATCTCTGCGTTATTTAAGTTATAGAAATGTTAATGCAATACTTTTTGACTTGCCGCGTGGCCATACTTGAAAAAAAATCTCGACAGAATAATATTCGATACAGATTTTTAAAAGAATTTTAGTTAGCGTAAGCACGCGTCAAGCGGACGAACACTCGTGTTGCTGAATTACCCGCATAAGTGTGGTCGCGCGGTGTACGTACATTTTTATGGCTACAGCTCGGAGTGCACCATGCCTCGTAGACAAAATGTCAAATCCTTTAAATCTAAAATAAACAGTTAAAATTTAACGGCATCGAGTGGATTACAATAGTTAATCAATGAATTTGTATAACTCGTTTATAAAATAAAAATAAAATAAAAATCTTATATTTCGGACGAAGTCCATAGTTGGTTAGTATACACAAAACTTAAAAACTAGTGTTAGTACTTATAGCTACCGGAAACATTTTTTTATGAATTATACACCACAGGGGCATGCAGGCGTACCCAATGCTCCAGTATGTGACTGTCCCAACCGTCCGCTATTGTCTTCAGGTTTATACCACTACAATAGAACTGCTGCGCTCCTGCCTTACGAGCACATGCCCTGAGCATATCGTTAATGCATAGAAGTAGTTTTGTTCTAAGTTACCTAAATGTCTTAGGGAGCGTCAAGAGTTCCTGAACGAAGCGTCGGTGATGAAGGCGTTCGACACGTTCCACGTGGTGCGCCTGCTGGGCGTCGTGTCCCGCGGGCAGCCCACTCTTGTCATCATGGAGCTCATGGAGTTTGGGGATCTCAAGACCTACCTGCGCTCGCACCGGCCCGACGCGGAAGCCTCGCTGCCGCGCAAGGGCGGCGACGACCCGCCCACGCTGCAGAACATACTGCAGGTATGGTGCACTCTTATGTCACCCATAGCTGCGAGACTCACCTGCGCACGCACCGGCCAGACGTGGCCCGTACAGTCGGTTCACAGTGATTTTATTTGTGACAACAACCAAAGCAGCAAACCCTGGTGGATAATTCAACATGTTTGCAACAAGTCTAACACTTGTTATCATTTTAATTGTTAGAGAATATTTTACATTGTTTATGCAAAACTATGGGTAAAGATTGCTATAAACGCTAACGTTAAAATCGGGCCAGTAGTTTTCTCGTTATAATATTAGTATAGATAACAAAATAAATATAGAATTGGCTATAGTAAGAATAAAATGACATCATCATTTGTATTGTTTCAGATGGCTATTGAAATAGCCGACGGTATGGCTTACCTATCAGCCAAAAAATTCGTGCACCGCGACCTCGCGGCGCGCAACTGTATGGTCGCCGGGGACCTCACCGTGAAGGTCGGGGACTTCGGCATGACCAGAGACATCTACGAGACTGACTACTATAGGAAGGGCACGAAGGGCTTGCTGCCGGTGCGATGGATGAGCCCTGAGAGCCTCAAAGATGGAGTAAGTTCTTTGGCATTCTTTTTTCCGTGGGTAAAATTGACACAATGAAAGATAAAACAGCAGGGTATGGAAGAAAGTAAATCTAGAGATAATTGCTATATGACAAAAAACGAACTGCACCGCCCTCGAAAATTTTCGATGAGGGTTGACTTAGTAAGAGGATGCTATTATTCATCGCATCGGATTGTTAACGATTTGTGTGCTACAGGTGTTCTCGAGCAGTAGCGATGTGTGGAGCTACGGCGTCGTGCTGTGGGAGATGGCGACACTCGCGATGCAGCCTTACCAGGTAAGAACGGCAGGCTAATTACTCTTAGTTGAATTCGCAACAGAAGAGATAGAGAGAGAATAATTTTAAAGTTTACATAAAAGAAATTAGACGGCGATTTCTGGGCCTAAATGTAGATACTATTTCAAACAAACAATCCATAAGATTGGCAGTGAAGAATTTTTCCATGGAGAGAGTGCGTGTTTCTATTGATAATCGCATTAAAGCCAATGGAGATAATTTTGAGCGAGATTCATATATTTGTAATGTAATTATATTAATGTATAAGTTGAAATGTGTATAGCTTTTTCCTTGTAAGGCTAAGAACTCACGAAGCTGTTTTCACCCGCGTCCGCCGCGGTTGCGGGCAGCTTCTGTAGAATGCAGATAGTTTATAAGTAATAAATAGAAGCACATAAGTACGGAGAAAGTAATAAATAATTAAAATGTTTTTTAAGGTGACGTGGTTTATTAGTAATCTGTAGATTTAAAAAAAGATATGTTTTTGGCGGCATTTCTTCGAGTGAATTTTAGTAGAAGTTTTAATTATTCGAAAATTGATTCCTCAGAATGTGTACATCCATATTCAAATTAACTATTCATACGAAGACATGGCTTAAAAGACTTAGTACCCAAGCCTAAAATATTACTTAAAAAAACAAACAACAATTGTTTGTCTCCATTTCATATATAGAGGTCAGTGGTCTCCGTATTAGGGTGGCTGGCTCCATATTCGATCGATTTACGACATTTTTATGGTTTTTTTTTTAAATTCATGACGATTCAATAAAAAAATAAAAAAACCTTTTCTTAGACTAGCTTCTGCCCGCGGCTTCACCCGCGCATATAAACGTTGGACCCCCATTTCATCCCTTTAGGGGGTGAAAATTGGAAATAAAAGGAAACCTTGTGCAAAATTTCACGCTCCTAGTCGCAGTGGTTTCGGCTGTGCGTTGATATATCAGTCAGTCAGTTTCTCCTTTTATATATATAGATTAAATAAATAACAAAAGCATAAACAGTTGACATAACCGTGGATTTAATTTCGATCTAGATTAAATTAAATCGATACCGACTTTAGAATAAGTATGGACCTCTCTAAGAACGTAAACATTACGGATGCGTTCATAAATAAGATATTATCAAACGTTCTAATAAGCAAAAATAATTTATAAAAAAAAAACTACCTCCTGCTTTTAAAAACAATCTGATGATATCCAATAATAACATTGATAATATACTATACTAGCTTCTGTTAGCGGTTTCGCCCGCGTGAATGTCGGTTTCTCCATACAAACTTTGGACCCCCGTTTCATCCCCTTAGGGAGTGAATTTCGGAAAATCCGTTCTTAGCGGAAGTCTACCTTATAAGGAACCTACCTGCCATATTTAAAATTTGTAGTTTCTTAGATTTCGTGATTAATCAGTGAGTGGTACTCGTATTTCGCTTTTATTTAAATAAATTTTTGATGACTGTCTCATCTGGGTAACAACACTTTTTTTTCCTAGTCCAAATTGGCCATTCTTATTTTTACAATTGGAATTCAAAAGTTATTTTTGTCTTGTAGAAATAACGTAAATCGGAAACAAAGCTTCAAGTCGAGCGCCATGATGCATCGCGCCATTGCATATATGTATGTATCGTGTGGGTGTGGTCCTTAGGGGCTGTCGAACGAGCAGGTGGTGCGCTACGTGGTGGAGGGCGGCGTGATGGAGCGGCCCGAGCACTGCCCCGACCGCCTGTACGAGCTCATGCGCGCCTGCTGGGTGCACCGCGCCGCCGCGCGGCCCAGCTTCCTGCAGCTCGTGGCCGACCTGGTGCCCAGCAGCCAGCCGCACTTCCGCCAGCGCAGCTTCTTCCATACGCCGCAGGGTCAGGAGATGTACAAGCTGCAGCGCACTACTCTAGGTCAGTCGTCTTCGACTACTGTTGCCTAACGAAATTTTCTCGCGAAACGCATACACCTAATGATCACAAGGATTAGTGATCACAAAAATACTCTAGGCAAAGCTGACATCAGTGGGTGCCTAGACCAACTAATTTGACAACTGAACAATATATAATAACAATTTACTTACATACCAGATTTAATTCTTGCCTACTATCGACCTTATTGCAATGATGTCCATGCAGAACGTGATGTTTCAATGTTATCCCCTACGTCCTGGTCTTTATCAGCAAATGATAACATTTGTTACTAGTATGAATCTGTGTTTAATAAAAGCCCGCTTTTTGTTCCCACCGTTGCGCCCCGTAGAGACGTGTGCCGAGTCGGCGGCACGCTGTTGAAACGTAAGTAGCGGTACAAGTTTGCATGTTTAACGTAACGTGAGATGCGTGCGGGCACTTTTGTTATCATTTTCTGAGTGACCATGAACCATTGTAGTGACAGTACGATTCATTTGCGACACCGAATTTTATAGAAAAACCGAAAAAACTTAATGGAAATATGCATCGGACTCAACCGTGCATGTTTCGAAAATAATTAAAAAGATACAAATACAAAAGTATTTCATTGCTTTGGTGCCCTAAGCTTTAGTGCCAAGTTACAACCGTTTTGTTTCGATTCTCTTTTCGTTGATTGCCTCGAGTCGACCACGCCTCCTATTCCTTTGTTCTGACCTCATGACAGAGCGTTGTAGTGACGTCAGAATAAAGGAATCGGAGCCGTGGTCGACTCGAGGCGATCAACGAAAAGAGAATCGAAACGGTTGTAATTTGGCTAGGGGGGCTGGAGTTTTATACAGATGCCAGTAGAGATCGCGTTGTTTTTTTAGAATTCCACTGTCATTCCATTTGTTGGTATTAAATCTGCCGCACTACAATAGTTGGACTTCTTAGTTACAAATGCTTATTTATGTAGAAATAATTTGCCTATTCTTAAGTTCATATCGGAGGAAACGTGCGTCGCGTACTCACCTGATGTCATTGTACAGAGGAGGAGCAGGAGCTCGCGGAGGTGAACGTGGGCGCCGTGGCCACGGGCTCGGGCTCCAACCTGTTCGGCGTGTCCGGCCGCCTCGCTTCCTGGGTGCGCGAACTGTCGTCGCTGCGCTCGCGCGACGACGACGCCGCTGCCGAGCCGCTGCAGCCGCTGCAGCCTGACCTCAAGTCGCCCAACGGCGTGCCGCCCGCCGCCGCCGGCTGCTAGCGCCGCGCGCGCCTACCAGCTGTCGGCTGCTAGCGCCGCGCGCGCCTGCCAGCTGCTGGCTGCTAGCGCCGCGCTCGCCTGCCAGCTTCCGGCTGTTAGCGTCGCGCTCGCCTGCCAGCTGCCGGCTGCTAGCGTCGCGCTCGCCTGCCAGCTTCCGGCTGTTAGCGTCGCGCTCGCCTGCCAGCTGCCGGCTGCTAGCGTCGCGCGCGCCTGCTGCTGCTAGCGCCGCGCCCGGCCGCCAGCTGCCGGCCCTAGCGCCGCACTAGCTGCGTGTAGCGGCCGCGCCTGCCGGCTGTAAGCGCGCACACATCTACCTCAGGTCGGCCGCCGAGCCGCCGACTCTTCGAATCGTAGCCGTAGCCTAGTGTAAATATCTTAATGATCATCCGACTCGCGGGATCGTCTCTGACTCTAGTGTATATCGGGCTTGTCCTGGCTCCCTCCGCATTTATTACATTAGCGCGCAGGCGCCGCCCCACAGGACGCTTGCAGACTCGCGAAGCGTCCTCCAGAGCATCGTCTCGTACACCGCCCGCTAACATGTGGGATGCCTCGCCGGGGCGTCGGCTCACGCACAGCTCGCGGATACGCAAAGTGCCCTCGAGAGCGTCGACTCGCACACTGCTTGCAGACATTCGAGGCGCCCTCAAGAGCGTCAACTCGCACAGCGCTTGCAGCCGCGCGAGGCGCCCTCGACAGCGTAGACTCGCACAGCGCTTGCAGACGCACAAGGCACCCTCGAGAGCGTCGACTCGCACAGCGCTTGCAGACGTGCAAGGCGCTCTCGAGAGCGTCGACTTGCAGACGCGCGAGGCGCCCTCGAGAGCGTCGTCTCGCACGCCGCTAGCAGACGTGCGAAGCGCTCTCGAGAGCATCGACTCGCACCCCGCTTGCAGAAGCGTGAGACGCCCTCTAGAGCGTCCACTTGCACACCGCTTGCAAACGTTCAAGGCGTTCTCGAGAGCGTCGACTTGCAGACGCGCGAGGCGCCCTCAGGAGCGTCAACTCGCACAGCGCTTGCAGCCGCGCGAGGCGCCCTCGAGAGCGTCGACTTGCAGACGCGCGAGGCGCCCTCGGGAGCGTCAACTCGCATAGCGCTTGCAGCCGCGCGAGGCGCCCTCGAGAGCGTCGACTTGCAGACGCGCGAGGCGCCCTCGGGAGTGTCAACTCGCACAGCGCTTGCAGCCGTGCGAGGCGCCCTCGAGAGCGTCGACTTGCAGACGCGCGAGGCGCCCTCGGGAGCGTCAACTCGCACAGCGCTTGAAGCCGCGCGAGGCGCCCTCGAGAGCGTCGACTTGCAGACACGCGAGGCGCCCTCGGGAGCGTCAACTCGCACAGCGCTTGCAGCCGCGCGAGGCGCCCTCGAGAGCGTCGACTTGTAGACGCGCGGGGCGCCCTCGGGAGCGTCAACTCGCACAGCGCTTGCAGCCGCGCGAGGCGCCCTCGGGAGCGTCAACTCGCACAGCGCTTGCAGCCGCGCGAGGCGCCCTCGAGAGCGTCGACTTGAAGACGCGCGAGGCGCCCTCGGGAGCGTCAACTCGCACAGCGCTTGCAGCCGCGCGAGGCGCCCTCGGGAGCGTCAACTCCACCCCGCGAGAGCTTTATTATTTTATGAGAGCTCGACCCGAAATGGCGATGCTTTTCTTTTCGTCTTGACGATTCGTTTTCATATCAGGAAAGTAATATTTTTGCTGAGACGATATTGAGTGAGTCGATTTGTCTCGACGTGAATCCTATATAGTTTACCTCGACGTTATTATATAGTTATAGATCGGTGTCACTTTTGACATAGCCTATTAATGTTAAGTTTACCGTTTAAGATGTAAAGCGTGTATAGTTTTATGTAGGCGAGATCGTGTACAAATTATTTTTATTGATTTCTTGACTTATAGTTCGGTACCTTGCTACTGTTTCAAAAGTAAAAGTAATTTTGTAACGGGTGTCAAATTCGTTGAAGTTGTTATGTTGTTGTGCCAAGTACTTTTATTGCAAACGTACTTGCGATATGAATTTGTCACTTGTCCTAATCGATGCAAAATGCAACCGCTTATAATACTCAACTGTTGGATATACCGCTTTATATATCAAGATATTTTTGCTACTTGTATAAAAAATAATAATGTCAAATATAAAAATTTAAATTAAATTAACCACCAAAGATTTGGAAAATAAACGTCTAAATTTACAATTCTTTTTATGCTGTTACTTATTGTAGCTTTGTTATCAATGTTTGCAAAGTTAATTATGTAATTGTATTAGAGTAATTATACAGGGTCGTTTCAAATTAGTTGTAACTGGTTTTAGTAGGAACGTGAAGCAACACCCACAGTTTAGTCATAATGCGTAAGTTAAACGAGAAAAGACGAAGAACGTGTTATTTAGTGTTGCCGGCCATACGTAGCGATATTTATATTGCACAAACTACAAGCAGGATGCATATTCTCATGTAGTTTGTGCAAACGAGTACTTACTAGTACCAGTTAAGTGACAACGTTGAATTTAAATGACTTCATATACCGCAACAATTATTATTTAACAACTTAATATTATTGTGTATGAATGATTAGATGTATCAGATGTATGTCATAATCGTGTTGCAGTTATCTCATTAAGAATTTATGCTGAAAACAATGTGTTCCCCATCGACTAAATGCAATAGCTAATACCAGCCACTATTTTAAATAAGTAGTTATATTACTTATATACTATTATTTTAAACAAATTTACATGTAGGTACTGAAAAGCCAAAGTATATGTAAAGATCAGCGCACACCAGCGAACACACTACACAGGATTTTAAGTTTTATAACTGAGGCGGGAATAGCTCGCAACGGACCTACTGTGTGCCCCCTAGCTCATGTGCTGACCCTTTTTGTGCAAAACTAATCAGTGAACTATGTACGTCTATAGCTACAATGTATGCTAATATCTCACTAAGAAAATAACTAATTATGTTACTGAAATAGTTAATTTATGTAATACGAATATATTTACGAGTGTAAGATAATGAGAAGTAAAGTTAAATGAGAACATTTATACATTATGTCAACATTTATTGTGTTCATATTTTTCCATTCATATAATTACAGTTTTTATAGTAATTTAGTTCACTGAAATATAACTGTAGTAACACAAAACGTAATAATAGGATATATTATTATAACTATGTAGTTCCTTTTTATTTTGTTCACATTATAATGTGCAGTGATTTTTGGCAGCAAGTATGTAGATATTATTGACTTTGTTAATTTAATTAATAACATTACGCGAATTAGACATGGTCGTGGGGTGAATTTATTATGGTTTTACTATGAATTTTCAATATTGTTTTCTATTTGTAACAAAAAAAAAATTGACGGCAAGATTTTAGTTAAATAAAATTACGACAATCAAGCGTGTTAGCTACATTATAGTAAATAACTGTAAAAAAAATATAATTATAATAAACATTCAACCAAAGTTAGACTCCAATATATACCAGTCGTGAACATTCGAGTCCAGGCGCCGCGCAGCAGTCGCGGCTGGGGCCGCTGTAGTACTACTAGCTAACGATAGTGTGGTATAAGGGTTTAAACGAGTGCCTTCAGACATCCAGCCTTCATGCATGCAGGTTTGTTGATTGTGTGAGGTGGACACGATGCCGACCCAGCCTAACCTACTCTCTATTATACACGTTTATTTTATGAGTAACGCTAGAATTTCGATAACAATACTTTTGATGGCATTTAAATAGTTTTCATTTTAACACAATCAAGAACTTCTGCCACAGGACAGCAATTCAGCTCGGTTGTCATGGATATGGGCGATGTGTTACGAATGGCTTACCAATAGTATTTTATTTAAGTCGTTGACCACCTTTATATTGTGAATTAGTAAGAATCAGGTAAAAGTAATGTAAGTAATAGTTCAGGAGCGCGGGTGGGCGAAGACCTGGCCGACGGGGGCTAGTACATGATAGAACACGTTTGTGTTGTTGTAGGGGGGCACAAGGCACGTTGCATCATTGATTGAACCATTTTAGTAAAATCTAAACTATATCCGTTGAATCCGAAATTCAAATATTGTTTTATATGTAAAATTTGCATAGTGCCTTTTGCTCAATTATGAGGAATGTCGTAGATAGGTATCGTTAAGCGTAACCTAAATATATTAGAACTATAATGTAGTTCCATTTAAGTTATTCGCTAATATTCCAGTGAGTGAGACACACAAAGCCCCACCAAACTGAAGCTCGCGGCACTGGAATGTTACGCGGTGTAATGTACAGCGCGGAGCTGCGCGCCCACGAGCGACGTCGCGCTCTGTGACACGAGCGAGCTGAGACACTCCACGCCCACACAACACCACGCACCCATACACAAGCCTCTCATATTTACTATCATCTCTAATTTTACTTATTTCATGTTTTCATATTAAAAAAAAAAACTAAATTAAAACAAAAAGCTAATCGGGAATTCGTGTTCCCGATTAGCATTTATTAGATCAGTAAGCAAGCCTACAACGCTAGACACATGGAGTGAGTGAGTGATGCGTGGAGTGACTGCGGCGAAGTCTCGCACAACGTTGCCTCACACAGCGTTCCCTGCGGACTGTGCCTACTATCGACCTTTGTTACTTACGCTCTTGGTTTTATCAGTATTTGTTTAATTGTGATTATCACTTACAAGGCAGTTACATTACCTCATTTTTAGTGATTATATTATGCATAAATTATTGACTGATAAAATAATTTCCAAATGATTTATTTCCTTGTGTGAATTGTGTATGTTTTGTATAAGTGTCGGGGTAGCGTTGTGCTATATGCTCAATTTAGATACAATTTCACCAAACGATTGAGATAGTGTACAATTTTATATAATTAATTTAATAAAAAAAACCGAGTACCTATTAATAATTTTAATATTTATATTAATAAAAAAAGTTATAAAAAATAGTAAAATCTAGTTTCAATACACCCTTTAACACTAAAACTAGTTTAAAGATGCTGTTCAAAGTTTATAAAGCTAGCTAGCTGTTCAATCAGCAATTCAATCTCCAACAAATTCATGTGAAGTAATATCAGCTTACGAAGATTAAGACTTCGCGTTCTATGAGATTCCGTAACAGTGAAATATTACAGTTAGCCTTATTTTGTGTGACAACATTTTTTAGCTTCTGGTAAGAAAACCTAAAGCAATAATTTCCTAATACTGTATCTACAAGGGTTTCAAAGCCTGTTTCTGTGCTCTAATCCTTTTCAAATTTAGCTTTAGAGGTTCTCTGAGTATTATTACTGGTAACCTACAATCACATGGTATATCTTTCCCGTAGCGCCTTAGCAAACAATCCGCTCTTATGGAACCTTCGTTGCCATTATCTTTCAACTTTTTCAAAAAACGTATATAACACAGTGGAAGTCCGTTTTCTTTAGCCCCAATTATAATGAATTGCTTGTAAGCCCATGACGGCCATTGCTCAACGGGTATGGGATCTTTGTTACCTCTCGGCAAAGGGTACACTTTTTGCATGTGAGACCTGCACATGAATGTACCCATATGAGGCGTATGGACTTGAACATATTTCACGAAATACTTTTTAATGTTAACATCCTGTTGGCTGCAAAATAAACGAAATTACTATCAAGGAAAGATGACGTATAACTTTGCTCAATTGCTCGACTTACTTATCGAGGGATTCCATATCACTTTTATGAATTCTCCATATGACGCCCCATACATGAGCATTAGCCGTGGGCACAATAGTGGCGACAGGACCTTCCCAAAACTTTGATAATCTCATGAAGCCAAGTCTAAAGTTCTGCAAAAGCATAGGTAGGTAAAGCTTTAACCAAATTCATAACTTTCAGTAGGTACTTACCTATTTACATAGTATTGGTAAGGTAATATATACTTACATCAAGTCGCGCTATAGAAACAAATTCTGCAGTTGGACAGAACGTTTTAATACGAAACCTGACCATATTGCCAGCATATGTAAAATACAGAAAGGTGTCAGATTGGTGAATTTCAGATTTCATCATTTTTGTTCATCAATGATTCACTACACACACAGGATCAAAACAGATGGAAATCATAGGGAGTAGTAGAGGGGTTTAACCAGCTGTGGGATGATGCAGGATGATAGTAAACAGCAATGGAAAATCCAATTTGGAAATCTGATTCGTGGACAAGTAACAAGAAATTTGCGAATAAAATAACGATATTATTACTATGGCATTGATCGCTGGAAGGAATATGTATTATGTAATATGATGAACTAAAACTATAGTAGGTGCGGATACCTAGGTAGGTAAAGGTAGCTCAAGGATACACTGATACATCATAATTTCATGATTATTATTTATAACCTCTCTAGTCTAGAACTGGAGGATTTTGACAGGCTTATTGTCAGTATCGATCATGGATAATAAATGGATGCAAGAAGTCAATCATAATAACAGGTAGCATAGGGACTTATTTCTACATACCCAATGCATGGAAGCTTACCATGCAAAGAAAAAGGGCAAAAAAAATAACAAATACCTATACAACAGCGAGTGAAGCCAAATTGTCAAGCCAAGCTTGGTCAGGTTCAATGCTGCTGCAATGTCTTTTCCGCTAAAAGGGCCCAATAACCCTGCCCTGCTCTAACTTTTCGAGGTCTTGATAACCGACCATCTTGATCGCCTTTTACATTACTCTCAATTTTGCACCATATGCTTCAAGGCAAAAGCACTGATGGCTGCTAAAAAGTTGGGAATCCTAGCAAAGGGAGACAGTAATTCATACCGGAACACAGTTACTGTTCCACGCGCGCCTCAAGGAGATCTGTTTATATCTGAGAGTTTATTTGTGCCTCACACAATCGTATAAAAACTAAAAATATGAATAAAGAAAATTAAAATCAGTACGTTAGTACGTAGTATGTACAGTCAGCTGTACTTCAGTACGGTCGAGTTGCGCGGGCTTGCGGACGGCGAGCAATGGGTGGCTCGCCGTCCGATCGTCCGGTAACCGTCCGGACCGAGCCCAAGTCGTCGACGGCGCGTAGTGTTCCACGCGCGCCTCAAGGAGATGTCAGCAACCGTAGGGGCCCAGCAGGGTCGAAGCCAACTGGGGCCATGGGTGATGCGAAAGAGATCCCCGAGGCCCTAGAAAAATGACAAAGAAGGAACAGGAGTGGGTTTTTAGTCAGTAAAAGTCTGACACTATCTCGCGCTCCGCCCAAGAGCGGGGGATGTCATTAGATGATTTTCCCACCTAACAAACAGGAACAGCTAAAACTTTAACCAGCGCAAGTTCGATCATGTATGTACCACTGCTCTCATCTTTGGGACGGATCTGCCAGATACAAGCTTGAGCCAATTGAGAAACGAGTCAAGAGGAGCATTGGAAAGCTTCAAATTCTTAAGCATCGCCGAGTTGCTAGCCTGTTGGTTTTCTATCGGTTAAGCGGTTATATTTCGTGGAGTGCGCGTCGGAATTGTATAATTTAATTCCACCAAACCCGTTCCTACATCAGAGCACCAGCTGTACGTCAATGCGCCACATGGCGGACATCCCACTCTGATATATAAGACATTAGTGATGTACCAATTAAAATGTGGCATTAATCCTGAAATTGTCAATCACCAGTTTTTATGTAAGTAATCAAATAACCAAGAATACAATACCAAAACGAGTTTTCTATTCAGCATCAAATCCTATATATGTTTTTATTATAAATTTTACCGCTTAAATGAAGTATATTTTCAAAAATGGTTATGCATGAATAAAGATAAGTTTACATCACTATAGCGTCATAACATTCAATGAGTCTCGTACGCCAATGTCTGATTTATAAGACAGGAAGTGACGTCAGAGGCGATAGATTTTTCTCGAACAGCTTATTTCGTGATGTGAAATCTAGGTGTTTTAATAAAAAATCTATCGGTATTTATTTAAAGTAACCTTAAAAATGTTAGTAATATGTGTTACTTAAATCTATGAAAATGACTACTGTGGACGAATTTATAACCAGGATTTTGAAGATGATGACAATATATTTAAAAGTGACGAACTACAATTACATGCTCAACACGAAGTTAAATTTAATTAAATTAATCTTAATTAAATAAGAAGGCAAATTGTCATTCGTAGCGTGACCGCACTATGTCTCTCTTTATTTTGCTGTCTGCTTCTCTTCAACGGATCTTGGTTTAAAAATTCGCCACGTACCAATACGTATTCAGTTTTGATTGGGTACACTTACGGAGCGATCAGAACAATAATAACTCAAAATTAGCTTTTTCAATATCTAAGACCGAGCGAAAAACTGAATTTTGGCCTAGTTTATAAAATATACGCAAGTTTTGCTTCTTTTTAATTTAATTAAAATAACTCATGTCAATTTATGTACAATTTTCAACAATGTACTTTGAAAACGTTAATGTATAATAATAGCCTTTATTAAAAATCTAATATAGTGTAAAAATAATTTTCCGATATCGGTTTTAGAAGATTGTTTTGCTAGCATAGGCCTCCGTCATATTCTTCCACAGTTAACGGTCATGTCATGAGTTTTCCTTTTCCACATTGGCCCCGCTTCTGCCTTTATATCTTTAATCTATACATAAAGGTAAATAAAATGTGTTTGATATAAATATAACATTTATGTTTCGATTTGGCTAATGTTATAATAACGAGTAAGTTAAGCTACTGTTTATTATCCCGCGGGAACGGGACTTAAATCCCGGGGAGGGTACCCCGATATATCTTCGAAATAGATATTTAATTTTACATGACTGCCCCAAAACAAGGAGGGTAATAAACTCGAGGAGTCCTTAAACAACACGCGAACGAAGTCGCAGGTAATAGCTAGTCTATTAATAATAAAATTTTGTAACTTGTCAATGTTTATGACCGGAAGTTGATACCTCACTAAAGACTTGAAAGTAAACATGACAGACATACGCCAGTCACTTAATTTGTGATTATATCAAACAAATAGTGATGCGAAATTGACTTGTTTTTAACAAATTTTTTTCTTTAAGTATTAATCATTTTTAAAACGTGTGCTAGCGATTCTTTGGTTTAAAATATTTCCAGGAATTAATAATATTCCAAAAAAATCAAATATGCTTAGTAATATATAAATAACTATTTAAAAACCGTGGTGTTGAAAGGGTAAAAAATAAAAGACAGGTAAGGTAAGGACTCATGAACCCAGTCATATTCATCCAAAGACTATTATCACAAACATTGAATAAAGATAATTACATTATCACAAACATTGAATAAGGATAATTACATTATCACAAACTTTTTTGTAACTTCTCAATCATCTTGGGAGAGGCTTCTTGGCCATTATTGGGTATTTTCTTGAGTTGCTCAATATAATCCTCTGGAATTTTGCATTCAATGGCACCGGTTACAATACAGTTTAAATATGTTATACATGGCCGTCTCTCTGGAGGCAACTCTTCACCCTTTTTCCGAATTGGAGGATTGATTGTTTGTTGGTATGTTCGACAATCTATAGTAGAACCATCTAGTAGTACAATTTTTACAGTTTTAGCAAAATACCAATTGGTATCAACTCCTTCTTGTCTACAAAAAATAAGTTATAATGCAATAAATAAACAATAAATCATAACAAGGACATAATATAATTATTTCATTATTCATACACTCAGGGCATGCTTACTTGTCCAAAGCAGGCATGTCATCATTATGTAATCTCCATATTGCTCCCCATACATAAGCTCCCGGAGTAGGTACTATAGTAGCCGAAGTACCTCGCCAGTGTTCTGAATATTTAATAAAATCGAGTAAATGGTCCTAAAAATAATAATAAATATATGATGAGCATTAGCATTCATTAATCACGTACATAAGTTGTACCATGACAATTTCCTATATAATGGAAAATTTGTTCCAAAAACTGTTGAAATTGGTGTAGGCTGTAAGTTAATTTTAATATTGTATGATAAGCAAGGTTCACATTTCATCAATAAAGTTGTATGGAGAAGAAGATTGAAAAACTTACGTCCAATCGACCAATCCCTAAAAATTTTGCTGATGGATTGTTTATGTGAATTCTCTTCTTGAGTAAATTACTTCCATAGGCAAAGTAAAGAAACGTATTTTCGATTTCTTCAAACATTGCTGTAAAATAGAACTTAGTGGGTGCATATACTGATTTGGAATGTATAAGAAAAGTCTGGACTTCAATCTAGTAAAAACATCAATATTTAATGAAATTACAAAAATAATCACCCCAGTCGATAACCTTGCTCACCGACATTGCTAGTCAGCTAGTCAAGTCAGCTCATCAGCTGACTCACTGACAGTGACAAATTTGACAATCTGTGACTAGTGATGTACGTTTGGGAATGTTTTAACTTCGTTATAATACCAGAGTATCTAGGAAGGTACTTTCCTCTAGAGAAGAAAATATATGTACATACCTAAATGATTTAAGTACTAACTAAGTATTTCTAACCTAACTACGTACATAATTATGAAAACAAGATACACTTAGGTGTCCGAGGTACTCCACCACATCGCTGTGAAATGGGCACTTTTCCATCACAAAGCCTATGTTGGATGATGGAAAAGCTTGAAATTACAAATCTGACTTTCAAGTCATCAAATAATTATTGCCTTAATTAGTTCCTTAATATAATTAATACATAATTTACAAATTCTCATTAAATAATTATCAGACTATTACCTAAATCAAAGGTACCCAGGTACGAAACATCACTATTTGTAGGTAAATAGATTTGCGATAGCATAGAGACCGAAGTTAAAAAAGGTTGTTTTATGGTACACTTTGTAATAAAAGTACAATATACGTGTTAACTTTCTTATGGGATGATATTTACCATCCGAATCATGAATCCTAATGTTATATGTACTTATTTATTGTATTTTTCCAACACAGAAAACAAATATACTTGGCTAATAAATGTCTAGTTTTTGAATAATTATGAGGACAATTCATGCAAGACTGCAAGGGCAAGCCTTCAAGAATGAAAAATCCCGCGCTTTTTCTCTTCCTGTCAATATTCAAATCCTCGCGCTTTGATTGGTTGTCGTAAAGCGTTAGCTTTATATACTCTTTGTGTCTAAACACACTATGCCGAAGGTATGCGACGGAAGTTCCGCGGCTGATTTTACGTTCCGATGTATTCGGCTGACATGACACACCATAAGTGCTGAACTTACGCGTCTGAAATTCAGTTGCGGAACTTTGTGTTTATCAAGGTTTTTCGCCCTACGGATAAACTGGATTGATTACAAAGCAATATTACAAACTCTAAAGTGTAAGTTGTAAGTGTTTAAGTTCATACGTTTCATTGACAAGCAAAAGGGGGAAATGTACCGAGCAAGACAACGACAAAGAGGTGGTGTGTCCCTTTCTTACATCTATTTTAACTAGGGTAACCTTAAATTTACTAATTGAATTATTATTTTTGTCACTCTTGCATTTTATATAATTGATGCTGTAAATTTTTATATATAGACGGCAAAGTACCAATAACTCCTAAATGTCTGTGAAACCTGAAAAAATAGTTTAATTTATGGAGAAGTAAAAGAATTGCAATTAATTCATGTATTGAGGATAATAATAACATCTGGTTTAGTTATTATAATGCTTTAATATATTTTATATTTGTTTCTCTAACCGTTTGTGTTTTATAACTAAACCAGAAGTTATTAGTATCCTATGTTTAGCAGGTAATCATGAAATAGACAGGTTGGTTTAGATAAGAGGTATTTCCACATTTTCAATTAATGCAGTTTTAACAAAAAAATCACTTTGGAGATTTTACGAAAACATGCGGAAACACTTAAATTCATAGTGGTAAATTAAATTTTCGCGAAAAAAATATTTTTAGGAGGTATTAGGTCGTAATCGTATCGTGACATTTATACAGAGTGTTTGGTTCATCGTGTGCCAAATTGAAATGGTCGACGGGTCACCTGCTATTCGTTCAGACCCCTAAACACTTCTCATGTCCTTTGGATTTTTTTCCATCGACTTTTTATTGTTTTGTGAAAATAAGGCCCAAATTTTTCATTCAAATACAAATTTAAAAAAATATATAAGGCATAGACTCTGAATTTTAATTTTATTTAGATGTGTGTTGTATTAGAGTAGTTCTAAAATTAAAATTAGTGACATTAGCTATCTAGTTTTTTTTTTTAAATTTACTTGTAAAGTTTTGGACTTGAATTAAAGCTGTCCATGTTACAGCTATTTACTTTGCGATAAAAAAAAAACAATAGCGACAGGTTTCTTCCAACTTCCTCAAAAATTCTCTAGTTTATCCTCTTGCTAGTGATGTGCCACATGCCATAAAAGTCTTTTTATAACTTTGTGAATTGTCAAGAATTGTGAATCGATTCACTTATGACTAATATTCAAAATTATGATGAAAAAAAATATTTTTGCTTAATTTATGATACCTGAAAAACCTATTAAAAATGTTATCTCACTCTTATAAGGTAAAATCTGTCTCGTATCTCTCTCCTCGTGGGTTTTACTAGAAATAAAAAAAAAGAAATTGCATTTTTAACATTTATTTCATATTTATACAAATCCTGCTCAAATTGTTGACTTCTGTTGTGAATGCTCTGTTTCGTATTTCTGAAAAATCTGTTTCGTATTTCGTGTATCTGTTTCGTGTTGTAAGAAGTCGTATTTCCTCCTTAATTATTCTTATGTGAATCTATTCACAATTCTAGCGAATTAACAAAGTTATAAAAAGATTTTTGTGGCATGTGGCACATCACTAGCAAAAGGACAAACTAGAGAATTTTTGAAGAAGTTGGAAGAATTCGGTCGCTTTTGTTTTTTTTTTATCGCCAAGTAAATAGCTGTAACTGTAGCTGTACAGTTTTGGACTTGAATTAAAGCCCATCAGCTTTAATTCAAGTCCAAAACTTTGCAACTAATTTAAAAAAAAACTATATAGCTAATGTCACTAATTTTAAATTTAAAAGTACTCTAATACAATACACATCTAAAGATAATTAAAATTCAGTATTTTTTAAAATTTGTATTTGAATGAAAAATTTGGGTCTCTTTTTCATATAACAAAAAAAGTCGATGAAAAAAAATCCACAGGGCATGAGAAGTGTTTAGGGGTCTGAAAGGATAGCAGATGACCCCTTCGGTCGACCATTTTAATTTGGCACACAATGCACCAAACACCAAGTGCGATTGCACGCGTTAACATGCCGAACTTCGGTCGCGTTTTTTCGGCATAGTGTGTTTATACACTTTGGGTTGTCGTACCGTACCTTTCACGGCCACAGCTGATACTACTCGTGGACGGAGCCCGGAGGTAGATGGATGAAAAGTGTGTCGCTGAAAGGGACAAAAAAGTATTTCACTATATTTAGGGTTACCGTGTCAGGAAAAATTTGCTCCTTATTTAATGATAAAATTAGAAATAAGTTCCTACGTAAAGCCTAAAAAGAGGCATGCTTTGTCGATTTTTATCGGTAAAATAAAGTATTTGGGCTTATTAGAATTGTCATGAGATGCACTTTGGCTATAAGGTACTATCGAACTGATCTGATGATGGAGCCGGAAGGTGGAGTGGAGATACGGGAACTTCATATTAAAACAATGTATCCTAGCAGTATTTGGGTTAATTGGAATTGTTAAGAGAAATAGGCACTCTGGTTATAAGTGTATAGCAAAACGGATATTATCGAGGGAGTTTTTAGCAGGATTTATTCGAGTGAAGTTCAGTGACTGTTTTGATTATTCGCAAAATGATTCCTAGTGGATATTGTGATCTAAAACTGGTATAGTTTTGGTATCTCAAGTTGAGAAATTAATTGTAATAGGGGTTAAAGTATGAAATTGCCGTTTTATTGTAATAGGTACTTCGAATTGACATAGAACCTTCATGGTTTGGGATTTTTGAGTGAAACTTTTTTCAAATGGTACATAAGTATGAAGTTCTTTTTTTTTAAATGTGCAACATTCGATTATTGACTTTATTTTTTTTTTTAATCAGCTTAGACAAGAAAGATGGATACTTCGAAAATTCGAGTGATTTTTGAATACGATTTCCGACGCGGAAATAACGCGGCAGAAACAGCTCGCAATATCAATGTTGCATTTGGAGAGGGGACTGCTAATAAACGCACCGTGCGATTTTGGTTTAAACGCTTTCGTAATGGAAACTTTTATTTTGAAGAACGAACCACGTGGAAGACCGCCCACACAAGTGAATAACAATGAATTGAAAGAGATGGTGGAATCCCATCCAAACCAAACTACCCAGGAATTAGCGACATGACTTAACGTAATGGCCTGCGCACACTTGAGACAAGACTGTCTTAGACAGAATTGTCTGCGATAAGACTGTTCTGTCTACGTCACCGCGCACACTATCAAGACAAAAGTCTAGCGGCGTACGGCCGGTGTTACTTAGTGGATATTCCACTAAAACTGATGGTTTTAACCCCCCATTTAATTGCGATATACTGGTTTTAGTGGCTAGTGGATTTTTCTAGTGCTTTAGTAAAATTCAATTTCTTACTAAAAATGTGATCACTCGGGTGTAAATCAGGACCATAGAATCCATAATTATCAATCTGATACCGACGATGATGGTGCAAACAAAAATGATTCGTTTAATACATAGCTGTTATTGAATAATTTGTATGTTGAAATACCTACGAATGTTAATTTACCCACAAATGGTATTTTGATCAACTGATTGTTAATTTTTATCACTTATTATAGGAAACTAATAACCTATATATCTACTTATTTTATTTCGTACAACACACATTTTTTTAGTGAGAAATTTTGCGATTTTGTGTGTGAGATAACTTTTTGTTAGTGGTTTTCTGGTGGTTTTAAAAAGTTGACTCTAGTGGTAAGTTAGTGTAACTGTTGGCAACACTGGACGTCTCAAAACGTCGTAGACAATTCTGTCTAAGACAGTCTTGTCTCAAGTGTGCGCAGGCCCTTACCTTACCAATAATGACTCATTTGCGTCAAAACAATAAAATAAATAAAAAAATATTTCATGAATGAATTAATTTACGTTTAGGAAATAAGACTGGTAATAAACTAATAAAGGTGTTTAAAGAAAATACAAACATAACTTAAATTCCATCTATATTTCTAAAAACCTTGGCACTGCCATGTTTTCCAATGCAATATTTTACAGTAGCATACACTTTCAATAGTCTTCGTTCCACTGCTCTGTAGTGGTCGTCTGTGGTCAGATTTTTCCCTTGGAATGATGCTAATAGTTTGATTGTCTCTGTTAAACTGCCGCCAGAAACCAGCTCAAGAGTTTGCCAGGTCTTGGAGGATAATCTGAAATTTTAAATATTAATTCTTAAACATATTAAGATCTTTAACTATGAAATTGCCGTTTTTTAAAACGGGTTGCTACGAAGTATTATATAATTTATATCTTAGGATTGACTTGGAATTATAAGTTTAAATAAACCTTATAATTTAGGTACGTTATTCTTTTTCCGACATTAGGTATTTTCGCGGCATACAACTGACCTACGTAAGCCTTACTTCTGAGTAGGCAGGCAGACGACAGCACGGTTACTGAGAGTTACGTGATCGATGCACGCGGTAGTAAGTCATAGATCCAGTCTCTCCGAGAGTCTATGGTTGAGCGATTGAACTTGTCCTTGAAGGCAGCCTCCGATTGGGGCGATGCCAAACTTGTCAAGTTCAATGCTGGTAAAACCTAGGCGTGTCTTTTTTCCGCTAAACGGAGCCAATTTCACCCGTTTCCATATCTCGGATACATGAATCTTCGACTTCGGTTCATACAACGAGGCAAAAGCTCAACTGGCTGCCAAAATATTGGGAATCTTAGCAAGTGAGACAGTACTTCATGCCGGAATGGCTGCTTAACCTTTATCAAGCGCAAGTTCGATCGTGTATGGAGTACTGCTCTCATCTTTGGAGTGGATTTGTCAAATACCAGCTTGATGCGCTAGGGTTCATTGAGAAGAGAGCTAATAAGATCATCGGCAATGATGCACTCGTCAAGTCAAAAATCCAAAGTATTGAGCATCGACAATCAATCGAGTTGCTAGTCTGTCGGTTTTCTATCGTTTACATTTTGGGAAGTGTGGATTAGAATTGCACAATTTACGTACAAAACGTTTCGGGAACACTGTTATTGTGCGTACAACTAAGAAATGGAATTCCCGGCTGGAGTCTGTGTTTCCTGATAGTTACAACCCCCCTAGGTTTGTTTAAGTGAAGAGTGAATAGGTTAGTTTAAACGTGCTCTATCGTCGATCACATTATCGCTTACCTGTAGCGAAACTATCTATAATAAACCGAGCAAGTGCGAGTCGGACTCGCGCACTGATAGTTCCGTACAAATTTAGGGTAAAAGTTTTGTTACTATTTTGGTGTTGGTACAATAAAGTTTATTCTACTCTATTCTATTCTTACTTATGTATGAAAACAGTTCCGAACGTTTTTACGAATTGCAAAAAAAGTTTTATTGTGACGTAACTACAACATTTACAGTTTTCAGATTTTTTCCTATACTTGTGCTATGAGATCTTGCTTCATGCCAAATTTCAGGATTCTAGGTCAACAGGAAGTACCTTAGGAATTTGAGAGTATCGAAATGTACGTTTTTGGCTACATAAACGTCCGTGTCTGTTCTTTTTGTCGTTAACTCAAGTTTGATTTTTTTTACAGCTTCAAGGGACCGCAGACTTGACTATATGGTTTTAATTTCAACTCGATACCTCCACGCGTTCCCGAGATAAAAGGTCTTGACAGACAGACAGACGGACAACAAAGTGATTCTATAAGGGTTCCGTTTTGAGGAACGGAACCCTAAAAAATGTTTTAATAGACTGTGGCCTTAGTTTGACTGTGGAATAATATCCAAATCCTTTCAGTTGTTGAGACGTGATTGGTCATCAAATATAGGTATGAACTAGGTTCACTTTTTAAATTTAGTATGTTACTTACATGCAACACTGATAAAGTGGGGCTAGTATATCTAGTTCATCTAGCATAGGATTACCCAGTCCTTTTCCATTGTCCAGCAGGATTATCCTATTTTTGTATACTTCATATCTGTGCCGGTCTCCATTTTGTATCAGGAAATCAATAATAGCAATATCAATTAAATTGAGTATTCGCTTTGTACTGAGCAGTGAGGAAACTTTTCTGTAAAAATAATATTAATAGAACTATGAATAAACAGTATTATGATTTTTTTAGGATTCCGTACCCAAAGGGTAAAAAACGGGACCCTATTGCTAAGACTCCGCTGTCCGTCTGTCTGTCACCAGGTGGGTGTATCTCATGAACCGTGATAGCTAGACAATTTTACAGATGATGTATTTCCGTTGCCGCTTTAACAATAAATACAAAAAACTGGGCAAGTACGAGTCGGACTTATAAAAACAGTTCAATTCCCGAATTGAGTTAAGAAGATTTTTTCGAATCGCGAAAGTTTTTTTTTGTGACGTAACTACAAATTTACAGTTTTCAGATTTTTTTTCTATACTTGTGCTATGTGACCTTGCTTCATTACAAATTTCTAGATCAACGGGAAGACTTGAGTACCCTATAAATTTTGATTACCTTAAGAGTGACGAAATATACGTTTTTTTGTAACTTAAACGACCGTATCTAGTTTGTTCGTTAACTCAGAAGTTTGATTTTTTCACAGCTTCAAGGCAGCTCAGGTCTGCATATATGGTTTAAATTTCAACTCGATACCTCCACGCGTTCCCGAGATAAACGGTCTTAATAGACAGACAGACAGACGAACGGACAGCAAAGTGATCCTGTAATGGTTCCGTTTTTTTCCATTTGAGGTACGGAATCCTAAAAAAGAATATATTAAATATTTAAGTGGGGCTCCCATACAATAAACGTGTTTTTCGCTAAGGAGTCCTTCGTGCGCAAGTCCAACACGCACTTCGCTGGTTTTTTTTTTTTTCATATTATTAACAAAATTAACAATAGGTACTTACTTACAATAGTCATTATCATTTTCCCATTCCATTTTCAAGGAATTATAGGATCGTCTCCACGGTGACTTGTTAACTTTAAATTGTTTATCTAAGTACAATATAGCAGCTCCTTCAATATCGCCATTATTGTCTGGACATACAGTTTCATTTACTTTGCAGTAATAACATTTTCCATACACACACACTCCTTTATCTGAAACAGAGGGAAAGATGGGGTTTTCTTTATGTTTATTTAGTTCTGAGAGTCAAAATGGCAGGTTTCACAGCGAATTAAATTATAGTAATTACCGATAAAATGTACGAATAGTACCTAGCACTAAAATATCTGTACCTCCTTCAGAATAAAATTATTTAAAAATTAAGGTACACTCGCCGTATTGACTTCCCGGAAATAGAAGCGTTACTTTAAACCCCGCAGACAGAAATAGGATCTATAATAATGCTTGTAAGCAAATTACATTATGTTACATATAGCTAGAAGGATTTCTAATTTCACGTTAATTTTATTACAAATAAGTAGGTCGTTTTTCTGTCCGCGGGGTTTACTAAGTAAGGCTCTTATTTCCGAGTGGTTATAAAAAAGGTGCCCTAAAGTTTCGTCAATTTCTTTTTTACACACATTGATTTTAAGTAATAGAACATGCTTCATTTGCCTTTAATTTTATGGGTGGGTTGGTTAACATTGTTAAAATCAAACAGAAATCACAATTTTGAAATTTCGATTTTTTTACTTTTTGACTATAAAAATATGATCAGTAACGGTAACGGGTACGGATAGAGCTCCATTTTTAAGTGTACTAATTAAAAAATAGGGGTGTATAGATATGTATATGTATGTACTTAGAAATAAGTATGTTCATAAGTTGTCTAGTAATCATAACACAAGCTCTGCTTAGTTTGTGACTAGATGGCGTTGTGTGAGTTGTGAAAAAAGTCGAATATAATAACTTCTTGTTCTTAGTCGGGCACTCTTGTCTGAGTGGTCGTAGCTGTTGATGATGGACAGGACTGCAGCGCGCCGCCATCGTTTGCCTCCAAGGCTGCGGCATGACGAGCGCTATCTCTCCATTTCGGGCAGCTGTTGGCATTACGCGCACATTGTACTGCGGTCGACTGCGTAGCCCTGGTGATAAGATCGATCTAACGAGTCGGAGATCGACCGTGGGTTCTCTTGCCTTCAACGCGACCGTGAACCACAAGTCTTTCCATCGAATCCTCGTTTCTGGAGATGTGACCAAAGAACTTCAGTATTCGTAACTGACCAATCGACGAAAGTCTAACCCGTATGTGAAGCTCTTTGAGGATGGATTTATTGGTGCGGAATGCTGTCCACGGTATTTTAAAACTCGTCTCCAATACCACATCTCCAAGGCATCGATTTTTCGGCGATCTTGTAGCCTTAATGTTCACGTCTCGGCCCCGTAGAGAAAAATTGGAAAAACCAGACACCCCATTAGACGAACTTTGGTATTCTGTGTAATTCGGCTGTCTCTCCATATCTTTCCCAGATGCTCTATTGCAGTCCTGGTGATAGCTGATCGGCGCTTGATCTCGTCTTCACATCCTCCAGCGTTCTAACATAATATGTCGATCTTTAATCATTTAATTATAAATTTATTTCAAATATGTTCAGTCTATTGCATAAAAAACCAACCAAAAATGAAATGAATAAACACATTTCAAAAAAACAATATGTCAATATGTACGAGTATGTATGTCTTATTTGTTGTTTGAATGATGTGATGTGTGATGTTGATGTTGTGAATGTAACCATGAATTCTGCAATACTAACATAGTTTTTAAAACCTTTACTTGTTACTAACAATTAGTGTTGCAACAGAACTCTGCTTCCGCTTCTGCAGAAGTTCCGCAAGCTTTTTCACTTCCGTTTCCGCTTCTGCTTCCGCAAAATTTATAACAGAACTCTAAACGGAAGAATACAGCGAGGAGCGTGGGGGTGGGGGGCGCGTGGACGACTGGACACATCGGAAGAGGCGCGGTACACAAATGTGTCATAACGAGTTTCTTTATTATTATAATTTTTTGGTTCATTCTGCGCATCACCACGCCTCGTGACATGATTACGACGTAAACCTTCTGTTGTTTTAAAAAAAACAAAATTGTGCTTTTTCTTCATAATATTAACATTTCCGCTTTCGGATAGATTTACTTTTGACATCTGTTTCCGTTTCCGCTTCCGTTAAGACACTCCCGTTGCATCACTACTAACAATACTAACATACATTTTAAGACACTTGTTCCTAAGATTATTTTAGTCTGAAATAAATGTATTTTATTTATTTTTTATTTGTGAATTTCAGTAACCTGGCACAGTAGGTATGTACCTACCTACTCTAAAATATAACTATTAGGTACTCACCATTTTTAACCATAGTATTTTTCAATCCAGCTGTAGCATGAGGTAGGATCTCTTTGTTGAAACGAACCCTCCTTATGACAGAAGGGGCCACCCATTTATAGTTCAGTATCATTGCTAGATAGTATGTGAATACTTCCGAATTGTAGCGATCATAGCCGGCGTAAATGCTACCTCTTATCACATCACTTATATTATACCTCTTTGGTTTAAAGTACACTTTTTGTTTACCCTAAAAAAAACACATATTTAAAAAAAGTTCAATGGAGAAGTTTCAAGATGCAATGGAATTAAAATATAGACTAAATATCTTAGAAATTAATTATATTATTTTAGTATTTCATCACCGGTATTTGCCACATTTGTGATGTCATTTTGCCTAACCGAGATTCATCATCATTTCCACCGAAAGACGTCCACTGTTGGACATAGGCCTCCCCGAAGTGTCGCCATAACGACCGGTCCTGTGCGTCTCGCATCCATCGGATTCCCGCGACCCACACTAGGTCGTCGGTCCATCTTGTGGGAAGCCTTCCAACGCTGCATCTTCTAATACGTGGTCGCCACTCCAGAACCTTTCGGGCTCATCGATCATCTGTTCTGCGAGCAATGTGACGCTTAAGTTTGGCGATTCTTTGGGTTATATCCGTAACTTTGGTTCTCCTGCGGATATCTTATATAGTTAGAAGGAAATTTCGAGTATAGCCCTTTCCAATGACTTTAAGCCTTCTGATGAGGCCCATTGTGAGCGACTTTTCAGAGCCATAATAAAATTATGTTATCACTGGCAATACGCACTGGTCATAGACTTTCGTCTTGAGACACTGTTGTATGTTGGACGAGACGATGCCGCGCACCTTCCCGAACGCTGCCTAGTCGAGTTGGATTCGACCATTGAACTCTTTCTCCAAGTTAGATCTACTCAACTGGAACGTCTGTCCCGGGTACCTAAACGTAATCGTCCACAACTTCGAGTTAAGAGTGCTATATGGATGTTTACCATGATTTTGGTTTTGTCTATGTTCATTTTTATTTCCATTATTTCAGAACCTCTACTGAAGTCACCGAGCATTGTACTGAGCGCCTCCGTAGTCTCAGCCATGACTACAATGTCGTCGGTAAACCATAGGTGAGCGATGTACTCGCCATTGACATGAATACCTAGCCCTCTCCATTCCAGAACCTTAAAGACATCCTCCATTGCTGCCGTGTTGTTTCGGAGAAATTAGGTACGTCTCCCTGCCTCACACCACGCTGCAAAAGAATAAGTTTCGAGGTTTGGTTTTGAAGTAGGACTGACGTGGTGGCTTTTTTGTACTAAACACTTCAGCACTTTGATGTGCCGATAGTCAATCTGGCACCGTTGGAGTGACAGATTGTACTCCTCAGTCTTCTGTATAATCTGCCGCAGTGTATGTATGTTGTCTGCGCTAAAGCTTTTTCGGAATCCGGCTTTTTCGGGAGGCCGGAAACAACTTGTGACATAGCTCAAAAATGAGATGGGCCTGTTATTCTTAAGCAGGGCATTGCCGCCCTTCTTAAAGAAAAGTACCACCACATCTCTGCTCCATGCCTGTGGCGTTTTTCCCTCGAGTATGACGAAAAAAAAAACCTTTTGAAGGGCCGGCCGTAATTCTGTCCTCAACTGACGCCTTGTTGTTTTTAAGCTGCTTCAGAGCTATCCTAATTTCGTACCTACAGGCTGACGTCCGGGATATCTTCAGTATAATTGTCGGTCAATCTAGCTCTTGGTTTCGTTTTAGATTCGCAACGGTTTAATGATTGACGTAACCAACTGTCCATAGCAAGCCTCGATCTCTCCCAGAAGCTCCGATTTAACGGATATGACTCTGCCATCGTCGGCGTCGGCCTTTAGTTTCGTGACTTGGATCTGCCCAATAGACAGATCTCTTGCAAACATTTTGGAACCTATCTCTAATCGCGTTCGTAAACCTCTCGTTATTAAAGCGGCGGAGATCGCGATTCAAGGACTTGGAATCCGTCTATTGAGCAGTTGCACGTAACGTCTAAAGACTGCAGAATCATTTCACGCCTAACTTCATAAGCTCGAGAGCTCACGAATGTGAAGGGTGAGTCTTGTAAAACTTAGAACCGGCCGTATGGATAAATTCCCACGAACCGTTGTATTCGTCCATGGCGCCGAGGTCGTCGAACTACAGATCACTCGATATCGTTTCTAAGTCACATGTGCATCTTATGGCTATTTCATGAAATTCATTTAATTGGGAAGCCTGAAGTTAGAGAACACTCTAAATAATTTCATATCTCTAAATATCATTAAAGTATCAATAGAGCACTATTGATACTTTAATGATTGTAATTCCGTAAATATTTACGTGTTACGGCCGCCAATCACATTTTAATCAACATACAACTTGACACTGATCTGCAAAAAGCAAAAAACCAGGCTTCCCTGGCACTTCACCTCAACACATCTTTCTATTTCTGTTATTTATTTGAAGCTGACTGAGACATTACATTTTACTGATTGATGAAAATAGGACATGAGCTGAAAATTATGATTTCAATAAAAGAAACATTTATGAGGGTGTTCTGAAAAGTTACCAACCTTTGCATAAGTCTCTTATGGCTTATTTTAATGATTTTGAGATAACGGGTGCCAAGATGGCATCGGCCATAGTTGGCCTTTCAGAATATCAATAATTGCTTGTTAGGAAATGCAACATTATCTATCTTATTGTAAACAAAATGTCTTATATCTTTATTAGGTTGGAAACTTTTTAGACCACATGTTTACAAACCTTTAAAAGGAATAATAACTTTAATTGTGTCCCCTTGGGAGCATTATCAGCTAGTGCTATCTGTGAGGTGCGCAGAGCTTGCAGTATCTGACCTGCCGCACCATTCTTATATGGGAATAAGGACTCCTCATCAGCCCACTGCAATATGAAAATATTTTTTTATATCTTTGATATTAAATGCTCTCTCTCTTGCTTTTTATTTAAAATTTAGATAAGTGGATAGTGATTTTATTGTACTTATTGTGTGTAATTACTATGTAATTAATAGGTAGTAAAAAAGAATAGGTGAATTCTATTGCTCAAGTGTTTTTAATGTATAAGCAGTATTAATATCATGCAGGCGATTCTACATAGTTGATGGATTCAATATTAAATACTACTGCTAAGTTTTATAAAAGCAAGTAATAGTCATTTAAAATAATTAATTTGATTACTATTGATATAAAAATATTGATAAAAAGTACATAATAATTTTGTTATCACTACCAAACTGGCCACAAACAGTTTGCCTATACTTACATTTTCAACAATCTGCCAAACACTGTCTAAACTAGGCGTGGAAGAATTAAATGAGCTTATTAAATCTCTTTGAATAGGTAGAAATTTAGAATTTTTGTTGTGATACTGACTAGGCAAGCGGTTGAGATATTCATTAATTTCCCTGATTACAGGGGGTATCGGGTCAGACTTCACAATTGGCAGCTTAAAGGTAGCAGGTTTGTGCTCAGTGTTAAGTATATAAAAGAAATATATATTCAAAGCTACTAGTAACAGTAGAAATAAAGAGAACCCGAAGATACAATTCATCGACATACTTCATTTCAATTTAATTCTACATTTATTTTTATAAATCTACACCTGACCGACATGAACGCATATATGGCAGGGACGCAAGATATAATTTCTATACCTGCACGGTAATTATTTTTGGCTTGCATTCATTCTCTTACCCTTGTATCGAAAATAAAGCCTTGTCTATATTTTTGGCACATAAATCATTATTATAGCGTGACTTGGAAATTAAAGTTTCAGTAACTGGTTATACTGGAGCGAATCCTAAATTTTAAATAAAGATGGCAAATTTCGTTAAACTGTACTGATAATTTTTGTAAAAAAGTAAACACAACATAAAAAACGTGGACTATTCGAGCAGCGGGTGGGGTTCAGTCAAGTTCAGTGGGGTTTATTGTTGGTTTATTGTCTTGTGAAGTCTTGTCACTTGTCTGTCAGTGTCACTGTCAGCTACTAGAGAGAGAAGGTTTTTTTTCTGTTAACCCCTTAGGAAAGGCTATAGTCGTTCCACCATATCGCCTAGTCTTCCATTTTCTTGCGAATATCATAGTTGCTTTTTTCTGCTTTACATTAGAATGCGGGTGTAACACATTCTAATGTTTTTGAAGTATTTTTTTTTTCAGCAAACTTGGCTGAGGTAGCTAAAACTACAATAAAATTCTCAGCTCCATTTTATCGAGATCGCGCTTATTTCAATGATTTCACATATAATAGTTGCACAGACACTTGAGATACAAAACTACACCAATTTTACATCACAGTATCCACTAGGAATCAATTTGCGAATAATTAAAACAGCCACTGAATTTCACTCGAAGAAATCCCGCCAAAAACTCCTAGAGAGAGATGAAACGTATATACAGCTCTGCGTTCAAAAACAACCGTATTATGGTAAAGTCGCTACTCCAATCGTTCAAAAATGCTTCGACTTAAACATATATTCATTAAAGTAAATTACATGCCTGGTCCACGACTGGCGACTAGTTGGGGCTACTGATTACAACTGGGCGTCTACTGGCCCTATGATATATTCATTAAAGTAAATTACATGCCTGGTCCACGACTTGCGACTAGTTGGGGCTACTGATTACAACTGGGCGTCTACTGGCCCTCCTACATCCATGTAGGTAACAGTGTCCCTGGGTACCTATTAGAGATTCTTGTTTGTACCGAATCGAATGTTGTGTCGTCTGGGACATACGAGATGCATAGTCGCTAACCTTTATTTAACTGATTTTTCACTTAAAGTAGTAGGTACCTACCGGTTTTTATAAACAGCTAGGTGCCGTTGTATTCGCAGTATTTCGCAATGACCGTCTGCAACGTCCAGGTTCATGGGCCTAGTCTTATTGAATAGGCGTTATGTTCCTCTGAATGTTCAGTCAAGTAACAGGTTTCTTTTACCAGCGATTAAATTTAAACGAAATGCTTATAATCTTAATAAACATTTATTATTTTATTCATATAACAGCATAATTTAAAGTAATATTTTATTTTTACACCTACTTAATCTAAAAAGGATAACCAAGCTGATCTCTTCTCGCCTTGGAAGCCATTTTGCCGTTTGTTGGAAATGAGAAAATGAAACCAATATATTCCGGAGGAAGGCGTGACTCAATAGCGCCGAGAGCGATAACCTGAAGCAGAAAAACAAATAACTTCAAATATAGCACAAAAAAAAAATCGCGTTTCCATATCATCATACGGTACGAGTAGGTCCATGCAATATAAGTACGAAACTTGATGTGTGTTATTCAGTGGCGTAGCTAGTCCTAATGGGGCCCCATATCAAATATTTTAGAAGTTTTTTTTTAATTCAAAATCGGTACTAGCACCAAATTAATGCCTTGAGAAGCATCAAAAATGAAAATGATTTCGTTTATTGGAGCATTCTCTAGGTATTAAAAAAGGTTGAGTGTTTATTGTCGCTTTACGTGGAAAAACCCAGAACGGGCGGAGCGAGCTAAAAAACTATTAGGCACATCAACCATCATATAGATATTATTCATTAATTACTGGCAGTATATCAAAAAGAGAATTTAAGGTTGTGGATAACATATTACGAATTTTGATACATGTCGAGGCCCCTGTAGCTCGCGGGCCCCATATAATTGATATGGCTGATACGGCGGTAGCTATTAAACGCCTCTGGTATTACTGCATATCCTGCACTAGAATAGGCATTTTGCTCAGGTTAGGTACAGTCACAAGCAATAAGATATATAAGTACATTGCCTTATTTTTAATTTATCTTAACTTTTGTTATTCAAGAAATACGATTGTGTACGACAATTGGTTCTTATTTACCTATTCGATGGTTAGGTAATTTAGAATTTATTAATGACATTATTTTTTTTTTGACGTATTAGTTTTTACTTATTATCATTTTTTTTTTATATATTATTGTATACTTATGACATCAAATTTTATTTTTATTATTTTTGACATTTTATTTTTAATTATTAATGTGAACAGATTGTACAATTTTTCTTTTCTGACATGTTAAAACGTACAAATACAATTATTAAGTATTAATTTAAATATAAATATTCTCTCACTGAAATATGTACCTACCGTGAATAAAGTTATATATTGTACCTATCTAATTTAATATGACAAGCAAATTTTGTCCTACTGCTAGACAAAGGTCTAACTCTCCCTTTTGAGCGGGACATATATTACAGCTATATCGCTATTATTAAAAACTGCAGGCGTCGCGTCGCGGTTTAAGCGAACTATTTTTGCTAGCGATACAAGACGAACAAGATTTCCATATCTACTTAGATACTAGTCAGTTTCAGACTTACCTCAAGGTAAGTATTGGAAGGACGTCTTTCCATAGGGAGGTCAGAGCTTGCGGTTTTATTTTTAGGGTTATTAACTTCTTCATAAGTCCGGGCCACTAATTGCTGGCCGCTCGGTGTCGTCAGAGTCACGTTCTTCGCGAAGTACCAGCCGATCGAGACACCTTCTTGCCTGAAGTAAGAAAACAATAAGTCTGAATGGTTAGAATGGACCAAACTAGCTAAAATTGATGTGTAGCGTAAAACAATGTCATGTGTAGGAATGGGCTAACTAGATGTTGATAATTGTAATTATAGGTAGGTACTCCATATGATTCCATACACCACATACAATCCGCCGATCGCCCCCACGAGGACCCGGCGGTGCTCTGCCCAGGCGGGGCACTCCTCTACCATATGCTCCACCGTATCCTCCAGGCGGTCCACACAATAGTCAGTGACATCCGGGCGTATCTCCGCAGGAATCCGATGCAGGAACCTCCCGAACTTACCATGTCCGGTGAGGACCTGCGTCATGCGGAAGGTAAGGACGCCGTTTCCAGCCACTCCTCAAAGATGGGTCTTATCGCCATAAGGACGTGCCCAGGAGGATATGACTTGGAATGGGGCCTTAATTTAAGAAAATAGCCCAAATGCCATAAACTTTAGTACCTCTTTTTGCACCCCAATAAAACTTTTTCCAAAAAAAAAAATAACCGACTTCACTAAAAAAAAAAAACTAAAAGGATCAAAATAATTTTAATTTCGGAAGTCGGTGTTTCTTGGTATTGTTTGTTTCATATTTAAGTTGCTATACACTTATAAACATAGTGCCTATTTCTCATAACAATTCCAATTAACCCAAACACTACTAAAGACATTGTTTTATTATGAAGTTCCCGTGTCTCCCTTCCACCTTCCGGGTCCATCATCAGATCAGTGTGCTAGTACCTTATAGCCAAAGTGCATCTCATGACAATTCTAATAAGCTCAGACACGGCTAGGATACATTGATTAATTACGGAGTTCCGGTGCCTATGTTCCGGCACCATCATCATCATCAGGTTACTTCGATGATACTATTCAGCTCCATATTACTATAACTATTCAGAACCATTTATTTCTTTGTATTTTCATGTGAGTATGAAGTTTCGTTGGCCATTTCTCGTCTTCTTCATCAGTTCCACTTCATCAAATGTTACTTTTTGACTGTGAATGCTTAATGCTTAAGTTCTCGATGAAAATACCAAAATCACTAGGTTCCTATAATTTTTGAGAAGTTCCCTCGATTCCTCATGGATCCCATCATGGAACTGGATTTTGAAAAAAATGGGACCAATTTGGAAGCATATCCTTCAAAAGGGGGAAAAAAAATACCTATACCAACATGAAAGAGGTAAAAATTCTAAGTATGTAAGTGGTAATCTCTGAAACTACTGAACTGATTCTGAATTTTTTTTCACCAGTAGAATGCTAAGCCGCTGGGAGCAGCTACGCTAGTGCCTTAAATTGGCGAGGCCAAATTACTTTGTTTCGTCAATGCGTGCCACCATTGGCGCATGTGAAAAATGTTCGCCACCCTTACCCTCAGGGATGCATTTTGAAGCGACCTTCCATGTTCACCTTCGTCCTATGTAACTCACACGTACAACATGCTTTTAGGCTAAGCGGTGTTAATCTATATCGGTGGTGATATTATTTGTTAGTGTTTTTTTTAACAAGTGATGTAGGTAGACAAGTAGAATGAAGAACTTACTCGTCGAGATGATGCAGCATGTCGGCGCTGATTGTCCACACAGTGCCCCACACCTCCTCTTCGTCGTCTTCTACGATGGTGGCCACGGCGCCTTGCCACGCCTTCTCGAACATGATGAAGTCTAACCGGTGGTTCTAATGACAACAGTATACTATTAGAAAGGGAAACCTGCCACTTCTTCGCGATTAGTAGCTATAATAGGTATAAGTAATCATACGCTGATAGTGGATGCAGATTGGAAATGTCGTAACAAAAGATTTGAGAATAAACGTGGCTGACATTTAAGTTCGAAATAATGGATCCATCATCCATTCTTTCGCTCAATCAATGGAGATTTTCAAGTTTACTTCTAGGCAAGCTTATTCCATCGTCGACCACATCATCATTTATTTAACATTCGGTAAGATAGTGATCAACGGGAGTCTATCAATAATAACTTAATTTTAAAAAATCAATCCATTGGAATGTTTTAATATCGATAATTATATCTAGAAAGGGCTAATTTGACAAATGGCTAATTTTTGGCATTCATTTGTATTTTATACCAGTGCAAGTTACACAAATACTAACTGACTGACTGAAGACTTTGAAGACCTTGCAAACATTGTTCTGCCATATAAATAATAATCAAAAAAATCGAAAGTATAAATCGAATAAAAATCCTAAAACGAATCTTTAAGTACTTAAAATAAATGAATAATGATAAAAATACTAAAATCGCGATTAAAAAATGGAGGGTAGGAGAGGGAAAATACTTTTAATTACTCATACTCTGAAAGTAGGTCTGAAGTTGTCTGAGGAGCGAGTTGAAAGTAATACTTTTCATCCATACGGAGACGGAGAATCGCTTTCAACTGACAGCTGTCAAATTATATAAAAAAAACTAGTTCTATCTTCACATTTCTATTAAACCATTTGCCAACTTTCTATACAGCCACTCAATTACAGCGCAATGTTAAATTGAAATAACTTAATTAAATAACTTAATTTATTAAAGAATATAATTATTATTTTTTGAAATATCTTTTTTTTTTTCAACTATTTCTTTAAAATACTTTATTTTTTTAAATTATTATGGAAAAATATTTTCTATTTTATCAATAATGAAAATTAAATGCTGGCCAGCCACAGAAAAAAAAAAAACAAAATAGGCGGGAAAGTGGCAATCCGATCTTCATTTGTTCATTCGGGTTGTAGAGTTTTGTTTACATTTCCGTACAGCAGAGATTTGTATTAACGCCTGGTTTCATAAGAGAAGAGGTTAAAGCAGTAGTGGAAAACCTTTTAACGCCTAAACTAGAAGAATGAAATGTATCTACCTAAAATTACACGACGACTCAGGTTTTACAAGCTTTTTTATTTTATTTTTACCTTAGTGTTTACCTCGGGCTAAAGACTTATTTAGTCCCTCGAACTATTGGCAACCTTCACCCCTAGGGCAAAAATGTAGGTACTATTACGAATTACGATCTATTTTTGAAATCAATAGAGCCGTTTTGGAGAGATGCGAGACCACAAACACCGTGACACGAAATATTAAAATGTTATGTTAGATTTTTCAATTGGGAAAATATTTGCAAGTATCAGCTGTGATGTAATGAAATGTAGGCATGTATTTTGTTGTACACATACACTTATACATAGATGCGCAACGGATGTTGTAGCTATTAGAATAAACGTAATCACTTAAATATGTTTTAAAATAAAATATGTTAGTGTTTTTTGTTATGGTGGCAAATTACAAGATGTTGGTACCTTCCTATTGTTCAAATGTTCACTTCTGTTTATAGCTTTCTAGTTATTATAACTATGCGACAGCAAAGACAAGGACCCGTAGGTACGAGCAAATTTTAAGGGTTAAGCACGGCTTGCCGAGGTCGGTTTGTGGATGGAAGACCATTTTAACATACTGAGCCCCTCCGCACTTTGGAAAGCACGTTAAGCCGTTAGATTGTCTTTTGAAAATCTTGGACCTTTGATCATGTTAGGCAGTCGAAAAATTGGCATCAGGTTGACCAAGGGGTACAGTGTTACCTATTAACCAGTTACTGGATTGTCAGAAAAGTTTATTTTAAATAGACCAATTACAGACACTTTTGAATTGTCAAAATATCGGTAAGTCAAAAAAAAAAAAAACAAGTGAAGCTAAATGTGGAGGTCAGATGGACAGTGTTTCCATGTAAGATAATGGTGCTCAGCTGCATCGGGATAGACTGGAAGCTGACTCTAACATACCTACCTACTGGGGAAGAGGCTGGTCCATTGTTATGATTTTTACGCGACACCAAAGACAGTTGAGTTTTTGTGCCTCTTAATTTTAAATATAAGTAAATAATTTTTTACTTCACCTGCTCGATAATGGCTTTTTATAAAACCAACACTTAGAGCAAGTCATTCTGTCCCTAGGGAAATAGTGTAGTATGGGCGATCCCTAGGTAAAATGAGATTTGAATTTGGAACGTCAAAAATCATTATTTCGGAAAAAAAACACAATAAGTGAATTAAAATGTACGTGTGTCAAATAGGTTTATTTAAAAATCAAATTGGCCACTAACAAAAAAAATTTTGTTACTGACGAGTCTCTAAAAAAAAGGAATAAATGAGCTTGCGATACAGAAAATTAAAACTATAGAATTAGAGTACCTAGTGAATTTAAGTTTCTTTCAAATTTCAAAACATGTCGAGTGATAATTAAGATTAACTTGTAAATAATACTTATGTTATATGTATAATTTATAATTTGCTTTAGTAAATTATCGTTTTATCTCACCGATGGTGTAAAAAGTAGAGTTTCCAACTCGGGGTTAAAGCTGTCTTTATCTTGTGAGGCTTGAATTCCTCACTTCACTCAGGTTTCTATATTAACTCTTTCGCAATGCGCAGGAGTTCAACATGCCACCCGAGACAATTACACTGCTTTATCCCCTAGTCATATAATCTACTATTATCTTATATTTTAAATTAATTCACTTATTTTAAATTAACACATGAATTAATTTAATAACACATTAATGAATTTCAACCCTGTAAGTATTACTTCAACCTCACGTTATCAGACGGAAGTTATAATCACATTATCGAAACATTACGCTTACCTTTAGTTTGGCGATGCTGTAGAAAACTGCGGATGGGTTGTTTAGATGCAATCTTCTCGTTAACAAATTACTGCCGTACGCAAAATAAAATATTGTGCCATTAGGACTTGTTACTATATTATTAGAGTCACTATTTCCACAAACACATAGTTTGAATAAACTTAAAACAATCAACGTTAAAACTGTTTGAGACTGCATGGCTGCACCGGTGGATACGAGAGTAGCGCTCGAAGGCAAGAAATGAATTGAGTAAGATTCACTGGATCAAATGTACATTATAACCTTTGTCGTAGGTATTTTCAGTAAAAGGTCACACTATATATTGCTTGCCACGGATTGACGCTACGATGAACACGTCATAGAAATGTTGATTTGGTCAATGATGGCTATTACGTACACCTGACGTTATGGTATATTTGTGACGGTGTTAATAAGGAAAGTTAGGTATTTATTGCACACATGAAAGGAAGGAAAATCTTTCAGAGTGATTTATGAAGAAACCGTAAAAACCTACTGGGTGGTTAATGTTTTGAATCGATTCATGTAATAAGTAGGTAGGTACTTGGCGTTACCGACGTTATCATGAATCAAAATATCCTCGAGTGTGGCATAATATTATCGAAGCATTACAAATGTAGCAGCTATTGTTTGAATAATATTTTTATAGCTATAGTCATAATGGACGATTATGGGTACTAATCGATTATGGGTAAAAAAGTATAATTGTGTGTACCCACACAATTATAGGTATGTAGGTACATTATTGTTGCATGTGCCCGTTAAGTTAAAAGGTACATTTCAGAAGATAAACTCCCTGTAGATTTCCTGCGCTATAGCTTCTCACAAAAGATATATGTTCCTTCTGAAGCAGTGATAAGATATCTTGATTTTATTTTTTTATAATGATTTACTTTAAGTCCGCTGGATAAAATACCTATTTTTTAATAATTAAAATATAGAGGTCACCGACATACGAACGCAAGGTCTATGAGGCCGAAAGGTTCTAGAGTGACAACCGCAGACAGGAAAAAGCAGCGTTGAAAGGCCTCCCGCAATGTGGACCGATGACCTGGTGAGAGTTGCGGGAATGCGTTGGATGCGAGGCGCATAGGACCGTTCGTTGTGGCGACACTTGGGGGAGGCCTATGTCCAACAGTGGACGTCCTTCGGCTGAAATGATGATGAAAACATGGGGGTGGCGAATTTCCGGTCGACCCCGGGCGGTGTAAACCCACGCTACGCCACTGAGTTTAACGTAATTTGAATACCCAATACAGTTGGGGAAAAGGCATGGCAGATTGAACTAGTTCAGGTGCAGTCTTTTCAATTTAGTAGAGGTATTGTTAGACTCAACGACTCTCTAGGATTGTTCCCTCTCCTAGAGAGGAGGCCTGAGTCCCAACAGTGGGAACATTAAAAGGCCGACTATGCTATGCTATGCTATTGTTAGACTTAGAATACTTTGAACATCCATTTGTACCAATTGTTTTTTGAGGTGCGATATAATCAAGTAACTTCTCCCGCTCTGGGTGGAGCGAGCGTGTGACTTTTATTATCTAAAACACACCACAGGCCCTACCACGAGCTCTTAATGTGCTCCATTGATTGCTGACAACCTAAACTGAATTGTTAAGGGAATGTAGCTATACATATAGGGTGTATAGCTCATTATAAGAGGCTAATTGGGGATCCAGATTTGGTTAAGTCCAATCTACAAAGCCACGAGCACAGGCGCAGGGTAGCCAGCCTATCGGTATTTTACAGGTTGCATTTTGGAGAGTGTGCGCTGGAATTGCATGACTTATTCCGCCATCTCCGTTCTATCATCGGACGACCCTTACGTTGTTGAAACTTCAACGGTCTCGACTAAGCGATTCACTTTGTCGTTTATAACGCTTACATCAAAGGACTAACTATAATTTAGGTGTCTTCAAGGCTAGTATGAACAGGCTCTTAATAAGCTAGTGCGCCTCACCATCAATGATTGCATCACTGATTATCATCAGGTGGGATCGCAGTCAAGCACTGGTTATATCAATAAAAAAAACCCTTTTTTCTTGCTCGCACGCCTGACATGTCGTCGTTATACCCCAGGGGGCCAAGTCTGCTATTTTTATAAATTCGTCATTCCAACACGCTGTTACTGTAATTTTGCTAAAAGTTAGTAATCTGCTAATTCGTAATGATCGATCATTGATCGGTCAATGGTCTCGTACTAGAGTTGTGATAGAATGTCAATATCGAGCTTATTAAAAGTACTCATTGCTTTTGCACAATGACGTTTTAATGGTAGATCACTGATTAAAGGAACTGTCAAAATTCTAGCAGGTTACCGCATACATCAGACATTCATTTGTCAATATGTACTAGATTACTACAAGGGTGGATTGAAAAGTTCGCGGCCTCAGCAAGAAAACAATATAAAATATAAGCAAAAGTAATTTTATTTTTCCACGTAATCTCCACTTAACTCTATGCACTTCTTCCATCTGATTTCCAACGCCTGTATGTCATAAAAAAAGTTTCTTCAAGGCCTTCTAAAAAGTCACCCAACGCAGCTTCGACCTCCTCATTTGATAAAAATTTTTGACCTCCAAGGTGTTTTTTTAGGTTTGGGAATAAATGAAAGTCTGAAGGTACCAAATCAGGGGAATAGGCGGGATGGGGCAGTAATTCAAAGCCACAATCACGAATTTGAGCCATAGATTCAACAGACGTGTGAACGCGTGCATTATCCTGTTGGAACAACACTTTCTTGCTGAGTAATCCTGGCCTTTTCTCTTTGATTGTTTCACGCAAGTGACGTAAGAGGGTGCAGTAATAAGCCGAGTTTATAGTTTCACCTTTTGCAAGGTAGTCCACCATGATGACACCCTTAGCATCCCAAAAAACTGACGCCATCACTTTGCCAGCTGACAAAATTGTTTTGGCTTTTTTTGGGGTCGGTTCATCAGGTTTTTTCCACTGCTTGGATTGCTGTTTTGACTCTGGGGTGTAGTGGTGTACCCAAGTTTCATCCATTGTTACAAATCTGCCCAAAAATCTTGTAGATCAGCTTCCAACATTTCCAAACAGTCGCAAGAAATCGTGAGGCGTATTCGTTTTTGTTCGACTGAAAGCAATCTGGGTACCCACCGCGCAGAAACCTTAGAAAATCCAAGTTCATTGACTATGATGTTTTGTGTTCGTTCATACGAGATGCCAATAGTGTCTGCAATCTCCCTAATGGTCAATCTTCGATCTGTCAATATCAGGTCACAGATTTTCCCGATGTTTTCTTCAGTCGTAGACGTCATAGGCCGGCCAGAGCGAGGGTCATCTTCAATACTCTCTCGTCCGCGTTTAAATTCAGCAACCCAATTTTTCACAGTCGTATACGACGGAGCAGATTCCCCCAATGTTGTTGACATATCTTCGTGAATCTCTTTTGGAGTTAGTTTTTTTTTAAACAGGTATTTGATGACCGCGCGTTGCTCAATTTTCTCCATTCTTTAAAAACGCTACACAAAGGCTCACAAAATTCAGTCTAATTTAAATACAGTTAATGGTTGTCAAATTGTAAAATTCTATCGCAATGATAGAATTTTACAATTAGACAACCAGAGAGTAAACTAATCGAATGAGGTCAGTTACGTTAAAATAGTTTTCCTGTGTTAAGTATTTATGTGATAGGCTGCGAACTTTTCAATCCACCCTCGTATTACGTGCCACTTCTTTCAATGGAGTGTCAGTGGTTGACCATTGGAAAGCGAAAGTCATAATGACGCCATTATATGAGTGGTTGACCAAACTTGTCAAAATCGATAATTATGAAATCAATTGAGGCCCTGTTCAGTTACATTTTGCGTTCTAGGACCGCGGTAACTCTTTCAAAGAATCCTGCAGCCCGATTTATTGATGCCAAGTTTGATAATAATAACGATATAATGTTATTATTCTAAGGGTACCTATAAGAATGCTTTTTGATTAGTGATACGCCTGCTACTATCTCACTAATGATGTGGGTGACAATAGGGTATTATACAATAGGGTATATGAGAAAAAATCTAAAAATATATTACTAACATAGCTTAGGCAAAAAGCAGTCGGCAAGTGTTAGTTTTAGTTCATAAAATAACAAAATAAATTTTTAAATTCAATTCAAAGTTTTCAGTTTTTTTTATCTGTTTTTATGAAATTCCAATAGCCACCATGTTATTACGTCTTGTAACCTAACAGTAACCAAGTGAAGGAATACGAAAGACAACGAAGGAACAGGAGTGGGTTTTCAGTCATTAAAAGTCTGACACGCTCTCTCGCTCCACCCAAGAGCGGGGGATGCCATTGGATCATTTTCCTCCCTAAAAAAGTTTTAGCCAGTAAAAGAATGACACCCTTAAGCTCCACACAAAGCAGAAGGAGTTATTGATTGATGATTACCCACCTAAAAAAACCGTTGCTTTTATTAATTAATAAAACTACCTACTAATTACTCATAGCTATACCACACTGGAAAATGATATACAGAAAAGTAAAAGTAAGTAAATTGCACAATTATTTTACCTTTACTAAAAGTATTTAAAATCACCAGATATCTTCAGAAAACTGACGAACAGGAAAATTTATCATGACAAACGTATGACTTCCCCCCCAATAGGTGAGCTCATTAGCTCACCTATTGTATTTTTTCTCGTCTGAATCACTTAATGACGAAAGCTTTCATTCTTCTGAGTTTTAATTGAACAGTCGAATGTCCTGCTTAGGATAAATATGGGATTTTTGAAACTGTTTCTAGCCACCACACAGCATGAACGCGGAATGCTTTTTGCTTTCGAGCAGCCGTGGTACGATGAGGATGCTCCGCTAATGCGCTCGCGCGCTGCGACCTTGGATTACCTACAATGGCTGCGTATGTTTTCTGTTTTTATGCAGATTGTCGAAAACGTTACAAAAGTTCGTTTCAGAACTGTCAGCTTTATTATTTCTTGACGGAATCGAACCATGGTAACAGTGATGTGCTTTGTGGTGGCTACATGTTCATTAAATACAATGTGTCTTAGCTTAGATCATACATATCACACTAATATTATAAAGGCGAAAGTTTGGGACTGTGTATGTATGTTTGTGTCTTCTTCACACTTGAACGGCTAAAAGAAATTCGATGAAACTTGGTACACGGATAGACCACGTCCTAGAATAGCATATAGGATACTTTTTGTCCCGGGAGTACGTTCCCTTGGGGCAATTTTCTACATTCAGATTATAAAGGAGAAAGTTTGTATGCGTGTAAGTATGTTTGTCACTCCTTCACGCTCAAACGGCTGGAAATGACTAGCCTGTTGGTCTAGTGGTTAATGGCCCTGACTGCTATGCCGGAGGTCCTGGGTTCGATTCCCATCCAAGACACATGTTTGTGTGATGAGCACAATCATTTGTTCTGTGCCTGGGTGTAATTTATCTATAATATGTATGTATTTAGAATATTTAAGTATATTTATCAGTTGCCTAACATTCATAACACAAGCTCTGCTTAGCTTGGGATTACACGGCGTTGTGTGATAGTCGAGTGAAAAAAAAAAATATGAAAAAAAGAAAATTGACACATGGTTGACTCATGTCCTGGAGTGATGATACATAATGATACTTTTTATAATTGGTATTATTTTCTACTTAGCCAAGTAGTGGATAATATGCACTGATACTCCTAGAAGCCTATTTTGTAGAGATATATTAATTTCTTATTACTTATTATTATTTACGGGTTACTTTATCTCAGAACCCTGGGGTTCTGGACCTTCGGAAGGCATACGAGGGCCCGAAGCCAACTCGCAGAGGCTCCTTACACAATTTTCGTGGAAGGCGGTACCAACCGTCGATTATTGTGGGAATCTTGCAACATATGGAAAACAAAGATGGTTAAAAGCTATGGTTTTGGAAGGCTTAAGTGGACTGGTTGCAAAGAACTATGTTAAGACTATGGCCCCTACTGAACAATGCTATTAATATACATCGATAAAAAAGGCAGGAGGCGACTTGCACACTCAATAAATGGGCCGCCAAAAACAGTCGCTATTATTATTCTTCTTTATTCTTTATAAACTTTATTGATATAAACTAAAAATACAGGACATTATTAAAAATAAGTGTACAAAAATAAGTGGCGGTCTTATCGCACAGGGCAATTTCTTACAGTCAACCTCTGGATGAACTGAAAGAAAGGTTATCTCACTTCTTTTGTCTCTGGCCTCAGCATTAGACTACTTAATGGAGAAAAATTAAAGAAATTTTGTTGTTATTTTTGTACTTTCCTCCACCCATCGTTCTACGTACGTAATCGTTACTAATATTATAGATGGATTGCATTGGAAACATACCTTATTCCCACGGCTTGGCTCCTGTGACCTATCCCACTGGTTCCGCTCATTTTACGAGATAAAAATAGCGTATGTAGGTTTATATCAGTTAACGAATTCATAAACGGGGCTCGATTACCTCTTACAAGTAAACAAACAGTACTTTAGACTTTCAGATCATTACTACTAAACAGCGATGTAACAGAGTACGATGTCACGACGTAACAATCATTTAAATGGGCCCTTAAGTTGCCGTGAAGTTAGTTTAAAACGATGATGGAGCTTGCGTGTTGCGAGGGGCGAAGGGGGCTGTTTGTCGCCGATACTAACACGATTACACCCAATCAGCAGCGTCGCCGCCCTAATTGGGCGCACTCGATGCGAGGGCGGGCTTTTTTAACAGCTTGCGCAAACACGCTCCCCAGTCTGGGCGCATAACGGCCCTGCTGTTTGTCTCTCAGTCCGCATTCACGAAAAACTCAGTGCATGTTATTTAGTTTATCACATTTCGTCTACTAATATTTTGATTCTCATTTGTTTGTTTATTTATTCTTAACATTTTTTATTAGGTTCTCTTTTTGTGTGAAAGTTTTGTTAAGTATGGGAACTTACAGTTACAGGCCTGGTGGTTAGTGGCCTTGACTGCTATGCCAGAGGTCGTGGGTTTGATTCCCACTCAGAACAAATGTTTGTGTAATGAGCACGATCACTTGTTCTGTGTCTGGGTGTAATTCATCTATAGTATGAAGTATGTTTATCACTAGTCTAGTACTCATACCACAAGTTCTGCTTAGTTTGGAACTTGATGACGTTGTGTGAAAGTTGTGGCATATTATTATTATAAACTAAGGTCTGAAATGCTACCATGAGTTCTTGACGCGATCCATTTGACGGTCTAAACTGAACTGTTAAAGGGATGTAGCTGTTGGGTGTGTAGCTCCATTCTTTTTTCTCGCTCGCACGCTTGACATTTTGACACATCATAGTATAGCCCCCTTTATTTTTAAGGTGGGAAATCATCAAAATGACTTCTCGCACTTTGGGTGGAGCGTGAGGGCGTGTCAGACTTTTACTGACTAAAACTACACATGTATCCTTCAATTACCCTTTGCCTAGGACAATGGGTTTCCCTTTCAGAAATTCTCCGCGGTCCTAGCTAGCGGGCATCGGCCCTGCTGGGCCCCTACGGTTTGCTGACATCTCATTGAGGAGCGCGAGAATCACAACGCGCTGTCGACGACTGGGCTCGGTCCGGTCTACCGTGGCTGTTAGTCGGGGTCGGAATTACGTGGTTGGGGCGTGAGGACCTTCGTTGCCACGCGCGTGCAGCCTCCTCCTTCGCTAGCATTACTGCTTCGCAGAAGGAGGCGACTGCCTGCCATTCCTCCTCGCTCCGGACCATAGCCTGAACCAGGGCCCGACGCGAAAGGTTGCTACGCTACTAATCTGTAAGCGGGTTTTAGTTTGAAAGAAGTTTTCAATGAAAATCATATTTTAACCGACTTCAAAAAGGAGGAGGTTATATGTTCGGTTGAATGTATGTTTTTTTTTTTATGTATGCTCACCGATTTCTCGGTCAATTAAGGACCGGTATTGAAAATTTTTTTTTGGTTAACGGTTATGCTTACGAGTTGGTCCCATAGAAATATTGTTATGATGTGATCATGAACTTTGAAGATATGGAACAGAACTCCTCATAGGATCACAGCAGAACTGTCGTAACAAGTAAAATTGCTTTGTTTATACGTGTAGTCGATGACTGACTGAAAGTAGAGGGGGAATATATCGAACTGATCTGATGATGAAGCCTGAAGTTAGGCACCGGAACTCTGTAATAAATTAATGTAATCTAACCGTGTTTCCAATAATCCCAAGATTATTGGAATTGTCATGAGATACACTCTGGCTATAAGGTATTTAAATTTGGCTGAGGGGTACTTTTTAGTGGTGGCACCATAACTAAAAAGTGTAAACTAAAAATATTTTACAAAAAAAAATACAACCGACTTCAAAGTAAAAAAAAACACCGACAAGTGAAAAATAACTTTAATTTCGGATTTCGGTGTTAAATAACGAAAAGACAAAACTATTATAGAAACACCGACTTCCGAAATTAAAGTTATTTTGCACGTTTTGGTGTTTTTTTTTACTTTGAAGTCGGTTGTATTTTTTTTTTGTAAAAGATTTTGTTCATAGCAAGCTTTTATAGCGTGGTATATACGAGTACATATATATTGAATACTCATCAAGACCATTCCAAAAAGTTCAAACACGATAGGGTATCTGAGTTCCTAAGGCCAACTTCTGTTTCCATTATCAAATCAGCTCCATGTCATAATAATTTTGCATTGTCATCTGATTTACACATGAATGCAAAATTTCAGCTCAATCGGTAACCGGGAAGTGGAACAAATATTTGGTTACAAACATACAAACATCGGGACAGGTGAAACTAAATAAAAGCTTGTAAAATATCTCGCATTTAAACTTGTATGCAGATAATATTATGAAAGCTCTGAAATTAATTCAAGAAATTAAAGCATTCTTTATTTATTATATTTTAACCATGACATTAACTATGCAGGCTCCAGCTCAGACGTACGCCGTACCCTGTAGGTGACCAGGGTTGTCATCAATCAGCCGCAAATGCAGAAACAATATCGTTGGCCGATGGGGATGCCGTAGCTCACCCCTGATTTATGAGGGATGTCTAATAACAAACTCATCTATAACATTGTTTGGTGGTATTCGCTTAGTGATATTTCGATTCAAAATTTTCATTTGTTACAATGAATGAGTGTTTCTATGGCGTTGGATGACTGTTGGTAAATGATTTTTTTATTATTCGAGTTTCAGTAAAAAGTGTTATTTATGATTTAGTTTTCTAGATACCTAGCTTAAATACATACTTATTTTATGGAACGTGTTTTGCCTGTGCCTGGATGCAATTTAAGGTAAATGTTTGGTTATGTTGTACACTGGCGACTCTGGTTTTTGTTTGAGTGGCTGGTAACAGTTTTATGTACATCCAGCGCCTTTTACACAAATGAATTTTCTGTTAGCGTTATGTATGGCAATGACATTACTGGCGGAAAAGTCACGTGACTAGTAATATCATTGCCGTACATTTTGTACTTCAAAAGAAAAGTCCTTTTCAGCACGAGTAAACTTTTAAACTTTGCGTTATATTAAATATCTAATAACTTCTGGTAGTATTAGTTACCAGAAGCTATTATAATACTAATATACGGATTATTTATACAAAACTGAAAAAAAAAAACAGGGCAACTGCGAGTCGGACTCGCGTACTGAGGGTTCCGCACAAACTTACCTATGAAAACATTTCGATTCCCGAATTGAGTTACGAAGATTTTTCCGAATTGTAAGAAAATTTTTTTTTTGTTACGTAACTACTTTAAAGTTTTCAGATTTTTTCCTATACTCATGCTATGAGATCTTGCTTTATGCCAAATTTCAGGATTCTGGATCAACAGGAAGTTCCCTATGAATTTTGATTCCTTTGAGAATGTTGAAATGTATGTTTTTGCGACTTAAACGGCCGTATCTTTTTTCTGTTAACTTAGAAGTTTTATTTTTTCATTTGCCACAAGGGACCGCAGACGCATACGGCTTTAATTTTAACTCGATGCCTCCACGCGTTTCTGAGATAAAGGGTCTTGACAGACAGACAGGCAGATCGACAGACAGACGGACGGATGGACATCAAAGTGATCCTATTCCGTGTTTTTCTTTTGAGGTACGGAACCCTAAAAACAAGGAAAAGATGTAATGTTCGTCATCTAATATTTATTATAAGTACACAACTATGAACAGAGCGTTGATACTTGATACCGAGCACTTAATTATCATATTTACATTCATCTGTGATCGGAATAATGTTATTTTACAATAATTATCTTACATACAAGAGTTCATTTATTTTTAGTACATCGGCGGCCTTGATCCAATAAGTAATTACGTAAACATTTATGATTTAAATAAAGCGTTTTAATTAAATACAATTATATGTAAATCATTTAATAGATTCCTAGTGTGGGGCAACGTTTCATTTAAATGAAAAGCAAAAAATAAAAATAAAATAAGTAAAAGTAATTGACCAATCAGAAATCAGGTTTAAAAAGTAGAGTTCCATGTTTTTTCCTACAATCATTTTAGAGATGGGCAATCAGTCGGGTTTAAACCTGCATACTAATGGCGTAACTCACTAAATCACACTTTCTTTAACAGTCGAAAAAAAAATCTTGATCAATTTCTTTACATGTTTAATTTTCACGACAACGTACAATGAATAATTTTGAATTGACAAAATGAAGGCTGTGCGAATTTAGCTAACCCATCTCTAGCCCATGTCTGATCTATCTGTGTTTGTAAGTAATATAATCATAAATATAACAAGAAAAATAAAAACACTTAACTAATTAAAATTACATAATATATACACAATAACTCCTACCTAAAAGATGGCGTCAAAAAATTCCTAAATTGACTGCAATCTCCAGTAGGTATAGACTCCAACTCTCACAAAGGAAATCAGAAATCAGAAACGTTTATTTCAAATAGACCAATTACAGGCACTTTTGAATTGTCAAAATGTCGGTCTGTCAAAAAAAACAAGTGAAGCTAAATTGCAAGGATAAATGTTGTATAAGGATAGATGTTGTATTTACTAGTTTATTTACAACCTTTATACCTTTTTGAAGGAAACAAATAAAATATTATTAAAGTTATATTAATCAATGGGACAAAGCTGAAGGTTGTTGGATAACATTAAGACTCATGCCTCACTGGGACGCCATTGCGGAGTTGCCAGTTCGCGCACCCAGGAAAATTGGTGTAGCTCTATGGTGCGTACCTCACCTGGCCGCTGTTGGTCACGCAGTCAACCATTTATTATTTTTTGACGCCATGACCTGGCTACATCGCCATGGCGCCCTAGTGAAGCACGCCCCTAAATAACGTATACTTTTGCATACAGCAGTAGAAGGTAATGACCCAAAGAAAACTTTGAATAAATATTGCAGGTGAGCAAAGGCCGTAGATGTACGTACACTTGAATTAATAATTCGAGATAATTACGATCCTTCAATAAAAACTCGTTGTTTTAAAAAAAGCGTTTGTTTTAAAAAAAAGGTCTTCAAAATATGAATTGCAATGGAATTTGAACCGTGTTTTGCAGCACATAGAATTTATTATCCCATACTGTGATAATTATCTCTAATTCTAAATTCAAATATACATATATTATCACTTATACATACATAAATGAAGCTAAAGAGATCACCGCCTCCGTTTCCCACCTCGTACGTACACTTATCACAGCTTATTAATTTACAAATACGTCACAGTCCTCTCTACTCGTTTGGTCGTTTGTCTCTAACATACGGTTCTGTACATCGTGCCTGATACTAGCGGACACTTTATTTTCACAAACACTGTACTTATTTTTGTTGTGAGGTTCAGCACACAATGATTAAAATAAAACTTCAGCGCAACTTTTTTATTTGATTAGCAACTATAATAATATATGAAAATATTTTATAGCCTACAGCATTAAGAAATAGTGTAGCTGCATATCAGTGTAAGAATTTTCAGAATCGGTTCAGTAATTTTAGAGATAACCCCCACATTCAAGCTTACAAATTTTCCCTCTTTATAATATTAAAAAGTTCTTGTCACTCCTCAAAAGGAGGGCTGATTTTTTAAAGAGTTACCGTGGCCTTAGAACGCAACGAGTAAATGAAAGAACACATATGGGTTTAAGTCAGAAAAAATCCTCTCTCGCACCACCCTAGGGTGGAAGAAGTAATTTGATGATTTCCCACAAAAAAAACTATTCAAAGAAAAGAAAATAACCTGTATCAGCCTTAATACTTATAAACATACGGCTAAGATTCCAGTGGATAATAATTATTGTGAATTCATCATACAGTGCAGCCGCGTACTCGTAATAACCAGTATTGCATCTGAATTACAGTGCTAACACACTAAAAATCTTCCTGCCCGTTGTCCCGTGTTAATTGGGGTCGATGCAACACGTTTTTTCTTCCGTTCTGTCCTGTCAACCGTCACGCTGTCACTGACTCCCTTTTCTTTCATGTCACTCACCATACAATCCATCTATCTTTTCTTTGGCCTTCCTCTCCATCCATCAACAAGTATACTAGGGCGGGGTGAAATGTTCTCGGCCTGACCCAGAGATAGTACTCCAAACAGCAATATTGTTCCTACCTGGGTATGCTTTTAATTTGTTCGTATGAGAAGTATCAACTTGTTCTCAAGAAGTTTTAGTGCAGCAATTGATAAAGTAAAGGTCTTGCGTGTTATTTGTGAAAATGGATAAACTTGAATATGGTGCGGTAATCAAATTCTTCGTTTCAGATGGATTAACCTCAACTGCAATTTATCCAAAGTTGACACAAGTTTACGGGGACTCTGCTACTTCTATGTCAACCACTAAAAAGTGGCCAGCTAAATTTAATCGTGGTCAGATATCCCTCCAAAGTGATCTACGTGATAGAAGGACGAAAACTAATGACAAAGTATTATATCGTGTTGGATAAGAGACAAATGAAGGTGAGTGACATAGTTAAGAGTGTGAGGATTTCGGAGGAACGGGTGCAAAACATTTTGAAAAAAGAAATATGGGTGTGAAACTTTTGCGCAAGATGGGTGCCGCATTTGTTGAATGCCGACCAAATACAAGTGCAAAAACGATTCTCGCAACAATCTTTGGCCCGTTTCAAAAAGGATCCGACCAATTTTATGCGGTAATTTGTAACGATGGATGAGATATGGGTCCACCACTATAGTACAAAATTGAAATAGCAGTCCAAGCAGTGGGTGGAAGCCGGTGGAGCAGCGCCAAAGAAAGTGAAGCCGATCGCACTTGTTTGAAAGGTCATTGGGTGTGAAACTTTAGCGCAAGATGGGTGCTGCATTTGTTGAATGTCGACCAAATACAAGTGCAAAAACGATTCTCGCAACAATCTTTGGACCGTTTCAAAAAGGATCCGACCAGTTTTATGCGGCAATTTGTAACAATAGATGAGATATGGGTCCACCACTATACGACAAAATTGGAATAGCAGTCCAAGCAGTGGGTGGAAGCCGGTGGAACAGCGCCTAAGAAAGTGAAGACGATCGCACTTGTTTGAAAGGTCAGTGAGTTATAGGATTCGAAAGGGTGCTTTCCCTTTTAATTGCATATGATTAATTGATTATCTAGCAAAAGAGAGACCTATTACAGACGAATATTACTCCAACCACCTTGTCCAGCTGGATGCCAAAAAACTCCAGAAGAGTCCTGGCTTAAAGAGTAAGAAAATCATCTTTTATTAGGACAACACACCTGTGCGTATGGGTGTGTTGGCGCTGGGAAAACTGTGGGATTTGGGGTACGATTTGCTCGGCCATATTCTCCTAATTTGTCATCATTAGACTTCTATCTAATTCCAAAACTAACTTTTAAAGAAATTTCTTTCTGGGAAGCGCTTTCAGATCAAATGAAAAAGATGAGGGCCGTAAATGATAATTTTCATAACCTTCCAGACTCACACTTCCGGGAAAGAATAGTGACGTTAGAGAATCAACTTAGTCCAGCTAAGTATATTCAAGTTAAGAGAATTATGTAGAAAGATAAAATTACTTTTTAACTGAAATTTGTAGTCTTTCATTATCAGGCTGAGAAGGGCCCGACCTCGTACTTATCGCTCTTTTAGTAATATGAGTTTCATCGCTCCCCTTTACATGACCATATACCAAGACAAACAATTCCCTTTGAACTTTTCAGTCACTGGTACCACTTTCAAATTTCCTCTAATATACTCATTTGTTACTTTATTCATTTGCGTCACTCCACCCATCCGCCTTAACATTTTCATCTCCACTACATGCAATCTTTTTATATCCATTTTTTTTCACAGCTCAACATTCTGATCCATATAGTATGAGAGGTCTTATCCCGGACTTGGAGATTGTTCCTTCTAACTTGTGGAGCATCGGTGAGACACAAGTTCTTCCACAAACCTGCTGCCATTTCCCAGCCCAACATTGTCATCGATATAGTAGGTCTTATAGGTCTTATTACAGACTTATGTTGACACTGAAAATAAACCACCTTTATCGATATGTCTTGTTTCAGATACCTAAGTAACTTTGTATTACCCGAAGCACTTTAATCATTGTGTACTGGATCCAATCATCTTAAATCTATGACTATAGGTAACACCCACATAACGAAGTTCAACTGTTTAGTATTATGTTTTCAAGTTTAGGAACAAAGAGTCCTCGAAGTACCTTCAAGGTGTCTTCGCAATAGGTGTTATAGTAGTGGAAGTACAGACGCCACAGTTGCGTTGCGTTTTTAAACAGGTATGTATAATCATAACATTCATGTTTGAATAATATTTTTTTAAAGTATTACATATGATAAAGCCTCAGAAAAATTGGCGGACAAAATGTCCCACAACAGGACCCGCAAAGCTAAATCTACGTGACGCTGCAAGGATTACCCAATGTCTTGCAACTTGTCCCCCAATATTTTACGATGCATTCACGTGACGAAGGACGTTTTTGAACAATTTAACAGCGTAGCGCGTCATATTGTAGAACATTTTTTCCTTAGTGTATCTGACGCTTCAAATAGATTGAGCGTTGCGCATGTTGGGGGATATCTTGTCCCATGTATCTGACGCTTTCCTTTTTACATTTAGGCTACCAACCCATCACTGTCTGGTCGCTGGAAGTCATAGTCGACTTTGCCACCAATTCGATGCCGAAAAAGAATTACTGTGGTCTTGGAACGCTAAGTGCAATTTGAAGGAGCAAGGGCTGAAGGATACAGGTGGGTTTTAGTCAGTAAAAGCCTGATAGCTCTGACTCCACCCTAGAGCGCGAGAAGTCATTTCAATGTTTCCCAACTCAAACGCGGTCAGTGCGGGCCACAAGAAGCGAGCAGCGGCGATTTGTAGCGTGTGGCGGCCACCGGCGTCAACCGTGTGCGGCGAGTCCATATAAAATGTGTGAGAACTATAGGAAATATGGCCGGTGTGCGGCGACCCTTAATGTCAAACATTATCAAGTTTACAAGTTTCAATTTTGGGTGGTTCATTGAGTCCAAGGCCAAGGTAGCTGCTAGAAAACTAGGCGTTCTTGCAAAGGTCCGACGGTACTTCATACCGGGACAGCTTCTAATGTTATACAAAGCACGGGTCCGATCGTGCGGGAGTACTGTAGTCACATATGGGCTGGTGCTGCAAAATGCCATCTTGCAGCTTTGGACTCAATGGAAAGGCGTGCGAAGAGGCTATATTGGGGATCCAGATTTGGTTAAGTCCAATCTACAAAGCCTCGAGCACAGGCGCAGGGTAGCCAGCCTATCGGTATTTTACAGGTTGCATTTTGGAGAGTATGCGCGGGAATTGCATGACTTGATTCCGCCATCTCATTTCTACCATCGGACAACCCGACGTACGGCGAGTATCCACCCTTACGTAGTTGAAACTTCAACGGTCCGGACTAAGCGTTTCGCTTCGTCGTTTATACCGCGTACATCGAAGGACTGGAACAATTTGCCTGCTACGGTCTTCCCGTCCAACTATAATTTTGGTGTCTTCATGACCAGAGTGAATAGGCTCTTAATAAACTAGTGCGCCTCACCATCAATGATTGCATCTCTGCTTACCATCAGGTGGGATCGCAGTCAAGCACTGGCATCGATAAAAAAAAAACTAAAATAGTTCAAAAGAATTCGAAACTTCGTGGTATTCCGGGCGTCTACGCGCGCCTACACAGGTGCTACGCGTCTGCTACGAGCTGCTACGCATCTGCTACGCCCCGCCTACGCTATGGAGAAACCGCCATTGCAAAGACACTTTCAACGATATTTTCAGTAGGCATTTTATTTTAAGACATTTTTCTGACTAGTACCTACTTTAGTTTGTTGAAAGGGTATTTCATATACGAAGACTTTCTTTTTTTTTAGAAACACATTAAAGATTTTTGTTTTCTAATCCAAATGGACAAGATATCTACCACGTATTTTATCAGTAAATTATTACATATAAACTTTATTTTCGCTATATCAAACAGTCTATGTATTTATAATCTAGAACTGTAATAATTTATGATTTCTTTTGTTACGATTGTATTAGGCGAAATAATTTCATTTTATAAATCAATAAATAACTATGTACATTATAATGTGGGACTAGATTTATAAGCTACTTAACATTTGCTTAAGACAAAAATAACACAGAATTTGGAAACTGAAGTATCTGCAGCGTATCCTCAAGATAAATCTTTTGATCGCGATATTAGCTTGACTTCAATTTTTCAAAATTCGGAAAAAAATCTAATGCAGTTGCAAGAAATAAACCTTCCAATATGCACTAGGTTGACAGGACAATGGAAGCCAAAGAGCTTCAATGACCTAGTAGAAATGCCTAGTCGTTTGACGACTAAGTTCGCAGCCAAAGTCGACCAAATTCGGCATCTAGCGACTGGGCGCTTTCTACGGTCGAACGTTGCTTCTGCAAACGCAATTTTTTGTTTGGCTCGCCGAATTAGTCTGCCGAAGTCATCATAGGAGCCAGTGTAAATTAGCCCTAACTGTCAATAACAAGCACAGTAATTGAGGGTGTATTATCGCGGCTATGTGTCAGCGGGTGCGGAGGCGGGAGCGGGCGCGGGCGTGGGTGCGGGCGGCGGTGAGGCGCGCGCGGCCGCCAGCGCCGCCGCGTGTCTCCGTGCCTTGAGGCGCAGATCGGCGATAGATGACGAGCGACAGCGCGCCGCTAGCGCCGCCAGCCCCGCGTATGGCGGACACAGCGCCGCCGCCGCTGCCGCCGCAGCCGCGCTGGCGTACTGCGGGCAATGCAAGGGTTCAATAAGTCCTACTGTCTACGGGCGCGTAGCTTCATAGACGCGTATTCGTCATTATACGCTTGGTGTAGGGTTGCCATCCGTCGGGATTTCCCCGGATTGGTCTTAGTTTAAAGGGTGTCCGGGGAGCGTCCGAGCGTGGTCTAATTTGCAGCTTATAAAAAGTCTGCCATTCCCCCTTGCTCTACACAGAGATGGAGAAGCCATTTGATGAATTCCTACGTAATAAAAAAAAGATGGTGAAATATGCTATATTTTATTGCAAGTTTGAAAAAAAAGTTCATTTATGACAATTTAAACAATGTTTTATTATACTGAGAACGTTTAAAACAAAAATGACTAATAATATGTCCGGATTTTGAGCTCAAAAATCCGGGATTTATACGCTTTTTGTCCTGGTTAACAGATTTTAGAGATGGCAACCTTAGCTTGATGTACACCTCTGTGAAGCTTACATACAAAACTATGGCCTACTGTTCCCGCCTCACGGACGCGTAGCTTCATAGACGCGACACGACGGCACGACGCTAACGCTTCGTCGACAGAGTTTCATGTTAGCTTCACGCAGGCGTACACTAACTGTATAATGACAAACAGGTATCGAACTAAGCAGCTTGCGGCTGCATTAATACCGAAACTTACCCTAATAATCAATCGACACAGAAATCATGAGCCATGACAATTTAAATTCTAAACCATACAACTGAATCTTATGCTCGTTGCGGATTGTGCAGCCTCGATCATAAATTGCCCAGTAATAGCCTGCTTACTTCAGCAAAGGCTGAATTTTCGTTCGGACGCCGAAGCAAAAAATCTTAAGTTCTATTGAAAATTGGCCATAGATACAGTCGGAACGAATAAATATGTGTAGATTCAAGTTCTGACGCTTTACGATTACTATTTCATTAGTAGTTAGGATACAAAGAAAAATAAATAGCTTTTTTTTGTTATTTGATGGTTATAGTAATAAAAATAACTCCTAGCTGTAGAATATAGCAAAGGGAAGCCGGCAGGAATCAAGTTATATGTTACTTTCGACCTTGAACATCGGGTAGTATGTATGCAGTGCAATGAGAGGCTGCTAAGAATCGACTATCGCAACTATTTATACTTATTATGTAACTATATTTTAAATACTAATTTCTCTACCTATTAGTTTCAAATTTGTCCAGACAACCCAACACAAGAACTGTTACTGTTGGCGCTATGTAGGCTTACCTGATGAGCTGCTGCCGAGAGCAGCGCGGAGTCGAAGGGTGCGAAGGCTGTTGAAGGGGGAGGGTGGGGCGGTAGCGGTGCGGGAGGGGGTCGCGGCACCGCGGACAATCGCGGCACCGACACGTACGGCGCCACGCGGCACGGCTCCAGCGGTGTGCCGCCGCCGCTCACCAACAGACCTACGACAGGCATGGATATTTAATAATAATAATACTCACACACTTGCAAACGTCAAACATTTAGAGTGAACACCAATCGAATTTTAACGGCTTATTATTGTCGTCTACTACACACTTGCATAAAAATATTAAAATAATATTTATTAAATAAAAATATTTATTATAAAAATATTTATTAAAAAAAATATTTGTGTCATAATATGCTCACCTGACGAGAGCGGCCGAAAATGTAGGTATATTAAAGCCTCAAAGTCTCAATTTATTGTAAAAAAGTACACAAATACATTGAACAATAAACTTATCTATTATAATCATTTAAAATGAAAGTGATCATCAACAGCTTATTCTACTATCAATTGCATTGGAATGAACCAAAATATACCTATCTCATGCAATGCCGACCGACTCTGGATACAGAGAAAGGTAGGTATTTCTAAAGCTCTTAATAGGAACGCACAACGCAGTGGTATGCAGTGCCGGACATACCACCGGATGAAACGTGTCAAAATGATCTTATGCGTCAGAGGTGAGAAAGTTTATGTGGACGTCCGTCACCGCATACCGCAACGTTGGGCGTTCTGATCAAGAGAGCGGTTCTTATAGAAACATTTAGCTTCTTAAATCTTTGAAATTATTTATTTCTATATAATTAATTTTGAAGTTGAAATAGTTAAGTCAAGGGTCAATGTTTTTAAGTCCAGAAATCCTCCAGTGGCGTGTCGCAACCGATTATTAACAGACCTGAGACAGACGGATGTCATTGTCATCTTCACTAACTTTAAATAATAATAAGACATTTATTTCAGACAAAAGTACATATGTTGTTAGTAAAACAAGAAAACTTATAAAGCTATTGTTAGTACATGCAAAGAAAATCACAAAGCGGCACCGCACAGTAGCGCCAGAAGAAAAAATAAAACACTGAAAATTAAAAAACAAAATAATACCAATTTACTTGGAATTAATATGAATATAATGCTAGATCAACTGACATTATATAGGAAAATAGCTATGGTATAATTTAGCTAGCAAGAAATTTTCAGAAAAAGACGGGTGGTAAACCAAATACAAATATCATTGATGCACATCGAAGATGAAGGTATGAGAGCATTTTTTACGAAGACATCCACGCATACTAATTCACCAGGAGGCATCATACAGAAGATGCCTTTCATTCAGAAGTTTACAGTGATTCAATTAAATATTATTTCAACTTAAGGATTCAGAAATAAATACATAACGAATGAAACAAGTTAATCTGTTGGCGAGAGACGGTGACGCGGCGAGCGCATCGATCCTCTCGATTGGCAGAGACAAACGAGCCAGCCTCCCAGCCTCACAGCTACACAAATCCACCGAGATCCGTTCCCGAACTCCACTTAATTAAATTGATATTTAAGTAAAGCATAATTTGCTCGTAAATTAAGTGAGATCCGTTGTTTATAGCCCGCCTGTCGGGCCAAGTGGCCAATTAATAAATTAACGCGGATCTTCCTGACTTAAGGTGCTCCCTGGGTCTCGTCTCAAAGATTCATTCATTTAATTACTGTTAATAGAATACCTCGCTTTTCGATTATATTAAACGCGATTTTACTTTTAAGAAACTTGGATTATCCGCAGAAGTGTTTCTTTAATATAATATTGACAAAGGGTTGCGCTGTCTTTTAATTAATTAATGCAAACTCAATATATATTTTTTAATTAAAATAAGCGGCAGTTAATTTAGAATTAGTAATAGTTTTTGAGTTTATTAATTAAAGGTATTCACGTTTATTGACAATATTATCATGCATTTTGGAAATGTGCAAAATGCACATTAAATGCACACTAAAAGATTATTATAAAATTAAGTATATGAAAGAACATCTCATACGTGTTGGAGCCTGCAAGGCGGGCGGCGGCGCTGGGGCGGGCGCTCGCTGTAAATCAGAACCTCTCCGGTCGCCGTCGGCATTATCAAAATGGATGTTCCCCGCGCGTATGAGTTATTTCCATATTTGACACCGAATTACTTTCGAGAAGCGCCGACATAAATACCGGCGGCGTGCGTCCGGCGGCGCACAGTACGGCGCGGCGCGGCACGGCGCGGCCCCTCCACCCGGCGACCGCCATGCATTTATTTGATTAACTCTGAGTTGTTTAATTTAATCGAATTAGAAGGTAAGCCGGGGCGCTGCTCCTCGCTCTCGCTTATTTTAAAGCGCTCCGAACATCTTTACAGCGGTTTCTGCGCAATAAAATATCGCCACCCTCGCGACGCGCGAATAACTTTACAATTTTATGAACAGGGGAACAATTAAGCTTCGGTGTATTCTTTTATTCTTGAATTTCACGGCTGCTCTGATTGTTTTCATAGCGGGCGCTGCGAGCGGCGAAGATTCATGTCTTCGTTAAATATGAATTCTTAATTTTTATGAAGATTCAGCGCCTACTGGTTGTTATTTAATGGGAACTGATGTAGAAAATATTGCTATTTGTGAAGACACCAAAAAATACAAAAAAAAAAAATGTTGTGAAGGTACATTTAAAATAAAAAAAATAATTAAAACTTACTTATTCTTTTTTTATTGTAAATGTACCGTCATAACATATTTTTTTTTGTAATTTTAGGTGTCTTCACAAATAGCAATTGTTTTTTCTACATTAAAATGCAGAAATGGTTCTCAATTTGGTATCTAACATTTGATATGATTTTATTTATGTTAATTAAATCTACAAAAAATGAAATAGGTACCGTACGATGAACAATTGAATTGGAACGATCACCAAATAAGAGAGCTATTTGATTCGGGTAATCACTGACATCAAACTGAGAAAACGGTGTCAAACGTTTTAATTGTGTCCACACAGTATTCCAATAAGTTTTCATCAACTGGATTGAATTTGAAAATGTCGCAATAGATGCAAGAATTGATAATTTAACCATCCCTAACACTGACAGTCTTCCAGTATAATGAAATTATGACCTTATTTTTTGCTCGTAGCACACGATTCGTAGCCGTAGGTTGCTACGAACAGTATGTAGCGATAGGCTACGTAAAGTCTTCCTACTATACGTTTTTTTGCTTAAATATCTTAGACAAATCCTACCAAAGATAAACATAACTTGTAGAACTGCTAAATACTCTCAAAATAAACATTATACTCCAACCAACACTTAAACATAATTGAATTACGTGACAATGCATCTTCAAATCAGCGATATGAGGCCACAAACGATTGCGTAAATCAATAACAACATTGGGAATCTCGTCGCTCCGTTAAAGGGGCATAACATAACAAATAACCGTTTCATTTCACTTTACATGATTATTCTCGTGTTGGCCGGGTGGCGGAGGGGGGTGCGGCGCGGGGGGCGGCACATAAGTTAATAAGACATTTAGCAGGGGACGGCGGGATTGCGTCCGAATGGCTCCCGCGGGGAATCATTTTATTCGATTCCGGCGAGCGGCTTTTTTCCGCTTTACGCTCCGTTTAGCGGTTCCTCAATGCTCTCACAATCACGCGTTAGTGCGATCTCCTGGAGGTTCTCGCGGATAAGTCGCGCAGTCACGACTCATTTGTCTACGTCGCATTATGAGCAGCGACGGCCCTTACCGCAGAACACAACGATATGAGACAATGTGATATTTTTGTTCGAGCAATGTGTTACTGGGGATGTGGGACAACCGCATGTCAAGATGTGGGTAATTAATTGTTAGATAGACGATACATTGTTTTGACATATCGTGTTAAGATTAGACATTTCTTTCAAAGAATCAGCGCCAAAATGTTTTAGAGAACCGAGATATATCAAGTCGCGTATTTAATTAAATGTTTCTTGAAAAATTTCCTAACATTCAAAACAAAGCGCATATCTAATAGTATCAACGTAGTATAAATGAACGTAGTAACGTGTTGCGCCGACCCCAAATAGGATGGGACAAGGGCAGGAAGATGATGATGAGCAACGTAGTATAAGTACTCTTATGAACACACACAAGTAGCTATCATCATTAGGCCTCCCCCAAGTGTCGCCATAATGACCGGTCCTGTGCGTCTCGCATCCAACGGAACCCCGCGACTCTCACCAGGTCATCGGTCCACCACCTCACGGTCCACCTTGTGGCCTGCGTCTTCCGGGGCGCGGTCGCCACTCCAAGACTTTTCGGCCCCAACGACCAGTAGCTAGGTTTAGTATAAATAGTTAGTTAATATTTTTTTTTTTTTTCTTATGTATGGGCATAGGAATTGACAAGATGTAGTCCAGAGCCGGTAACAATGGACAGAGTGCAGAGAGGCCCTTGCCCAGCAGTGGGCCAGTACAGGCAAGATATAATAAAGCAAAAAGTAAGCACATATACCTATTGTTAGTAACTGCTATATGTAAATTATTTCTACAAGAAGTTTATGCAAGTTTAATGTGACAAACCATTTATTTTATTTGCAAGTAACATTTTCAATGTAATAGAAACCAGTTCAAAAGTGTAAGAAATCTCCCGTAATTTATTTATTTCCTCCTTGACCAGTGTGAGGGAGGTCAGTCAGTCGATCGCTAAGTGCGTTGTGCAATTCCCTGAATTTATCGCCTCGCGTGTACCGTTTCCCGGGCCTTTTTTACCGCGTTCGCGCGGATTCCCGACTCGGCCCGCCATTTTAATTATTCATCCGCGTGAGTTATGGTCGAATTAAAAAACTGTTAGAGTCGGACCGGCGCCGGCGGGAGTTGTAATCGAGTTAGACGGAGTCATGGAGAATACATAATGTCGTAGTTCTGCAGTGACAGCGAGTCGGCAGTGCAGTGCACGCCGGTGCTCCTCTAACTATGGATGTAGTGCGCACTACGCACGAGTGAATTCATTGCGATTACACAGCGGTGCCAACTCGCCGGCAACTAGTTTGCCAGAATCATTTGCAATTTGTAGTTTTCGACTACATTAAACAGGGAAACTGTTTCGAATATAAATTATGACGTTGATACATTTAACAGCCACGAAAAATTAACATAGAGCTGTTAGTGGAGAGCTGTGCGCTGAATCGTAAAGTAAGCTGTAGTATGGTTCTAATTGAATGAACAAAGAATAAATTGACATTTCGAGCGTGAATTTAGAGATAAGCATGACTTACCTTTGTGCATTTGGCTCTCATGTTTACGACACTTCGCTCTTCGGTTTTGAAACCACACCTGTTTAACAATAAAACACAATGTCATTATTAATTAAACAAATATCATTAATAGAGTAAACAAAAGAAAGAAAAACCATATATTTATGTGAATCGAACTGGACAAACAACAAAATAAAATAAATTATTTGACCATAATAACTAACTTAAAATAAAATTTGAAAGTGGCGCCAGTGGCTGAAAAGTTGAAAGGAAATCGTTTGTCTTGGTATGGTCATGTGAAGAAGAGGGATGAAACGCATGTTAATAAAGGAGTTTTGAGTATACATGCAGATGGATGGAGAGAAAGAGGGAGGTCAAAAACAGATGAATAGATTGTGTGACGAGTGATATGAAAGAAAAAGGAGTTAGTGATAATGACGGGTGACAGGACAGAATGGAAGAAAAAAACGTGTTGCGCCGACCCCAAGTAATATGGGATAAGGGCAGGAAGAAGAAGAAGAACTAACTTAAAATAAAATAACAACAAAATATAAAATCTGAGGCCAAAAAAGGCTGCCATCTAAGTATAAGCTGCGATATTAAAAAAATAATAACGCAGCGCTGGTATAGGCAAAGGTATATACCTAATCTATGAGTTAGGCCTAGAATAGATAGGTACTCAATTACTTATTCGGTGCCCCGTACACCAGACTAGTAAAGATTCGTTCAGTGCTTTCTAAGTTTTTTCCATGTTTGGCCAATTCAGACCTACCAAGTTAGGTGCCTATCTGAAAAATGCCGCGAAGTCAAAAATTTAAACATCTAACTAAATAAACACTAAACAAATGAAAAGCAAACACAAAACATTTGCATTTAATCCTGTTTCAATAATTGACGAAACAAACAAGGGTTGATCTCGTCGCGAGTTTCGAGAAATCGCATTACACGACACTGTGTGGCACTGTATGTACGTTAGTCTGTGCCGTGTTAGTGTAGCTTACAGTACAATGCATGCGAGCAAACACGGGTAACTGCATTAGTGAGGCCAGCACGAACGTTGCTGATTGCATGTAGCAGACAATCTGTTGGCGTGCTATTGTCATTTACATTAACCAAAGTACCATAATTGGTTGTGTCTAAATTAATTTGGAAGGATTTTATCGGTTTAATGTACTCTACTTGAAAATTATATATCATGCCGCATCAATATCGATAAACGTAAATTGCCAATTTATAGACATTTCAGACTTAAGTATTAGTAGTGCAGGCGCCAAAGGAAGTTGAGTATGCAAAATATGAGGATCGCATTCTGTGCATAGTTTTAAACTCCGAAAAGCATGCAGATTATAATTTTGAATGTTCCAGGAGGTTTTTTTTTACACCCCCTTAGATATCAAGTAAATGGACTGATTTTTTTTTTGTTATCAGTTTTATTATTGTTTAGTGGCGATAAGCCCCCCTGGAACATCCAGAATCATAATCTGTATGCTTTTCTGAATTCAAAACTGTACATAGAATATGGTCCTTATATTTTGCACACTCAACTCGTTCCAGCGCCCGGTCAAAAAAACTCACTAACCAATAAATACGCTTAGTTTAATACTGACTAGCGGATTCATTCAACAATTTCACAGAAAATTTTGAATTAGGAACCACTGTTAATTTATTTTTAAACTAATCACATGGTTATATTTTTACAAGCTTTTAATTAATTTAATTTATAAACCAGCTTCTGCCAGCGGCTTCGCTCGCGTAAAAGTAGGTTTCTTCGCACAAACCTAGAACCCCGGTTTTATCCCCATAAGGGATGAATTTAGAAAAATCCTTTCTTAGTGCTCGCCTACGTCATAAAATTTCTTTGAAAAATTTTACACTCCTTTTAATCTCCTTATTTTCGGCTGCGCGTTTATATATCAGTCAGTCAGTTTCTCCTTTATATAGATAAGGTTAAAGCTTTGGATGAACCTAACTCTCGATTTCTGAATTTATTACGCATTTTAAGTTGTTTTTTTTTTTTTAAAGTGTGAAATTCATCTAATGACAAATCCCGCTCTTGGGCGGAGCGAGAGATAGTGTCAGACTTTTACTGACTAAAAACCCACTCCTGTTCCTTCGTTGCCTTCGTCCCAGGACCCCGGGTTTCGTTTTCACACTACCCATGGGCGCATTTTAAGTTGAGTATTTGTTAAGCTCTACTGTCGCCTGAAAATCTGCCAAAATTTGGTTTGAGTAGGCCCATAGTGATTCAAGCCAGTACTTATTAAGTACCAAACATATTAAGTATCTATCAAGTACCAAAGTGTTTTTAAAGAATATGAAAATAAAAAATAGGTGTTTGAATTTGATATGTAAAATAATTGAATTGTTTTGTCAGAAAACAGTTTAGAACTGATGCCAGCCGTTAGGATAAATAATTAAATAATGTTATGCTTCTAAAAATAAGTTAGGTTTTTAAATACCTTTTGGCCCCAACAATATTGTGAACAGTTTATTTTTTTTTATTATTCTTGATAGGTTCGCGCTTGACCGCTATCTCACCTGATGGAAAGCGACGATGCGGTCGACGATGGAGATAATTTGAAATCCAACAAATCCTATTCAAATTTTATAGTTTACTAAAAAATAATTTACCACTAAACGCGATATTTTATAAACTTACGGTATTTGCAATAACTCGGCCATACTATGTATGTACATCTTTATTCAGGACCTGTAAGTAAAACTTTGGGATCGCCTGTTACGAAATACCAACATACTATGCACAGTTCGTATGCTGGTATGTTGTTACCGAGTGGCGACCGATACGCTAACTAGGGGCGAATTCATTAGCTCTGATTACATAAGACAATACGACTAAATAACAAGTAAACACACGAACACACCCGTTCTAAAGCAAACAAATGTTTTGCTTATATTTGTTTAGATGCAGTAGATACTTAGGTGAAGCTGCAGTAACATGATAACAAGTAACTGAAGATAAACTGGACCTTTCATAAAATTGTTCTTTTTTTTTAGTGAAATTAAACGGCTGCATATGCGCAGGAAAACCAAGATTACCGACATAGCTCGAAGAATCGCCAAACTTTTAAGAGGCATTGGGCAGGGTACATTGTTAAACAGATGGTCGGTGGGGACGAAAAGTTCCGGTGTGGCCACGTCCACTTTCAACCACGACCCGGAAGACGTAGCGTTGAAAGGTCTCCCACAAGGTGGACCGATGACCTAGTGAGAGTCCCGGGAATCCGACTGATGCGAGACGCACAGGATCGGTCATTATGGCGCACTTGGGGAGGCCTATGTTCAACAGTGGACGTCTGTCGGCTGAAATGATGATGACCATGATGAAACAGCTACATATACGGCCACTAAAAAGCTGCTCCGCACCACCCGGTCTTCAATTTTCACGTCTTTTTTAGGTCGGTGGTTCACTAAGTGAGAAGCGTTTCATACTACGCTTGCCGATAGGCGGGCTCACTTTAGGACTCGTCTGTTCTACCGTCTATCGATCCTTTGACAAACATGAATCAAGTTCTTTTCCAGATAATCTCACGGACGTAGTGCCTTGGTACAAATCTTCACGAATTTTCACGACTGATGAAACTAAGTCCGTATTTATACGTCAGCATTCCAGTCAGGTTCCGTTCAAGCCATTCTAAATGGCCAAGTGGCGAAGCTTTGCCACTTAGCTACTGAGAACCACAACACGTACAATTTGGCATAAAAATCGAGATAATTATACAACCGACGGCGTTTTCCACATATTTATTATACATAGTATGTGTGAAAGTGAAACCCGGGGGGCCCTGGGACAAAGGCAAAGAAGGAACAGGTGTGGATTTTTAGTCCGTAAAAGTCTGACACTATCAACCGCTCCGCCCAAAAGCGGGATTTGTCATCACATGATTTTCCCACCTAAAAAAAAAAAAATACATAGTATGAAACAAATACGATTTCTACGTCTGGTACTCCTAAACCACGCAACAGATTTTAGACAAAATACGCCTTTACTTATTATCTATGTAGGTACCTAAGTCAGCTCCCAGACTACCGGCATGAAACCGAACTTTAGTATTTCACATGGGACTACTGCCTATATAAACTCCAAAACACAGTTACTGGGTAAGAAGATACCCTTAACAAGACCGTCAGACTTTCAGGTTTCAGAATACTCTTGACGACTACCAAAAATCTAAAAAATTCGTAGATTTACGTACTTTCCAAGATTATTTCAAATACATATTAAAAAAAAACTTCGCCACTAGTCGGTTTTAGTATATGAAAAAAATCCCCTCTTTTTCCCTCTACTATGTATGATCTAAGTTACGACGCAAATCAATAAAGGAAAATTGCACGTCTCATCATGACTCAATTCTGATTCACGACTTTGACTTTACATACAACAATACGTATCGACGACGTAAAATAAACGAAATCACTGCAAATAAATATCAATAAGGTCAACAAAGAGGCAGGTCGCTTGACACTAGTGAAGACACACGGCGTTGCCCGGGGTCAAGGCTTTTATCAATTTAGTGTAACATCCCCTGCGATCACGGCACTTAGCAGCAATCGGACGCTAATCGCGATATATTGCCGATAAACGTGTCGCTCGTTGCCCGCTCACAGCTAATTACGTGCATTAGTAATGAGTGAGGGTCGCATCACTATTAAGGCTACGTATACAAGTACACGAAAGCGGTGCGCGGTGTGGAGTGCGCGGTGCGGGGTGCGGGGTGGATGAAGAAGAATATAGGATTGGCTGTTGACAATTCATTAAATTACCGTTACGCGCGTTTAATAAATTGTTACATAAACTTTGCGATCATTTTCGTTCTTGAAAATGGGCTTTTTAAATATTTTAGGTCCCATGTAACTTAAAACATGTGCAGAGTTATAGTGATGATAAGAACGACTGTCGCAAAAAGGAATCATGGCTTTATAGAAACTAAGTTTGAAAGAAGTTCTACAGAACCAAATTTCTAACTAAACACTTAAATTGCTATAGGTTCGCCACTGGGCTACTCAAAATGGTTTGAACCGAACCTGACTGGAATGCTGACCTACATAAAACAAAACATAAACATAAACACACAAACACCACACACATACACAAACTAAGTAACACGCACAAGCACGCACACAACACACAAGCAAGCACAAGCACGTAGTAAATATAGTAGTGTGTGTTTATACATAAACTAAGTAGTTTCATCAATAGTGAAGATATTCAAACTTATTGCAGCATTGTGATTTGTACCGAAGTATGTACTTTATCCATACAGGGTTAACCTTGTAGGCTGTAGCAAGTAAAAGTTGCCAAGAGCCGGCCATATTTGTCGAAGGATTGATAGACTTATTTTTCTTCTCGAGCAAGAGGGAGTGTCAGACTTTAACTGACTAAAACCCACAGTGTTCCGTCAGTGTCCCTTTTGAGAGGACTATGCTAACTCTTTCGAACAATCTGCAGCCCTGGCAGGCATGGGTCCTAACTGGCCCGAGACTGGAAGAGAGAGAAAAAAGAAGATGAATTTTGTTGACATCTCTTTGAGGCGCACAAGGAAAACAACGCGCACTGTACTGTCTGCAAGTCCGCGCCTACAGTGCAGGATCGATAGACTGTGGAACAGATGAATCTCAGTGTACAGACCGCCTATCGGCAAGCGTATTGTGGGACACCAACCAGTTAGTGAACCACCCACCTTATAAAGACACGCACACAGTGGACTACGATAGAGTTGATTAATTAACTATGAAACGTTCATAAAATGATGATACACGATAGTCCACAAAACAGTCAGTACTGTAGTTACCATTTACAATACAACGCCCCGCTATCTGTTCCGCTCTCTCATGCACCCTATTCGAGCCGAATCGCAGGGGTCCGGGATATTGCCACGCTCTAATTAATATCACGCGTGATAATTCCGCGAGCATAAGTATGTCTAGTAGGTGTTAATTTATATTTGTGACGTCGCGTTTATACAATCGTAATACAAATGACTCTTTAACGCAATTGTGTTTCATTTGAGTAATTTATTTATTAGCAGTGCCGTAACTAACTTTTTTTACGCATGGTGTTAGTTTCTGTAACTGCGCCCCTAAAAAAAGTCTGAGCTGGAAGCTGGGACGAACCTGTTTCGGGAGGTACCTGTTTCAGATAGAAACGCTCGGGTGTCACCGTTGTGCGGATCGCCCGGAGCACATAGTGAAGCTATGGTCGCCATGTCCTCGTGAGGACGACCGACAGTGGGACCCGAGCGTCCGGCTCTAGTTCAGGTACGAAGCGAGAGGGAATGAGAAACACTAACCACCATCTGATCACATGAATGACTTGGCTTTGGTTTGATCATTTCTGCGCCCCACCAGGGTCTGCGCCCTATGTTTATTAGAAGGTATTTGTTACCTACAAACTCATGTGTTCTACTTGAATTCAGTTCATGTTTTAAACGTCTATTTAGTATGTATTTACTTGATATCAGAGGTATCTAGTGCTACTTTTTACACTAACTCAATCGCGCTAACGTAAACGTTGTCTTATAATAACAACGTTTGGAATAACTTAGTTTCACTGTAGTGTCACCAGACAGCGCTTATCTAGTTTCAATACAAATTTTACACGATCGAGTAAGAGAAATTAATTCAAAATACAAAAATACTTCAAGTACTGTAGATACACTTCTCTGCAGCCATTTATGTGCATTATACGTCAAAATAAATTCTCTGGACGCCCGCGAGTGGCGCTTCAAATAGGCACAAAAAATTTGCTCTAAAACATATGGAACAGCCTGTCCAATGGTAAATAGTAGAGGTCAGTGAGTAAGAGGGACGTTCTTCTGTTTTACCGATAGTAATATAATATAATAATATAATATTCCACAACTATCACACAACGCCGTCTAGTCCCAAGGTAAGCAGAGCTTGTGTTATGGGTACCAGACAACTGATAAACATACTTATATATTTCTAAATACACACATATTATAGATAAATTACACCCAGACACAGAACAAATGATCGTGCTCATCACACAAACATTTGTCCTGGGTGGGAATCGAACCCACGACCAGTCAGGGCAACCAACCACTAGACCAACAGGCCAGTCAAATATATAATAGTCGCTTGTCCCCCTTTGAAAAATAATGTAAGAATAGAATAAAACTTTGTGGTACACCAAAAAGTAACACAAAAAAGTAAGTAGGTACTTAGGTAAAGTAAGTACCGCATTTTAATGAAGTTTCTCAATTTTCTTTTATGTAGGTACAGTTTATTATTAAAATACTCCTTTTAAAATTTAAGTGCTATAGTGGACGTCACACTCCTCCGTCTCACTTTGGCGTATCTAGGGTAATTTTAGGGGGGAGGGCAGGCTGGCCCTCAACATACCGGGTTTTTGAGTGAAGTTATTAGTATTTTGGCAGCCTTGGGTGGGTACGACCCACTAGACCCGCCTCTATATAGGTACGCCTATGCCGTTACACTTTATGTACTGATAGGTTCTCGATAAAAACGAAGTCCTAAGGCCTTGGTGCAAGTCATGGTCCGGAGTGACGAGGAGTGGCAGGCGGTCGCCTCCTTCTGCGAAGCAGTAATGCTAGCAAAGGAGACCGCACGTGCACGCGCGAGGGTACGGTCCTCACACCCCAGCCGCCGAGATCCCGATTTCCGGCCGACGTAGGCGCGGGCTTGCGGATGGCGAGCAATGGGTAACTCGCCGTTCGATCGTCCGGTAACCGTCCGGACCAAGCCCAAGCCGTCGACGGCGCTTACTGTCCCACGCGCGCCTCAATGATGATGTCAGCAAACCGTAGGGGCCCAGCAAGGTCGAAGCCTACTGGGGCCAAGGGTTTGTTTCTGAAAGGAAATCTCGGCCCTGGGACGAAGGCAAAAAAGAACAGGAGTGGGATTTTAGTCAGTAAAAGTCTAACACGCCCTCCTGCTCCGCCATAGAGCGGGGGATGTCATTGTATGATTTTCCCACCTACAAAAAAAATCTGAAACCTCACACTAAGGCCATTGTAGCCATATGGTATTGAATTTCACATTGATAAGAAAACCCCTTCATTACTAAAATGATTAATAATAATTTATTTTATAATGTAAAATATTTATCTGTTCCTAAGATGGTCCTCGGACCACTAACAACATTTTCGCTGACCCTCTTTGCATACGCTGTTGCATTAGGTATGATTTATTGCATGCAACACTGTAGCCAATAAATAGTTGCTTGAAAAAACGAGACCAGACTCATAAATTTGAAGTTGTGTGCGAATTGTAATACTTTTACAATACCTGAATCAGGACAGGACTAAATTACAGTGCAATACTTACCAATTGTTCAGTTAGTATCAAGTTTGTTATACTTAAACCTAGCATCCAAACTAATCACTGTATCTATATAGTCAGATAATGTTAAAAAATATAATTGACCATATAAAAAATCTGATATCGCTGTCGCATTTAAAGTATCAATGTATGGGTACGTATTCAAGTGTCTACTTATCTCATCGCACCAAAGAAAAGGTACTGAACTTTCCACCCAATTGCAAAAGGATAAAGAAGGATCAGAAGGCCTAAAGTCACCCAAAGAGCAATGGAAAGGTCTACGCTAGGAGTTTCCTTGCGTGATCGTATCAGGAATGAAGATATCCGAACAACCAAAGTTATCGACATAACCCGAAGAATCGCCAAACAAACTTAAGAGGTAAGTTAAGACACATTGCTCGCAGAACAGATGGTTGAAGCGGTCGAATGGATCTAGTGTGGCGTACTGGAAAAGAATCCGATGGACGCGAAACGCACAGGACCGGTCGTTGTGGCTGTAATTGGGGGAGGCCAATGTCCAATAGTGTAAGTCTTTCAGTTGAAATGATGATGATGAAGAAGGGTACATCAGCATTGATGATTCTAAAAAGTCGTGCAAATTTTGTCAAATCATGTCACAAAACAGTGAGTGATGAGTGACGCTATGCATAGAATAAGAATTGAACATGAATGAGGAAGACTAAAAGTGGCACAATAGTAACAAAAAAGTTGACTTGAAAGTTGGCATAGACCCAAATGATGAAGAGGAAAGTGGACTCGATCTACCTCCAAACCTACTTGAAACATTTCGTGACTGAATAAAAACTGTGGTCATTTTTATACGAGTTTCATCATCAAATAACTTCCGTTTGCTCTGGGTGGAGCAGGAGGGAATGTTACACATTTAAAGGTGGGAGAACATTTCGCTATTTCAATAGGAGGTTTGTTAATCAGGTTTGGGCCCCAGCCGAGCTTGGGGGCAGAAAGCCTAGTAAAAATGGATAAATAATTTTACCTGAACCCTAGCTTCGCTGAGTCCAAGCCGCTGGCTGAGCTCCTCCCTCATGAAGGCGTCAGGGTAGTGCGTCTCGTCGAAGAGCCTCTCCAGCTCGCCCAGCTGTTCCAGAGTAAAGTTCGTCCGAGAGCGTCGCTGCTTACCCCCGCCGTTGTTGCTGCCTCCGTTCGGAGATTTGTCTGTGGGATCTGGCAGAAGAGAAATGATTGTGTTAAGCAATGTGGTACTAGAAATAATGTAATGTGTGTGTATGTGTTTTTCTGTTTCCTTTTTCTAATCTTTTATTTTGTGTGTGTACATAAATCGTTAAATAAATAAATAATTAAATAAGTCTAACGTAATATTATGAAGTGTTGTAAAATGGTATGTTGGTTTTTAGGAGATAGATAATCTCTGGAATCTGGAAATGGGTAGTTTTTTTTTCTTTTTTTTTCGGTAGGAAAATCATCCAATAACATCTCCCGCTCTAGGGCGGAGCGCGAGATAGTGTCAGACTTTTACTGACTAAAACACCCACTCCTTTTCCTTCGTTGCCTTTCATACCAGGGCCGAGTCTTCTTTTCAGAATCAGTCCCAGGACCCGGGTTTCACTTTCACACTACCCGTGGCCCCAGTAGGCTTCGATCCTGCTGGGCCCCTTCGGTTGCTGACATCTCCTTGAGGCGCGCGTGGAACATTACGCGCCGTCGACGACTTGGGCTCGGTCCGGACGGTTACCGGACGGTTGGACAGCAAGCTACCCATTGCTCGTCGACCGCAAGCCTGCGCCTACGGTGGCCGGAAATCGGGATCGGAATCCCGGCGGCTAGTGCCCGGGGGCCATTGCCTCGCGCGTGCACATGCAGCCTCCTCCTTTGCTAGCATTGCTGCTTCGCAGAAGGAGGCGACCGCCTGCCATTCCTCCTCGCTCCGGACCATGGCCTGTACCAACGTCCGGCGTGAGAGATCATTGCCGCCGATCGCCCTCACGAAGACACGGGGGTGCTCTGCCCAGGCGGGGCACACCTCTACCGTATGCTCCACCGTGTCCTCCGGGCGGTCCACACAATGGTGACACCCGGGCGTTTCTTCTGCACGAATCCGTTGCAGGAACCTCTCAAACTTACCATGTCCGGTGAGGACCTGCGTCATGCGGAAGGTAAGGTAGTGGGGTTTAATTCGTTGTCTCGACCAAACCCGCTGTAACCCCACGGAGGCGGAGCCGTGGAAAAAAGCTAGTTATGTATATTAAATTCAATTAAATAAAATTCTATACACAAAATATGTACAAAGTATAGTAAGCGGAGGTATATCTGCTCTTCTACACTATTATGAAGAGATTATTATAAAGAGGTAAAGTTTGTTTTTTGGTTTGTAATAAGTAATCTCTGAAAGTACTAAAGCTGCTTTATTCCTGTGTGACATAAGCTATATTTTATATTAAAAAAACAGTAGGGTTCCCTACTAAAACTGCAATAACATCGCGTGCTTTGCAAAAACTATTGATGATAGAACAAAATAATGTACTACAACTTTGTAGAGCACATTATTATCTACAAAAAAAGTTATGTCACAATATTTACTTTTTTCATTTTATGGTATTCTGTTGACAAAATATCACCAAATTACTTAGGTATATCACCAATATACAAACCTTCCCATACCATATTTCACCTTCACCTTACCATATTTGTTGAAATGTTACCTAATTTAATTATTAACTAGCGACCCGAATCAGCATCGCACGGGTGTTACAAATTTTTGAAACGGCCCGCGTTTTCTCTGCTATAATATGTATGTATTAAACACCTAAACATAGGTAGGTTTAGGTGTATAATACATGGTTTTCACCAATATACCTACAGGGTGATTCATGATGACATAAATCACTCTGTATATTGGTGAAAACCTTATAATAATCGGTTCAGTAGTTTTTGAGTTTATCGCGAACATACAGACAGACGAGGTGAGGGACTAAGAATAAGGAAGTAATAGACAGTTAGAAACACAACAGTCAGTTGGTTAACTGTAATCAAAATATTTAAGACATATTATTATACATATAATTCTATATAACGTTGCGTCGACCCCAAATAACACAGGACAAGGGCAGGAGGATGATGATGTTATTCATTTGCAAGCAATATTTTTATCAGTTTAGGTATTTATCGCTCAGAGTTAAAATACAAGTGAGCAGCTATTAGTTACAGTTGCCAAAAAGATCATTATTATAAAGGACATGGTAAAAAATGGCCTATGAACCAACACGCATGAAATATTTACTATAATTACTAGTTCTTTTAATAATATACATTACTTATATTTTAATAGAACGGACACTTCTTAATATCGAAAACATTTTAAAAAGTATTCACTTTCGTCCTTAGCTTCCGTCATATCAATTTGAGGTTTTTAATAGGCAAAGGTATTATATCTCATACAGCCAAGTCTTTGTAACAGCACTCTTAATAAGAGTTTGACACCGACAAGCGTCAGTATTCTCAACACTTGATATACGATAATGATATTTAGTTACAAACAGTCCGCTATGATGTCGCAGAACCATAATAAGCCTTATCAAAAAACTCGATTTAAAGCGCTGTTTGAAACGAGCAATAATATTGACACTGACAGTTGATGAATTGACAGATGACAACATTTGACATTTGGTAGTAATGTTACTTGGCGCGCGCATTCTGTGCTCGATCTGCGTAATTATAACCTCAAAATCCGAAAGTGTTTTGATTTTTTCAGAATTCTCAAAAGTGTCCGTTGTATTAATTTAGGTTTATCGAATATATACATTATCTAAAACCCAAAGAGTAAATACACCTCCCTGTTGGATCTTAGGCGAGCTATGTATGGATGACGAGCAATGTCCTTTAGGTTCCACGTTTTCTATTTTCAGTCGGGCTTTTCGAAACAATACTATTCATTTACTTCACCTGAATAATACCTAAAAATAACTTACTCTACTAACTGGAACGACATTATTTACACGTTTACAAAATATTTGATAAATAAAAAAGAATTCAATTCATAAAAAATACGAAGTAATAGAGCAAATCAAAATAAAAGCGTCGTTTAAATCAACATTTCATACGAGGCGGAGGGATCCTTTATTCTCCTGGGACATAAAAATACCAGGGCACACCAGGAACGGTACGGAATCCGTTGAACCAGTATGGATGTAGATGTGTGAGTGTAGATTTAGTGAAAAAGTGGAAACGAAAAGATTTTTACTTACAAGGAAGAAAGAGGACACCGAAAATATGTACTCAATAACTCTACGACCCTATACGTGGGGCATACTGAAAGTCTCTGGGTCTGGCCACTTACAATAAAATAATGAAAAATTAATTATAAAATTCGAAAATGGAACTCTTTGCAAACAAGTTACTTTTTAATTTGCGAGACTGTAATTTATTTTTCAATACACCTACTCGAAAACCCGCTCTTATCCCACCGCTTTTAGGCACGCAATAGACTGCTTTCCGCACTAGTGCAGAAATAGCGCGTGCTCTCCCCCACCACAATGTTATTACATCTATCGTATCAGACTGGGCGCGCGTCGACCCCCGCAAGTCGCCGGTTAACCCCCGTTTATTAATTTCTTCGTAAGTATATTGAAAAAAGTCGTTTGAGACACGAGCAAATTTGTCACTGTAGCCCTCGGCTCCATAACACACTCGCCTACGGCTCGTGTGAATTCCGCCTCGGTCGCAATGACAAACTTTCTGCACTTGTATCAAAATGTTCTATTTTCATTGTGGCGTCCTTTCGAAGATTATGTGTCGCTATCAAAATGAATTTAACTTGTGAACATTTTCGTTCAATGATTTTTTATGATTTTCGTTGTGGCTTAAGTCAAAAAGAGATTTGCCAGAGACTTAAATTGGCTTTTGGTGATGAAGCACCATGTCGCAGCTCTGTGTTTTCGTGGTTTGGAGAATTTAGACGTGGACGTTATCATCTCTATGACGAGGTACGTGAAGGTCGACCGGGGACTGCCGTTACAGACTCAAATATTGACACCGCACAAGTTATTGAAACTGACAAAAAAATTACTATGAGCCATGAATGAGCCAAATGCAAAACATTTTACATGTGCTGAAGGTTTGGAAGCTTTGCACTCGATGGATACCACGTGACTTAACGGAGGACCAGAAACGACTGCGTGTCCAGTGGTGCCGTACTCGTAAAATGATAAAAAAGTTGAATGGAGGACAGTCATTGGCTGTCTATAATATCGTGACAGAGTTACGAAATCTGGGTGTACTGCTTTGAATTCGAAAGAAAAAGCCAATCGGCAGAGTGGGTCTTTCCTTTTGAAGATTTGCCGACGAAAGTTAAGAAAAGTCGAAGTGTTGGTAAAAAATGATTACTTCCTTTTTCGGCAAATCAGGACATTACACTACAGTATCGCTTGAAGATCAAAGTACAGTAACTGCAGATTGGAACGTCAACACTTGCTTGCCCAGAGTTTTAGAAAAACGATAACGCATCCTTACATTCCGCTAAGGTAACAGGAGCCTATTTGAAGGCTTCAAATGTAAAGCTGATGAAGTATCCGCCTTACAGCCCGGACCCTGCGACTTCTATTTGTTTCCAAAGATTAAAGACAAACTTAGAGCCACACGTTTTACGAGCCCTGAATCGGCGGTGAATGCGTTCCATAAAGTCATTGAAGTGGTCCTTAGAGAAGACTAGTCCCACTGCTTTGGACAGTGGTTTCAGCGAATGCAAAAATGCAATAATTGCGAGGGAATATACTTTGAAAACAATAAATGTATCGTAAGTTTTATATCTAGTCTTATTTATCAGAATCTAGAAACTTTCAGTATGCCCTAAGTATAAGTCAATTGACTATCTTTATATTAATAACAATGAAACAATAACTTTATAAAACACACAGATATTCTCAAATAACAACTATACATATTATGTTAACGACTTATAAAGTAATTATAAGTCGTATTTTATTCAATAATGTAGTAAACATTACTGAATAAAATCTTATGCAGGTATAGGATTGAGTGATCACCTACTGTAACTTATTCAATTAAATGGCTACAGGGCAAAGGAATTAACAACATTCTGCCAACTCTCGATGATTAGTGGACGAAGGAGTTTATAACACTACGTAATTGAATGCGATGAAAACGCAATTCCAATGTTTTATTCAAACGAAAATGTTAAACTGTAATACTAACTTAGAATGTGACTACAGAATGTTGTCGTAGCATTTCTCGCAGCTTCGTCGTAGCCCGGTCGTAATTGAGTTAAGGAATAACAGTTTCGCTCTGAGTACAGCTCTGCTCAGTTTTACTGCTGTTTGAGATGTCCCGTAATACCAATTTCTTTTATTAATATTTGTTTAGTCCAGTTTGAATGTGAATTTATAAACCGAATTAAAACTGTTGAACCAATGTTATACAATTTGTTGTGCTATTATTTTCTTGCAGCTTACTGAATAAATAAGTGCAGGAAATATATAAGTGGTTATATATAAGTAACTAACAATGAAATAAAATGAGACGATGATACAAGAATAGAGAATCTAAAAAAGCCTCATGATTTGCAACATGCTAACTCAATGAAAAGGTAGTTATTTAAGAAAAGTTATAATAGAAGGCTGAAGAAAACCCCGAAACGGTTAAGTAAATCAAGAAATAAATCAGTAAAGTGCTAATACATCGTTAATCGCATCCATCGGCGGCATGGGAGACGGCAGCTCGTGTCGCGCTCCTCGCCTCCCGGGAACAAGCCGGCTGAACGTTTAAGATTGTCGTTTGAAGCAATTTAGCAAATTGGGAAGCTCTCCTTTTTATACGGCAATTATGTAAATGGAGGGATTATCCGGCTGTGGGCGGCGCTGTGAGCCACACCCGCTCTCCCCTTTCGTCTCCGGGGCATCCGAACTCTTCAGACATCTAACGACCAGCGAACAGTGATTAATTGTACGGCGCTCCGTAAGTATAACCCCTGTTAAAGTCGCCCAGCGTCTCTGATTTATTTGATTGAGAACTCTTTCACGGATCCGTTCAGAGCTTTCTTCTCTCGCTCAGCGTTCGGCGATAATCCTTGCTTTAATGTAATTAATGATCGTTTTATAAATGATACCATTTTATTCGGTAACTTGAAACGCGAATTTGATTTAATTTAAGTGGATACCTATTTAGATCTAACCTTCATACATATTATAAAAGAAAGTTTCCCACCACTTTTGTCTGGCAGTCTATTCGCGATAAGCTCAAAAGCGTGATTCATAAGAAAGCTTTAGGTGTATAATATATGCGTATTATTGTAAAGAAAAGCCGAGAATTTCTTACCCGTGCTAAGCTGGGGGATGTCTCTAGTGTATTATAGAGGTAGCTACCACCATAGGTTATCTCATTATCAGAAAGCTCTGAATGAAAAATTATTCAGAAAATAGTCTATATACCTTTCGCATTTGCTCCAATTAAGTAAACAGCGACGATGAAAATTTATCAAAAAGAATTGGTAACATTTATGTAAATCTTTTATAATCATAATATATTGATAAAATCAATTAAAAATAAAAGGAGACTTTACTTATTTTTTATATCGAAGTTAAGTGCTACATATTATGTCCCTAATAATACTAATATAATACCAATAATAATAACATTAATATACAACAATATTTTTGACATGCATTCATTTATGGCTGGATCCTGAGGTCCTGGATCTTTGGAAGGTGTACGTGGGTCCGAAGCCAACTCGCAGAGGCCCTTTAGACAATTATGGAACGTGGTTTGCTACCCAACTAACGATTATCCATCGATTATGTACGCGCCGCTATGCTAGTGCGCCCTAATATTATTATCTCTAATGGCGGTATCTAAATACGTAGCGTAGATAAACCTAACCAGACCATACATATACATACAGAATCGCCCTGCGACACCCAACGCCAGGGGCATCTCCTGTGGCTGCGGCTGTGGTGTGAGGAGGTGCGTTCCTTCACGGTTGCAACTATCTCCATCGCTGACGTTACGACTGCTTCGCAGAAGGAACTGGCCGTTTCCCATTCCCTCTCGCCCCGGACCATGTCCTCAACCAGGGCCTGACGCGAGAGGACGCCACCCGATCGGCTTCATGAGGGCGCGTTGGTGCCCTACCCAAGCGGGGCAGACTAAGCTCCGTGCCTTCTGGATGATCCGCACAATGGTGACAGTCGGGCGTTTCTTCTACTTGAGTCCGAAACATGATCCTCCTGAAGTTTGTTTGTTGACTGGCCTGTTGGTCTAGTGGTTAGTGGCCCTGACTGCTATGCCAGAGGTCGTGGATTCAATTCCCACCCAGGACAAATGTTTGTGTGATGAGGACGATCATTTGTTCTGTGTCTGGGTGTAATTTATCTATAATATGTATGTATTTAGAAATATATAAGTATGTTTATCAGTTGTCTAGTACTCATAACACAAGCTCTGCTTAGCTTGGGACTGGACGGCGTTGTGTGATAGTTGTGGAATACATGGTATATAGTTCTTGTAAAATAAAAAAGGAGTGGCCACGACCGATGAGGACCTGCTGCGTCAGTCGGAAGGTGAGAACACTGTAACGCTTCTCTAGCGAAAGAGTGGCTTACAACTCAAATGATTTGGTTTAATCAATCTGCCCAGTGTTTTCCAAATTATGTTGGAGATTGGCTTCCAGTTCAACCAGATGCAGCTGAACACCAGAATTTTACATGGAGCGACTGCCTACCTGACCTCCACAGCCCAGTAATTGGGTAACAATACCCCTTGGCAAGACTGGTGTCAGATTTTCTGGCTGACCATCCATGACAACCAACAACTGTCAAAGGTCAGCAAATTACAGCCGGATCCAACTGTCTAACGTGTTTTCTGAGGTAGGAAGGAATCACGCTGTTAAGATGGTCACCGATCTTCAGACAACGTCAAGCGTTGCGTAACCTAGGAGATGTCCCCGTACGGCTATCGTTATGTGTGCTTCGAGCTCCACAGCTCCAAATGAAATGAATCTAATTATTTTATTATCTGATGGGTTGATTTCCTGGAACTCACTCTAGGATTCCCAGTGTCGTAAGATCTAGGCTCGGTCGTTACTTCCCAAAAAACCACCAATCAACATGAGTTTGGCAGATTAGGTACTGCTGATTCTTGTGTTGACTACTCCTTCGGAAGCCAATTGTTTAATATATAAAAATCTCGTGTTACAATGTTCTGCTCCGAAACGGCTTAATCGATTTTTATTTTATTTTTTTGTGTAAGGATATTTATTTGGAAAATATGAGAATAGTCGTTGGCTATTTTTAAACCCTAGGTGATAAGGGTGGCCCGAAATAATTTATAAAGCAAAAATACGTTTGCCAGGTCAGCTACCCAGTAATATATATATATATAAAAGCGAAATACCACTCACTGATTAATCACGAAATCTCAGAAAACTAAAAAACTAATACTTACAAACTTAAAATTTGGCAGGTAGGTTCCTTACAGGGTGTAGACATCCGCTAAGAACGGATTTTACGAAACTCCACCCCTAAGGGGGTAAAACGGGGGTCCTAAGTTTATGTGGAGTAACCTACTACCATGCGGGCGAAGCCGCTGGCAGAAGCTAGTTTATTAATAAAAATTAAAGTTCAAATTCCACTAACTTTATTAGTGATCGCTGTCTTTATTGCTTTTTCCCGTACCCAAAGGATAAAAACAGGACCCTACTAAGGTTCGACTGTGCGTCTGTCTGTCACCAGGCTGTATCTAATGAACCGTGGCGAAGGATTAAAATTACCTAGAATTCTTTTCATAGATTTACCTATAGGTAGTGGGTACCTAAACTAAATTAATTGGGATCACAATAAATGCTATTTAGTGTAGGATATGTGACGACGTGTTTAGTTTAAATGCAATCGCTTTAATGATCCATGTCATATTGACAGAGGTGTGTAAATTCTACTTATATCACCATTATCGGATCACTAGAAGTACGGAGATGCGTTGCCGGTACATGGTGAACTTCTCACACATACGCATAAAACGTTTATGGAACAAATTCATTGTGCATGGCTAAGGAGTCGAATTCCTTGTTGGAGTCCATGTTTCCTGATATCTACAAGTCAAGAGTGAATACGTTACTTCCAGCCAAGCGTGCTCCATCATCGACCACATCATCAGAGATTGTGGTTGCTCGTGCCTATCAATAATAAAAAAAATCTGCTAGCCCTCCAGTTTCATAACAAATTCTGATATTATAACAATTAGAATAGGTACATTAGTGTCTCTATAATAAAAATTAATTAAAAAAAAAAAAAATTAACCGACTTCAAAAAAAGGAGGACGTTCTCAGTTCGGTTGTATTTTGTTTTATCATCATTTTTTAAAATTTTATTTTATTTTTATGTTTTTTTACCGATTTGCAAAATTTATTTTCCCCCAAAAAGGAATACTTCAAGATTAGTCCCATTTTTTTCAAAATCCAGTTTTGATGATGAGATCCATGAGGAATCAAGGGAACTCCTCAAATATTCTAGGAAACTATATAGTGATTTTGGTATTTTCATCGAGACCTTAAGCATTTACAGTCAAAAAGTAACATTTGATGAAGTGGAACTGATCAAGAAGACCAGAAATGGCCAACGAAACTTCACCCTCGCATAGATATCACAATGAAGATAGTTAAGTAATTATGACCGTACAAATAAATAAACGGTTCTGAATAGTTATGTTGAAAATGGTATCATCGAAGTGATCTGATGATGATGATGGAGCCGGAAGGTAGGCACTGGAACTCCGTAATTAATCAATGCAATCTGGCCGCGTTTGGTCTTATTAGAATTGTCATGAGATGCACTTTGGCTATAAGGTACTATCGAACTGATCTGATGATGGAGTCGGAAGGTAGGCACAGGAACTCTATAATTAATCAATGTATACTTGCCGTGTTTGGGCTTATTAGAATTGTCATGAGATGCACTTTGGCTATAAGGTACTATCGAACTGACCTGATGATGGAGCCGGGAGGTGGATGGGAACTTCATAATAAAATAATGTATCCTAGCAGTGTTTGGGTTAATTCGAATTGGCTATAAGTGTATCACAACTAAAAAGTGTGAATTAAAAAACTTTTTACAAAAACAAAAAAAATAACCGACTTCACTACAAAAAAAAAACAAAAAACTAAAACAATCAAAATAACTTTAATTTCGGAAGTCGATGTTTCTGGTATTGTTTGCTTGGTATTTACTAACACCGATTGTTTTGTTTATTTGTAGATAAGTTGTTTTTATCAACATTATTTTTTTTAATTTTAATTTTTATGTTTGTTACCTCAGAACTCCGTCGTTTATAGTCCGATTTGCAATTTTTTTTTCCCCTAAAAGGATATACTTCCAGATCGGTCCCATTTTTTCAAACATCAGTTCTGATGATGAGATCCATGAGGAATCAAGGAAACTCCTCAAATATTATAGGAAACTATATAGGGATTTTGGTATTTCCATCGAGAACTTAAGCATTTACAGTCAAAAAGATTTGATGAAGTGGAACTGATGCAGAAGACCAGAAATGGCCAACGGAACTTCACCCTCACATAAATATCACAATGAAGATTATTTAAGTAACTATGACAATACAAATAAATAAATGGTTCTGAATATTATAGTTATGTTGAAAATGGTATCATCGAAGGGATCTGATGATGATGATGGAGCCGGAAGGTAGGCACAGGAACTCCGTAATTAATCGTATCCTAGCCGTGTTTGGGCTTATAAGAATTGTCATAAGATGCACTTTGGCTATAAGGTACTATCGAACTGACTAATCATAGAGCCGGGAGGTGGATGGGAACTTCATAATAAAATAATGTATCCTAGCAGTGTTTGGTTTAATTCGAATTGTTATGAGAAATAGGTACTCTGGCTATAAGTGTATAACAACTAAAAAGTGTGAAATAAAAAAAAAATAACCAACTTCACAGCAGTGAAGAAGAAAAAGTTTTTTTTTTGTGTATTTTTTTTTTACCTTCACGAACTACAGTGCCCAATCTGAAAATCTCTTAAACAATTGCGAACTTAGGTTGACCGCTATAAAAACAATCTAGCAAAATGGAGTTTCCTCGACCCATCTCTAACACAGTGCCAGTGTGGGGCCGCCACATAGGACATGCGTCACCTAGCTGCTATGCTGCCCATCCTGTATAACCACATGCCCTTTTCAGGATTTATACGAAGCCAATAACAGAGCTACAGGTTGCAAAATACTGGTCAATAAAAAATTAGTTTGAACTTTGAGTACATCGACACGACAAGAAGAACTACTTTGTCTCAGTGGTAGTACCCAGGTATCTTTGAATATGTAGGTAGGTATCTCTTTGAATAATGCAAAAAGTATTGTACGAGGAAAGTTAGATACAACAGGAGTCAAGTAATTAAAACAAGGTTCCGCGAGATGTTCGAAAGAGTAGCCCCGGCCCTGGACCACAAAGGGCTGAAGGAAACAAAGGTGAGTTTTTGGTAAATCAGGAAAAGTGTGTCACTCCCTCTCGCTCCAACCATGGTGGACATCCCACCTATACGCACAAAACGTTTTGGGAACACGTTCATTGTGCGTACAGCTAAAGAGTGGAATTACTTGCCGGAATCTGTGATTCCTGATGGCTTTATAGCCATCAGGAATCACAGATTCCGGTAAAGATTCCCTGGTTATCCAGGGAATCTTTAAGTCAAGAGTGAATAGGTTACTTCTAGGTAAGCGCACTCCATCGTCGACCGCATCGTCGCTTTCCATCAGGTGAGATAGCGGTCAAGCGCAAACCTAACAGGATAAAAAAAACCAGATGAAAAGGATTTTCGAAATGTCGAATTTCGAGATTTCGAAAGGAGGAAGATTATCTTTGATGATTAATTTCCCACGTAAAAAAAAGGTCAACAAGGTTGCTTTAAACTACATCGCCATCAGTGACAAGTAGATAACGCATCAATTTTTATGGGTATGGGCGGGTTTCTGAATTGATTACCTACTTACGAGTTGAAAACGTGTCAAACCGTAAATTTAAATTTTTAACAGGTTTCAACATCAAATCAGAAATCGGTAGTTAGAGCGAGTTTCCGAATCGAGCCTAACCAACTCTATCTACTTAAATGCCAAAATTATAACAGGTTTTCATTGCAAATTAAGAAAAGTTTTAAAGTTGAACATTTTATCAGAGCTTAAATCAGAAATTGGGGGACAGACGAATTACCTATGTGTCGTAGGTTCCTTATAAAAACAAACTCTGATTTATCAGATTGTTGAAAAGTTCTCAACTTATCAGATAAGAAACCTAAGGTACCCGTAACAAGAAACTGAATTATGAGAATGTTAGGAAAGCATGTTATTGGACATCATATCAGATGTATCAGATTTAAGTTTTGGTAGATAGTAAAATAGTGCAAATATCGTATACCTACGTAGCCCTCGTCCGTATGTTAGTTTTAAAGGGTGTAATAAGTTTTTGTTTTTTCACTATGCTGGGTCTCCACGCCATTCATTCCCTAACCAATGCGATATCCAAAGCAAAACTTAGATCAAGAACATCGCTACCAAGGTCGACCGCAAAGGCTGGCAAAGGTTGTGAGATGAACTGATCACGTTTGCGGGTCAAACTCGGCAAGAGATCGCTCAAGACAGAGAGAATTGGAAGGAGAACATGGAGGCCTTTGGGATACAAACTAGGCTAAAGAACAAAATACGGATGCTATAACTTACTCACCATGCCTGTGATCGTCATCGTCGTCGTGCGCCTCGCGCTTGCAGGTGGGCGCGGGCGACAGCAGCCAGTTGCGCGGGCGCTTGGCAGGTGGTGCGTCCTCCAGCTCCGTGATGTCCACGTCCACCTCGTCGGCGCTGTCGTCGGGCTCGGGCGGCGGCGCCGGCGCCTCGCCTCCCTCCAGCGACGAGCTCACGAAGTGCGCCAGCCGCTCCATCACCATTACTGCCGCCACACGCGGCGCCGCGCGCTCGCCGACCGACACGCTCCACACTGCACCAACCGAGCGCCCTACGCCCACACTTCCACGCTCTACACCCATTTACATTAAACCACACTTTATTTTTACGCTGTAAAGTCCTTTATTGTGTGCGCGGCCACTAAGGGCGGCGACACAGACCCCGCCCAGCAGCCGCGCAGGCGCCCGCCCAGAGCGCCGCCGCCGCCGTGCACTGCCGCACCGCCCGCACCCGACGGCGGCTCACACACGCCTACATTATCGTTACATTGAAAATGAATTTTTAATAGTATTTTCTAGTGTTTGTGTACATTATTAAAACTGTGAGGACAACCTGTGAATGTTCTGTGATTTTTTAAAAGATGTAAGCGGTTATGTCAGTTAGCTGTCTTGAGATTTCCAGGTAGGTGGTATGTTATTTGTCAACGAAAAATAAAGAACACAAAATAAAATTTATACTTTTTATAAGCCATCGTTTATTAAATGTGCATAATAATTCACTTAAATACACCGAAAACAAAAGTTCTTAAAACCAAATCAAAATTATGGTACATACATAAATATTGACAAGCCAAAATACAGGATATACACAAATGCAACCTAATTACTAATTATAAAGATAAAACAATTCTAAGAAACAGTAAATATTACAATATAAACAATAGGTAAATATCTAAGATTCCATTATGTTTCAGGTCGATTGGATACCTATATATAACTAAAACGCATCAAAACTGAAAAGTGTACCTTACTTACATTTTTAATTCTCTATTAGGTACCTAGGCACTCAATAATTTATGGTCGAAATTAATCAGATCTCTTCTATTCCACCTAACTTTAGCCACATGTAATTTGCCCGATATTTATTAAAATATGCGAGATTTCTTCATCGGCTAAATGCAGTTAGACGGTTATTAGAGCTAACATGAAATTCGACCGATAATTAGACATTTCAAACAGAGACCCCTAAAAATGTATCTGCAGACTTATAGACTATAAATCCGCTAGGTACTAAAAACTGAAGAAGATTTGTCTGTTATTAAATGACCATGAAGAGAAACATGACAAGAGAGTGTGACAACGACTGGTTTAAGTTTTTGTCAAAGAAGCAATTAAGTGAGTCATTCTGCACGTTCGAAAAAGCCCTAAAGTTTAGGTTTAACATTGATTAGGTTTAAATAATTGCAGCGGATATGGCAAAGCCGAGCCTGAACTTATCGTTAGGGTGGTTTAGGAGTGCAGAGATGGCGCAGGCCAGCTGCGCCTTCTTACCCCCGATGGCTCTCTGCAGCGTGGCGCCCACCAGCCCGTCGGAGTCTGCGGAGGCGCGCACGGTCCAGTCCTGCGTGTGCCACTCGTAGGCCAGGGTTGCTACCGCGCGACGCACTGCAAAACCCACCTGTGATAAGACAATCTAATTTTAAGAATAATACTGGCTATGTCTTGGTTTTTCTTTTTCTGCCCCTGGTCTGCATCAGTGTTATGCTCGCTTGGTGGTATAAGTGGGTGACGAAATTAAAGTAGGTATGTAGGTAAGGTATTGAACCGTCGTTAATCGTTACAACATTTGAAGTTCCTCCCTTGCCCATATACCTGCCAGCTCCAACTTACAAGCTAACTGAAGTAAGTACCCATTTACTTATCTAATCATTTCATTTTATATCTTTGAAAGTATTTTAAATGTTGGGCCTATGTGAAATTATATAGTTTTGGTCTGAATTGAATCGATATACCTAGTAACTTATTTATTGTAATTATGGGTCCTAATTGAATTAATTATATAAAATAATTTATCTAGTTGTCACCTCAAGCATAGCAGCCACGGTGAGGAAGGGCTTGATGTCTCTGGCGTAGCACAGGTCCAGGCCCCTGTTGCCCAGCGTGGCGCTGATGGCGTGGTCGCCGCTGGCCCAGCGCCCTGCGCCTGACGCTGAGCTCACTTCCGTGGAGTGACCTCGAGCCACCACCTCCGCTCCCAATGATAACGTTTCGGTCACAGCCTTCAAACCGAATTTTAACAGCCAATTAGGCAATATACAGTCATAATAAAATTATCTTCGCCGTCTTATGGCCTGGTTTTGTTTGTTTACCGGCACGGTAGAAATGATTAAGTATTTAAAAGAGCACACACAAACCAAAAACTTACAAAAATAATACCTGAAGATAGTGAAGTGCAATGAACTCCCGATTCACAGCTATAATGGAAGCTGTAAATCTATTGAAATATGCATCTATGATGCTCTCAAAACTGTAGAGCTCTGCGTCGGCTATCTGCGCCATGACAGTCGCCCGCGTGCCGCTCGTCGGCCCCACGCGCATCTCGCAACTCAACTGACCACCCGGCGCCGCTTCCATCACGAAGTACGGCATTGCTGTCGGCTTCTTCTTATTCGCGTACGACAGCAGTAGTTTATAACCCCCAGGAGACACAGAACTAAACGATAAAGAATGGCCTAACACCCAATTGCTTGATGAACTCTGTTTTACAGAAATACTGCCTCCTTCAAAACATTGTGGTATCCGATATCTTGCCGAATTATGGATATGCCGTAGAAGCCCTGGGTTAAGGGAACCTGCTGGCAAATTCTCTTCTTTTGTACGGCAGACGGCAATTCCCGATCTGGAACCAGTGACTCCAGCACCAGTTTTCCCTCGATCTCCAGCTGAGCAAGCATTGTCGGGTGTTCTGCATCTGCAAATTTTGATCGGAGGAGCATCGCCTCCAGCGGCTGTATCGGTATCCGTCGGTTGCTCCTTGGGCCGCTGTTCCTTCCGAGGAGAACTACTTTCACAGGAACCTTTAGCATAAACGGTTTCGAAAATTCCCAATTTATATAAATTCAAAAACGGTAGTATGGAAAACCTAGAAATACTTCCCTTTTTATTCATTTTTTTACTATTGCATCGAAGGTGATTAAAAGAAAATTTTAAGGCTGCGCTGACATTCAGGGCAAATGTCAGCGCAATAAACATGGCTTCAAAAATGGAACTCAGGTAGTTGCGTACTTCCTATGTATGCGAACTCATTTCAGAAGCAAGAAAAGATCGGACTTTATAAAATATACGATTGAAATGGTCATATAAAATTTTTTAAAATGTTCTTGTTCATTGACTGGTAGTCAGGTACCTTAGGTTTAATGTATCTCATAATTTTATTCTTTAGTTTTGCAATGAGCAGCAAATTATCTCATCAAAATATGTAGCAGCTACCTTCTCCATGTAGCGAACTAATAATCTATAAGGCTCAATTCACATGGAGAGTCAAAGCGTCACAATCACGACGCGTCATGTTTTTAGCCTATAGCATATCTGTCTTTAGATAAAAACCTGGACGCGACGTGTCGCTTCGACTCCGCGCCAGTGTAAGTTGAGCTTAATAGTTAACCAGTAGGTATGATGTGCTGTATTAGTGCTGTGACTACATTATCAGGATTCGGCGAATATTTGCGTTTTCGCGTTAATGTCGCCGAAAAGTTCATAGAATCGCGAAGTAGGTATTCGGGCGAACACGAATGCTTGTCGACACTTACACAGTCGCATAGAAATGTTATTAACCGCTAATGTAGACAACATCATCGCGTATACCCCGAATACGGTATTTTTATCACGACAACCCGACACAATATTCGCACGATGTTGTAGCCAGAGAGGTATTTGGGTATAGTATACATAAATAGAGCATAGTAGACATAGAAGTGGGTCTACGCTAGAGGATCTAAATCGAACCGAGCTCAAATTCGTGTAGAGTCGCTCGTGCTCGGCTCCTCTAGAGTCGGTCCACACTACACGAATTTGAGCTCGGCTCGTGTTCCGCTCGTGCTCGGCTCCTCTAGAGTCGGTCCACACTACATGAATATGAACTCAGCTCGTGCTCGGCTCGTGCTCGGCTCCTCTAGAGTCGGTCTACACTACACGAATTTGAGCTCGGCTCGTGCTCCGCTCACGCTCGGCTCCTCTAGAGTCGGTCCACACTACACGAATTTGAGCTCAGCTCGTGCTCCGCTCGTGCTCGGCTCCTCTAGCGTAGACCCACCTTTACATTCGCGTGGTGGGTGGTGTTGTCCCAGTGAGTCGGAGTAGTGCTGCTGGCTCCAGTGAGTCGGAGCGGTGCTGTGCGACGTAGAGGCTCGACTGCTAGCGTCGACCAGGTTAGGTTCTTCGTGGCTTTTCATGTGACTGGCCGAAGGTGCAGTGTGCTTCGTCACGGTCGCTGATGAGGCTGAAGGTGATGACCAGGTATGACCAGGGAGGCATGCTGGTGGTCAGGATACCCTTTTAAAGCCGTGGGTGCTGGCTGTATGGCTCACTGCTCGAAAGTTTGAAGAACTGATAATGACGTCACGAAGTAGTGGCTGCACGAAGGCTGCGCTGACGTTCATTGTCGAGGGTCACCAGCTTGAGGGTATGCGGAACAGAGTGTAAAGTCCCGCAAACCTCCGTTGAAAAGGGACGATCCTCCGCCTCATCTAGTTTAAAATGTCAAAAAAAAAAATATTGACGTGTAAAAGTGTTTTATAAACCTATTTGCAGAATAAATATCATTTATCAATGACGAGTTGTGTATTCATCTGCCAAGTTTGAATTTGCTGCCCTGTGAATATGCCGCCCGGGCCGTGGGCCCCGGCTTGCCCTCCCCTAGATCCGGGGCGGTTGGTAGGTACCTATATAAAAGAACTTCATCATAATATCATCATTGCAATACGTAATCACCCTTGGGTACGCCACTATTGCAACGATAAGAGGGGCCCTCTTTGTCCTCAAAGTTGTTTGTGTGTTTGTTGTTTGGTTTGGGGTTTGGGGTTACTTATAATAAATCTGTAGAAGAGAAAATTCTGTAGGTACCTACATTGAAAAAATTATAAAAAAAAATAAATGGCAGTGCTACTTACTAGACCGACACCGAAGCCAAAAATGTGATTAAAAATTTTTTTTGTCTGTCTGTTTGTTCAGGCGTCACGCAAAAACTGGTTCGATTACGATGAAACTTGGTATAATTATTCTTTAATATCCTGGGCACCAGACTGGGTACTTTTTATCCCGGAAAAGTATATACAATAAAAAACAAAATTAATTTTGCGGTTCGATCCCTAGACCCGATTACTGTACCAACCGCAAATAATAAGTTTGTCGGAAGGTTACGTCACCCGCAGTGGAGTTCACTAAGGGGTGCTGCACACGGCTAAGATACTATAATATTTTATCATCGCTCGCCATACAATTCAATGGACTATTACACACGATGAAGATAATAAATTATATTACATATTTTCGTATCTTACGATGAATTTGTATGGCGAGCGATATTGTATCTATCTATATATATATATAAAAGAAGAAAGGTAGTTTGTCTCTTCGTTATTTAACACCGACTTTCAAAATTAAAGTTATTTTGCATTTTTGAGTGTTTTTTTTTTACATTAAAGTCGGCTGTACTTTTTTTTTTGTAAAAAGTTTTTTTTATTTTACACTTTTTAGTTATGGTACCACCACCTGTATGCACCTGAGTGCATCTCATAACAATTCTAATAATCCCAAACTCGGTTAGGTTACATTAATTTATAGAGTTCCGTTACTTACCTTCCGGTTTCATCAACAGATCAGTTCGATATATCCCCTCCCCCTTTTCTTTCAGTCAGTCATCGACTACACGTATAAACAAAGCAATTTTAGGTCCTACATGTTACGACAGTTTTAGATACCTACTCATATTGTGATTTATATCCAGAGAATAAAAAAATGATCACGCGATATAGGTAATCCAAAAATCAAATTATAAACTAGCTATCAAAACCCTGCAAAAATAGGCTACCGCTTGTATTTACAGTATTTTAAAGTAAAATCGGGGAAAAACATATACCTATGGTAGGGACATTTTTATGACTCATCTTTTCTCGTTATGATATTACCCATCTTCTTCTTTTGTACGGTTTAAAAAGAGACAACAATATTACTGCCATCTGCAAAAAAGTACCTATTATTATTATTTATAGTATGAAGTGAGGCCATCATCACGCTACACAATCAAAGATGACTAATTTTTTGACAGTAAGACGGCCAAAGTGACGTATGGAGTGATGCCAGATTGAACTATATTTTTCCTTTCAAGCCATTTTATGCTTCGTGAAAGAAGTACCGATTGGTCAAAAATATAAAAAAATGTAAAGTTAAGGGGTCGACACATCGTATATTCAGCTATCATATGCCACAATTTGAACCATTTTTTACCATAGGTCTCAGAATAAAACTGTTCTCTAAATATTAAAAAAAAAAAAATACCTTGCGATACTAATTTGGCTCTAATTTCAACAAAAAGCATGATTTTTCTATCTTGTTTATAACTAATAATAATACTGCTGATTACATGTGCTATAATAATATGCAAATAACTGTTATACTGTAAACTTAATATTATATTAAAGAAATGTTGGTGCCCATTATCGAAAAAAAAATGTAGTTTAAATACAGATTTTAATAACTGATACCATAATATAAATAAAATGTTTTTGTTGAAGTTAGAGTAATCTAACTTCAACAAAAACATTTTATTTATAACATTATTTTTAATTTTTGAATTTGTATCGCAAGGTGTTATTTAAAAAAAATAATAATATGAAGAACAGTTTTATTCTGAGACCTACGGTAAAAAATAGTTCAGATTGTGGTATTATGATATCTGCATACACGGTGTGTCGACCCCTTGATGTTGGACCACTATTTCCGCCACAGTCAGTATATTAATAGTTTGGCTATTTGAATATACTACATTCTGGTAACACAGATAGAATGTCAGTGTGTCTGTGTCTGTCACTCTAAACTTTAACTTTTTATACAGTATAGACTTTATTTTTGTAATATTTTTTCCTGTATTGAATCAAGATGAGAAAACTTTTATTAAGTGATTTGATACTGTGATATAATTTTAATGCAACAGAATTTTTGTAAAGGTGTTCTAGTTGATAGTGAAATCAATTTGCAAAACATCCAAGTTTTTTGATAAGGAAAGTTCTTTGTGACTGTGTTTTCAACAAACATTACGTAGGTACCCATATCGCTATATATTTACAAAAATGTCTAGTAAACTTCAAAAAATGTTGGAAGTCTTCAAACTGGGGTTGAAATCGGACGCACTCCCGAGACCTCCTAGGAATACTGAAAGAACTGCGACACCAGAAGCACATAATGAAAACGTTGACCTTCCTGAAGAACAAGAAGAAGAAATAATTATAGAATCGGTGTCCGACGACGATTTAAAAAAGGAAAAGAAACGTAAAAAGAAAAATCCTTCAAAAAAAACTCAGAAACCAAAAAATATAGATGATGATGAGGAAGAGTTTTCGAAGTCTTCATCCCAAGAAAAACGCGGGAGTGCCAGTTCAGTCAATGTTCAAGGTACCTAATCATTGTTTGTGATTTGAGTGCACTATGTTTGAATAACACTATGTTTATGTTGTGGCCAGATCTTAGAAATTGATTACTTCATGATATGGCCAACTAAAACTGGACAGATTGTTTTAAATGTTAAGGTTTGATGTTATGTCAATCCTCGTTTTGCCTACTTTCTTTAGACCTTTTATTATCATAGAAATCCTACATCAATGATATGGCCAAACGAGGATTGACATATCATCAAAAATTAATGTTGAAATGATCTGACCAGTATTAGTTGGCCATAACATGAAGTGAATAATTTTAAGATCTGGCCACAACATATATAATGCTTACTACTATTACCATGTCAAGTGGGTATTGATGAGTCATTATAATAACAATTTGTAATGTTAACTAGTTGCTTTGCCCACATTAAATTACAAAATTATCCCAAGAGAACATGCTCCTATGATAAAAAGTATCTTGTGTGGTATTCCAAGGCATGGTCTACCCATGTGCCAAAATTGATCCAAAACCCTTCAGCAGTTTCAGTGTGAAGGAGTAACAAATGTACACACTCATTAACTTTTCAAATACCATAATTAGAGACACAATAGAAAGACAATGAGAGAGTGAATGGCGCATTCGCTTGGAGTTTAATTAATAAACTTTCACCTTCATAATATTACTTAGTGTGATTATGAGATTATTAATCATCAGAGGTCAGAATTAGATAGAGTTAAACATGTACTTACACCGATTTCATACAGCAAAACAATAAAGTGGATATGCCTCAAATCCCGAGATTAATTTTAAAGAGCAGAATTTTTTATGACACGATCAAAAATATAGTAGGAAAAATTTCTTCTGCATTAATGATGAGGAAGATGAAGTGTACAAATTTGTTAACCTTACCTCAGTTGATGTAGAGAGATCTTTTTCAATGAAAAATACTAATAAAAATTTAATGTGTTAATTATCTTTGTTTTATTTGTCTTAGCTATCTCTGAAGTTTTTATTATCATTTAATTGTAATATTGTTGGCCACATGGGATTTTTATTATAAATCCCAGGAAGATACATATTAATATCAACATTTCAATGCAAGTACATGAATAACTGTAACTGATTCCGACCCCTGCTAATCATATAATTTGAACTCAAGCACCTCACATTTGTACAGTTTGGAACACGCTTGTCACAAATATTGCCCAAAATAATATTCATCCTTCAGTGGGCTGCTGTCCCAATGAGACCCTGGTATAAGAGAAACCGGCTTAATTGCCTTAAACAAAAAAGAAAAAAAAATTCATTCTCATGCATTTATTTGGATCATTCAATCTTTAGAGTTTGACTTTCATAACACTAAACTTGTTCAAATAAATCTGCTGCTTATGTGATGACTAGGACATTACCATTTCACATTTTGAAATCACAATGTTTATGATAGCAATGACAGTATGAGGTCATCCATGTAATATTTCTAATCTTTTTCCTTATAATCTAATGACCTTAGTTTGAAGATAGCACATCAAAGCACACAATTGTCTAATTTATTTACCTGCACATATATACTCCCTTGCAGATTTTGGTTACAGTAACCAGTTACTGTCCTCAGTGCAACTACGGGTTTCGCTCACATGCTCTTATATGACCAATATAGGCTATATGTTCACTGTATAGGTGTGTGCACAGCGTGTTGGAGGATGGGGGTTTAGGGGGTTGTATGTACTTGATAGTGAAACCATTCTACAGTTCAATTAAATGTTTTATATTTTGTTCTCATCCATAGTTCTTCATTAGCAACCCACCCAGCTTGCGGTGGGTATTGCAAATCATTGATCTTAGCTTTTCTCTCCTATAATTTGTGTATACTATACATTTAAACCATCCTCATGAATCATTATAATCATAGACAGACATCTATTAGTGAAAACCAAATAAAAATCCATTCAGTAGATTTTGAGTTTATTATGAACAGATAGATGGAAAACTCTGATGGAATCCAATGGTCGCAAGACGCACAGGATAGTTTGCTGTGGCCGCGTTTGGGAGAGGCCTATGTCCAGCCGTGGACGTCTTTCGGCTGTGTATGTAATGATGATGATGAGACAGACAGAAACAGTGTAGGAGTTAGTTTTATAATCTAGTATAATAATAAATTTGAAGGTTATAGGATGAAAGTGATGTTAAGATCCCTCTGCCAATGCTGCTTTTTCTATTGACTCTAACTCTATTTTCAGCTACTGGAAATGTGTACAACATAGTGAACGCCAAAGATGTGAGGTTGGGAAATGATTACTACTTTGGTCCAGTTACCAAAATGGCGGATAATAAATCAGGCAGACAGAAAAAGTATGAAGAGGAGGAAATCGAGAAGGATAACTTGATCAGGCGCCTCATGGAAGCTAAAATTAGGGTGATTGATTGTCTTTTGTTTATAAAATACTAGAAGTCAGCCATGGTTTCACCTGTATCTTTGGTTACTGCTCAGCTCCTATTGGTTGTAGTGCGATGTTATATAGCCTACCTCTATAAATCAATGGGCTACTAAATATTTTTTTATTTGAACCAATGACTGGTGCATTCTAGCAAAGCATACAACTTTATAATTCACTTTATAATGCACTTTGAAGTATTTGTCAGGCAACAACAATTAATTCAGTATGGCCACAGTAATAAAAGTACTTCTAAACCAATAAAACTCTAAATACTAGGAAGTAAAGTCGATTCAAATCTGAAATATTTGCATGCCTAATTTAAGGTAGATTATATCATGTTCACAACTTTTTGCAAACACCTTATTTTATGTAGTAAGCAAATAAATGATTATTATTATTATTAGTAAATAGTAGTAGTGATTGGTGTAAGCTCTGGCAGGACTGTCTTTTGTACTTTTTAAGATTCAATTACTTTTGATTTTGAATAACAACAAAGTCATACTTTACGTTTTCCAGCCTGATCATGACTTCATGGACTACATATCAAAGAACCTAGGAAAGAACTGGCATGCTGTCTTCATGGCACTCGGCTTTAAACTTGGGAGGATTGAAACAGCCGAGCTCAATGCAAAGGGTGCGGGTTATGATATTACTGAGGTGGGTATTTTAAAAGTTTTTATAACAAGTAATAGTTCACAAAACCATTACTCCTTATAAACATATTTATGTACTCTTATTGCATTTATTTCTAATGTTTTTCATTATGTAGGAGTGAGGACAGTGTCTCTGGTCAAGAAACAAATGCTATTCAGCAATCATTATAATAATAATTTGGATTTCTCAATACTCCCGCTAAAACTTTATAACCATATAATTTTGCTAGTGGAATAGTAATTCTAGGTATATTTATTTATTATATATTAAGTCTTTGACCAGTGCATGTTGCCAGTGATGATGACATGGAACTGAAATGTAGTCTTTCACAATTTGTCTCATCAGAAGGGCTAGTCACCCTAAGGGCAGTAGAGAGAGCTATGCTCGGAGATTCCTTGCGTGATTGAATCACAAATAAAGATATCCGCAGGAGGACCAAGGTTACCGACATAGCCCGAAGAATCACCACCCCCACAATCAACTTAAGTGGCAGTGGGTAGGGCAGAACAAATGCCCGATGGGGCCGAAAGGTTCTCGAGTGGCGACCGCGTACTGGAAGGCGCAGCATTGGAATGCCCCCCACTGTCAGCCGATGACTTAGTAAGGGTCGCTGGAATCCGATGTATGCTAGACGCACAGGACTGGCCATTGTGGCGACACTTGAGAGAGACTTAGGTCTAGTAGTGTACGTCTTTCGGTTTGTAATTATCTTTATAGATAACCAGATAACCAATAATTGTTGTTGCATTTTTATTATCAGCTATTATTTTGGTTTCTATAAAGTTAAACAAAACAATCAGACAATATGTGCAACAATCTCTTTAATTATTTACAATTTTTTCCTCAAACATTATACAAGTAGTACACACTGATAAGATTTTCTATAATCATATCTTGATTTGATTGACGCAATAATTAAGACGCAATATATTTTATATCTAGCTTCTACCAGCTACCGCTAGCTAAAAAAATTTAGAATTATCCCAAGGGACATTGCCCTGGAATAAAAAGTACTCTATTATGTCATATTCCAGGATATAGTCTACCTACCTGTGTATCAAGTTTCATCCAAATCTGTTCAGCCGTTTGAATATGATGGAGTAACACATATTACACACACACACATACAAACTGTCACCCATAAAATAGGTATTTAGTGTGATTATTTGCATGGCTGTAAAAATACATCAGTAAATAAGTGACCATGATAAAATATCTGTTATCTGATAATACTCGTACATTCCTGACAAAATGTTTATCAGATTATAACTTGCATTATGCTGAAATTTGGTTTCGAATTGTTAACTGTGATAGTAATGTAATACTGTTTTTGAAGTGAAACTTCTTTACGCACGCTTGACTTGGGGAGTAAGCTGGCGAACGCGTGACGTAAGCCTTACGAAAAGTGTGATCGGGCAAGGCGAACGGAAGTTAAGTGGGGGATATAAGCAAGAGACAGCAGTGCGCGCGCACATTTTCTTTCTCTCTTCCTCTCATAGCCAAATACGTTCCGTATATCTAAGCACACTGCAGGCTTATTGTCTGTATCACAGTGTAGGAGAAAGAGAGAGCAGTGCGCGCGCACATTTTCTTTCTCTCTTTCTCTTATAGGCGAAAGAAGTTTCACTTCAGTCGTGTGGTCATAAGCACACTCGTTTTTTTTTTAAACAGCCCACTTTTTTTCGTTGGGCAAAGGACTCCGTATGTTTTCCCAGCTCTCTATGTTTTGTCTTCTTCGGCCAACATGTAGTATGTAGTATAGTCATCATCAACTCCCTAAACTTTTCCCAAATAGCTTGGGGTCGGATTCCAATCTAAACGGATGCAGATAAATAGGCGTGTGTAACTCTTTACTGAACTGACTCACTGTTCCGAAACATTTTAGTGTTCCGAAAGATTGGAACAGCAGTAATGTTTTAAATGCATCATTTGGAACAATTGTAACACTGAAACACTCTTTACTTTATGTGACCAGCAGTCTTTTTAAAATTTAAATTAAAACGTAAATAGTGTAAATTTTATGCTATGTAGCTATATGGCGCAACGTAACAGATCACGATTCATAACAGTCAGTGTCTGTTTGTATCTTGAGCAGTTGGTTGTTCCAAATATTCCGTTTGTATCTTGTGAGCCGATGTTTCAATGTTTCGTTTGTATCCTTTGAGCCGTTGTTCCAAATGTTCCGTTTGTATTTTGTGTGCCGATGTTTCAATGTTTCGTTTGTATCCTTTGAGCCGATGTTCCAAATGTTCCGTTTGTATCTTGTGAGCCGATGTTTCAATGTTTCGTTTGTATCCTTTGAGCCGTTGTTCCAAATGTTCCGTTTGTATTTTGTGTGCCGATGTTTCAATGTTTCGTTTGTATCCTTTGAGCCGATGTTCCAAATGTTCCGTTTGTATCTTGTGAGCCGATGTTTCAATGTTTCGTTTGTATCCTTTGAGCCGTTGTTCCAAATGTTCCGTTTGTATTTTGTGTGCCGATGTTTCAATGTTTCGTTTGTATCCTTTGAGCCGATGTTCCAAATGTTCCGTTTGTATCTTGTGAGCCGATGTTTCAATGTTTCGTTTGTATCCTTTGAGCCGTTGTTCCAAATGTTCCGTTTGTATTTTGTGTGCCGATGTTTCAATGTTTCGTTTGTATCCTTTGAGCCGATGTTCCAAATGTTCCGTTTGTATCTTGTGAGCCGATGTTTCAAATGTTCTGTTTGTATCTTTTGAGCCGATGTTCCGAATGATACATATCACTGTTTCGGAAGATTTCAGTGATTCAGATGCAAATATTCCAATCGCAAAGATGACACACTTTGCCCGCGCCTATAGCTGAATACCCGTGTTTTGTATGCAGCCACTGCCTATCAGACCTCCACAACCCAGTAACTGGGAAACACGATATTCTTTCCATTGTCTGATGGTCAGACTTTCTGGCGTTTGACTACCTATAGCGATTGTCAAAGATCTACGAATGACAACCGGGACCAACGGCTTTACGTGATTTCCGAGGCACGGGGTGTCTAATGTTCCAGATAAACTTAGAAAAGCACATATTATGTATTAAAAATTCACATTGCAATTGATACTTGCAAGGTTTCGACCCGCAACCTCATGCATAAGAGGCCATCACGAGTTTATGTTTAGTATTAATATATCAATTATTATAATAAATTATTAATATTCCAGGCTCGCTACAAGCTACTGTTGGAGTGGGTGAATAATGACGACGACGGAACTCTCGGTCGGCTTGCGACTTTACTGTGGGAGGAGGGAGAGAGGAGCATTGTCAAAGATCTCTCTGTTATGTACAAGAAGTGCAAAAAGTGATCTCTGTAGCGGACTGTAGAAATATCCAAGGGTATGAAAATTGAAATCAAGAAAGTTCCGGTACTTGTAGTTAGTGTTGTAATTATCTAATACAGTTGACTCTCGTTAATTAGAAAATATTACGAATTAACGAGTGTTCCAAACATCAGATTGTTCCAAATTTTTGAAAGAATATCTGTGAAAGAGTAACAAATAACGGAAAGTTAACTAAACAAACTAATTTGTGCGAAAGTGTGTTTTAAACTAATCATTACAAAAACAAAGGCTCGTGTACGATGATGCAAAAACTTGTATCATCGTACACGAGCCTTTCTAACAAACTTCAAACAACAACACACAAAACACAAGAGACAAGTTCAAACGAACTTGTCTCAAAATGTACTTATAATACCTCTGCAAGTTCTGCAATCTTTCTGCAACTTTGAATTGCCGAGTGGTTGACGCTGTGTGTGTGTTCGAATTAACGCGTCGTTTTGTTACGTAGCCATGATTTATTCGTTCGAATGACGAACCACGTGCATAAAAATGATTTAGTTCGAAATATAAAGAGATTTACTAAGTAACGCGTGATAACTTTGAATTATAGAGAGGTTCGAATTATCGCAGGTTTGAATTAACGAGAGTCGACTGTACTTATCTATTTTTAATTTCATAAACATATTTTTCTTAGATTTCAATTATACATATTTCTCTTGGTACATAATATAATTTGTCAAACCCGTATTTATGAACAATAGGTTTCAGCTATTATTATAAAGGTGCCTTTTTTTCTGTGGGACATCATTAAATGCCTTTTTCCCGCTCTGGGTGGAACGAGAGCGTGTGTCAGACTTTTACTGACTAAAACCAACCTGTTCCTTCAGTTGCTTTTTGCGTCCCAGGGCCGCGGTAACTCTTTCGAACAATCTTAGATTTTCAATCGCGTGTTAATTTAAATGGCGTGGCGCTTATTGTTAATGAAAACGGGCATTAGTGTCTTATTCATAAATATGCTAAAACTTACATTACAGTCAACTGCACGTCAACGATAACAGTAGAACTTTGCCAGCATTTATTTTACACCTAGTAGCATTTTTTGTACTTCGATACTTACTATAGAAGGCGCCAGATAAATGTGGAATAAAGTACACTGACCTTTTCCTAATATCTCTGCGTAGGTACCCGAAAAACAAACAATGAACTATTTTTCATTACTAGATTATGTAAAGGATCACAATGTACATGTCGATCCAAGACAGCTTTATGTATTTATTTCCGTTTTTGAAATTAAGAATGTCAACAAATGTAGGAGGGTCAATGACCATTATTCCACGTTTATCTGGCGCGTACCTTAGTGACGTGTAGTTGACCGTACTACATTGTAATTAAACTTTGAGTAGGGATCGGAAACTTGGGTGTTAGCTTTGACATTGTTTAGAAAAGATAGAATGAAGTATTTAAACTTGGAACGTTCCTTATTGAGATTTTTTTAAGTGTAAGAAGAAGTATAAGTTCTTTACAGAAAATGAAATTTGTTTATGAGGGATGTGAATGCGTAAAGTCTGTTTCGATGGATAGTAACATCACAATGTGCAATGTATGAGGCTAAATTAGCCTACGTCAGATATATCCGACAACATTCACGACCAAATACTCCATCTCGTCAGCTCTTCTGTCACCTATGGGGATAAAAGAGCTAAACGAGATGGAGCACCCAGCCGCAAACACACGATCGGACCAATCTGACACAAGCTGTTAAAGGGTTAATAAAGATGACAAGTGCGTTTCGATATCTATAAACACTTCGTAATGCATTTGGTCATGAATAATGGCAACATTTTTTAATGATAATAATATAACATTCCACAACTATCACACAAAGCCATCTAGTCTCAAGCTAAGCAGAGCTTGTGTTATGAGTACTAGATAACTGATAAACATACATACACACACATACATACATATTTCTAAATACATACAGATTATAGATAAATTACACCCAGACACGGAACACATGATCGTGCTCATCACACAAATATTTGTCCTGGGTGGGAATCGAACCCAAGACCTCCGGCATAGCAGTCAGGGTCACTAACCACTAGACCAACAGGCCAGTTTTATCTTAATTTAGACAATTAGGATAAGTTTTAAAATGAAAGTGTTTACATCATAGATTCTAGTAAATACGTGATATATTTTAAAGCTCAATATGCATGTAATGCATCTATGTATATGATAAATAATAACAACGCCTAATTTAAGTGCTAAATTGAAATCACAATCACAAAAATTATTAAAACAAAGGAAAAAAATATTTTTAGATCTAGTCAATGAAAATATGTAATAGTGTGTTTATTTGCGGTTAAGAAAGCTGTAGAAACTTATTAGTGGAGTGTCATCTGTTAATATTATAAAGGTGAAAGCTTGTGAGCTCGGAACGGCTGAACAGATTTCAATGAAATTTGGCACACATTATTTCATACAAAAATGCCTTTAATATAGGCGATATAACAGAAAAACAATAGTAAAGACAAATTACATTAATAACTGATTTGAAAGAGGAATATCGTGCCTTAATTATAAAGTTTTTGGAGGTATGCGGAACAGAGTGTAAAGTCCCGCAAACCTCGGTTGAAAAGGGAGGATCCTCCGGCCAGACAGGTGCTATGTCTGGTGGGCAACTGCCCGATAGATGATTTCGGGCTGTTCTATATGTTCCAATCGCGCAGAACTTTAATTGCGCGATGCAGGATTAGTTCTTATGTGACGCCATAGATGTCGCTACAAGTTTATCTGAAATTATAATTCCAATTCAAACCAAAGTTATCCTGTTTCAAAGCAACCCATTCAAAATATGGCAATTTCGAGACATATCCATAACAATTATGTTTTTTAATAGGACTACAGGACCTAAAGCGCGCTCAGTCTCGGACTGGATACAAAAGGAGATGCGCAAAACACAATGCTTGCGAAATATGAAGCATTTTATCGTTTTTATTTTTAAGTCTACATATTTTTTATTCTTTTAATCTTGATAGGTTCGCGCTTGACCGCTGTCTCACCTGATGAAAAGCGACAATGCGGTCGACGATATAACCTATTTACTTTTGACTTAAAGATTCCTGGGTTGTAGCCATCAGGAAACACAGATTCCGGCAAGGAACCGGATGGGGGTTATTAGATTATACCATTAAAACATATAACTACCTATCATATTACGTATATCACACACCAACAAATAACGGTACAACGTTACTTGTAGAATTATTTGACAAAAAATAATGATTGGATGTATAATTGTATATTAGCCCGGTTTTTAAACGGTAAATGTAATTTTTAGAGGCATCTTCGTGATTTTTTTTCTATCTTACTAATTTAACTGTATTATGTTTTGAACACACTATCCGTCATTTATCCTGAAGAATAACATATATATGTTTTTTAAACTCTTTACTGCAGTGGATCATGTACTTTTGCGCGTTACAAAACTTGTAATTAGCTCCTGTAGTCCTCTTAAGTTGTTACAATTACGGTAAATTTGTCTATAAAAAGTCATAAATATAAAATAACTAATAAATGAGTTGGGTATACATTTTAGTATTTAGTGCCAAGAATAGATTCCAAATGGTATAACAAAAATCCGTTCAGTGGCCCCGTGTTCCGAGGTATAAACCATACGGCATCGACACTCCACTAAATGTATTTTTATACAATATTTGTAATACAAAATTTAATAAATTTTATAATATTTTACCCTTTTTTTATTTATACACACTGAGATTGTCGAGATAATTTACAGAACCTATAGTTTTTTTACAAATCCCGTTCTTGGGCGGAGCGCGAGATAGCGACTTTTACTGACTAAAAACTCACTCCTGTACCTTCTTTGCCTTTATCCCTGGGCCCCGGGTTTCGCTTTCACACTACCCGTGCCCCAGTAGGCTTCGACCCTGCTGGGCCCCTACGATTTGCTGACGTCTCCCTGAGGCGCGCGAGGAACAGTATGCGCCGTCGACGACTTGGGCTCAGTCCGGACGGTTACCGGATGGTCGGACGGCGAGCCACCCATTACTCGCCGTCCGCAAGCCCGCGCCTACGGTGGCCGGTAATCGGGATCGGAATCCCGGCGGCGGTTGGGGCGTGAGGACCGTTGCCTCACGTGATCGGCCGCCGAGTTTGCTAGCATTACTGCTTCGCAGAAGGAGGCGACCGCCTGCCACTCCTCGCTCCGGACCATGGCTTGTACCAATGCCCGGCGCAAGAGATCACTGCCGCCGATTGCCCCCACGAGGACACGGCGGTACTCTGCCCAGACGGGGCACACCTCTACCGTATGCTCCACCGTGTCCACAGAACCTGTAGTGAATTATGGATGAGGAATCAGGAATGATCGCTTAGATACAATTTGTAGCCATTCAGATACAACATTATAGAAAAAAGATTCTTGATTCTGAATTGTTCTGAATAAAGACAATAAGGGAAGTAACTTAGTTGTCAGGTAACAATTTTTGGTCTCTGTCGCATTTTTATACAAACCCGTAACTTGAAGAGAGAAACACAAAACTTGACAAGTGTCTCGTACACGCTGTCACCAAGGATCTTGTATACCTACCCTACGGATTAACTGGATTGATTACGAAGCAATATTACAAACTCTTTAAGTGTACCTTATTTTCATTGAAATTAAGTTCAAATTTTTTATTGATAAGTAAATGGGGAAAATGTACCGAGAAAGAGGTAGTGTGTCCCATTCTTACCTCTATTTATAACTATTATTTTGGTCATTGCAGCATTTTATATTAACTGATGCTGCAGATTTCTTTATATCGACTGCGAAGTACTAGTAACTCCTGTCTGTGAAACCTGAAAAATTGTTTAATTTTTTGAAAATAATAGTAACATCTGGTTTAATTTTATTAATACATTGCTTTAATATATTTTATTATAGTGTTTTAGTATCCTATGAAATTTAGTAAGTAACCATGAAATAGACACGTTGGTTTAGTTCGGAGGTATTTCCACAATTTAATTTAATGCAGTTGCAACAAAAAATTCACTTCGGAGATTTTACTAAAACGTGCGGAAAAATCCTTTTAAATTCACAGAGGTAAATTATGATTTTCTCGAAAAAAATTTTGACTTTGATATTTAGGAGGTATTGGTACTTCATCGTTGATATAATAGGTACTTATTACATTGTCATGGTAAGGTGTATAGGTATTAGGTATACGTCAAGAATCTTTTTAAATACTATCTGAATTGATTACGTCAACCTCAAAAACGTACCGAAGAGTACGATACAAAAAGGTATGTTATCTCTTTCTACTAGTGTGTCCATAGACTAATTCGTACTACGGAACATTTTATTTTATAAAAGTTCAAGATGTTATTAATACATTATATTAGAGACTTGTACATTCAAAAACTTAATTAATAAGTATATTTTATATATATTTTGGTATATATCGACCGTGAAGTACCTACCATACCTCCAAATTAAAAATTTCAAGAAAATCATAATTTACCGCTATTAATTTAAGTGTTTTCCGCATGTTTTAGTAAAATCCCCGAAGTGATTTTTTGTTGCAACTGCATTAAATTAAAATGTGAAAATACCTCCTAACCAAACCAACGTGTCTATTTCATGATTACCTCCTAAACATAGGATACTAATAACTTCTGGTTTAGTTATTATACTGCTTTAATATATTTTATTATAGTATTTATTCTCAATAAATAAATTAATTATAATTTTTTGACTTCCCAACAAATTAAACTATTTTTTCAGGTTTCACAGACAGGTACTTTGCCGTCGTTATATAGAAATCTGCAGCATCAAGTAGGTAATATAAAATTCTGCAGTGACAAAAATAATAACAACTTTATGGTTACCCCAATTAAAGATAGAGGTAAGAAAGGGACACACTACCTCTTTCTAGATGTCTTGCTCGGTACAATTTTTCCCGTTTTGCTTGTCAATAAATAAGTAATATGAACTTAATGGTAGTGAAAATAAAGTACACTTTAGAGTTTGTAATATTGCTTTGTACTCAATCTAGTTCATCCGTAGGGTATATAAGATCCTTGGTATACGTAGATCATAGACTTTTTGATACTGGATGTATACTTCTTTGAAAAGTTTTTATTTATTTCATAGCTATAGCTAAGACCAGCTGTTTCAGATAGTATCTACTTACGTTTCTGCTGCTATCACGAGTTCACTACTCCGTAACGACAGCAGATAGTGCCGAAAATTCTAGTAGCAATTGAAACTAAAGTTAAATATAATTAAAAATAGAAATAGAATGACATTAGATGTTAAAATGGCTAACTCGTATTTAGTTTTTATACTTAGCTCGTAAATATATAAAAATAATATATTATTCGAATTATATCAATTTGGTATTTATATGCATAGCATAGACCAGAAGGGATATGTAAATCTGCTTAGTTTGAAAGTCACTTAATTAGAATGTTGTTTAATAGAAGACAGAGCGTCTAAAGTATCCGATAATTATCAAATAGCAGTTAACTATATGGTATTTTCAACCTTTTGCTGTTACACTTTAAGTCGAAAACTGAAAAGCTCACTACATCAAACATATCCCATTATTTATCTCGACGAAAACAACAAATACTGTTAATGATAACCAAATAGCAAAACATAACGTCGGGGTTATCCGAGCGCAGTTGACGGTCGCCTTTAGAGCTACCTACGTTGGTACAAAATGCCGGTGCCTAACCGAAGCGGGTTGGAAATTGTGTCCATAGACGTAAAAGATGTGAGGTTCCCTACATCGCTGGGCTCGCACGGTTCTGATGCGCTGGTAAGTCAATAATCTATCTATACTTACTTAGCTTTTTATTTGGTCAGAGAACGGTGTAAGGAGGTTAAGAATATTACCTGTATAGTTTGCTGACCTTGACATGCAAATATGGCCTTGTTACATTCGCTTTAGATTTAAATTAGTGTTACCCAGGTCTTATATGTTAATATGCGTTTAACACGTAGTAGGTACAATGAATAAAAACGAATGAGTAGGTAAGTCAGTACCTAATAACGGGACGTAACACAGCTGTATGTTTATTTTCCTCAAAAATAGTAACTAAACGGCCTAAGTTTAGCCTTCAATTTCTCCATGTGGTCTCTCGTCACATTGAAATACTACATTGGGTTATGTAACGAGGGCATTACATAGGTAGGTAATCAATAAGTCATGGGCGTCATATTGAATTTCATGTAATTTGTAGGTACCTACTTATATTCAATTTATTGATCATTTTTTAAAGTTTTTTTTTTCATGTATTTTAAATTGCTGTGCCCGACTTGTTAGAATTACTCCTATATCGTGGGTGCGCTCACAAACGTTTAAACTCACACGTAACACAAGACATCTAGACCCAGAACAACTACCTATGTGTAGGTCGTAACTTACAAATACTTGTTCCGTACGGGAATCAAACCCGCGACATGCAGCGCAGCAGCTAAGCGCTGAACCACTGCGCCTACCATGCCATCCATGTCATCGTCTTGACCGTACCTAATGAAAGATTACAGAGTTAATTCCCAAGCAGAGCGACGGAGTTCTGAATTTAATTCCCTCGCTTCGCTCGTGAGTTATAAGAAAATGATCAGGAATGGATACGACATGCAGTGAAGGACTTGAGTCCTTGAGCTAGTTCAAGACCTTCATCCTACACCTTCATCCCCGAAGAGCACCAACCAACAAAACTTTACACACCATAATAACTAAACGATTGAAAGTCCAACTTTTCGATACATTGCAGCGCGCTTAGACCAGTTACACAAGAACCTAGACCTGAAGAACGATAACTAAGATCAGGTATAAGATTTAATAATTGCATCATATAATATAATGATGCAATTTTCAACAATTTCGTCCTAATACCCGATGCTACTAGCTATATAGTATAGTACAAAAATAGAACATGGATCTAATGGCGAGTCGGAATTCATAACAATGTTGATGTAAATTGAGGAATCCAAAGGATATAATATGGATTAAAGATAAATGAAATAAAGTTAAGACGCACTCAAATCTAATTGCTTTACCATAAAAAAATATTATTATAGGTACCTAATTTGAATTTTGGAATGTCACAATGCTTAAACTTGAGCAGTGGTGGCCGAGTGGTAACGGCCCCGACTTACAAGTTGTAGGTCGCGGGTTCAAACACAGCCAGGCGCATTACTTTGTGTAATTTATTTCATCACCCTTGCTCTCAAAACAGTGAAGGAAAACATCGTGAGGAAACCGACATGTCCTAGAGAGGAGGCCTGAGTCCCAGCAGTGGGAACATTAAAAGGCTGATTATGCTTATGCAACGCTTAAAATATTCTGAAAAGTACCTACATATGAAGTAAATAATTTATTTAAAATAAAAATTGCAAAAATTTCATGATGGTATAAGCCCTTGGTAATGAAAACAAAGTTATAGGGTCTCTAACATAGTCATATTGTGATTTGTGATAGGCTAAAAGATACCTAAGTACCTATCCCCAGAACAATATTCCAGCACACTGATCCCAACTACTCGTGTGCCTACGTCACGATAACTACGGAGAATGGCAGCCAAGGCTTCGGTTTAACCTTCACTTGCGGCCGAGGCACCGAGATCATCGTGCTCACCATCCGCTCAATGAAGAAGTTCATCATCGGGAAGAATGCGGCCGATATCTTCGCAGACTTCTCCAGCTTCTGGCGGACAATCACCAATGATTCGCAGATGAGATGGGTAAGCTAACATTTATGTAAAACGGCACATTACTAGCATAACAGATGGTGAGGACGAAAGCTTCTGGAGTGGCGACCGTATATCGAAAAATGCAGCGCTAGAAAGCCTCCCACATAGTGAACTGATGACCTAGTAGGGGTCGCAATTAATCCAATAACGAATCCGATGGATGCGAGATGCACAGGATCGTTCGTTGTGGCGGTACTTGAGGAGGCCTATGTCCAACAGTGGACGTCTTTGATGATAGTGAACTTCATATCGTGCTATTTCATAATATAACAACCAGCCCAACCCTAGATGATTGGCAGAAGTGCAGAAATATTCAAACTCTGGGTTTTTCCAACAATTTCCTTTCATGACTTATTAGGCTGGACTGGGAATTCAAGACACCACGCTCAACTTACCAACGACTACAACCAACTAAATTTCAACATTTATAATTTCAGATCGGACCTGAAAAAGGCGTAGCTCACTTGGCGGCAGCTGCCATTCTGAATTCCCTGTGGGATCTATGGGCTCGCCTTGAAAACAAACCGTTATGGAGACTTCTGGTCGACATGGAACCTGAGGTTTGTATGGAAAAAAAATCTTCCTTACATGTTATAAAACAAAGTCGCGCCTGTCTGTTCTCTCTCACTGTTCACGATAATCTCAAAGAATACTGAATCGATTTTCATGTGGTTTTCACCAAAAGACAGTGATTCATGAGAAAGGTTTAGGTGTATAATATTAAAATCCTAGCGAACGCCGGCGTTCGTTCTCTCATTGTCTTTCTATTGTGTCTCTAATTACGGTATTCCAAAGGGTAGAAAAAACCGAGAATTTGAAAGTTTTGTAATACCCGTGCGAAGCTGAGGTGGATCGCTAGTATACCACCTACATATAAACCAGATCGCAATCTACTCGTGGTTGCGCTAGAATTTAAGGCTTGGAACGAGACTATGCTGCATTGGGTACTAGAGCCTATTTATAAATAGGTACTAGGTACCCGGCAAAACAATCGGCGCACCTATTATTTGGAGCCACTAATTGCTGTCGATATTATTTGGGTAGTTAAATAATGTATAAAGGTATCATTTTGAACTTCATAGAGGTAGATAGGTATTCATTTTAGACTTACCGTTTATGTAAACGAAAAAGTAAGTCATAAAATAATTTCTTTGTTTTGTGAAAATTATTATAACGTACCTACAGGAATTGGTATCGACAATAGACTTCCGCTACATAACAGACGTGATAACGAAGGAAGAGGCGATAAAACTGCTGAAGGACAAACAATCCGGCAAGGAGGAGAGAGTCAAGTATCTGATGCAGCACGGGTACCCTGCGTACACCACACAAGTTGGTAAGACAATGCTTAATATAGAACAGTGCGTTCCCTAAAATAGGATCGATTGCCATGTGACATCACGTCATACTGTCAAATCGAAGAATTATTATGGTGAGCAAAACAAGATTTTTTTTTAATTAATTTATTTACGAACTGTGAACGAAAAAAGTTTAATCAGAATCCAGTTCATCTATTGTGCTCCTCATCTCAGACTTCTTCAATTTTGCCCAATTTCTTGCGATTTGACAATATGACGTGACGTTACAACATGGCAATCGATCCTATTCTTATTTGGAACGTATTGGACATGAATAGAACTGCGGCCTTACCATGACATGTTAAAATGTCAGGTGTACGAGCGAGAAAGACGGATGGAACTATACACTCTATATTGGTCCTTCTCTTTAACAGTTCAGTTTAGGTCGTCAAATGAATCGCATTAAGAGTTTGTGATAGGGCCTCTGGTGGCAATAGGTACCTACCTATCTACATACTTATGATGGATGCTCCAGGTAGCGCGGCATTCAAATTTTCTTAAGTTTTTTTTTGCATTTTGCAGTACAGTGTCAAGTTGTATATTGATTAAAATATGAATGACGGCTGCACACGTATTTATTTACGGAATATTTTTTTCATTAAATAACCATTCAATAGGGTTAGATAACCCCAGGTATCGCCCAGTTCTTTTTTTACATTGGTAAAGTGCGATTGTGTCTTAGTTGATTTTGTAGTCGAGATGCTCATTCCAGAGCAACGGAACACATTCATTGTCTAGGTACAGCTAAGGCTACAATTAACCAATGGGTCTTTAAGTCAAGAGTGAATATGTGACCACATCATCCTGAGACGAAGTATCCATGTTGTTCATAGCATGTTCTAGATACCCCCATACCACGGAAATCCGTTGATTTATTGCTGGTCTCTATCCAATCGTGTTCGGATTGTCGAACCATCGGTGCTCGTTTCTTCTCTTATTCTGTAGTGAGCGAACAGAAGAGCACCAGCGTCTGCGCACATGCTTGTGAATTATGTATTTACACGTCTCTCGCTTATTTATATTATAGTAAATGATCCAGTTTTTGTTAGCCCAGGTTGTAGATAAGCTAATTTAGATTTCATCTAATCATAAATTTGACATCTATGGCGTCACAGAACTAAACTACAAAATCCTGTATCGTGCAATTCGAATTCTCCGCGCTATTTGAACATATAAAATAGCTCGAAATCATCTATCAGGGAGTTCAGCCAGTGTCAGGCAGTTGCCCAGATCAGACATAACAGCCTTCTGATCGGAGGATCCTCCCTTTTCAATTGAGGTTTGCGGGACTTTACTCTCAGTTCCGCGTACCCCTAAAATTGCTTAATTGAAGTTTTTTAGAATCTTAATAATTGTCCTTCTTACATCGTAGGATGGCTGGGCTACAGTGATGAACTCGTACAGTCATTATGCGACAAGTACTTGAAACTCGGCTTCAAATTCTTCAAAGTTAAAGTTGGAGTTAATTTCGAAGACGATTACAGAAGATGCAGCGCTGTCCGCAAGTGCATTGGCCCGAATAACGTTTTGGTAAGTTTAAGAACATTGTCGTATGTGAAATGGATTCCTGAGTTCTTCCCACGAAGTTTTACAACATGACTGATTCAAATAAAATTGAATAAAGTCTTTACAAAAAAGATAGGCAACGCCCCTGTGGTAGCCCTGGGTTGTAGATGTCGTAGCCAGATCTTAGAAATTGATCACTTCATGATATGGCCAAGTAGAACTGGCCAGATCGTTTTAAATGTTAAAGTTTGATGTTATTACAATTCTCGTTTGGCCTACTTTCTTTAGACCTTTTATTATTATAGAAATCCTATATCAATGATATGGCTAAACAAGGATATACATAATTATCATCAAGTGTTAGCGTTTAAACGATTTGGCTAGTTTTAGTTGGCCATATCATGAAGTGATCAATTGTAAGACCTGGCCACGACATAGACATCCTCAGGCAGCGGTGGACATTTGTAACTACGAGGGTCGTCTGTTTTTTAGTCATCTTCGGGATAAAACAAAAACAATGGTACACATTTTATGACGATTACTGCATAGATAAAGTGACTTATCTACTGTTGAGGGTAAAGATTATATTCCACACCGAAATCATTCAGACAGTGCCTTTTTAATTTCTTAAAGATGGTTGACGCCAATCAAGCGTGGAGCGTGAACGAAGCTATCGAATGGATGAAGAAACTAGCGCCGTTGAAACCGATGTGGATCGAGGAGCCCACTTCACCTGACGACATCCTCGGGCATGCTGCTATATCGAAGGCTTTAGCGTGAGTACTGTCTAAGCACGATCGATCAAACAGCTGAAGGGTGTGGTAAGAATCGAGTCGCACTTCGCAGACGATGTCTCCCTGCAAAGAAGGCAGGAAGCCTTCTTTGCCCCAAGACTGAAGTCACAGTGACCTAAGCGCTGCCAACGATGTACTATGACTAGTGGTGAAGTTTTTGGCTAAAAATGGACAATACCACCGATGGTTGTCCATTGTTTACCCGAAGATTATATACCATAATCATCATATTCCCGAATTTCATTTGCCCGAATGTTTTGTTTGCCCTAAAAGACATATGACATACATTTAATTGCCCGAATTACCCTTTGGGCAAAACGGGACCCTATTTACATAATTATTCTCCGACTCCGCTGTCCGTCTGTCACTAGGCTGTATCTCATGAATCATGATAGACAGATGAAAATTTCACAGATGATGAATTTCTGTTGTCGCAATAACAATCAATACTACAAAACAGAATAAAATAAATATATATGGGGGCTCCCTTAAAACAATCGTGATTTTTATACTCTTTTTTGTTACGGACGTTAAGAAACCCTTCGTGCGCTAGTCCCACTTACACTTGGCCGTTTTTGTCATAATCACTCGGGAATTCAGAACGTGGTATATAGAACAATCATTTTTACGACCATTATAATTTTGCAATCTTTTTATGTAAAGTATTCAAACTTTGTCAGGCTTTTCCCGAAACGATATAGGCACACTGGTATATAAATCAAAGATTAAACTATTTTCTTTATATTGCAAGACCATACAACATCGGCGTGGCGACTGGTGAGATGTGCGCTAACCGCGTCATGTTCAAGCAGTTCCTCCAGAGTGGAGGTATGCAGTACTGTCAGATAGACTCGGCGCGCATCGGCGGAGTAAACGAAATACTATCCGTATATCTTATGGCTGAAAAACTGAAAGGTATTTTTGTTGACTTTTTCACAATCAAGAAATGCCTAGCGACTGTCATTGGATTTATTAATGACGATGACGAATCTCTAGAAAGGATGGTCAGTAGCATATCAGCATGCATAATCAGCTACAACGAAACACGATCTTCAAATGATTGGCTTACCGTAGGTATGTCAATGATCTCTCACGAGCGTGTATGATCAGCTCAGTAGGTACAGACAAAAAAATAATGGTGTCCATTATATTTGACAGCTTTTGGAAGAGCTCAAACTGTTCTGAACTACTTTCTAACATTCTTTTAATTTTTATCTGTTTATTAGATTGATTTTAGACAATAAATTGAACTAGCTTCTTAGAATACCTTGTCAATTTGTCGTTGCTATGGTTAAACGCAGCGCCCCGCGGTTCAATTGATTGAGACCTGAAAACCTGTTATTGCGCATTGAAGGTCATAGTTCAACTTACGTGCCGCGAATTATTAATACATCGAAGAACTGGAACAATTTGCCTGCTGTGGCCTTCCCGTCCGTATATAATTTAGGTGTCTTCTAAGGTTAAAAAATTAACTTAATACCTTCTTACATGGTGATCGTTTCCAGTGAAAGTATGTCCTCACGCGGGCGGCGTGGGCCTGTGTGAGATGGTGCAGCACCTGCAGTACTGGGACTTCGCGAGCGTGTCCGCCACCATGCAGGACCGCCTCATCGAGTACGTGGACCAGCAGCACGAACACTTCGTCGACCCCTGCATCGTGGAGGACGCCAAATACCTCGCGCCTAAGGTAGGATGTACAACCATGGGAAGCGGGCCAAAACAATTCGTGGATAAACTCTATTTTCAAAGAAATTTCCAATCAATAGAAAAAAAAACTGTAAGACCCTAGCTTACCGATTTTTTGCAACATAAAATAGGACCAACTATAATTTTCAAAAAACAACTCCGAAACTATGTTTAGCGTTTTAATGAGTTTGTCATACTCACTCAAATTTCTCGCTGATGGTGGCACATGTTATTGGGTCATTCAATTCCCTTCAAAACGGTTGAGCCGAGTGGGGCTGATGTACGAGTCATGCTCGTGAACGGGTGCCGTCAGTTGAGACTGGTCATCTCTTAGCTGCCAGTGGCTTAATTCAATTTCTATTTTTTTTTTATTGTTTTTTTTTCATTATTATTACTTTGGCTATCTACATTATGCTCACATATTAGTTCAGAAGCGACAAGAAATATGTAACCAAGATTTATGTAACTCATAATATGATTTAAAAGAGTGTTCATGGAGTTTCTTGCACATTCTTCTCCATAGAGATCTACGCTTTGGGACGTGCAATTTAACTTCACTTTTTTTTCGACATTTTGACAATTCAAAAGTGCCTGTAATTGGTCTATTTGAAATAAACGTTTCTGATTTCTGATCAGATTTCTGATGGTGATTTAAATGAGTCGGCCTAACATTCGGCTACTTTGACACCTTCGGTAATGTCTATTTCTTAAGTATTTAAACGCAAATTCTACTTGGTACTTCAAATATTTTTGTATTATGTATACATCTCAAGAGACAAAACAAGCAGTGCTCTAAAATTGTTGTTGCGACAAAGCGTCGGATACCGGCACAGATCTTAAGCGCTGACTTCCACTTGCGCAGAAGTGAACAAGCGGGTCTCAATAGTGGTATGAAGTGAGACGCGGGAGCAGGGAGTGCAATCCTTGTAAATTGATTGGCTCGCCGATGTGTACGATGCCCAAAGCGATCTCTTTCGCCGAGCGCTCAAGATACGTGCCAGTATCTGTACCTGCGTTGTTGTTATAATACGACTCTGTGCGACCGAGCTTAGTTATTTTGTTTTGTTTCAGCAACCGGGATACAGCACAGAATTCTTACCGGGTATACTAGACAAGTTCTCGTATCCTAACGGCAGTGAATGGCGGCAGATGATCAAGGACGGAATCTTCCCACCACCTGATGAAGCTGAATTAGTCAATGTATGAATTAATCAAAATAATCAAAACGGTTAAATCGAATGCTACATGATTAAAACTTTTACAAACAAAGACTTTTTTATTTAAAGAGTAAGAAATGAATGGAGACCCTGGTTGTTAAAAATACGTGCAGTTAACGAATTATTATGAACTGTATTTAGCCAAGAGCTGCAACGGCAAGCGAATATTGGAAATTATCCTAACTTACTATAAGAGTACAATGTATCCCAAGACATGATCCTGGTCATAATCTATCCGTGGTTGGCGTAGTGGTTAAGTAATAATAATAATAATATTCCACAACTATTACACAACGCCGTCTAATCTCAAGCTAAGCAGAGTTTTGTTACGAGTACTAGACAACTAATAAACATATATTTCTATATACATACATATTATAGATAAATTACACTCAGGCACAGAACAAAGGATCGTGTTAATCACAAACATTTGTCGTGGATGGAAATCGAACCCACGACCTCCGGCATAGCAGTCAGGGCTACTAACCACTAGACCAACAGTCCAGTCTAAGTGATTGGCTACTACGCTGCACATCGCGGGTTTGATTCCCAGAACAAATATTTGTATAGTCTACAGATAGTTGTTTCGGTGTCTTCTGTATGTGATTTTACATGTTTGTGAACATCACGATGCAACTTATCAGTTAGAGATACTGTTTAAAAAAAAAAATAGCCTTTCAAATACAATTTCAACTAGATTCTTTACCAAGTGTTGGCAATTTATTCTTCAGGAACGTTCAACCCGAGATACATATCCCCCCATTACCCATTTTCGCCCAATTTCGATCCTTCCTTTCTTATCCAAAGTGCTTGAGGCCTGTATCCACACACAACTCTCCAGTTTTGTGCGGTATAATTCACTCATAAGCCCTCCCTCCTGTTGGTCGATTTCTCGAACGCCTTTAATACCGTCAGTCACGAGATCCTCTTAGCCATTCTGTCCTATATTATGGTCTCTCCCGAGGCGCTGGAATGGTTCTCTTCCTATCTTCAGGAGCGTCAACAGTCGGTTCACGTCGGAGATTCTTCATCTCGCTGGTGTGGGTTGGAAGCTGGCGTTCCTCAAGGCGGTATCCTTTCCCCTCTTCTGTTTTCTATTTTTATTTATATCATTACTACCGAACTTCAGTGTTCGTATCATCTGTATGCAGATGACTTGCAGTTGTACTGTCAAGGGCAAGTCGACGAAATATCTGCCGCTATCGATCAATTAAATAGGGACTTAACAGCCATAAAAACCTGGTCCGATAGATTTGGTGTTGCAGTAAACTCCAATAAATGTCAGGCTATCATCATTGGGAGTCCTCGAAGCATCGCTAAAGTGGATAGTGCAACATTGCCACCAGTTCGTTTCGACGGTACGATCGTTCCATTTAGCACCGATGTAAGGGATCTGGGCTTGCGCATCGATAGTATTATGAACTGGCGTACCCAAGTGGCTAGTGTTAGTCAGAAGGTTACAGCGTTGCGGGCTCTGTTTCGGTTGAAAAACCTGCTACCATCGAGTATGAAGACAATGCTTGTGCAGACCTTGATTTTTCCTATCATCGATTATGGTGACGTGTGCTACTATGACCTGAATGCAGATCTCCTCAACAAGCTTGACCGTCTTCTAAATTACTGCATTCGATTTGTTTACAATTTACGTAAATATGATCATGTTTCAACGCATCGGTCGCTCCTAAAGTGGTTACCCATACGTCAGCGCAGAGAGTAAAGAGCGCTCACTACCTTGTTTTCATTTCTTGATTCTCCTAATTCCCCTAGTTATTTAGCCCCTCATTTTCAATACATTTGCGCCAACCACAATAGAAATCTGCGCTCATCTCATAACCGCCTATAGTCATCACAGTTAAGGTTTTCAAATTGTCGATTTGAACTAATTGTTTGACTTTATTAGTGTAGTTATATATGTAGATAGTTTATTCATTTGTGTATGTATTGTATAATTGTATGATATTTGTGGTTTATTAGTATATCTTTTCTTGTATCTATTCGCCTTTTCTCTCTCTTTTATTGCACCTACCACTATTTATCTCTGCATCCATCACCCTAAGGTTGACTGGTAGAAAATGTCTAAGGCATTAAGTCCGCCGCTGTACGTTTGTGCATAAAGTATAAAATAAAAAAATAAATATCCATACAATCACGGCTCTTACGTGATTATGACGTTATTACACATCTTTCTCTAGATATTTTGAAAACACATATCTTGTGGATTTTATCTAGGTTGTTATTGAATTCAAAACTTTTTGTGTAAAACTAATCTAGCAAAGACTTCTGAAAATCTTCTGGTTTGCATGAACTTTGGCCCTTCGTAGTGTACTCATAAATTACAAAACTGGGCAAGTGCGAGTTGCCATCGCGCACTGAGGTTTCTATACAAAAATACATAAGTAAATAATTCAATTTCCGAATGGAGAGAAAAATTTTTTTTTAAGGTCTTGCACAAGTATAGGGATAAATATGAAAAATGAAAATTTGTAGTAATGTCACAAAAAAAAAACTTTATATTCGGGAAAATCTTCCGAGATTCGATTCAGGAATTTAACTATTTACTTAAGTTTGTACGGAACCGTCAGTGTGCGAGTCCGACTCGCACTTGCCCAGTTTTTTTTTTGAGGTACGGAACCCTAAAAAGGAAAGAAAGTAATTTTATTGATATAGAAGAAATCTTGCACATTTAATCGAGATTCCGAATGACGAAAATTTTATCCAAAAACTTTTTAGGTTAAAAAATATATATATTTCGGGCTTTCGTATATATTATGTTAAAATCGCGCGGAGGGAGAACTGACTGCGCCATGCAAGATTTTGTAGTTTAGTTTTCTGTGACGCCATAGATGTCGCTACACATCTTTATTAAACATTGCATTGGATTGTTAGATGAAACAACAAGTTTTTAAACCATGTTCACGTTGACGATAGACGTATCGGGACAGGCCTTTTTAAGATTAATTTCTCAATGTTGTGAAATCTTTATTGCCTAGGAAGGGATGACATGGGGAAATAGTTATAGAACTTGGCGATGACGCGGACGTGAAGAAAATTGGTAGTGTCATTAAAATATTATCGAAGTACAGGATGACTTGCAAGTTCACACGCTACTAGATTCTGGCGTGACTCATGTTATCAGTGAATAGTATAAATACAGATTAAATAACTTTTGACCAAACGAATATACATAATGTACATAAATGGGGTTTAATACAGGGATACCTTTTTTTAGAGGTGAGAAATCATCCAATGTCTTCTCCCTCTCTCTAGGGTTGCTTTATATTTAAAACCACACCTCTATCCTTCAGTTGCCCTTTGCGTTCTAGGATCGCAGGATTTTTTTCAGAATTCCCAGCGACCCTAAAAAGTATAGTAAGTTTGCATAAAACTCTGTCAATTATTTATTTTAAGCTTCATTCGATTTTTGTGCTCAATAGAAGTCTTACACTAATTAGTCCTGTTTCCATACGCAAACAGCACAAGGAGACCTGGAGGCATCATCTATCATGCATGTTTTGAAAATGCTGTATGACTAGCATTTTCATAATACACCTTTAATGAAAATGCTAGTTCATACGAATCAATTATTTTAGTTTACATTTACTTAATAGCAAATGATTACTACACGAGGAATTCCGATGTTCGTGTTTAAGGAAACTAAAATAAGGAAATCAAATAAAACTGTAGTTTACCTTGCAGAGTCAGCATGTCATTGTTATGAGGAAGATGAAGTATTATTATAAATCGACCTATTTGATGGGGTTTTTCCATGATTGACATGCAAAAACCCCATTCTATATGTCGATTATAAATTGCCAAATGTTTATTACTTTTCTAAATTGTATCCTAATTAGTGGCACTATCAGATGATGTCATAAAACAGCGGTTTTTTTTTGTTAAAAACCAACGGGTAATCCTTGGCTAGGAATATTATTTTTTCAATAATCTAATGAAGTTTTAGTTTTCATTGAAATCGACCACGAGACTTTTGAGTACTCTTCCCCTCATAAGTTCGGATATATCCACCCTTGTTCATTTCAAAAATTCATCTATACCTATCATCAATGTTATTTTTTTCGGTGGAAAAATCATCTTATGACATCCCCCGCTCTGGGCGGAGCGGGAGATAGTGTCAGACTTTTACTGACTAAAAACCCACGCCTGTTCCTTCGTTGCCTTTCGTACCATGACCGAGTCTTCCTTTCAGAATCAGACCCTTGGCCCCAGTAGGCTTCGACCCTGATGGGCCCCTACAGTTGCTGACATCTCCTTGAGGCGCGCGTGAAACAGTTTGCGCCGTCGACGACTTGGGCTCGATCCGGACGGTAACCAGTCGGTCGGACGGCGAGCCCACGCCTACGGTGGCCGGAAATCGGAATCAGAATCCCGGCGGCGGTTGGGGCGTGAGGACCGTTGCCTCACGCGATCGGCCGCCTCCTTTGCTAGCATTACTGCTTCGCAGAAGGAGGCAACCGCCTGCCACTCCTCCTCGCTCCGGACCATGGCCTGTACGGCCCGGCCCGGCGCGAGAGATCACCGCCGACCTATCATCAATGTAGATCTAAAAATACTCAACATGTTGCAACATACTATAAAATAATTAATAATCGGCGGCTGATGCAAACAAAGGACAGATGGCAATAAAATAATTATGTCACCTAGCGATGTGGTAAAATTAGCAATCTTTGCGTATTTATACGTACCTATTGACCCAGTACTATCTAGCATAAACAAACGAAGAAAATCACTTTGTTTTTGTTTTATGATAAGACTATTGACATTTTGAAGAGCATCTATTTACACAAATCCCAATCAGTTGACATGCAGTTTTGTGGTTTTAAAATGATATAGAACTTGGAAACATGCAAAATTATACCTATAATTAGCTTCTACCAGCGGTTTCGCCCGCGTGGTAGTAGGTTTCTCCAAACAAACTTTGGACTCCCGTTTCATTCCCTTAGAGAGTGAATATTGGAAAATCCTCTCTTAGTGCTTGCCTACGTCATAAAAGGATACCTCGTGCAAAAATTTATGCTCCTAGGCCCTGTAGTTATGGCTGTGGGTTGATATGTCAGTCAATCAGTTTGTCCTTTTATATATATCTATATAGATTTAAAATTTTAGTTAAATGAGTTACTTGTATAAGATGGACATGGCATTGTTGTGTCCTATCATGAATAGTAGTCAAAACAATCAAAATTGTAAAAATCTTATTTTATTGTTTAAATTAAATGAAATAATGTTACTTACATGATAATACTGGCTAACAAACAACAGCTAAGATTTCTTAACAAAGGCAAATGTACTAAGTTTAGATTGTTTTGGAGTGTTGCTGACGACTGTGTCTGATCCGTTGGTATCTTCATCCAATTTCCTCTTAGGGCCATTTTCTGTGGCATTGGTGCCTTTTCCCTGGACAGTCTTAAACAGCTTGATACCATGTCGGGTTAGTTCCGACGGACCAAGTTCTGGGTTCTGTTTTTCTAGCACGGATTTATTTCTTGTGAACCAGTCTACAAAGGTCTCACCTTCCAGAGGTGCTGGAGGCTGTTAAGACAAAAGGGTGGATTTGTACTTACGCAGTAGTCAAAGACCTAGTAGTGATTTATTTTATGATTCTAAGTAGAAATTCATAACAACATTTTTTTTTAACCTTTCCAAGGATTCAAACAAAATCGTTATAAAAAACCTGCCATTTCGAATGTATGTCATTTTCTAACAATCAAGGTTATTAGCGTTTTAAATTCACTTACTTCATCATTTTCAGAGGTATCAGCCGGTCTGTGGACCTCGACGAGAGTTCTCTCAGTCAAACTGAGTGGACTTTGTGCACTCTTTGAGTTAGTTGTCTGCTTCTTGAATATATTCCTTGCTCTGCCGGGCGATGACTTTACGGGCTGCAAAAGTTAAGAGACAAATTCTTGTCTATATGCTGTGATATACTTGGTCGTTGTAAATTCGCTTACACAACGACCGTTTGCTATGTGTCTTCTAAGTTATTTTCATAAGGTACAATTTAGAGTAATTTTATAACGTGCTCATGAAATGCATCGACTCGGCGCAGATTCAATATTACGCAGTTTATCCTGTCATAAAATGACATGAGAGTCAGGAATCGATACCAAAAAAAGTATAGGAACGAATACCTAGGTACCATCTAGCCGATTTCGGCCACGGCGACCACATTCTTTGGTTCCTCATGGTGGTTTCGACTTCAAATATGCTACTCTGATGTACCCTTCCTCATGTGACTCCGAAAAACTCCGAGCACAGAGCGAATATGCATTTACGACATGATAAATGATAGTTGTTGATGGTCTAGCTTTTCGGCGGCACGGTAGGCGCAGTGTTTGAACGATTGCTATATATATATGCTACGCTGCGGGTTTCAAGTTCGATTCCCGCATGGAACAAATATTTGTAGGGCCTACAGACAGTTGTTCTGGGACTGGGCGCCTTGTGTTTATGAGTTTACATGTTTGTGAATGCACCCACGATAAAGCAGAAGATTTTATAATACATAATAACTAAAAAAAAAAAGCTTCAGTTATACTCCAGCAATCGCGTCAAGTAACATTAAAACTGGGCAGAAAATAATTTTAATATGTTTAAAACTTACTATTGGTTTAAACGTTGTATCAACATCAGTCTTCTTCTCTTTAACTTTCTGTGGTATAATAAGACTAGCGTTCAAGTCCGTATCGCCGTTAGTGACGTCATAAGTCTCCTGTGTATCCAGTTCTTGGAAGTGCGAAGTCTGTGCGACGTTCAGTTTATCTGTCTCTTTGTCCCAGGACTCTGACAAGTTCGTCAGTTTGTCTGACAAGTGTACTCGGCCAAGCCTTGAGGCGTACTTGGCCGCTAAAGGTAGGAGGCGATCGTCTTTTAATAACTCCATTAGTTCTAACGCTCTTTGTTCTATCTCGCTACGGCAAGCAAGCTAAAAATATAATTGAAGATAAATATTTTCATTCTGATATTAGTGACATCACAGTTTCGAAAACATGTTTTTAGAATTATATGATAACGAACGTTTTATTATTATAATGAGTTATTCGTTATCACAAGTGTTTTGCTCTGTGATCATGCACTTACCGCAAATAATTTGAGTGCAGTTTCTCGGGCAGATTTCACGTCCACATCTGAAGTTGTATGAGCCCATCGAACAAGCTGTTCCTCATACTGACTTTTCTCTGTATCCATTTCGCAAAGTGGTATCTAAAATTCAGAAAAAAGTGGATATAGACAATCTTATGATCGCAGACCGTAGCGTTCTAAACGTAGTCTTTGCCGGCATTCACGAGTAAAAGGCGTTCATTTACGAAGATACTAGATTTAATTGGGGAGTTGACACAGTTTTTTTAATATTTTTAAGTAACTTTATCCAAAACCACAAATAGAAAAAAAAAAACATTCAACATTAGTTTAGTTAGAAAGCTATGAGAAAGCGCCCTTTTGAGAAAAAATCATTCTGCAAAAGCGACAATATGATAAGAGACATTTTACGTGCAGAGACGTGCTACTGGCCTGTTGGTCTAGTGGTTAATGACCCTGACTACTATGCCGGAGGTCGTGGGTTCGATTTCCACCCAGGACTAATGTGTGTGTGATGACCACAATCATTTGTTCTGTGTGTGAGTGTAATTCATCTGTGTGTGGGTGTAATTTACTAGCTTGTGTTACGAGTACTAGACAACTGATAAACATATGTATTTAGAAATATATTTTTATCAGTTATCTAGTACTCATAACACAAGCTCTGCTTAGCTTGAGACTAGACGGCGTTGTGTGATAGTTGTAAAAAAATATTAATAACCCATTTTGATGCTGTTTTTAGAAAAATATTTATTTTGAGTGTTATTGGTTGTTCCGTATAAAATATTATACAAAAATAAATGGAGGCAATAACCCAATTTTCTTAGGAAGAAACATTACCTGGACACTTAATTCTGCAACGATGGGTTTAGGCGCAGTCGCCGGGAACGATGCCCCTCGACATAGTATCGCGCGAACTTTTTGTGTTGCTTCGCTTATCTGCAAAAAACGAGTGCGCAGGAATTGCATAACTTGATTCCGCCATCACCTATCTACCATCGGACAACGCGACGTACGGCAAGTATTCACTATTACATTTTTAACACCTCTACGGTCCGGACTAAGCGTTTCGCCTCATTATTTATAACACGTACTTCAAAGAACTGGAACAATTTGCCTGATGCGGTCTTCCCCTCCGATTATAATTTAGGAGTCTTCAAGGCTAGAGTGAATAGGCACTTAATAAACTAGTGCGCCTCACCTTCAACGATAGTATCACTGCTTACCGTCAGGCGGGATCGCAGTCAAGCACTAGTTAATACTATATACATACTTATGTTACAGGCAATCTGTGTAACCCGGTATTCTATATAATACCTAGGCAATGTATAGAATACCTAAAACGTGTAGGTAATGTATGAAATATTATTTATTTTATACTTTGCCAAGGTATTTTATACAATATCGAATGTGTAGCCGGTAATGTGTGTAAAAGACGAGAGCAGGAAAGGAGGTGACGTAATTTTAGGGCACCCAGACAGAGGTTGGAAGGCTAGCTTTGCCTTCGTGGTCATTTTCAGGGTTCTGCACCTCAAAAGGAAAAACGGAACCCTTATAGGATTACTTTGTTGTTTGTCTGTAAGTCTGTCAAGATCCATTATCTCGGAACAGCGAGGAGGTATCGAGTAAAACCATATACTCAGGTCTGTGGTCCCTTGAAGCTGTGAAAAAATCAAACTTCTGAGTTAACGCAAACAAAAGATACGTCCGTTTATGTCACAAAAAACGTATATTTCGACACTCTCAAAGGAATAAAAATTCATAGGGTCTTCCCGTTGACCTAGAATTCTGAAATTTGGCATGAAGCAAGGTCTCATAATACAAATATAGGAAAAAGATTTGAAAACTGTAAATTTGTAGTTACGCAAAAAAAAAACTCACCAATATTTGCTTTATTATCTAAAAAAATGTAACCAAGTTATACTTGATTAAACAAGATAAGAAAAAACGTCCTAGGTACTCACAGAAACAATAAACCAGGAATCTGAAGCTCCTTTAGAATGCGTGTTAGTATCACAGAGAGGCATCCATATTCCGCTGGCGACATCATACATTCGCAAAATCCCTGTGTTGTCGTAAGCGCAAGGAGAACCGACGTCCGTGGTGCCGAGCCACGCGAGTTTAGAACTTGGCGTCAACGGCACAGGGACTGTTTTGCTTCGGACTTGGCGACCTGAAATTACGAGTCTTTGAGCTAGGGCCTGTTTTAACTTAACCGGATAAGACCCGGCAGCGATGGATCAAATAGCGACAAAATAGAGGATGTAAACGAAAAAACATAATTGTTTCCATTTATAATTTCCGTAACGGTATTTTCCGTTTTGTAAACATTCAGGAATATCTACTTCGGGAAAATATGCAACAAAAACCCATTACTAAGGCGAAATTAAACTTAGAGAAGATGACTTAATTACAACGTGACTTCCTCATGTCGGCATGGACATGAAGTACAGAGAAAAGTAAAATAAAATGCTACAATACCATTCAAGGCTACAATGTCCATGGCTAGGTGCTGGTCTGAATAACCAGGGTCTGTGCTGTGGTAAATTGCTAGTACTGCGGTGTTGAAGGCTCCTAGGGTTACTACTGGGCCAGCCAGAGATATTACCTAGAAATAACGTGTTTTATAATATCTCTTACATACTAGAATCTGCCAGCGGCTAGCCTGCGTAAGTCTGAATTTATCGCAAAGAAATATGCTCCAGGGATAAAAAGGAAATATCTTAGGTTCTGATGCGGTATATGGTCTGCCCTCGTGGCAACTTTCATCCAAATTATAACAAACAGATCGACTAGACGGAGATAGAGACACGTTTTGCGTTTATAATATTACTACTTATTCTTCTACATCGTCCATGTGAGAGTGAAAAATTATCCCACCGGATTATATTCAAGGGATAAAAAGTGTCCTGTATTCTATAGGTCTAGTTTTCCATAGTCTTTCCGAGCTCCAAATTTCATCCAAATTCGTTCAGCCGTTTGAAAGTGAAGGAGTGACAAACATACATATTAACTTTTGCCTTTATAATATTAGTGTGTTATACGGATGTAGACCCCTTTGGGGGTTGATGTTCAAAATCTTTAGTGCTTTCCCCACATGATTTGCATAATTTCATGGTTCTAAATCCAGCGTAAAAGCCGAGCGTTGTCTAAAGTATCTTGCCTTATATGTAGAAAGGTCAAGCACTTTCTTCAGATTTGATGGAAGAGGTGCGAAATTAGATGAGAGAGCTCAAGTTTCTTAGATTTTTTTACTGGAGATCTATCTTTAGAAATGGGATGTTCATTAAGTGTTTCTCTCCATCTATTTTCTTTACTTTTCGATTTGGTTTTTTCGCTGCTGCCATCAAATGTCGCATTGACATAGCGAACACTGGCAGAAATAAATAATTTAGACTCATTCACACAATATCCTCAGTTCCTCACCTGCCGCTGCGTGCCCATGGGAGTGAACAGCCTGAGCAGGCGCGCGTTAGTAGCGCACGCGACTACTCCTGCGCCGGCCGACACGCACAGGATCTCTTCTGTGTCCGGCATCGACGCACTCCACTCCTTGCTGCTGCCCACCAGTGATATGCACACCAGCTTACTGCAGATTACATGACAAACTGTATCATTTTGAGTCCGGTGACATTGAACTATACACCTTATCAATAACGAAATAAAGTGTAAAGTTGTACAAGTATCGAAGCAGCTATATCAAATGTTTGATTTGAAATTTCGGACACTAATGATTGAGTTTACTTAAAAATGTAAACGCTCATATTTGACTAGTCTTAGCTTTGAACTATCAAACACGCGAAGATTAAATAGTCGTCGTAGTTTTCTGAAATTTTTTACGTAACTTTTTTTCTTTCGGACTTTTAAAGCATTAGCGAAATTGGTCAAGCCCTTCACGCCTGATGACGTGGCCAACGGAAATAGAGACACCTTAACAAAAAAAAAAAATAGACGCCTTAAAATATGTTACTGGTTTTACCTTAGTAAATCAAAATTACAAAATAAGTTCTCACCTCGGTGTTTCGCAGGCCAATGCGACGACGGTAGAAGACAAACTAGCCATTGTATGGTTCAAATAGTTGTTCAAATGAATTCCATGGTGTAGGTTCGTGTCATGGAACTCCACGTCTATCGTTGACTCTCCGTTCTCTGCCGTGTGACATCGAACTATGCCGATATCGTTCCAGCACATGTATCTAAAATTGAAAAAGATTTCAGTTTATTACTTGTCCGGACAATGAATCCCTTTCACTCCTTCCATTTTTTCGGCTCCGTGCTTCTTGCAGTTCTGGCTAAATCTATCTCATTATCTCAGGGTACCAACTTGGTGTTATTTTGGCCTACTGTTGGTCAAGCATGCGACTTAGTGTAGGTTGATAAAATTAAAAAAACACCGGGCAAGTGCGAGTCGGACTCACGCACTGAGGGTTCCGTAAAAAAGGAGTCTCGAAGATTTTTCCGAATAATATTAGTTTTTTTTTTGTGACGTAACAACAAATTTACTGTTTTCAGATTTATTCCTATATCTGTAATATAAGACCTTGCTTTATGTCAAATTTCAGGATTCTGGGTCAACGGGAAGTACCCTATGAATTTTGATTCCTTTGAGAGTGTCGAAATATAGGTTTTTTGTGACATAAACGGCCGTATCTTTTTTTTTCTTAGAAGTTTGATTTTTTTCACAGCTTCAAGGGGCCTACCTCTACGCCTTCGCGAGATAAAAGGTCTTGACAGACAGACGGACAACAAAGTGATCCTTAATGGGTTCCGTTTTTTTCTTTTGAGTGACGGAACCCTAAAAAGCGAATTCATTCCTTCATTGAGTGATTTTTTATAGAATCTATAGGAGTCATAATAAGTAGAGCTTAGTTGTGACTTTCACTGTGTTTAAGCAGATAACACTTAAACACAGTGAGAACAGTCAAATATATTTGTAAAAAAAAAGAAGCTTTAGAAATAACACTGACAGGAATAAATATATTATGTCACTGACCTATGCTCCAAATGCGTCGGAGTAGCTGAGGGTTGGAAAGGTGCCTGAGGTGGTACCGTGGCTGGTGCTGGCGTAGCATTACGCCTCGAAGCCGGCCGTGACTCATCGTGATCAGCACCAATCCCCATAGTCTCATTCTTTATCTTCTGTAGCGATATTGCATTGTCATCGTCACTCTCATAGTTCTCTATCAAGTCATCCACGATGTCGTCATTGTCTAAAGTAAAACTTTCATTGTTATTATTCAGTTCAGATGGCATTTATATACTAACGGGAAAAGATCATTACGCTTATGGGAAACTGGCGTGTTCAGGAAAATAAAGGCAGAATCGTGACTGTAATAAGACTTTCTATGAACAATATTACAGTTATGAAGCTGTGAAAACATGGCCTAAGAATCATTGATGTTTGTAAACTAAGCATTGTTACGAATCACCATCATCGTCTGTATCAGCTATCAGTATGATACCGACGATGATGGTGCAAACAAAAATAATTCGTCTGAAGACGAATTATTTTTAGCTGTTATTGAAAAAATTGTATTACATAGCTGTTATTGAAAAAATTGTATTACATGTTGATTTACTCACAAATGGTATTTTGATCAACTGATTGTTAATTTTTATCACTTATTATTAAAGGAAACTAATAACCTATATGCCTACTTATTTTATTTCGTACAACACACATTTTTTTAGTGGGAAATTTTGCGATTTTGTGTGTGGGATAATTTTTTGTTACTAGTTTTCTGGTTGTTTTAAAAGTTGACTCTAGTGTTAAGTTAGTGTAACTGTTGGCAACACTGGACGTACCACCTCTAGTAGTCTCGTCAGAGCAAAACAGTCTTGTCGTAGACAAGTCTGCGGTGTCGTAGACAAGACTGTCTGCTGTTGTTCTTTAAAGAACCCTAAATAGGAGTACAGTAAACTAATTATGACCAAACACCATTTTATTATATCGATCACTCCAAACTTGGTAAAATGTTTCAATAGTGTGAATTGATAGTCAGATTGGACCCTTGTCCTATGGTCGGCGTTTCTTTCTTCTTTTTTCACCTATCAACTATCACTCTCCTCTGTCCACCGAGTTAGACTAGAGCATGAATAAAAAAGTAATTTTGGGACACAAACAGTGTAATATCTAATATTTTTCCTGTGTTTTCAGGTACCACTTGATTTCTTTATTTTCTAGAGCTTCTTTCACTGAGCTTCTCTGACTTTTCTGTGACTTTCCCTAACTTTCTAGAAAGTGGACGATTGTTTCTATTGTATATCGGGCTATTATCCGCAACTCCACGACTAAAGCGCGTATTTTGCGTACAAACAATTGTTTCTTTTGCTTACCATCTACCCTCTCAATCATTTCCACATCATCAGCAATATCAGCAGCAGCCAAGCTGTCCTTGCCATAGCAGTTCACTAACATGCCTAGTTGACCAGAAAAATCACAGTATGCCAATACCCCATTTCCTGAAACGTTAATATGTTGTTAGTGCAGTGCAAACGAGGCTTTATAATCATGACCCATGTCAGGTCATGGTTATAGCATCATATTTAATTGACATCATACTAATATTAATATCTCTGCACAGAGATGATGACTTAATATAATCGTTTTCGTCCAATATTTTATGAAATACCCTTTTTTAGGGTTCCATACCTCAAATGGAAAAAAAGAACCCTTGTAGAATCACTTGGTTGTCCGTCTGTCTGTCAAGACCCTTTATCTCAGAAACGCGTATCGAGTTATAATATAATAATAATATAATATAATATTCCACAACTATCACACAACGCCGTCTGGTCCCAAGCTAAGCAGAGCTTGTGTTATGGGTACTAGATAACTGATAAACATACTTATATATTTCTAAATACATACATATATAGATAAATTACACCCAGACACAACAAATGATCGTGCTCACCACACAAACATTTGTCCTGGGTGGGAATCGTACCCACGACCTCCGGCATAGCGGTCAGAGCCACTAACCACTAGACCAACAGGCCAGTCAAAGTTAAAATTAAACTATATACTCAGGTCTTTGAAGCTGTGAAAAAATCTGAATTAACGAAAAAAAAAATACAGCCGTTTATGTCGCCCGTAATAAAACCTATATTTCGACACTCTCAAGGGAATCAAAATTCATAGGAAGTATCCCGTTGACCTAGAATCCTGAAATTTGGCATGAAGCAAGGTCTCATATGACAAGTATAGGAAAAAATCTGTAAACTGTAAATTTGTAGTTACGTCACAAAAAAAAAATCTTCGTAACTCAATTTGGGAATTGAACTGTTTTCACAGGTATAGATACCGGCACGGATCTTGAGCGCTGACTTCTACAGTTCTACTTGCGCAGAAGCACGCAGAAGTGAAATATTGGGTCTCTTTAGTGGTATGAAGAGAGACATTGTACAGCGATTGGCTCGCCGATATTGTCCGATGCGGAAAGCATTCCCGGCTCTTTCGCCGAGCGCTCAAGATTTGTGCCGCTATCTGTTAGTTTTTACGGAACCCTCAGTGCTCGAGTCCGACTTTACTTGTCCAGTTTTTTACAGGAATCTTCCTTGTTAAAATTTAAATATCTATGTTTAGTTGGATGTTTGAAATAATCAATTGTGCCACTAAGGATACACTAATTTTGTTGTAGCTTGGCACACTCATAGAGCATGTCCTGGATACAATGTTCTTTTAGGATTTATAACAATGCATGAAAGCACTTTTTACGAGGGCAAAGATTTATTCAGAACCTAAGTATAATGACTGTACCTTTTGCATGTCATATAATTATCAATATAGTATCTAGCCACTGCTAGTAGGTCATGGCAATAGGCGTCATCATAATTACTTTGTGTTGTTAGGCCCAAGAAAATAAAATTTGAACTTTTCCCTGTTAATTATCCTATATATTATATATGATCACGAAGCTTCTGTGATTGAAGAAATTATGTTGTTTATGTTAACTCAGGGCCACTACCAGTAGACCACCTGTTATTTAAATCATTTATTTATGGACTTGATAAAAACCTGTATTTCGTAATAGCATAGACTGAGTTGGTAGACATCCCACAGCAAAACTATATTAAATCAGTAGCGGATTAACCATATAGCAAGAGTAGCAAATGCTACAGGCTGCGTTCAGCTGCATTTAGGGGCCCTGCATATTCGAGGATTCTGAACTTGAACGCAAAAAAAAAATGTAGTCCAACTATATAAATATATTGAAATCTGAATACAGCTGATTATTTAATTGAATATGACAGTCAATCTCTTAGATATCCCTCATTACCGTACTTTCCACATATCTTACCCAATCTGAATAGTCATGGGGTTATTGATGATTGAGATAAGAATGAGATGTATTTAACAGGTCTACGCAGGGACCCCTTAGCCGAATTTGCTACTGTCCTCTCTTATATTTTCAAAACACCAGTGTCTACTGCTATTGACTTCACCAGCATAGTACCAGAATATTAAGATCATAATTATATGCTGCACATACTGTACCCATGTTCTAAATACATTAATCAATTAAGGCATAATTGATCAACAGGCACAAACAAATGAGATGGGAACATAGTAGAATGTTTGCTAGACATACCTTTGGGATTCCATGCCATGGCAGTTATATGGAGAGTAGAAGGGTGTTCAATAACGTCAATGCATGCACCGGAGCCTATTTCCCATACTGCAATTTGTCCGGAAAGTGTGTTACCGGCTAGATATTCACCACAAGGTGAAAAGAGACATTGAGAAATTGCATGTTTTATCTACGAACAAATAAAAACAATCCTGATCAGGGTTTTCATGAAATTATATTTTTACTAGACTTTTGCTGTGGGATCAGTCCCATGTTCTTATCCAAAAAGAACCATGCACTTTATTAACTCAGTAGTGATAATAGTGTAACTGAATCAGTACTCCACATAAAGAATTTTATAATATGTTTTTCTTTCTATGTATAAACTTACTGAACTATGTGTAAATGTCATCCTCTGCCCCCAGGACTCACAGTCTAGCAAAATTATTTCTCTTTTGTTTGGGTATGCCAGGTATTTTCCTTCTGTAGGCTCAAAATCCATCCTGCCTAAAAAAAAAGATATTTCCATCTAGTACATTTAGTACAATAATTGTAATTTCATACTATTGGCTTGTAACATGTATTTTTCTGTCTACTGTGATAAAATTCCCATTTATTACTATGCTCAAACACAACAGCAAAATAATGAATATTCTTACAGGATGCTGCTTGTAGCAAATATGACAATTATATTCATGTTTAGCAACACTGTCTAATACATGATAAAAATTATAAAACAAACTTACACATAACTTTAGCATCAAAAAATGTATTACACTTTGGCACACATGATACTTCTTTTACAATTTTCTGGGTGTCAATATCCCATATTCTTAATTTTCCATCTCCACAAGCAGTACTTGCAAACTTCATACGCGGGCACATTGCAATACTCAAGACTGGTCCTGTGTGTTCCTTCATAACAAACAAGGGTGCTCCTCCTTCCAAGTTACATAACCTTGCTTCCATATTCTCTGATGAACATCCCAAAGCCTATAAATATAGATATATAGAATATCTTATTGAGTTAAACAATATTCCAAAAGTAAAAAAGAAACAAAGTATCACCTCAATTTTACTTGATGACTTGATTTGTGTGACTGGTGCTGTAAATCTAGTGACAATACCATCTTTATCAAAGGCTGGATACGTATACGCTTGTACGGCATGATTGTCAGTGGCCACATAAATTCTTTTTTCTTTGAAGCAAACAGCAACTGCATTTTCACCAACGCAATGTGAATTCGGATCATCATCTTCTATATCTACCCATATTCGTACATCACCATCGTTTCCACATGTAATAATATGCCTGAAAAAGTACAATTAATGAAATAAGTCAAATAATTGCAAAGATAGTAGGTACATACATTTACTTATTCGAAAGTAAAACTTACTGTCCATCTTCTGTGTAGCACACATCAGTGTGGCCTTCAGCATGAGCATAACGTAATGGTTTGCTATCTATTTTCATATTTATCTTTGACTTCAAAGTACCTTACTGATGATAAAATAAGACCAATTAAACAACAATGAACAGCAATCGAAAGTATGTTTATTTTCTCTGAGTTTTTGACAGCGGCCTTTGCAAATTGGCGGGAATTTAATTCAGCCAAATGTCAACTCATGAATTAAATGAAATGTCAAAGTCAGTGTTACTACTTTGCATTTGATTTAAAAAGAAACAATTGCAGTTTAGGATTAAAATTAAATAAAAAATTGTTTTGTTTTGGAATAATTTTGGCCTGGATAAAAAGTTGCTAAATATACAAAAAATACATATGTTTTGTAAATATGTTTTGTAAATATGTATACTTAGATTAAATATTTATTAGTTATAACGGTTATAACCTAACCGATAACGTTAGATAACTAGATTTTTTGCTTGATGGTAATAGGTAATAAACACTAAAAACCATCCAGTTTAAATTTTATGACATAAGCCGTCTTGTCTCGGCTCTCAACCAATGTGATTCATGCATTATTGTGATGGTGCCGGGTGGTATGAAAGTACAATAAAAAGGCGTTTTGACATCTGAAACTGTTCATTCGTAATTGTTATTCAAGCCCCGGTGGCGGTGTGTTGAATAGGTTAGATAAGAATTATTATTAAAGCGGCAATTGAAATTGGGAATTAAGGTAAGAATCTATTCTTTTTGGAGAGTACTAGAAAATAATATAATTAGAACTTGTACGTTTAATGTTAACATAATGATGAAATACTGGCACATTTTTCTATCATACCCATTAACCTTGAATTTTGGCGTGCAATTTTTTGATTTATTTTTAGATTTTAGTTTTAATAGTGTTGAATAAAAACCCATGTGTTCTATACTTACAATTTGAGAAGTGATGATAAATTAATTATTTTTCAGTCTTTCATGTTATATTGTTCTGAGTTTCATGTTCTTATTTTTTAATTATTTTTATGAGTTATTATTGTTTTTTTTTTATTTTCATATAAAATATATTATTCAAATCTATTTGTTCATTTCAATACTTACACGTATAAATTATATTTTTAAATAATAATAAAAAAATCAATTAATTTATATTTAAATAATAATTTTACGCCTTTTTTATATTTACATTTTTTGTGGTAAAATATATAGCTTAGTTTTTTACGTAGGCACATATTATTTCTTATCAAGCATGTAACTAACCATTTATTCTCTTGGTACTTATTAGTTCTGGTTTTTTAAAATACCTACTAGATGGCAGATCAAGGATTTTTGGAACAACAGCCCGGTTTTGCTACTATCGCCATACACGCTGGTCAAGAGCCAGAAAAATGGAATTCGGCTGCGGTTGTGCCACCAATTACGTTATCAACCACGTTTAAACAACCGGCTCCTGCTGAACACACAGTAAGCCTCTATAATAAAAATCCGCTTAAAAAAATAACAGATTTTCTTTAATAGGCTCAACTTGATATTTTTTAAATTCAATAAGTAGTAACACAACAATGAATTCGTAGGGTTTTGAATACGGCAGATCCGGAAACCCTACAAGGAATACTTTGGAAGAATGCCTAGCAGCGTTAGAAGGTGGAAAACATGGTTTTACTTTCGCTTCTGGTCTTGGAGCGATGACAACAGTGACCGCATTACTGAGCAAGGGCGACCATATTGTGTCAATTGATGATCTCTACGGTGGTTCAAACCGCCTTTTACGGTAAATAATATTTTAAAACATGAAACAATAACATTGATTTAAAACGACTGAAAGCATATTAATTAACTGCTTTCAATTTCAGGCAAGTTGTTGCAAGAATGGGGGTCGATGTAACATTTATAGATTTTACAGTTCCTGGTAATTTAGAAAACGCAATTCAAGAAAACACAAAGGTGAGTCTTTCTTATGTCTTTATTATGCATACTTGTAGTAATAATATTCATTTAATTTTCGGTTGTTGCACTTAAGCTTTTTATTAACTATCGTTTCGACCTTAAGTCTTCGTACACTATAAATAGTATTTTAAAACCGTTCTGAGTAAGGATTTACATAATTTACGAGTGGATTGTTTAATTTATTTTTTGTTCTGGGAGAATTTTTCAATACGCACACAATTTTGATATGAATAATGAGAATGTGGGTAAAAGTAGGTACCTAATTGTTTATTTCATGGTTAATTCTTCTTTTAGTTATAAAAGGTCAATGAAGCGGTGATATGGAATTTACAATTTTTTGAGTAAATTTTTAGGTATACGATACACTAAACTGGCACAACAGGCCAAAAAGATTTATATCGGCTTGCCAGAGTAAGAAAGAGAAATGCGAGGGACGTTTGCCAGATAAGATGTATGAGGGATGAAGCTAGAATGATTCTATCAGAAAATGAAAAAATCAAAGAGAGGTAGGAGGACTATTTTAAGACTGATGAATGAGGAAAACAACTGTAATAGGGTTTTATATAATAAATCAGTGAATCTGGGGTTAGCGAGAATGATTATTATGGATGAATCCAGAATAGCAGTAAATGGAATGAAGAATGTTAAGGCAATTGGTCTAGACGGAATATCAGTTAAAGTATGGAAATGATTGCGAGTAGATGGATGGATGTAGTTAGCTTTGTTTTTCAATAAGTTGTTACGGGAAGAAGCCATGCCTGATGATTGTTGCGCCAGTTGTGCGAGATATATATAAAATAAAATAAAAAAAATATATAAAATCATCAGGCATGGCATGGTCAATTAATACCATGTGCAAATTTTTATGCACATGGTATTAATTGACCTCGAAAAGGCAAACGACCGGGTACCTCGTGAGGTTCTGTCGTGGTTCCTTAAGGAGAAAGATGTGCCTGGAAAGTATGTGCAGTTGATCCGAGCGATGTACAGCCAATGCAGTACATAAGTCCGGTCCGGTATACAGTGGGCAACACTGGCAATTTTAATGTGGCTGTCGGCTTATATCAAGGGTCGACACTCAGCCCTTACCTCTTCCTCCTGCTGGAGGCTCTACGCGGGTATCGTTCATTCCATGGCCCTTCATGGGGCGCCGGTATGGGCGCTGTCGCTACGAAAGCGACCGACGGCCAAGCTGGAAGCATTCCAGAGGGTCATGGCCATCCGGATGGTGTAGGGATACTGCACGGTTTCCCGCCAAGCGGTGAGCCTCCTTGCTGGCCTGTCACCGTGGGATTTGGAGGCAACAGTCCTTGCACGCATCCACGATTTGCGCGTGGAGATGCAACGCCGGGGCGATCTCTCAAGTTCCGGCGGGATCTCATGGTGGAATGGCGACTGCGACTGTCGCAACCCAGTGCTGGGCACGCCACCATTATGGCGGTAAGTCCCCTCTTTGAGGAGTGGCTGAAAAGACAACACGGCGTCCTCACCTTTCGCATGACGCAGGTTCTAACCGGTCATGGTAAGTTCGGGAGGTCATTGTGTCGACCGCCTGGAGGACACGGTGGAGCTTACGGTAGATGTGTGCCCCGTGGGGATGATCGGCGGCAACGACCTCTCGCGCCGGGCCTTGGTACAGGCCATGGTCCGAAGCGAGGAGGAATGGCAGGCGGTCGCCTCCTTCTGCGAAGCAATAATGCTAGTAAAGGAGGCGGCCGCACGCGAGCGAACGACCCTTACGCCCCAACCGCCCGATCCCGAACCCGATCTCCAGCCGCAATGACGAGCAATGGGTAGCACGCTGTCCGGTAACCGTCCGGGCCAAGTCCAAGTCGACGACGGCGGGCACAGCAGAGTCTAAGCCTACTGTAGCCATGGGTTACGTGAAAATGAACCCCGTGGTCCTGGAACGCAAGACAAAGAAGGAACAAATGAGTGGATTTAAGTCAGTAAAAGTCTGACACGCCCTCCCGCTTCGCCCAAGTGGCGCCAGTGACTGAAAAGTTTAAGGGGAATCGTTTGTCTTAGTATAGTTATGTAAAGAGGAGGGATGAAACGCATGTTACTAAAAGAATTATGAGTATACATGAGGATGGATGGAAAGAGAGAGGAAGGCCAAAGAAAAGACAGATGGATTGTGTGAAGAGTTTTATGAAAGAACAATGAATTAGTGATAACGGGTGACAGGACAGAATGGAAGAAAAAAAAGGTGCTGCAAAGACCCCAAATAATACTGGACAATGACAACAAAATGGACTGATGATTAGGTATCTACTTCAACTTATCTTTCTATGAATGCGCTTGTTTAAACTTAAAATGACGAAAATCATAATATTATTTGTAATGTGTTGCGTATCATGATTAACCACAACAATCTTTATCATGAGTGTTACATTTCGAATTAATTAAGTACTATAAATTGCGATAAAACTTATTGCATTAAGAATATTAAAAAAAAAACGTGCGCAACATTCGTTTTATTATCAAAAAACTGTATCGTCAATGACTATAGATATGTGTTTATATTTTAGATGCTCTGGTTGGAGACTCCAACGAATCCGAACTTGAAAGTTATTGATATAGCTGAGGCAACCAAAGTAGCAAAAAGTCGCAACAAAGATATTATTGTTGTTGTGGATAACACATTCCTCACATGTTACTTACAAAAGCCCCTAAACTTCGGTACAGATATAGTATTGTACTCTTTAACAAAATATATGAATGGTCACTCCGACGTCGTGATGGGAGCAGCAGTTGTTAATGACCAAGCAATAGCGACTAAACTTAGATTTTTACAAAATGGTAAGTTCGATTTTTTTTTGTTTTTATTAATTCTTTTCTAATAACGCGCTACATGTAAGTTGAAAACTATTGTTTGGGAATGAACTTCTCGAAAAAGTCTATCTATATCCTAATCTACTTAAGCCATGTTTTATGGTATGGTAAATTTTGTTCAGCACTGTCTAGCTGATGAGTCACTGCTCAATAATTTTAGAATTGAGAAACATGAAATATGCAGACTAAAAAATTTTATATTAGTACTTGAACCAAATCCTAAAATAAATACGTGGCGGTTAGACATAGCTTTCTTTTTTTTAACTGTTACATGTTTTTATTTTTAATAAAAAATACCTAATTCGCTTGTACTTGAAGCGAGTATTTTCTTCACGTCGTCGTAACAACAGCAAAATAATACATTCATGTGTCTCATAACGCGTGTATTCAAGCCACACAGTAGGACGACTAATCTATCTATCGACTTTACGACATAGTAGATGTCTCCACTCGCTAATGAAATAGTGTCTAATCACTGTTGCGAAATTTTATTCGTAGGGAAATATTAGCAATCATGACATGGGGAAATAGTAGTAGTACGCGATGACGTAGAGAAATTTTCATTATCAGTTTGTTTTAGTATAGAATGACTTGCGGTTTACACGGCAATGTAGCCTGGTATGACTCATTTTACCGGTGATGAAATTGACGTCTATAATATTGGATCGTGTGTCTTTCTATTACGAAAATCTTTAAAAAAATCCTACAAAATTTAAGATTTATGAAAACAATGTACTTATTGGAAACCTATACCAAATGAATTGCTGTCATAGAACGCAACATTTCAAGACAGATCTTGTGTATAATTTAAGACCCCCCATTCATACTTGACAAGCCGTAATCAGTAAACAATGTTTCATTCATGAGGAGCAAAGTCCGGGGCTGTATGCATTTAGTAGATATTATGATTTAGATATTACATAGTTATATCTAATCTTTTCAGCTATGGGAATCGTGCCATCGCCGTTCGATTGTTACCTTGTAAACAGAAGTTTGAAGACTTTGGCTTTGCGTATGGAACGTCATAAAGAATCGGCCTTAACAATTGCCAAATGGTTAGAAAAGCATCCCAAGGTTACTGAAGTTATGCATCCAGGTATTGTATTTTTTAATATTTTAATTTTTGATACATGACACTCCAACTATCTATTAATGTAATGTTTTTTTTATTGTTAAGGACTTGCATCTCACAAACAACATGAGATTGCCAAAAAGCAAATGACTGGTCATTCGGGTGTCTTCAGCTTCAAACACTCCGGTGGTCTGAAAGAATCTAAAAAGTTTTTGAGTTCCTTGAAAGTATTTACGTTAGCCGAGAGTTTGGGGGGATATGAAAGTTTGGCGGAATTACCGTAAGTAACTTGCATTTTCCGTAATTTTCATTCATTAAGTAGGTAAAAATATATTATTTTGTAATTCAATTTAATCATTTCCAGATCGCTAATGACACATGCATCGGTTCCCGAGAAACAACGAGAGGAACTTGGTATCACGGATTCGCTCATAAGACTTTCCGTTGGCTTAGAAGATGTTGAGGATCTCATTGAAGACTTGGATTTAGCGTTTAGAGAAGCATTTTGATGACATAAGTTTATTTTAAGTTAAATCCAATCTCTTTTTTAGTTTTAATCTTTGTTTTAATTTATTTTTATGACGTGACGTATATATAAGGAGCAATTAAATTATGAGCGCCAAACTATACGACGGTACATACAATAACACATTGGACGTTCTTCGACGCACGTAACTTAATTTCACCTTATATAGGTTTAAATGTTAACAATTTAAAATAAAAAAAAAGAAAACAATCACATTTTTTAAATAGCTGTAATCGTATAGTTTTTACAAAAACAAGACGTTTATTCAGCATTTTCCATAATTTATTAGCACAATTACAACAGTGGTATTTTTGTATCTCATAATCAATTACAATATTGATATAGATAAGTATTGTTAAGCAGAATATAATTTATCATAATGCTATTCAATCATTAAATCTTCACATTCTTACATTATGAATAAATTTAATTTTAAAAACACACAACTTAACATATCAATAGAGAAAGGTTAAGTGTGTGCATTAGTTTACAATATTGTCGTGACAGTATTTTACTAAACTACTATTCCCTACCTCAATGTGGATAATTTATATAAACTGCTATTTTATAATGTTTATTAGAATATTTTTTCCGATACGATGCAATTGTTTTGAAACACTACAATAATATTGTATAAAATCTCATTGTTGATTAATGTATTGTCTGTAATATTTATTTATGTAATTTGTATGTAGAAAAAGCGAAAATATGTATATGAATATTTTGTTACTATTTTGCAGCACTGATTTGAAAAATTAAAAAAATGATGCTTTGGATTTTGCTATTTTTAATAATACTATTCAACACCCTTTCTCGAAAACTGGCTCTCCTATCACACCGTTCTCGGGCTCACAATTCATATTATTGCAAAGTTCTGTATCCGCACTCGTGTGGAAAAGTATTGGATTCACCCATACTTTTTCAGTTTATTATATTATATAATTAGGCTGGTTGGCGGCTCTTACAAAATTGGGTAATTTCTTAAAATATTTATTAAAAAAAAGTTTGTTTATAATATTGTATTTATTCTTTCCTCTCATGTTGAAAACCGCTGTTTGATACACGTTTTATTTGTCATTGGGCTTTCGGTTATCCAGAATATAATGCTGCAATGATAAACGACAGCCACTACCATATTCATCACAAAGACCGCTCCACGAGTATAATTTCACTAACTGAAACAATATGCGCGTCGAAGACAGTGGCCAAATTCGTCACTGCAATCAGTAGATGCCAATGTGTTGTTATTGCTCAAGTAACCAACGGACCTTTCGACTGATTTCAGTTTAAAAAAAAAAAAAAAAAAACTTTAAATTGTGAGGGATAAACCATTTAGTTAAATGAAATGCAGAGCCTTTTCTAAAGTGAGCCAATGGTGCTCACTCGACAGGCTCTCTGATTTTGCTCTGCTAATTCTAAATAAAAAAGTAGGACATAGGCTAACGGAATTTTGTACACCCAATCTACATTACACTAATATTATGAAGAGGTGAAGTTTATTTTTTTTGTTTTTAGGAGGTAATTTCTGAAAATACTGATCCGATTGCAAAATGTTTTTCACTGATATAAAGCTGCTTTATTTCTGAGTGACATTGGTATATTTTACGTACGCGGGCGAAGCCGCGGGCAAAAGCTAGTACTCAATTTCTCGATTATGATAGTTATATGATAGTTAGATAGAGTAGAAGCGACTATGCCAAAACCCATTTAAACAAACTGTGCTGATGTAAATGGTGGATCTGATGATGAAGCTCAACACAAACACCGTAATAAAACGATATACAGTACGGCCGAATTATCTTGACCGTTCTGAATTTCGAACAATTGAACTATCTGGCAGGCACAAAAAAACTTTAATTTCAATGTTTCATTAAAAATATAAAAATTAAACGCGATTAAAGTACCGTAGTAGTGTAGTACTTACAATTCTGTAAAACTAGCATACACACGAAAGTGCAATGCTGTGCACGATGATATCCGAGTGTCTTCAAAATTGCCGCGCCAATTCGCCACAGGCCACGGGCATCGTTCGCTTGCGTATCATGCCCCGTTTACACGTGGGCGCAGCATCTGCCAACCTAGCCATTGCTTAAACGGGAAAATCCCGTTTAAACAATGGCGATTGGCTTTTGCTGTGCCCACGTGTAAACGCACCACGGTACTTTCGCTCGCTTGCTAAAGAAAGTGCGGTTTTTACCGTCACTTACCACATTATCTACTAAAAAGTGCATATCAACGAAAACGCGAGTGAATTTTCAGTTTCTATTACTGACTCAGTAATTGAAACTGTTATTGAAATAGTATGAAATATTTCATAAGTTTCAATAAGAAACAAAAATATTTCACCATTTGTGGGGGATTTTTTCTTCAATACCTGAATGTTGGGGGGATTTCCGGGAAGAATTGGGGGGAACTCGAGACAGTCGTCTGGCAACATTGACCAAACGCTGTCAAGAAGGTAACAAAACAAAAACAAATTTTTCTAAAACGTTTTTTTTTGTTATTACTTAACTTATTCATAATCTTACGTTTAACTTAACAGCCTCCCCGAGTTTGATTTCTTGAGTAGCGTCCAATAGTTTGGGAAAGACTATAAGCTGGATATATATTCAAAGTTAGTAAATCCTAATAAATTGTACACCAGATTCTAATTTATTGTCCAAAGGGACTTGTTAAGCATAGTTTTTAATTTTGAAATGAATTTCAAGTATTACTTAGTAGAGGCTATATCTTTATTATTTTCTTTTTTTGGTGATTATCTCGTGTAATTATTCATTTTAAACTAGTGGTTCCTAACCTTTTCGAATTTGTCACCCTATGATTTAGCATTGGAAATTGATTTACCCCCGCACTCCCCGCTCCTTTCCAACTCGATCGACTTAATTACTGTATTTATAAAAATTGCACAAAAATATTGAGTAAGTTCTTACAGTCACATTACCTCTAAACATTATAACCATGACTTTACTAAACATAACATTAATTTTTTTAGTGTGAGGTGGTTGGCTTAAAGCAAGGCTCAGACTTGTCATTTCATTACACTGTTAGGGCATGAAATGCAGTATTGAGCTAGATTTGGTTGTGTTGGTCTGTTATAATTTACTAATTACCCCTAGGTGAGGAACCATGGTTCTAGCCTATATGTAGAAGAGGTGGATGCTTTAGGTCATTTAGGGCAATGGTTCCAGTGAAGGAAACCTTTTATTATTGTTATCGGGACTTGGAAACTCATTAACCAATGAAGATATTTCACTGCTTTTCTAATTTCTTCTTTTAACATCTTAAGTTTTGTCTTGGGTCCAGATTACATGTTCAGGTACCGTATTGTATATTGGTGTGATAGCATCATGCCATTTGAGTCAAAGTCAAAGCCATTTATTTGCAGTACAAGAGATGGTAAATAATTTACTAGCACAAAGGAGCTCATAGTAAGCAAGACTACAAAACTTATCAGAATCAAATTTTGTAGAGTGAATCATATGTGCACTAATGTGGATACACTGATGGCAATTGGTTACTTGCCAGTCTGGTGTTTATTTTTGTACAATATATTGCACTAAACAACCATTAACACTAAAAATTAATTATTTTCTGAAACTGCATCAAAATTGCTTCCTTCAAAAATGAAATAGAATTTAGCATTTCAAATATTATTATGTAATAGTCAATTCCATGAGAACCATGCAGGTTGAAGTCTGAGATGGTCTTTTAAAGAAAGAAATGCACAGTTCTAAGCGGACCAGTCCAGTCAGACAAGCGCAAAAGCAGCATGCAGCGCAAGCATTTGACAGTATTCGTGTAGCTCAACTCAGGACTACTAAGGAGCTCAACTACATGACAAACAATACCAAAGAAAGGACATTTGGGTAGGCCGCAAAACATGGGAACATGTTGGGAACATCTCACTATCTCCATTTTATGTGCATTACATAATAGCAATGACTTCACATTGCATCTTTTTTATGTTACTTGATAGTTTCCCCTTCCTCAAGATTTGAAAGATTTCTAACTTACTAAATTTTGAACAGATTTAAAAAAAATCTTTATATTTACGACTAGGTTTTACCCGCAACTTCGCCCGCGTACATAAAATATAGCCTATGTCACCCAGTAATAAAGCAGCTTTCTACATGTATAACAATTTTCGCAATCGGGCCAGTAGGTACTTTCAGAGATTACCTCCTACAAGTATTCCTTAAGTTTAGATAGTGTAGATTTTGGATATGTAACCATATCCAAAATTTTTTTAAACAAATACTTAATAATAAAAAAATGGGTCCACTGGCTAATTGTATGCGGACTTATTTTCTCTATGACTAAATTGGCAATCTTCGTCGGGAGTAACCGCTCTGATGGAGACGGTACGCGCATCTCCATAAGCAACACGTGGAACACGTGTTCCACGTTCCCCTTGTGAACATTTTTCATCCTACCACTCCATTTATCGGAGCGTAGAGCGGTGGTGGAATTTTGCTTGCGTCCAACACTGACTAAGCAGAGATACTATGTATATGTTTACGAACAGATTGAGCTTCCTTTTGTGTTCGCCAAAAAACCGCCACAGATAGAAGCGCCGAGCGTGAAGCGCGCACCGTTGCACGCTCCAGGAGCGCGTACGTATTCACTATGTGGAACAGTTGAAGGAGCGTAACGCGCAAGAGGTTCGCGAACATAGTGGATACCTGGCCTAATATGTTATAATTGCTGCACTTGCTCCAAAAAATATGACACTTGTTCATTGCAGATGACACTACGCTGGGGCATCGTAACAGCTGGCAAGATCAGCAATGACTTCGTGAACGCTTTTAACTCGTATCCCGAGAAGGGCGACCAAGAAATAGTTGCGATCGCAGCCAGAGATAAGAACAAGGCTACAGAGTTCGCGAAAATTCATAATATTGCAAAAGTGTTCGATAACTATGAGGCATTAGCCAGCAGTACCGATATTGGTAAGAATATGGTCACTTACTTTAGAAATGTTCTAACGCCGCATAAGTCAAAATCGAGAACTGCTCAAGAGAGCAAATAAACAGTTTAAAAGCACGTACAAAAACTGACATACGCTTGGTTACGATAAGAGTACGACCGAGTTAAAGCCGGGCCATACAAGCGACGCTGCCCCGCTCGTTCGGCGCCGATTTGTCGAAATATTTGCGGTGCGGCGCCGCAACGCATCGTGTGACCTGGGTCTAACGCACTTGCTGTGGCTTTCTGTGCAACACTGACACACGTGGCGTTTTTCTTTTTTTGTATAACAGATCGCCATTGGTTCAAACTCTCGTATTTGATTTCCGCGGTGTTAGAACTAAGCGACGAAATGTAGGTAAGAATGTTGTTCCTGAATCTTAATCGTGTGGCGTTTTATTTTATTGTGATACAGCGATAATGATGATGTACCTAATCTGTATTTGATTTTTAGATGTCGCGTACATTGGTGCTTTAAATCCACACCACTATGCGCTCACCAAGCTCTTCCTTGAAAATGGAAAACATGTGCTGTGCGAGAAACCGTTCTGTCTGAACGCTAAACAAACTCAGAGTTTGATCAATCTTTCCCAGAAGAAGAAATTGTTCCTCATGGAAGCAGTCTGGACTCGCTTTTCTCCATCTTATATTTACCTTGAGAAAGAGATTGCGGCTGGGAATCTTGGAGAAATTAGATTCGTTGAAGCTAATTTTGGCGTTTTCTGTGAGAGTGATAGAGTGCTGTAAGTTTCAGGCTTGTTTTGGGTTTGCTTGTAGCTGGTTACGTTCTTACCTAACTCTAACGTGGCGTCCTAAACTCTCGTAGGCGATCAAACACGATTGCGGTTGCGAAGCGATCCGATTTGCTTGACGCGAAATCAACGCGGCGCGGCGGCTTTGTCCTACGTGCGCGCGAAGTCGCTGCTTTAGCCGTCATTGATATAAAACCAGTCACCGCACCGCAATCGTTCGCGCAACAAATATCAAACCAATCGCGAACGCTTTGTTTCATGCACTTCACCCACGTGCACAATACAGTATCAATTCGTCGCTTCGCGATCGCGTTGAATCGCTTACGTAGGACTCTGGACTACGTAGATCAAAGTACCAGTATCATAAAAAATGTAATTCGATTTCAGAAAAAAAGATTATGGAGGGAGCGCTGTGCTTGACATCGGTATTTACCTTTTGCAATTATCCCAATATGTCTTCAAAGAAGAACCAAAGAAAGTAACTGCTGTTGGCAACCTCAACGATTCAGGCGTGGATGATACCGAGACAATAATTCTGGAATACGGCGGCGGCAAGCGTGCCGTGCTCAACACTCAGCTCGGTTTGAAGCTTTTGAATAGGGCTACAATCTATGGAACCAAAGGCTGCATCACGGTGAGAATGGAGAATGAATGGCTAGTATGGAAATTAATGTATTCTCATCAAAAATGTCTAGGAATCGAGCACATTTGAGAGTACCTAATAGGTACTGCAATTGCTAGCCGAGTTTTGCTATTTAAAGTGTTGGACCTGACTGTTACTTGTAGACCATCATGCATGACTATCCGGTCAGAATCCAAGAAATTTGACACCGGCCTTGCCAAGGGATATCTTGTTACTAAAGTGCTTGGTTGTGGAGATTTAGAATGGCTAAGAAGATTGGTGGATTTGCCATTTCTGCAATTTAATTACTAAAAAAGTGAAAATACTTTTTTATTCCATTCGCGCGAAGAAAAGACTTGATCGAAAGACTATTTTGTGCAAACGAAAGCTATTTCCAAGATTGTTTTGATTGATTTTTTAGAAAATTAAAGTTAAATAGTCATTTTTTATGATCCACGTTATTTATTTATAGCTGGAGGATCCGTTCCACTTCCCCGATAAAGTGACAGCTGTCGATGGAACATTGAAGAAGTTCCCGCTGCACGCGTCCAGTCTTCCGTACAACTTTGGAAATTGCGCGGGACTCGTTTACCAGACTATTGAAGTAGCAAGATGCATTCGGGCTGGTATGTATCATCTTACATCTTTACATTGCATGATGTATCGTAGTTCTGCGTGAATTTGGTTTACTAGCGGTTCTTTTGATCAAAGAGGTCTCTTGATGATAACAGTTCTAAAAATAGTTCTAAAACTTTGATTAAAAGTTTTAGAACTATTTTATACGGTGGTTACAATCCATAATGGAGAAGTTTCATAATATTATATTTCACACAAATGAAATTAAAATATATATCAACAATAATAAATCAGTGAAGTCATTTTTGAAATCCATCAATAAATGACTGAAAAATTAATTATTTAAGTATACGCACAACGATTTACACTCGAGAGTCGTCATTTGACCTAATTGAGATCGTCACACTACAAATCATACAAACGCGTAAGAGTTTCTAGGTTGTACGTAACCATTCACGCTGTTCCTAGTTATTTTGCGTACAATGGGGGCACTTTTTTATTTATTTGTAACGTTTTTTTATTTCACATTGTGGTGAAATAAAAAAACATTACAAATAAATAAAAGGTGGTAAAGGGTCGTGTGACGTCACAATAGAGTACCACGTAAAACGAAATTATTTTTGCAAGCGCTACTACTTCTATGACTTTTTGAAGATTTAATTATTCTTTTTAATTTTTTTTTAGGTACCTATACCTATTTTTTCTTGATTATAAGAAATGGAACTTCTCCATTCAATACAGTAAAATAATATTCATTGCCATAGATCTATATTTAAAATATAAATAATTATGTAATAAATAGGTACCCTTTATTGCCTGCAGGACTGATCGAGTCGCCTCGCATGTCACACAAGGAAAGTCTTGTTCTGGCCAAACTGATGGACACCGTAAGAAGTCAATTGGGAGTGCATTATGACGTGGATGACCAAGAATTCCCCTGAATACCCACATCAATACTTTTGAGAGACTTATGTAATAGTCTCAAGATTGTTTATTAATTCGCTGTAATCACCAGGGTGCTCATATAAATTATATTTAGGAGGGTAATATAAATGGATACTGTAAAACTGTACCTACCTAGTAGATTTACTTATTGGTTTATTATTAAATATAAATTTTTATACCTGCTTTTCTGTTGTGGATATTTTAAAACATATATAGATTAGCATACATACCCCGAAGAATCGCCAAACTAAAGTGGCAGTGGGCAGGGTACATTGCTCGTAGAACGGGTGGTCGATGGGGCCGAAAGGTTTTATAGTGGCGACCTCGCACCGGAAAACGCAGCGTTGGAAGGCCTCCCACAAGGTGGACCGACGACCTGGTGAGAGTCGCGGGAATACGGTGGATGCGAGATGCATAGAATTGGTCGTTGTGGAGACGCTTGGGGGAGGCCTACGTCCAACGGTGGACTTCTTTCGGCTGAAATGATGATGATAATGATGATAGTGACATTGATTATTTAAAAATTCTCAACTAATCAGCAGAGATCGTTTCAGTAAGCCATGGCTGAATTCGAAGCAACTTTGAAGCTCTTATAATTAAGGGTTAGCTCATATCAAAACACGACTATGCTTACAGATGCCAGTTTAAGCAAACATACTATTAATAAATAAACCCCATTATTACATTCATATATTAAACCCACTTCCTATTAGGGGCTCCGCCCGCGTCAGTGCGTTAAAGTAGATATAATTATCCCTAGCGTACCTATATACTCCCAGGATAAAGAAATAATACTTCAAGACATGGTCTACCCTTGTGCCAAATTTCATCCAAATCCGTTCAGCCGTTTAAGCATGAAGGAGTAACAAACATACATATATGCAAACTTTCGCCTATAAATATTAGTGTGACGTTGTTTGTACCTAAAACTGCCACACTAGATCGATCAGACTGATAGTATACCTTTTTGTGTAAATATTGCTGGTTTACCACCAATTTAAACCAGCAATTGGAATTGCTACAGTTGATAAAATTGCCATTAGAACTAGACCCAGACGCACGAGAGTTCTGATTGAGATTAGGATTAGGACATCATATCGACACAAAATAGATAAACAACAAATATATTTGTATTCAAATTTATCTAATGTTATTATCGTGACCTGGATTTTCTGAAGTTTATCATATATAGTCATTCGTGAACCTCTGCTCAGTAAAGGTGAGTAGTAAATTTTATTTTCATTTACTATAATATTAATTTATGATTACTTCATTTCTATTTGACTTTGGTAACTACATTCAATAGTTAGGGTAAACTTCTATGTAGTAGCTACTATTGATGTAACAGCGGTTATGGTAGGTTGTTGGGGTTTATCCCAGTCTCCCCTTCGAGTTACCATGACAGGAGTACTAGTTAGTTAAAGGGACGGTAAAGTTCTGATTTTATATCTCGTTTTATAATAAAAACTTTTTCACACGCCATAATTATGGTGGTAAGTCCCCTCTTTGAGGAGTGGCTGGAAAGACGTCACGGCGTCCTCACCTTCCGCATGTCCTCACCGGACTTTTTGTATTATTGTACTTTATGTAGACCGCCTTGAGGACACCCGGAGCATACGGTGGAGGTACCTATGCCTCGCTTGGGCAGAGCACCGCCGTGTCCTCGTGGGGGCAAACGGCGGCAACGACTTCTCGCACCGGGCCCTGGTACAGGCAATGGTCCGGAGCAAGGAGGAATGATAGGCGGTCGCCTCCATCTGCGAAGCAGTAATGCTAGCGAAGAAGACGGTCGCACGCGTGAGGTCCACCCCGATTTCCAACTACCGTAGGCGTGGGTTTGCGTACGAAAACCGTCCGGAAACCGTCCTGATCGAGCCCGAGTTGACGACGGCGCGTAGTGTTCCACGCGCGCCTCAAGGAGATGTCAGCAAGACCGTAAGGGCCCAACAGGGTCGGAGCCCACTGGGGCCTTGGCTTCGCTTCTGAAAGGTAAACCCGGGGTTTTGGAACGCAAGGCAAATAAGGAACATAGGAGTGGGTTTTAGTTAGTAAAAGTCTGACATGCCCTCCTGCTCCGCCCTAGGGTGGAAAAAGTTATGGATGATTTCCCACCTAAAAAAGCCTTATAATAATGATATTTATTAATTGCAGATGACACTACGCTGGGGCATCGTAACTGCTGGCAAGATCAGCCATGACTTCGTCAATGCTTTCAATTCGTTTTCTGAGAAGGGCGACCAAGAAATAGTGGCAATTGCCGCCAGAAATAAGGACAGGGCTGCTGAGTTCGCGAAAGTTCATAATATCGCAAAAGTGTTCGATAATTATCAAGCATTAGCCAGTAGTAGCGATATTGGTAAGGATATGACTGGTGTATTAATTAAAAAAAATGCACGTCACTGTCTATCTTGTAAAATCGACAATGATGACTTGTACGTGTATACAGATAAAGTATGACAGTATATTGTGATAAAGTGATTATGGTGAACAAGGAATTGTTTTTGATTTTTAGATGTCGCGTACATTGGTGCTTTAAATCCAGACCACTATGCGCTCACCAAGCTCTTCCTTGAAAATGGTAAACATGTGCTATGCGAGAAACCGTTCTGCCTGAACATCAAACAAACGCAGAGTTTGATCAACTTTGCACGAGAGAAGAATTTGTTCCTCATGGAAGCAGTCTGGACTCGCTTTTCTCCATCGTATATTTACCTTGAGAAAGAGATTGCAGCTGGGAATCTTGGAGAAATTAGATTCGTTGAAGCTAACTTCGGCTATTTCTGTGAGATTGACAGAACGCTGTAAGTTTCAGACTTGTTTTTCTTTTGTTTGTGGCTCAGTACGTTTTTACCAAATGCTAATTAATGTGAAAGTATGAGTATAAAAAAAGACAAAATTGGCTTTCAGAAAAAAAGAACTTGGAGGTAGCGCTGTGCTTGACATCGGTATATACTTGTTGCAGCTATCTCAATACGTCTTCAAAGAAGAACCAAAAAAAGTAACTGCTGTTGGTTATCTTAACGATTCAGGCGTGGATGATACCGAGACAATAATTCTGGAATATGGCGGCGGCAAGCGTGCCGTGCTCAACACTCAGCTCGGTTTGAAGCTTTTGAATAGGGCTACAATCTATGGAACCAAAGGCTGCATCACGGTGAGAATGGAGAATTAATGGCTAGTATGGAAATAAATCTACACACATCAAAAGTGAATAGGAATCAAGTACATTTAAGAGTGTTGCTGAAATTGATAGACTCAAAATTTTTTTTTTTTGTTATTTAGTTGTCACCGTAAAAATTCTGGAATTGGGACCGCTTACCAGAAGACCTGCCGTTGGAAGGCCTTCTGCAAGGTAGACCGATAACCTGGTGAGGGTCGAGGGAATCCGATGCATGCGAGATGGGTCACAGTACCGTTCTTTATGGCGATATTTGGAGGTAGTCTATGTTCAGCAGTGGACATCTTTTGGCTGAAATGTGTTAATTAGTTAATTCGGCCCGATTGGCAAAAACTGCAATTATTCTTATTTTTTTTTATATAATAATAAACCAATCTGGAAGACTAGATTTGGTGAATTCAATTCAATTCCAGATAAATCGCCAGAAACGAATACAGTAAAAAATATTTTATTACTTATTGCAAATAATTTAGGTTCTTGATCCGTAGATACTTTTGATATGTTTAGTAAGCTTTTGCTAAAGACATATGGTCAAAAATAGTTCAGTGATTAATTTGCGTGAAGAAAAATATTGATCGAAACATTAATTGTGTGACGATCCATGATGCCAGTTAAAAGATGGGAATATTCCTTTATAGCTGGAGGATCCGTTCCACTTCCCCGATAAAGTGACAGCTGTCGATGGAACATTGAATACGTTCCCGCTGCACACGTCCAGCCTTCCGTACAACTTTGGAAATTGCGCGGGACTCGTTTACCAGACTATTGAAGTAGCAAGATGCATTCGGGCTGGTATGTATCATCTTACATCTTCAAGTACGATGCATTGAATTGCTGCGCGAATTTAGTTAAAAGGTTGGTTTTTTAATTAAAGAGTTCTCTTGATTCTATTAATAAGTTGTACTAACTTATTAATAGAATCAAGAGAACTCTTTCAACTTTTGAAAAACTGTCGTTTTAAGAATATTTTGACACAGTGATTATTATCATACAACCACCGCCATGCAACCTTTAAATTCACTATTAAGTACTCCTGCTTTACTAACATAGATTTTAAATCATTTTTACTACTAACCAAATATGGACATTGTCCGAAATAAATGTGATTATTATTATTTAACTTATCAGTGACGTAATTGCATGATGGCTCTAAGACATTTTTGACCATGCTCCTTTAAACATTGAATGTTTAGAATATTTCATTGACATCGAAAAACAATACGAATAAAATGAAGAACTAAACATTTTATGTCCCTATTTTGCCTGCAGGACTGATCGAGTCGCCTCGCATGTCGCACAAGGAAAGTCTTGTTCTGGCCAAACTGATGGACACCGTAAGAAGTCAATTGGGAGTGCATTATGACGTGGATGACCAGGAATTCCCCTGAATAGGTACTCAATGTGCAATAACTTTTAGAGGCTCGTGTAATATTTTTAAAATTATTTATTAATCCGCCATATTATAATTCGGCTTCTTTACTTATAAATTAAACATGCAAGTCTTCTGCTATAATTAAAAGCAAGTAACTATATATGCACGTATTTTATTTACTTTTGTCTAAGTTTTGTAATAAAATAGGTACCTATTGTATAAGTTACTTATATTCTTTCGAAATCACAAGTCATTACAACTTTAGGGGTTGTTTATAAATAATATTTGAAATTAAAGTTACTGTTTTATTGTTTTTAAATATTAATACGTCTTTTATCAAAAACAAAAAAAACTTTTAGTAAAGGTAACGTTAAGAAATAAGCTCTTTTGTTTTCTTCCTCACACTGATCATATAATTATGTAAAATAAATTTTCTTGAAATTTCGACAAACCCGCGGTCAATGTTAGTATTCAAAGTATGATTAGCTTAAATTGTGTAATCAAAAGTTGATAACACGTTGATGGCCGTGGCAATGAACCGTCAATGACTTATCAACATCGAAAAAGATAAGGTGGCCTTGTTCTTCAGGCGCATGGAGTAACAGGAGATAAGCAACTCCCTCACACTGGTAAAAAAAAATTGCAAGTCAGCCTTTTGTATATTGGTTCCATATCTTAAAGGTAGTATTTTCAGCAAAACTGTAGCGGCCCAGCAGGGCCTAAGCCTACTATGTCATGTCAGGACAGGACATGGGCCGACTTCTGAAAGGGTACCCGTGGTCCTAGGACGCAAAGGGCGACTAATGGAACATAGATGTTGTTTTAGTCAGTAAAAGTCTAACACGCCCTCCCGATCCGCTCGGGAGAAGTCATTAAGATGATTTCCCACCATAAAAAAATTGCTCATTAATTTTAAATAAATAAATACTGACGAGTGGTGAATCATCACGGTAGGTATTCTGATTTTACCCAGTGACAAGGATTGTCGGCTTACTTCACCTTCGTGTTAGTCTGTAGAATATTTAGATGAGGAGAGCTGTCAGTTCCGATTGTGTTGCTTCAATTTAGCCGAAACGTGAACGACGTTTCGGCTAAATTGTCTCAGTGATTTTTTTTACAAAAAAGCACTACGTTTATCGTTCGTGTGTAACAACTCACGTGAAGCGAGTTGTCCATTACTGGCATCGCAGGTAAAATGATAATTCTGTTCAAGCTCACGTAACCTTATCAAGGCGAGATTTTAAGATTCAACTCTTAATCTGCAAGAGGCTGATTTACACTTGGTTTTTTCTTTTGCATTTACAACTGACTTTGTATCTATCGTTTATGACATGAGAGCCTCTCAGCCTGCACTGTGCACTGTTTTACACTTTAGGTCGCTTGTACACACACGTTTTTTTGCCGTAAAAATCTATGGTTTATTGACCATACGTAGTTGTTCACACACGTTTTGTCTCGACACGATAACTCCACCACCGTTTATGCAAGTTTTTTGTCAATAAGCTTTCACAGTGATTTTATACAACACTGACCGTACCTATCACGTAAAAAACGTGTGTGTGTGCGACTGATATACTTGACAGACAAGGTAAAGTTGTGTTGTGTGTTGTTGTTGTTGCTGTTGTTATGTTGTGTTGTTGTTGTTGTTGTTGTTGGTGGTGTGGTGTTGACCTTAATAATGGGTTCCTTTGTTATGGAACCCTAAAAACCCCATAACGTAATATATGTGTAGAGGAGACGGACTACCATCAATTTATCAGTTGAATTATAGGTCAATTGAATAAGCAGCCAAAAAATCTGAAATTATTTATGATGGTGATGACAAGGTACGACGTAGAGACGGATTTTTATTTTACGTAACCGGTTTGCAGTGTGCTGTATCATTCATTTATTATCTATTGATTCGGTAAAATGAAACAAGTAGCAAAAATAATAACAAGAACACATCTAATAGTGTTGAAGACATGGGGACACTAAACTCATAGGTAGGTAAGTAGGTAACCAATTGAGCTCTTTCCGTTCAATTATGCCCATTGCCCTGTAAATACGACGCGAACGTTACGCCACCTAGATTGTATTCGAACGCAACGACAGATTGTCCAGTGATATAATAACAAGTTTAATTCACCTAAATATACAATGTGCTGCAGAAAACAAGAGCTGTGACAATAAGGTAGGCTTAGGGAAACCCATTGTGTGAAAAAAGGAGTATTGACTCCTTTTTTTACATAAGTATGTAGGTATATGGGTTTTCCTAAGCCAAGGTTTGCCTAAGATAAGGTAGGTAGGTACTTTGTGAAGTACCTACCCACTTGATTAATAGAACAAAGTACCTACCTAATATTTTCTTGTATAATTCTAGTTCATTGCAGTTTCTTTGTAACATGTTTGTGGTATAGCGATAAAACAGCCTTTGTTCTGTTCAATGTTTATGTGTGTTTTTCCCAGTGACGGATTAACCCTTAATCAAATTAAGCAATTGCCTAGGGCATCGCGTCTGGGGGGGCACCACGAAACACAAAAAAATCCGTTACGGATTTTTTCTCTCTCTGTCTCACTTTCATGTCATCAAAATCCACACCAAAAAAAGTTTCTAGGACTAACGGGTTTTAAGTTGACATAGAGTCTGACCTAGACTCATAACCCCGCTCCCGCTTGCCCACTCGCTGCCCGCTAGTGCATTCGGCAATTCAAATGCACCAGAATTGCCGAAATTGCCGTTTTATCGTAATAGGTACTTCGAATTGATAAAAACCTTCATGGTTTCAGATTTTTGAGAAACTTTTTTACGTAGTAGGTACCTATGAAGTTCTTCTTTTAAACAACCTATTTACAAAAAAATAAAATAACCGACCACTAAAAAAAAACACTAAAATAATCAAAATGACTTTAATTTCGGAAGTCGGTATTTCTCGGTATTTTTGTTTCTTATTTAACACCCACTTCCAAAACTATTTTTTTTTTTAATTTTTTTATTTCACACTTTTTACTTGCGATACACTTATAACCAGATTGCCTATACTCATGACAATTCCAATTAACCCAAACACTGCTAGGTTACATTGTTTTATTATGAAGTTCCTGTGTCTATCTTCTACCTTCCGGCTTCATCATCAGATCAGTTCGATAGTACCTTATAGCCAAAGTGCATCTCATGGCAATTCTAATAAGCCCAAACACAGCTAGGATACATTGATTAATTACGGAGTTCCTGTGCCTACCTTCCAGCTCCATCATCAGATCAGTTCGATAGTACCTTATAGCCAAAGTGCATCTCATGACAATTTCAATAAGCCCATACACGCCGAGATTACATTGATTAATTACGGAGTTCCAGTGCCTACCTTCCGGCTCCATCATCATAATTAGTTCACTTTGATGATACCATTTTCAACATAACTATTCAGAACCATTTATTTATTTGTATTGTCATAGTCGCTTAACTATCTACTTGTGATATCTATGTGAGTATGAAGTTCCGTTGGCCATTTCTGGTCTTCTTCATCAGTTCCACTTCATCAAATGTTACTGTATATGCTTATGTCCTCGATGAAAATACCAAAATAACTATATGGTTGCCTATAATATTTGAGGAGTTCCCTCCATTCCTCATGGATTCATCATGAAAACTGGATTTTGAAAAGAATAGAACCAATCTGGAAGCATAGATAACCTCTGGAGAAAAAAAAATTGCCAATCGGTCCATAAACGACGGAGTTCTGAGGTAACAAACATAATTAAAAAAAAAAATACAACCGATTTGATAACCTCCTTCTTTTTTGGTAGTCGGTTAAAAATGTGCAACATTCGATTATCGACATTCAGTTGTTTTTTATTCAGCTTAGACAAGAAAGATGGATACTTCGAAAATTCGAGTGATTTTTGAATACGAGTTCCGACGCTGAACTAACGCGGCGAAACAGCTCGCAATATCAATGTTGCGTTTGGAGAGGGGACTACTAATGAACGCACCATGCGATTTTGGTGTAAACGCTTTCATGATGGATTTTATTTGAAGAACGATCCACGTGGAAGGCCGCCCACACAGGTGAATAACAATGAATTGAAAGAGATGGTGGAAGCCGATCCGAGCCAAACTACCCAGGAATTAGCGGCATGGTTTAACGTTACCTTACGAACAATAAAAAGATAAGAGAAAAATGGGTGCCTCACGATTTGACTGATCTGCAGAAAGAAACTCGTGTTGAAACTTATGTTGTCTTGTTGAATCGATACAGAAATGAAGGAATATTGGATCGAATTGTGACATGTGATGAAAAGTGGATTCTTTACGATAACCGTAAGCGAAAAATGCAATGGCTGACCCCAGGTCAAACGCCGCAACAGTGTCTTAAAGCAAAGCTTACCAATAAAAAGGTAATGGTAACTGTTTGGTGGTCTCAGCATGGTGTAATTCACTATAGTTTTTTTCGATCTAGTCAAGTAATAACGGCAGATGTCTACTGTGCTGAACTCAGAACAATGACAGCAAAAGTAGCAGTTAAACAGCCCCGACTCATGAATCAATCTTCACCATTATTGCTCCATGATAACGCGAGACCTCATACAGCACGAGAAACCATTTTAACTCTACAGGAACAGCAATTAGAAACCATTCGTCACCCTCCGTATTCGCCAGACCTTCCTCCAACGGACTACCATTTTTTTCGTGATTTGGACAATTTTCTACTTGATAAAAAGTTTTCTTCTCAGGAGGCAGTACAAATTGGTTTCACACAGTTTGTCGAATCTAGATCTCCAGAGTTCTATCTCAAAGGTATAAATGACCGTCCTATTAGATGGCAGCATTGTATAGATAATAATGATAATTATTTTGATTAAATAAATAGGTTAAATGAAAAAAATAACGAATTTCAATTTTTCAGTACAAATCGGTAATTTCATACTTTAAGCCCTAATAAATAAATTATGCTTTGATTTTTATTATTGTCGCACCTACTCCACTTCTAAGGTACGTTACATCTCATCACTTTATTTTACAAAAAAATAATTTTTTAGGCGGTGAAGGTTTAAAGACCGATTCTAGTTGACATATGGATAGGGGGGCCCACAGGCGTAGATTGCTTAGGGCATCAAGTAGTCTTAATCCGTCACTGGTTTTTCCCCTTAAGGGTCCATTACACAATAGGTTTTGCTGTCAGTTTTGCCACAGTCAAATATCTTGACTGACGAAAAACCTACCGTGTAATGTGATGACTGACGTTTGCGTGACGAAAAATGTATGGCGATAAAATTCCGTCAGTCAAGTTTCATTCATGATTGATGGTTTGATTGACGCTTGCATGACCGTGTAATGGACCCCTTAGAAGGAAATTGAACAACTTTCTTACCAACATTATGTCAGTTATGTTTGAAGTTCCAAGCCAGTGTAAATGGTTAGGTATGATAAAGATGACAGGGACGAACGTCCAAGCCGCCGCGGAAAAAATCTCGGGCATCGGGAGTTGCACGACGTTTCCTGGTCACCGTAGACCCGGGCTGTCAGGCGGCGAGCAATGGCTCACCGTTGGGTCGAGACGGCGTGTTCTGTTCCACATGCGCCTCATAGAGCTGTCAGCGTGGTTGACGGGGCTCGCTAGTGCCGATACCTACCAGAGTTTCAGGATTATTAGAAAGAGTTACAAAGGCCGTCGAATATAAAGAACAACTGTAACATCTCTCGCTCCGGGCGGGTCAACCATGACTGACCAATATTAGTACCTACTCTTTCCATGATTTCGTCAAAGCATTCAACTCCGATACCGATAAGGACGATTAGGACATAGTTGCAGTGGCTGCGAGGTATAAGAAGAGAGATGCTGATTTCGCGAAAACACATCGCATACCCATACCGAAAATCTTCGGTTCTTACGAGACCTTGGCTAGCTAGAAGCGAGGAAATTGGTACCTGTTGTTTAGAAGTTCATAGAAATATCTACCTGAGTACCTATCATAAATATTTATGCCACGCTCATCCAGTAGGGATTTATATAATGTATATTTTATAGTATTAGAGCAAAGGTATCGACCCTAATAGGCCACGTCAATTTATCTGACAACTCTGAGGTGTGCGTGGTACACAACACGTCATCGACCCGGGCTTTGTCTTTACCAGACGACAAGATACCATTCGCTCGTCGTCCCAAGCGCAAGCCCACGCCTACGGTGGCTGGAAATCGTCTTGGTTGGTGGCTGGAACCTCACGGTTTTGGGCGCAATTACGGCTTAGCAAAAGGAGGAGAGTGCCTCTAATTTTCTCTGACTCCTTACGATGGCCTGAACCGGGACCGGACGCGAGAGGTCTCCGCCAGCCGCTTAGAAAAAAAAACGTGTTGCTCCGACCTCAAATTAAATAGGTAGGACTAGGGGAGGTGATGATGAATTTTGAATATAGAAGCCCACGACTATACGTGAAGTGCTGGATAGACTGCCTGTTCTTCCTGTTTAATTTCAGGTCGAAGCAACACGTTTTTTTTTTACTGATATCCTCACTTGAAATGATGATTAAGTCTGTTAACGATGTTAGGTAAGTCACTGACTCTTTTATTTATCTCACCCATAATACTGAAGAAATAGGATGAAATAAGCACCCATTTTGTAGACACCGAAATTTTAGGTAAAGATCCGAATTGAGTAGATAATGTAAACATCATTATCTCATGAAATATTATTTAAAAATGTGCTAATGAATTACATACATATAATGCAAGTTATCATACCAAATATAAATAAAGTAATTGAAACTACGCTAGTGGGCCTACCTACGTTAGGTACGTAATGTTTATAAACTGCGTTATTAGGTACCTACTGAAACTGTAAATTGATTGTGAAGTTGGTAGGTATTTTGTTTTCATTTCTTCACAATCAACTTAATTTGCATACCTAACAGTATCTACTTCTTTATTTAATTTGCCATTATTCATGCATGCTGATAATCGCGAAAACAGTCGGGTGTACATTTCATGAAAGTTGTAAATAAATTAGCAATGGGCTGCGGGTTAGGTACCTACTTAATGGTATTTGTACGACGTATGCACTTACTACCTAGTTTTTCACTACTAAGTAGATACATACTGTGATGGCTCAAAAGGAGCCTTCAAAGCGGAATCGCGAGAGGACCATCTCGTTTGGAAAAGAAGGCATCGGCAAGGTAACCGCCTCGCCAAGTCGCCATCTAAACCCCGAAATTCTGCCGGGACTACATACAGGTTCTCAGACTGGGGACTCGGTCCACTCTCCAAATTACCTCAGGAAAGACGCTAGCACTAAGATTACGTGATGTCGCGTACAACGAGACTTAGGAGAGATACCTTTACAGACTTCTTAAGGATGTAGGCACAACTGAGGGGTTCTGGGGTGGTCTTGTAAAAAGATGTCACAAGACTCCTTCCATGTTTAGTGAGGTAAATTAAAGTTCAGGCAACTTTTGGTAAAGACAGTTAAAAAGTAGGATTTTTTCACTAAGATCTGATCTCTCATCATTCCTTTTATTAGCTTTTTCTTCGTGTTTGTACTCATGGCTTATCCCGTAATCTAATAATAATAATAATAATAATAATAATAATAATAATATTCCACAACTATCACACAACGCCGTCTAGTCCCAAGCTAAGCAGAGCTTGTGTTAAGGGTACCAGACAAGAACCGTGAATGGATGGACAACCTGTTTCTGCCTATAGGCCATAGCGATACTGAAGCTTTCTATCAGTAAAATAATTTTCATAATTGGATCAGTGAAAATGCGACCAACCTGAAAGCATTTCCTTTATGGGGAAACAATTTTTGCAAATCAGTCCATAAACGACGGAATTCTGAGGTAACAAACATAAAAAAAAATACAATCGAATTGATAACTTCGTCCTTTTTTTGAAGTCGGTTAAAAATATACCTACACTTGCAATTTTATTCCACTAGTGACTTTACAGTCCACAATGTTAAAGATATTTCAAAGATTTCAGGCTGGTAGCACCTGGTAGTTTACTCCTCATGCAGAGTTCATAGATTTTTTCCACCTTGTAAGTATTAGTTGAAACATTTTTTTAAATGATTCTAGGTATCTAGTTTATGGACGGCACGCGGCATTCAGCAGTATGCTAATACCTCCGTTTTATTATAAGTAAATACAGTACTTATAATAAAAGGATCAGATACTTACTCATTTCATATTTATTTTTGTTTTCCATATCTGTTTTTGTACTCCAATCCATTGTTAAAAAAAAACCTTTTTGTTATCCATTGTTAACGTAATATCCATTTGTTATGTTAAATATAACTAAGACTACGTAACCGTGCCTATTATGCAAGTCTTACTAACGTCAAAAGTGCGCATTTGACGTCATCAAATATCATGTAACAATGTTTTTAGTACATAAAAAAGTATTCGGTATAGGACAGCACCTCCGGAGCTAGACGTAGGACTGTATGTACTGCAACTACCACAATTTATATACAACATTATTTTTAATACATATATGCGAAACCGAATATACGAGTCTTTTTTTCAGATTCAGTAGCTGAATCGATTCCAACAATTTTTACACCATGTTAGATTTTTTCCCAAAAATATTTAAAAAAGGTCACAAGTTGGACACCACCGACACTAAGAACAACAATGGTCACGGCAGGTCATAGCGGGGATTAGGTGCCAGCGCACAGCTGGGTGCGGGTGTAAATCAACCCTTCAGTCGCCCGGATGGCTCGGTGATCATGTATTTGTGCGGATAACCAGGTAACACTACAAGCTTATAACTCTGTGATTTTTTATGATACTGGAATGATGATGATTTAGGAATGACCCCTGTATCGTGGATACGTTCACCAACATGTACTTAAACTCACATAGGACACGCATATATAAGACACCCAGACCTGGAACACTATCTGTACGCCATACAAATACTTATTTATTCTGTGTGGCGTTCGAACCTGTGACACGCAGTGCAGCAGTCGCTCAACCATTGCGCCAACCTTGCCATCAAAATATGGAAGGAAGAGCTGAAGAAGGTGACGTGACGTTTCCACTTCTCCCACATAGACGTGAATGGCAGAACAAAGAACTATCAAACCAGCAATACAATTTTAAAAACAGCCTGGGATTACTTTATCAGGCCTTCGAGGTGGTAAGATGCATCAGAGTAGCTAGGTAATCCATACTCAACATCCTTTTTCCAGTTTTTGGCGGATTTTTTTCGAATGATGTTTAGTGGCTGTTTTGATTTCTAGCAAATTAATTAATTGGATATTGTGATGTAAAATTGGTGTAGTTGTATCTCAAGTGTCTACGCAGTTGGACAATATGTGTGGAATCATTGAAAAAGGTGTATTTTCGGTAAAATGAAGCTGAGAATTATTGTAGTACCTATTGGCTACCACAGCGAAGCTTACCGAGAAGGCTGACCCGATACATTTGCTGCCAAATACTGCAAAAACATTAGAATGTATTCGCATTCTAATGGAACTCAAAGTGACTGAAAAGTTAATACTTTCTACTAAACTTGACACTGGTTAATTTTACAAACCGTGCGAAGCCAAAAAAACCTTTTCCCAACTATATTTGGGTTGGCTTCTGGTCCAACCTGACTAGGTATATAGTCCAACCGGGCAAAACATGGAGCGGTTCGGTCTGACTTCCCAAGCCAAGGGTAGTGCGGGATATAAGATAATCTGCTAATCTTGTTATTATTATTATAATCTAGTACCTTAATCTAATCTAATTATAGTAGTTTTAACTTTAGATTAATATTTATTGTTCTTATCAACAATATTATCTAAACTGGTTAACGTCATCGAAGTGTCACACGGCGTAACTGTTGATTGTCGTGCAAATATTTTGTCGACTAAATTACCTACCTACACGTCAATTTTGTAAAGGTGATAAGAATTCAATTATCATAAGTAAGTAGTAGACGTGTATGTCATTAATAATAATAATTTATTTATGTAATAATAATTATAACTTTTAAAATACAACCACTTTGAGATATAGCTATTTTGGTTAGGGTTATCTTTTAGGATATTTTTAGTGATCAAAATCAAAATCTGTTAATCCTCGGATTTTTCCGATGAGTGTTTTCGCGTGCTATTCGCCAAGGGCGTGTGTTTGAGACTGGCTAGTCCATCTCGTTTAGCTCTTCATTCCCCACAGGTGACAGAAGAGTTGACCAGATGGAGTATTTGTCATGGATGGTGGAATAAATGCGAAAGCATTTGTCGGATATACTTAACCGGTTAAAAGTTTTTACTTTTAGTAGTACTTATATAAGAAAATGTTTGTCAATTTTATTTTATGTTTCTATGAAAATATTCTGTAAATGAACTTGGACTTTGATGAAATCAAATCGATTAGGTATATATAAAATTTCCGTCTACTCCCACAGGCAAAAACTGAAAAGGCGTAGAAGTCAAGTGGAATAATGTACATACGTTCTACATATTCTTACATGTAGGTTACTACGTATATATCAAAGTACATATATTATATATAATAGGTCAGACTGTCTCACTGGCATACTCAGGAAAGAATCATATTTGTCGTTCATGAATATAGATTTTAACTTTCCTATTTGCATAATTAACTCCGTTTTGCTTTTCAGAACGTAGAAAGGTGAGTTTAACGCCATCTAGCGAGTATCTCCCTTACAATTAAGGTCAAGAAGCCAATGAGCGCTCTTGGTTAGAACTGTTGTAAAATGTAGCCAGTGTAGGTGAATCTGAAGTGTTGAACGAAAACTGCGATAGATGGCGTTAGTAGTTCGAGGAATAACTTTTTAGAGAAGTTTATAGTAAAAAGCGATATAATCCGAACTTATAAATTAAATTCCTAGAGTAAGAGATGTTTTTTTTTTTATAAGTATGATAGCTACAGTTTTATTTTCATTTCGCTTAGGTGATCTTTATCATCTGAGGTAGCTTGTCGGGATTTGAACTACAAAAAAAGGGTTTTCCATTTGTTAGTGCCAGTCCAGAGCAAAGACTACAATAGTATACAGAGTGTGGAAGATGATGGTAAAACCCTTGTGCCGTAGAAAGCACGTTGTTTCGTTGATCCTGCACCCTATCATTTCCCAGTTGCTTCAGACAGCCGTCTATGAGAATAAAACACAGAGTGCTGTTTGGACAATTTAGGCATACCTACCTACAGTTTTGTACTATAATATTTCCTGTGTACCTACTTGGTTTTACTGAGATTAGCTATAATTTATTGAAGAGTTCCATTGTCTATCTCGGAAGTTCTTTATCAGATCTTCATCTTTAAACGGGACCGGTTTCGAAGATAACTCTTCCTAAAAAATAGTTTCCAAAAATAGGTAGAGATATCGCTGAGCAAGATACAAGAAAAAAAAACAAACATTCAGGCGGCAAGTTCATCTGCAAAAAGGAGGTTCTTAATCCCTCTTTATTTTTGAAATCTGTAAGTACAATAACCTACCTAACCTTAGTAAGTACCTATTATACACATTTGTCGTCAACAGCTCGTAGTGTTCCACGCGCGCCTCAAGGAGATGTCAGCAACCGTAGGGGCCCAGAAGGGTCGAAGCCTACTGGGGCCATGGGTGATGCGAAAGTGATCCCCGGGGAACTGGAACAATGGCAAAGAAGGAACAGGGGTGGGTTTCTAGTCAGTAAAAGTCAGACACACCCTCTCGCCCCACCCAAGAGCGAGGGAAGTCATCAGATGATTTTCCTACACAAAAAAAAGTATTATACCTACATATTTCGTCAGCAACGTTAATAGGAAAGAAGCCATTTCCATCAACCGGGTATAAATATAAACTTTGGCCTAATATCTACCTATTTCGTATGTAAGAACTCAAATACTGCAACAAACAAACGAACAAAATGAAATAAGAAACGTGACTCACGACGTTTACCTCGTATGTAATGATTAACTAAGCTTTTAATCACATTCTTACAAATGCGATGCCTATTTGCTTTATGTTACCACATAAAAGAGACACCTTATAAATATTTCATGGCACAGTACAAAGTTTTCTCATTCGCTTCCTCAACTATTAAATGTTTCCTTGAAAGCCATCTAATCGATCTAATTGCTGTGCGAAACTTTCTCCGTGTTGTTTTCAAGTAACAATGGCTGCCGTGCATTAGATACGAAGGGACGGAAGAGAAGTCGCGTGTCAAACTGTAGCGCATCGTCGCGCCTCGTGACACCGTGTCACTCCGCACAACACTATTTTCATACTTCCTTCGTTCCTCGTTGTTGCCTAATAAGGACTTTAATATGCTTGTTATGGAAATTATACTAGACTAGCTTTTGCAAGCGGCTTCGCTCGCGTACTTAAAATATAGTCTATGTCACTTAGGAAGAAAGCACCTTTCTACCGGTGAAAAAATTTTTGCAATCGGACCAGTACTTTGAGGGATTATTTCCTACAAACAAAAAAAACATGCACACAAGCATGACGCAAGTTCTAACCGGTCACGGTAAGTTCGGAAGGTTCCTGCACCGGATTCATGCAGAAGAAACTCCCAGGTGTCACCATTGTGTAGCCCGCCCGGAGGACACGGTGGAGCATACGGTAGAGGTGTACCCCGCTTGGGTAGAGCACCGCCGTGTCCATATGGGGGCAACGACCTCTCGCGTCGGGCTCTGGTACAGGCCATGGTCCGGAGCGAGGAGGAATGACAGGTGGTCGCCTCCTTCTGCGAAGCAGTTTTGCTAGCAAAGGAGGCGGCAGCACGCGCAAGGGAACGGCCCTCACGCCCCATCCACCGGGATCCCGATCCCGATTTCCAGCCACCATAGGCGTAGGCTTGCAGACGGCGACAGGACCCTGGAACGAAGGCAAAGAAGGAACAAACGAGTGGGTTTTAGTCAGTAAAAGTCTGACACGCCCTTCTGCTCCGCCCGAGGCAGGGAGATGTCATTAGATGATTTAAAAATAATTACTAGCCTTAGGTGGAACATGAAACAGGCCAATGATTACTTGAAGTGAAAAAAAAACAGAAATACTAAATTAATATTAATTTGTTATTCAGTAGGAATCCGCCCCAGCTTCGCACGGTTCAAAAAATATACATAAACTCTCATCATCGGTGCTCTCAAAATGGTGAAGGAAAACATCATGAGGAAACTGGTGTGTCTTAAACAAAAATTCGAAGACACGTGACCACCACTATTACACCAATAAAGACAGCCCCGGATCTGCAACGATCTCGTTAATATGCAGGAGGAAAAGAGTTGTACAGAGAACAGATCCCTGAGGAACTCCGGCATTAGTCCATGGTCCGAAGCAAGAGGGAATGTGATATATGCGCCTTCTTCTGCGAAGCAGTAATGCTAGCGAATGAGAAGACCGCAATCGTGAGGAAACGGACATCCTCACGCCACAGTCACCGCCACAGGAGACGCCCCGGGCGTTGGAAGCGGACGACAGACAATGAAAAAAAAAAGTTCGCCGTCTGGCAGTCCGGTAAAGATCGAGCCTGATTCGTCGACGGCGCGTAATGTTTCATGCGCCTCAAAGAAATGTCAGCAAAACCGTAGGGGCCCATTATGGCCAATGCCTGCTAGGGCCACGGGGAATTTCTGAAAGAGAAACCGTAGTACTACAACGCAAAGACTTAAGTAGCCGCCCGGGGCATGGGCCACGACTTGCCCCCCACCCCCCCTAGATCCGAGGCTGCCTAAAGATGTTTAATATGAAATAAAACTACAATCATCTAAATTATTTCGATCACTATTTATTCAGAGTCATTTAGTACTATTTTTCTATCTTCTGGAGATGAAACTGCACTTTCATTTGAAATAGGGTCTATCGCTGTATCTTGTTCCTGCATTAAGTAAGTTGGATCATTGTATGCATAGTAATTTGAAGTCATGTGTTTGTATTTCATGTCCTTGATCAATTTCATCACTTGGAATCGAAATTCGAAATTCTGAGAGGGATTCATCGATTTCATGTCTGGTAGAATACTGAACAAGAAGTTTGCGTCTGGATCGTTTGATTGTGTTCCTATTGACTCTTGAGTTAGTGCTGGTTGGAGTTTATTTGGTGCTGGTGGGAGCTGAGTTGGTGGTGGATGCAGTATTGTTGGTGTTGGTGAAGCAGCTACTCGAGTGCTAGCCGGGTTTGCTTTTTTATATGATGAGACTGCTTGGTTTCTGGGTTTTATTGTTGCTGGCCCGTCATTTGTTTCTGCAAGGTGCAGAGTCTGTGTGGCTTGGTTCGGTTTTTTCTTGGCATTTAAAAAACTTAACATGTCCAAAAACGGTCTCTTGCGACCTCTTTGTAATTGTAATTCAGGTACATGTTTTTTGGGGTATTTCTTATTTTTTACTCTAGTGTGATAATCCCGAAGACCTTTCCATTTTTTTTGTAGATCTTTAACTGAAATTGAAACAAAAATATTATGATTTAGTGCATGGATAAGTAAACTGTCTGAAAAGACAACGATTCAATATTTCACGAAAAGAAGATTCCAGAAAAATGAAGTAAATTTTTATTAAATAAAAATTTACTTCATTTTTTCGCCTGGTGATCGTTATAAATATCTGTCTAGTTATTATATACTAGGCTCAATTATTTGCTACAAGAGAGCTCATAATAAAAGGAAGTACGTTGGCAAGGTTCTTCACAAAAGAAACATATCATCATATTACAGAGAATTCCTACTCTAGTACAAAGTAATTCCTATTTGTAACATCCGTAGAAGCAATAACTAGTTACAAACCATACATATTAAGATATACGTAATTATGTATCTTTCAAACTTTTCTTTCTATTGGTGTGCTCAAAGGCTACTTTATTTATTCACGCATTTTTGCTTATAGGTATTAATTAGTTCCTAATTCATTGCCTTCTGGCTAGAGCATAGAGAGGGACATCAGTTTCTCGTACATACTAAACAAAATGTAGGTACGACGTCGCAGTTCGCGCAAAACTGATCATGAGTCAGCCGGCGCGTTCGACATAGTTCGGGTGGAGGACCGAACGCAAAGGATTCACTTAGCCGAGTTAGTGAGTCGTACCGCGTGAGTGCGACGCTGGCGACGCGATTTAGATAGTCAACTAGGTATTTCATTTCTGTCTAATGTGCTACTAATAAAGTGAAACATTACGTAAGCTTCCAACGGCTACATCTATAGCTAAAGTACTTATACAAGATATGCTCGAAAAACATAACCCTTTTTGCAGTCGGGTAATAATAATATAGTAAACATACCCCTTTCAGCCTTTTCGTCTAAATTCAAATCGTCCCATTCGTCGTACATTATCTCGCCAATTTGTAGCCAAGCCGATTCCCTGCTACCTTTGTCATTGTATTCTGCAGTGTTGACGTTCCACAAACATGGTCTGCATTCCATTTCCTTAATGAACTGCCTTGTGTTGTACTTGAACGTCATATTTGAACGTTGAACTAAATAAACATGTCGATTGTGAGCGGTGCGCAATGTGCGCAGACAGACTGCCGAGTTTCGCCCAGAGCGCAGCGTGCGGCGCGGAGGCGGAGGGGCTCACTTTACTGGGGCTGCCATTGTTAGTTTACAACAATACCCACAAAATTTATTTTTGGAAATAATATTTCCATAAAGATAAGAAATCATATTATGATGTCTTATCTTTTACTGTTTATTTGGTCCTGTTCATTTGAAAAACTTTTGTTTTGCACTCTTGTAGCAGATCGATATTAAACCAAATGTATAGTGTCGTGCTATTTTGTTTCAACTGAATACTGTCAGTAGATATTATTGAAGGGTGGGAAAGGAATACTGTTTTTTTTAATTATTTTAACTAAAATTCGTCTAATGAAGATATTGAGCTGTTTATAACTAATGTAGATAGGTATAAAATATTTTTTGTTGCATATGGTTTCCGAGTAGTATATTTGTTAATTGAATACATAGCATTAACATAATATTGTTTTTCATTTACTTTTGTGATAACTAAGAAACCATCCTAAATATTATACTTTTTCAAAAAGTATGGAATTACCTATGAGTTGGCAACCCCGCTAACAGTTTGCTTTCACGTTCTGCCGTCGCCGCGCGCTGACTGAACCAATCAGCGCGCGTAGAGTCGGTCGTCAGCTGTAGACGCGCAGTCGATGACCTCGACCATTGGCTAAAAATGCGTCACTCACTGACAGAGCAGTGGTTTTACGTTACGTAGCTGTGGTCATCGTGATCGTGTACTTGGCACTTTGGTATATTTGCAGGACCAAGTAAAATAATGTGTCTGTCCGGTGATAGCAGCTAAGGTGAGATTATAAAACGTCTAGAGAGACTAGATACACTCGATGTATTACAAATAGGATAAATACCTACCTACCTATATACCTTGGGTAGTGTGAAAGCGAAACCCGGGGTCTTGGGACGAAGGCAACGAAGGAACAGGAGTGGGTTTTTAGTCAGTAAAAGTCTGACACTATCTCCCGCCCCGCCCAAGGGCGGGGGATGTCATAAGATGATTTTCCCACCGAAAAAAAAAAAAAAAAAAAAAAACCTACCTATATACAATAGATATCCACCAATGTTGATAATTTACTATCTATCCGGGTCTTAGTGAAACAGAAAATAAAGAGTTAACCAATGTCCGGTGACATTTCATTTATTACGATTGTTATTTTAGTAGGTTTTTAGAATAGGTATGATGTAATTTTTTTTTTCTATTAAAAGTATTTTTGGTAATGAGCGATAAGTCAGGAAAGGCTAGCCAAAATTCTAGACACTAAAAGTTTTTTCTTAGTTTTTGTTCATTTTAAATTCAATAGGTGGCGCTGAAATACACATTGTGTGTGTGTCACTCGCGAGTGCGTTCTGAATACATTTTCATTCTAAAGCCCTAAGCATAGGTATTCGGGTTCGTGGTCGGTTCTATCTAATGGCTAAATGAACTGCAGCCCGGGATTTTGTGGATATAGGGCCCTAAGCCCCCATTGGATAGGTAGGTATGGGTTGGTCGATTGTTCAACTTTTTAGAAAAAAATAGTTTGGAACTGGATAATTGTAGAGTGCAGTCTTTTGACGATGACACAGCGAATATGGCGGGTCACTACAAGCTATTCTTATTTAGCATTACTTAGCTCAGAGAAGCACAGACTTATTGAGACTATGGGCCACTTGGGCAAATGATGAACTAATGGCGGGCCACCAGCAAAAATTAAAAAACAAAAAATAGCCAAAAATTTAATTTAAAAAATAATATATTAATTTGAAGCGTGGTACTGCATTGTGCTTTTCATCCGTATTTTTCACAGCCCAACATTCTGATCCATACAGTATGACAGGCCTTATCACGGACTTTATAGATTTTACCATAACAATATTTAATACTTTTTACCCGCGCTTAATTAACCTTTGCAGGTTGAAGGAGAAGCAAAGGTGTATATAAACTCACGGTCCGCCGCTGTTTGGGTCACCAATTTATATCAGTTCATAAGTTTTTTTCAGAAGCTTCGGTTCAGTTCTTTTGGTTCGGTTTTTCAAAACACCCTCAATACCCATTGTTTATCAACTGAAAAAACATTATTTCAGATTAGGTACTTACCTACTTAATCGCATTATTTTGAATTTGACTAGTAGTCTAGTCAAACTCATACGGTAAGGAAGTCATAATGTATTACAAAGATTAATAAAAAAATATGAGACGTATCTCCATATTCGGTCTGTGTACCTAATTCGTTACGTGCAGATATTTAATGTTATAATAATTACGGTATTAAAGGTCATATGTGAAGAGATAAAAATGAAAAATGGACGAGATTAATAACAGAGTGGTACACAAGAGATGGAAAAAGAAATACGGACGTCAGACGACACGATGGGAAGACTAAATAAAAAAAGTAGCTGGTCCAGATTGGACAAGAATAGCAAAATACCGAGTAGAAAGGAAAGCTTTAGAAAAGGCCTTTGTCGAAGGACAAGCTAAACTGGTTGCCGATAAATAAATAAAAAAAAAAGTAAAAATAAAATGTTAGAAAATAATACTTTTAATTATAAACTAGTTTTAAGGCATGTAAATATTCATTGTATTATGATAAAAAAGCAATAAAAGCTATTTTAATTTTAATTATAATATTTATTTTTTGTTTGTTTCAGTCTAATAGGTTTAACCCATAAAGTTCAGCTGTATCAATCAGAGATGTTTGTGCCTACAGTTGCTCATCTCCTGTCTCATTTTCTTTATTAATACATAATATAGGTATGTACCGGAAGACGCAGCGTTGAAAGGCCTCCCACAAGGTGGACCGATAACCTGGTGAGGGTCGCGGGGATCTGATGGACGCGAGACGCACAGGACCGGTCGCTATGGCGACACATTTACACAATAAAGTTTATCTGACAGGCCTGTTGGTCTAGTGGTCAGTGACGCTGACTGCAACGCCGAGGGTCGTGGGTTCGATTCCCACCCAGGACAAATGTTTGTGTGATGAGTACGTTAATTTTTTCTGTGTCTGGGTGTTTTTTATCTATAATATGTATTTAGAAATATATAAGTATGTTTATCAGTTGTCTAGTACTCATAACACAAGCTCTGCTTAGCTTGGGATTAGATGACGTTGTGTGAAAGCTGTGGAATATTTTTATTACTTGGGGCCCCCAAGTAATAAAAATAAGCCACAATATACCCCCAAGTTGGGGGTAGCCTATGTCCAAAAGGGGACGTCTTTCGGCCGAAATGATGATGATGATGACTATACACACTTATTTACTTTACACATTGGCAGAATAGTTGACATCGGCTCAACTTGCTATTAATAAAATACAGAAAATGTTGTTGTTGTTGTTTTTTTGTAATAGTTTAGGAATATTATTATTATTTTTTATGCACTTATACATCTCAGGACCCTGAGGTCCTGGACTTTTGGAAGGCGTACGAGGGGCCGAAGCCAACACGCAGAGGCTCTATAATATTTTTTATACTTTAGATATTTTTAATGGAACGTGATACCAACCGATGATTATCCCTGCATTATGCTACGCGCTATGCTAGTGCACCCAAGGACAACCCCCGGTTGGTGAAAAACTATTGCGACATTTTGTTTTTTTTTTTTAAGGTGTGAAATCATCCAAATGACTTCTCGCGCTCTGGGTGGAGCGCGAGGGCGTGTCAGACTTTTACTGACTAAAACCACACCTGTATCCTTCAATTACCCTTTGCGTCCTAAGCCTACGGGTTTCCCTTTCAGAAATTCTCCTACACTAACTATTATTGGAAACTATTGCGACATATGCAAACTAAGAAAAAGGGCTATGGTTTTTGGAGTCTTAAGTGGACTGGTAACCCTGGAACTATGTTAATAATAGGTCTTTACCTATGTAATTGGAGATTCTATAACCAGCATTTTCAAAATTAATTATCTGTGGATTGGCGCGCAATTCGAAATTCAAATAAATTTTATTCGAAAGACGTGTTAATTTAATTTCAATTTCAGTCATTTGTTTTTAGATAGTTTTTTTTTGTGACATTGTGGTAGTTTTTGGTGCTATGGATAAACTGAAAATTTGTACAATTTTCGAATATGAGTTCCTACGTGGAAATACCGCTGCGCAAACAACACGAAACATTAACGACGTGTACGGGCATAACACTGCTTGCATAAACACAGTTCATTATTGGTTCAATCGTTTTAAATCTGGAAATTTTGAGTTGAAGAACGAGCCTCGCGGTCGGCCGGTAACTATTGTCGACAACGACGAATTGAAGGCGATAGTGGAAGCGGATCCATCTCAATCTACGGCTGAGCTTGCTGCGGGCCTTGGAGTTAGTGTCAAAACAACATTGAAGCACTTGCGTCAAATCGGAAAGATAAAAAAGCTAGATAAGTGGGTGGCACACGAACTAAGCGACCGAAAGCGAGATTTACTTGTCGAAGCATGCACAGCACTACTGAATCGGCATAGAAACGAGGGAATTCTTAATCGAATTGTTACCTGCGATGAAAAGTGGATCCTGTACGACAACCGTAAGCGTTCGTCTCAGTGGGTGGACCCGGGTACAGCACCTAATCAGTGCGCTAAAAAAAGATTACTCATAGGAAGATGATGGTGACTGTCTGGTGGACCAGTGCCGGACTTGTACATCACAGCTTCTTACCGAATGGCACAACAGTGACGGCAGATGTCTATTGCCAAGAATTGCAAACAATGATGGAGAAGCTCGCAATTCAACAACCAAGACTAGTCAATCGCTCTTCCCCATTGCTTCTCCACGACAACGCGCGAGCTCACACTTCACGACAGACCAACGCAAAGCTACAAGAGTTACAGTTGGAAGCTCTCCGTCACCCACCGTACTCACAGGACCTTGCCCCAACAGATTTCTACTTTTTTCAGAATTTAGACAATTTTTTAAGTGGGAAAAAATTCAACACCCGTGATGCAGTACAAAACGCTTTCGTTGACTTCATCGCCTCCCGTCCGGCAGACTTCTACAGTAAAGGGATAAACAAACTGCCATCAAAATGGCAAAATTGTATAGATAATTTGGGCCAGTACTTTGATTAGCTGAAATAAAAAAATTACCAAAATTTTTATATTTTAAAATTATCATACAAATCTCACATCACTCACTCACTCTCACAGTCACTCTCTCTCATCTTTATTTGTTTCTGTGTGTGTAATTTGTTTTTGTATGTGCAATGTTTTATGGACTCTTAATTGTCCGAAATAAAAATTTATTATTATTATTATTATTAAATCTCCAATTTCATAGGTAAAGACCTAATATTATTATAGAATAGAATAAGCAAGTAACCACTATACTCGTCATAATATTATGTAGCAAGCTCACCAAGCCGCAGATGCCGCAGCTTTAAATTACAGTTAGGTTAATGTTTGCACAAACACACGTGTCGCCACATTATCTTCTTATAGCTCCCTTCTCACATTACAGCATCACGGGAGTTGGGGCACGACTTATCAACGAGAACAAACAACTTGTTCGTGATAACGTTAATGAATGGGTGTCAACGACTTGCTTTTGTTTTTAGAGAAAGCACGTGTATGGGCTTTTGGCCTGACTTTTGTCATGTAAGTACATTGTAGAAGGTACCTTTGTGTAACGTACCTAACAAAAACGGTAGATGGAACGGTAAGCGCAGTGGTTGAGCAAATGACTGCTGCGGTACGTGTCGCTGGTTGGATTCTCGCACGGAATAAATATTTATTTTGAGTAAGTATAGATATTTGTTCTGGGTCTGGTTGTGATGTGCATGTGAATTTAAATGTTTGTAGACGCACCTACGATACAGAAGTAATTCCTAGAGTGGGACAATGTTTAAATGTTTGTAGACGCACCTACGATACAGAAGTAATTCCTAGAGTGCGACAATGTTTAAATGTTTGTAGACGCACCTACGATACAGAAGTAATTCCTAGAGTGGGACAGTGTTTAAATGTTTGTAGACGCACCTACGATACAGAAGTAATTCCTAGAGTGGGACAATGTTTAAATGTTTGTAGACGCACCTACGATACAGAAGTAATTCCTAGAGTGCGACAATGTTTAAATGTTTGTAGACGCACCTACGATACAGAAGTAATTCCTAGAGTGGGACAATATTTAAATGTTTGTAGACGCACCTACGATACAGAAGTAATTCCTAGAGTGGGACAATGTTTAAATGTTTGTAGACGCACCTACGATACAGAAGTAATTCCTAGAGTGGGACAATGTTTAAATGTTTGTAGACGCACCTACGATACAGAAGTAATTCCTAGAGTGGGACAATGTTTAAATGTTTGTAGACGCACCTACGATACAGAAGTAATTCCTAGAGTGGGACAATGTTTAAATGTTTGTAGACGCACCTACGATACAGAAGTAATTCCTAGAGTGCGACAATGTTTAAATGTTTGTAGACGCACCTACGATACAGAAGTAATTCCTAGAGTGCGACAATGTTTAAATGTTTGTAGACGCACCTACGATACAGAAGTAATTCCTAGAGTGGGACAATGTTTAAATGTTTGTAGACGCACCTACGATACAGAAGTAATTCCTAGAGTGGGACAATGTTTAAATGTTTGTAGACGAACCTACGATACAGAAGTAATTCCTAGACTGGGACAATGTTTAAATGTTTGTAGACGCACCTACGATACAGAAGTAATTCCTAGAGTAGGAAAATGTTTAAATGTTTGTAGACGCACCTACGACACAAAAGTAATTCCTAGAGTGGGACAATGTTTAAATGTTTGTAGACGCACCTATGATACAGAAGTAATTCCTAGAGTGGGACAATGTTTAAATGTTTGTAGACGCACCTACGATACAGAAGTAATTCCTAGAGTGGGACAATGTTTAAATGTTTGTAGACGAACCTACGATACAGAAGTAATTCCTAGACTGGGACAATGTTTAAATGTTTGTAGACGCACCTACGATACAGAAGTAATTCCTAGAGTAGGAAAATGTTTAAATGTTTGTAGACGCACCTACGACACAAAAGTAATTCCTAGAGTGGGACAATGTTTAAATGTTTGTAGACGCACCTACGATACAGAAGTAACGTAATTCCTATTGTGGGACAATTTTTAGGGTTCCGTAGCCAAATGGCAAAAAACGGAACACTTATAGATTCATCACGTCTGTCTGTCTGTCCGTCCGTATGACACAATCACTTTTTTCCGAATCTATAAGAACTATACTGTTGAAAATTGGTAAGTAGATGTATTCTGTGAACCGCATTAAGATTTTCACACAAAAATAGAAAAAAAAACAATAAATTTTGGGAGTTCCCCATACTTAGAACTGAAACTCAATTTTTTTTCATCAAACTCATACTTAAAGGATATCTATGGATAAGTCTTCAAAAATGATATTGAGGTTCCGAATTCCATTTTTTTCTATATTGAATAGTTTGCGCGAGAGACACTTCCTTAGTGGTAAAATGTGTCCCCCCTTCTAACTCTAAAATAAGATATAGAATAATAGAATGATAAAACTAAAAAAAATATATCGACGGTTGTAAGGTTAATTGATCTAAGCGACATTTTTTTTTTTATATTTAGTTATACATATACATATTCGGAATCAGCAAATTTTTCTCTGTCGTTTGAGACAGGTTTCAATTTTTGTTTTGAAAAAATGTCGCTTAGATCAACTAGCCTTTTAACCGTCGATATGATGTACATTACCATGCAAACTTCCACCGAAAATTGGTTTGAACGAGATCTAGTATTTAAGTAGTTTTTTTTAATACGTCATAAATTGTAAACCGCAATTTTCCTTTCAAGTTTGCACGGAACCCTCAGTGCGCGAGTCCAACTCGAACTTGCCCAGGTTTTTCAAGGAAAATATCAATCGAAGCGGGTATAACCTACACTAACCGATACCGGTCCGTAGATGGGTGATAGTTCATTACATACATTAAGTGAGACCCCTCGTGCTTCGGGAAGCACAATAAGCTATTGACCCCAGCTGTTATTTGTAAATGTTTGGTAGGTGGTTACGTTACGGGTATAGCACATTTTGATACAAGTGGAGAAAGTTTGTCATTGTGACCGAGCGGCATTCATCCGAGCCATGATGAGGGAGTTATAGAGCCGAGAGCTGCCGTGACAACTTTCCACGTGTATCAAACGATGTTTTTCAATAAACTCGACTGACTCGACGCGCACTCAATCTGATACAATAAATGTAACAAAATTGTGGCGGGGGACGAGCACACATACTTTTCCCCACTAGTGCGAAAAATAGTCAATTGCGTGCCTAAAAGCCATGGGATAAGAGCGGGTGTTTGAGTAAGCGTATTGATAAGTAAATTAGCGAATCAGAAGCGCGAATATCTGACAGTCAACTTTACCTCATCGTATTTTCCACAAAATGGCTTGCGTAGATGGGAAGCGTACAGCAGTACGTCAAATACAAATATAGTAGCACATATTATAATCTTGGTGATTTTATTGTTTTTCAAACATGAAATTTATTTAACACTTACTTTTAAGCTTATGTAAAATAAAATCATCAATGGTATACAGTAATTTATCTTTAATATACTTATATTAGCCATAAAATATTAACTTATATGAGGATAAAAGTAAAAATTACAACAGTAATTGCTCCTCAGTGCATATATTCCTGGTACATGCTTCTACAGGAGTATTAAGATTTAAATGGTCCGCAGATGTTATCTTATAGGCATATATAAGTTCGAGTTACCTGAACAATTACTCTTGTTTCTTGCTTTTATAGGAGACTTGATCCTATACTTGCTCGGATATATGATCCTTTAAAATAATAATATAATAGTAATCATTTTATTGGAACAATAAACTTGTTTACAAAATTTTAAGTGTTCGTTAACAACTACATTATTTTAAAACTGTGTTGTAGCCATTAGCGCCCACCTCCAAGAGGGAGACGTCAGCGTTCCAAAATTTATGATAATAAATTTACAATTAATTTTTATACCGATATAAGTACAAATTATGGGATTAAACGTACTTGAGTTAAAACAGCATGCGTTTATGCTGTTAAAAGCGCAGTAGCAACAACCAAAACCATCATCGGAGCTTTATAAGTCCACGAAACATTATAAAATCTTATCCCAGGATTATTTTACTTGTTGGGGGTGGCAATCCGACACGACCGGAGAGAGATCGAGCGATCAGACTAACAGCTTTATGAGTATGTGCTTTCCGAAGTACAGCTGTGTTGCAACATCAACTTCCAAACTCCGGGGTGCTATAAAGTAATTCATAATGAAAAAACTCAATAGCACTTGTTTGCCCGACCCGGGAATCGAACCCAGGAACCACGAGGCCAGTGACGCAGTTGCCTTGATAATAAAATACCGGTTTATTAATCATACACAGCATAGTTACGAAAGTCACATTAATCAGTCCATTCCACCTCTCCCGAAAAAAGCCATTTCCCGCAGCTGTCACATTTCGGTTGTATTTTTTCGAAAACGAACCGACCGCAAAATGTTTCCTGCAACTTATGGACCGTTGCCGTTGCCCTCTCTCCCCGGACCTTTAGAAGGGCTATTTAGTTTGTATGGACACAGGGGACCTATCCCTTTATTAAGATTACGTACGGACCACTGTTCCCCTGACGTTCGTGACCAGCCACACAAATTATTTTCGGATAGCAATATCGTTGAGGTTTTCTGAGATTTGTTGGTTACTCGAAAATATTAAAAGGATGCCAGAAATAGCGAGAGTTTGTAGTATTTCAGAAATATGCAAAGACGTTGGCTTTAATTAGACAGGCCATACTAATTAATAGCATCTGTGCCCCTCAGCAGCCTTGCAAAAACTGCCTAATTGAAAACTTTTCTTTGGCGCTAAGGAAATAGTCATGACCTTCCAGCAAAGAGGTAGTATAAATGTTGTGATTTTCTATGTTAGAGTTTTAGTCATTACTAGCTTTTGCCAGCAGCTTCACCCACGTGAAAACAGAAAGTAAAGGCCTATAGGTTACTCAGTGATAAAGTAGCGTTCTACAAATGACAGAATTTTGAAAATCGGTCCAGTAGCTTTTGGCTTAAATCGTAACAGACAAAAAATGAATTAAATCTTACTTTCCTCTTTATAATATTAGTTAAAATGTACTGCTATAACTTTTTCTTAAATCTTCTTGAAATGAACCAAACAAAGAAAGAACGAATAAAAAAACAACAAAAAAACGAACTCCAAAAAGTAATAATAATAATAATATTAATATTTTAATACTATTATTATTATCTACTAGTATTTATCCTATTTCAGAAATTTACAGTAAGATATGAATAGGTAAATCCATTGGAGCTACAACTCGATAAAATATTGCTTGAGGATTTAGGCCCATAATTAAAAAAAAAACACGTTCATTGTTCTGTCAAAAAAATTCTGAATTTAAACCTAGTCAAGGTTCCAATAACGGCATCGATTACTCAGTTTTTGTTCCATAGTCACCATGATTGATATCCTGGAGGCACGCAGGACCCATCACAGATTGACACGCGTCATTAGACTGGTACGACTAATCGCTGGGCTGCTTGCACGCACCACGCACCGTCAACTTCAGGTCTATTATCAGAGGAACAAGTCTTAGGATTGCTCAACCACTGTGTGATGGCCACATCGGCTATCGTTACCTAAACAATCTAGATTACGTTAGCTGCATTGACAATTTATAATGACAATGAAGGCTGGAAGTGTTAGGGCTTCTGTTTTAAAAAAATATCTAAGTGCCAGTATGAATGATTATTTTTTAATGATATCATGACATTTGAGGATATCTAATTCTAACTTAGACAGAGATTTTAATGATTAATCATTCGTCGGTAAATAGCTCTTGGTTTTATTATTTCAACACACTTAAAAATTCCTACTTCAACCGCTATTTTGCTCGCAATGAAGTATATTTCACACTAGTGTGGAAAATGTGTCGGTCTTATAATATCAGACGCTCGCTGGGCAGCATACACTGGTTGCCGGGCAGCCGCCACGAAGATCGACCTCGGTAATCTGTAAGCTATTTCTCACAGTAACTTACTAAATAAAATGTATTTGAAACTTCATTTACATTTTCTAGTAAGCGTGTTTAAAACGTTGTTTATACCCGTGAGCATTTATCATTGCAGTCTCTTAGTTCCAAACAGGCCTCGCCTTCGTTTCGGGCGCCTATTCTGCCTTGGCTGCAATGACAAAGTTTGACTATTTGCATCAAAATGCACACGTAGGGGTACTATTTGCGGTGGTGAATATTTTTGTAGCCAATGTAAATCTTGTTTTCACCCAGTACCCAGATCGCGGGCTTGCGAAGGGCGAACAATGGATAGCTCGCCGTCCGACTGTCCGATAACCGTCTGGACCGAGCCTAAGTCTGCGACGGCGCGTAGTCAAAGAGTATGTAAAGCTAACGCTTTACGCGTAGTGTTCCACACGCGTCTCATGTCAGCAAAACCTAAAGGGACCAGTAGGACCAAAGCTTACTGGGGCCATCATAAGAAGGCACTTATGTTTTTTTATACGAATACTTAGGTACTTTTTTTTTGAGGTGGCAAATCATTTAGTATCTTTTCATATATCTCGCTTTCTTTTTTATTATTAGGTTTCGATGACAAAAGTATAGATACTATCAAGGCAACTAAGTAATTTTGTTTGTTAAAAAATAGTGTTGCGTTATGCAAAATTATTTATAGGTACATCCTCAAGCTAACAATGATCATAAGCCACACAATATTGGCCAGGAGGGGAGCACAACTAAAAGGGTTCCCGTGTTAGTGCAAAGTAATGGCAGAGTACAGGGGAATAATTTCACTGTTTATTATATCGAGAATATCCTACCTCTACATTTTGGACCTTATTTTTGGCTCGTGGCAATAAAGCTAGTTAGGCTAAAGGTTCCACTGGGAGTACTCTACCTTTTAACGAGGATTCCTTATGCAAAATGGCTAACAAGCGTACACCTACGTCTCGTCTATTAAGTTTGCAGGTAGTCTAAATAAGTTGGCAACCAAATAGGTATTATGTAAATCTTTGCGAGCAAAAAGTATCGAACTTGAAAAATTACGTTAAGATAGTACTGGCTGGAACTAGTGAAAATACTACATAGAAAGCCATGTTTTGTAACAAAGAAAAAAAATGTTTTTTTTTTATGGCTATACGTAATTTTTTCCCCCACTAATGGCCAGTACCTATTATGATCTATCAAAAACGAGTATGTTTTCGAAAGAAGGTCTAAAAATTTAGGTTGATCTCGTGGCGCTGGTCATAATTACGACTGCTGAGGCCAATCCTGAGTTTGACCAGGGAATGGTTGTGCTAAAAGTGTTATTGGTTTTTTCATTAGGGATTTTTCAGTAGCCCGGAGTTTGGAGGTTTTTTGTGTGACTGTGTCTTGAAAAGCATGTAAAGCCGATTGATTCTGCATCTGATTCCTTTCCTATCGTGTTGAATTACTGTCCCATCAAAATATAAGAGTAAAGGAACGGAGAATGCACCAGTGTCTGCGCACAGACTTTTGCACTTGTTAAGATGGGCCATTTGATCGAAGTTCGATCGAGAGGATTATTTTACCTCCTTGCACTACTAATCTCAATTTAAGTAATATAAAGTTAAGTAGCCATAGAGAAGTAGAACAAGATGGACCGATGACCTAATGAGAGTCACAGGAATCCGATGGATGCGAGACGCACAAGACCGGTCGTTATGGCGATACTTGGGGGAGGCTTACGTCCAACAGTGTACGTCTTTCGGCTGAAATGGTACAATAAAATCTAATAAATAGTCGTCATCCTGAATGTCTGATCGAATTTAGTTTAAAGTGATCAGTGTTAGCCTATCGAAATCTGAAACAATACTCGTACATTAAGTCGCCCTGACTGCTATGCCGGAGGTCGTTGGTTCGATTCCCACCCAAAACAAATATTTGTGTGACGAGCACGATCATTTTTTGCTGTGTCTGGGTGTAATTTATCTATAATAAGTATGTATTTAGAAATATATAAGTATGTTTATCAATTGTCTAGTACTCATAACATAAGCTCTGATTAGTTTGGGACTATATTAAATTATATTATTTTATATTGAATAAATAGCCACAACATGTAGAAACTCAACAATTTTTTCGCATTTTCTCTCCACCACAAACTTTTCTCTTATACCGATTCAGATGGGAAATGATTCCGTTTCGATATTATTATGATTTATGGCAAACGGCTCTCGCTTAGTGAATTTTTCACTGCGTTCACCGAAGCTGGAAGAAACATTATGTAAAAGATAAGAGATTGTACTTACTTACTTTCTCTTCAGAACTTGGCTAACTCCGTCGAATTTACCGCTCGTCGTAAATATATCATTTATGACGCCTTAACTTGAATTTATGATGATGTAAAACACCTTTCTCGTTTTACTTGGCGTCGATTATGTGTTTCCACGTGTCATCCATTTTGGTTGATTGCTGTTTGGTAGTTTTAGTATTGTTTTTATGTGGATCTCTTGGTAGATTGTAGAAATAGGGTGTCCCAAAATTAACGCAAGATTTGAATTAAATAGACAACACAGTTTATTTTTTTGGGGTTGCCAACACTTTACTGCACAAATGGCGGCAAATACAAATCTTTCGTTAATTTTGGGATACCCTTTAGTTTATGGTTCAATAAAAAAATCACAATTTGAACTCTGAAGACTATAGAGTACTGTTTTCTATTTAATTCAAATCTTCAGTTAATTTTGGGATTAATTGAAAAATTATATTTGTTGATTTATTGAAAAAGCCAGCTAAGTTTTCCAGAAATTTAAAGCTATAGGTATAGGTCGTAGGGCTGTGTGATAGTTCGAAAGAGTTATCGCGGCTCTGGAATACAAAAGGCAACTAAAGGAACAGTGGTGGGTTTTAGTCAGTAAAGTTAGTCTGACCCTACCTTTTGCTCGGACAGCGAGCAATGGGTAGCTCGCCGTGCGACCGTCCAGTAATCGTCCGGACCAAGCCCATGTCGTCGACGGCGTGTAGTGTTCCTTCCACGCGAGCCTCAAGGAGATCAGTAAATCGTAGGAGCCCAGCAGGGCCAAAGTCTACTGGGGCCATGGGTTGTGCGAAAGTAAACCCCGGGACCTTGGAACGAAGGTAAAGAAGGAACAGGAGTGGGTTTTAGCCAGTAAAATTCTGACACGCCCTCCCGCTCAGCCCAAGGGCAGGAGATGTCATTCTCAGATGACTTCTCACCTAAAAACAAAACCCTACTTTTTGCTCTACCCAAAGCGAGAGAAATTACTTGATGATTTCCCATCGGTTTTCAAAGGTTTAAGTCCTTATTTAAACTACATATGCTTTCGTTTCACTTCCTAGCTATGATACTTAAGCTCTATATTCAACCAGACTTACATCATCACAGCATTATATAATTTATTGTTATAAAATTATAATCTTCTTTTGAAGGGCAGCTCATCACTTAGCACCGAAATTCCATTAAAATTACACACATTACTATTGTTCGGGTGTAAATCACGCAAGTCAGAGAAAATTACAGATAATTCAATGCTTCTCGTTGAACAAAAGGTTCCCGTCAGAGACATCTTGGCGGAACGTTATCGTAATCGTAACGTAAGCATTAGAGGAAGCGGCTGTTTCGTAAGACAACATGACAAGCAAACAATGAACGAAATCTTGAAGGACTATTCTTGAATCGTTCGTTATAATTTAGGCAGGTAAAATAAGATAACAACCGCTTTTGAAGAACGGTCCTTGTCCTAAAAGAAAACTTTTAGCAAAATGCTGCAATTGGGTACTTGTCTCAATATTAGTATTATTTACATATATACAAAACAGAAAATTTAAGGAATTTTTCAAATCCGTACAAAATTATTTAAGTATATGATACCTATAAAATTTGGTGGAAGGGAAAACTGACAAATAACAGAAATAGGATGCACAAACTGAAATGTGACGTCTCCGCCATTAGGTTAATAATATTCCACAACTATCACACAACGCCGCCTAGTGCCAAGATAAGCAGAGCTTGTGTTATGAGTACTAGACAACCGATATACATACTTATTTATTTCTAAATACATACATACATATAATAGACAAATTACACCCAGACACAGAACAAATGATCGTGCTCAACACACAAACATTTGTCCCGGGTGCGAATCGAACCCACGACCTCCGTCATAGCAGTCAGGGCCACTGACCACTAGACCAACAGGCCAGTCAGCAGGTAACGTGTGTAATAAAGATGTTCCTACCACGGCCTCATTGCTACTAGTTGCTGCTTCGTATTTTCAGGCTGTTATATAAAAAGGCTTAATTTAAGTATTGTTTGTAGCTTATTTTAAAATATTGTACGTAAATAAATAAAGTCCAATACCTAATTTTGCCAGCTTTACCAGGTAAATGTATCAACCAATAGGTCCATTTTAAATGGACTGCAGAAGTATCATGTGAATAATAGCTTATTAAGCATGACATAATCAGTGTTATTATAATATTCCCACTGCTGGGAATCAAATCTCCTCTCTAGGAGAGGGAATGTGCCACACCATGCAAGCATAGTGCGGGTAGGCGGATGTCACACATCTTCGAATTTTTGGTTCTAGGCCGGTTTCCTCACGATTTTTTCCTTCACCGTTATGACAGCAATGGCATCCATCCATCCATCTCCACAGATAGGGGTTTCTGGACGGTTCCGACCTTCAGTGTTTGTGCGGCGTCTCTCCACAGACCATGTCCTACCTTCCATCCTGCATGACGTGCCCTATTACCTGTTCAAGTAGGGATCTAATGACAGCATGACAGCATCAGTGGACGGCATTGCCGTGGCCGAATACTGGGCCTAATATATAATCCCCTCATAACTAAAAACCTTTTTTAATAAAGCATGTGGTCCAGGCATTCGAAATATAGTCCTGTTTATCGACGTGCTTTGTCTTACCACACATACATACCCACAATGCTATCTTAAAGAACGACCGAAGAATAGTCACCGTGAGTCTTGTGTCGCAAGTCGTGTGACAACAAAGGGTCGATTTGTCGCAGCATTGTCGCGGCCACAATGGCAACGGGGTCGAGTGGCTACGGAACCACGTTAATGTGCCTACGAGACACGCTTGGCTAGACGTCAACGCTTTTACTCCACATTTCGTGACTACTCTGTGTGACGTTCTGCATGTGTTTTGATTGAGGGGCTGTGGTATACACACTAAATGTAGGGCAAGTCAAGTAGTTGACGTCATCGCAGTCTCGATCCCTCCCTGGGAACGACTAGACGTCACTCTTGGGTTGTACCTGCTTACTGATAATTTGGTTGTTTCATTTATAAACCCAAATCCCTAACTACTAATTCTAGCGAACACCACAGGGACCATAACATAGCTATTACATTGTAAAAGCCAGCTAGTATTTCCACGGTGGACCTACAGACTATAATACCTCTTCATAGTACGTTGAATATGGTCAAATTGTCACTTACGATGACATAATCAGCCTCATTAAGAGAGAGAATGGTCTCTGATCGACCACGCAGACTCAGTGTTGGATGATGGTGATATGTCCGTTTGTTTTTAATGTTGCTATTAAATTTCTGTATTTCATCATCATCATAATTTCAGCCGGAAGACGTCCACTGTTGGACATAGGCCTACCCCAAGTGTTGCCACCTCAAACGGTCCTGTGGGTCGCGCTTCCATCGGATTCCCGCCGCTACCGGAGTCAAGGGTAGACGGGCTGCCGGCCTCTAGGGACCATTTTTTTGTTTTGATTTTCATTTTGGGGGGGTTGCCATAATCGCAGTGCTGTTGTTGTAATGCACAGAGGATGCTGCTGCCCATTCTCTGGTGTGTCCCTTAGTCGCCTCTTACGACACCCACGGGAAGAGATTTTTGTATTTGTACATAGGTATTTCTGAAACTGTTTCGGAAAGCGACAGTAACATTTGCTGGTTTGTAGGTTCAGATGACATGCTACAAACTTGCCTACCTCTACCTAATCAGTTGATTACCGTGAACAGTTATTAAAGCGGTCGGAAGTTCTTAGGACTCTTAATACGATTTGATATAAGAAAATCAATATTTACCTTAATCGTTTACTGATTTTAATGTCAAGTTAAGTAAGTACTTATGGTTGCAATACGAGCATCATCAGGATGTGGGTCTTTTGATCTGGCTATAAACTTGCATGCTAAATGCATCGTCAGTTATTTTATGAGTTCTGTTTTAAGTGAAGGAAATATACATATAGAGTGGCATCAATATTTCTCCTCAATAAACCACATGATTAGATAGGTGTTTATATTACCTTAATAAATCATAAAACAACAATAACAAAGTAGCCTTATATCATTGATAGCTTTTATTTTTGTAATTAAAATTTGTATCTTTTTATGAAAAAAATTGATTATTACATTTTGACAGAATTCATTATAATTCACAACATTTCACATTATCTTTCATTATCATTTTAAATAAAATAAAATAATTAAGTAGTTAAATATTGTCATAGTCAAATAAGTAGGTACAGTAATCATAAATAAAATAAATTCATATGATTTATTAATTCTAATAATTGCGATGAGTACAGACATCAACCAATTATTTTCCACTTTATTCTGTCTCGGGCTGTAGCAATCCAGTCATCTCTTGCAATCTTTTTGATTTCGGCAGACCATCTTTCTAGCGGTTTCCAAAAGAGTAAAGTGCTTAACTCTCTTACTCCATTTTCTGTTTGACTTACATGCAATATGGACCACCCTGTGGCAATAAAACAATAGTAGGACCTTAATTATCGCTAAGTTATGTTTGACTAGTTCGTAGTCACTAGTAATCTAATATCGCTTACGCACGAAATTGAATCCTGCAAGATAAACAATATATTGCCACATCGCAAAATAAATTCCCACGGGAATTAATATTTCATTACATAAAATTAATCTTGATAAGTGACAAAGTTGCGCAGACAATGGATTATAAGACAAACAGCGAGGTGTACCCTGCATAATCTTATTTCAATAAATAATACCGCAAGATGGTTTTACTAGGCTTAGGTGCTCTATCCGTTTAGATTGGTTTTGCACATAATTTTCTGAGTATCAGTGCGATTCGCAGTCATATTTTTTGTGAACGCTAATGCATCTGATAGCGGAGGAAGTCGTCAACTGCGGCAGCCGGAAATTGTATAGCATTAGAGGGACATTAGCCGCTATGAAAGGGACACCTCGCCCTTATTGCAACTGAAGGTTAACAGTAATTTAATGGCGTAATATTTATCAAAACTACAATCAATGGCGCATAAATAATTACTTCCACACTGCAGCCAATGTGGCCATTAAGTTGGAGATAACACTTGATACATTACACTTAGTACATGGATATTACGTGGAAATAGGTTTATGACAAAGGGAAGGAATGAAATGACGAAATTAACTTCCATCTTCCAGGCCGGAACCATTAGAGTCGCCGCGATCCATATCGTCACCGTTGTCGTTAATGCAACTTTGTTCGCGAGCCATGACCATCAAATTGGACCAAATTGTGTGCGCGCTGTGTGGCTTTTTGCTCCATCATCGCCCCACTGGCCTTGGCGTAACAAATCTACGGGTACCAAAAAAAAGTCAGGAAAAACGTTGAATGACTCAACGCAGGAGATGACTATCTATTTTTTGACAGCCTATCACGTAACATTTTGGTCTAATGTGTCTGCATCTACCGACTTATGTAATATCTACAGATACAGAAATGACTTGCTTCCATTTTATCGGCGTAAAACGTTCTGAATAAATAATTTAGCTCTTCATGCTCCATTAGATTGTAGTGGACTGTGAAATGTATTGAATAAAAATAGATTGTAAAGCTGAAGAGAAACAAACAACGACTCCACCATGCTGAAAATTTAATTTAACATTAGCAAGAGGTGTCGATTGCAATATGGAAGAATAGAAGATGTTTTCATATCGTACACCATTATAACAGTAATTTATATAGCGAATCAATTACATGTGATGAGTCCAAAACCTTGAAGCTATGTTAGCACGATTGAACTTTAGTACATGGACGTCTAGTCTGGCAATCAAGTCAATCAGTCGCGCCTAAATTGGCATATTTACCGATAGATTTTCTATTATTGGCTATCAGTACAATAAATTGTGTGCTATCGGAGAACCTTGACTCTCCAAGACTCGGACCAGTTTCTTATCCAATGGCGAATAGTGGATTGAATTGGGTCGGCACATTTGCGAATGACTGCGAATCCCGTATCGAATGAGACCATTAACCTGATTACCATGTTTATTTTGAAAATTTCCTTGTTGATATATGTAGGTACGCACGGGTTCACGAAATACAAATAAAATTGTATTGCCTTCTATCACCGAATTTGTTTACGAATTGTTTGTTGTTGTATCGAATGTTTGTAGGAAGGAAGGAAGGTACGGTGAAGAGTAGCTCCAATTTGCATAATGTATTTGTTTACGATGTAAGGGTAGGTTTCACATGTTTGTAAAAGAGAGGCAGGTGTCTGTGATATAACTAAGATATTTTCAGGACATCATCTCACAGGTTTCACTTCATATATTATTCAAGTTAAAGCATAAATGCAAATAGTTGAGTACCTGCATCTATAAAACTGTAGAAAGCTTAGATAACAGCCCGTATAGTTTATGTGCTATTTATATTATATACTAGCTTTTGCTAGCGGCTTCGCCCGCGTGAAAGTAGGTTTCTTTGTACCAAGTTTGGACCCCCGTTTCATCCCCTTAGGGGGTGAATGTTAGGAAATCCTCTCCTAGTGCTCGCCTACGTCATAAAAGGATGCTTTTTGCTAAATTTCACGCTTCTAGTCCTAGTAGTTTCGGCTGTGCGTTGATATATCAGTCAGTCAGTTTCTCCTAATAACGTTTCCGATGTAAAACAAAAATCGGCACCGCAATCGAGTTTTTCATCACAATTTAGTCACGTCTTCAAAAACAATCCAATGAAAAAATAAAATCCAGATTTGATAGAGTAATTTGTAAGTATTTAGCTGAGGCTTACCTAATGCGGCAAAGTGGCAGACACGCAACAAGCGATGTGTCATAACTAGATGATAGGTATTTCGAAGGAACGTACCAATTACACCACAAATACCAATAACGCGTGCGGCAATCAGTCAAGTCATCCGCGACCGTTGATGCTCATAAGTACGTGGGTAGTGGGGCCATGGAGCTGCTATATCGTAGGACGTATGTATCTACATATACATCAACTCTAATAGTACATTATGATACAAGTGGAGTAACTTTGTCGTTGTGTTCGAGTTGGAATTCTCCCGAGCCGTCAGCGAGGGTATTATAGAGCCGAGTGCTGCAGCACGACTGCAGTACGACGTTTTGCAATACACTTACGAAGAAATAAATAAACAGGGGTTGACCAGCGATTCGTGGGGGTCGCTTAGCGTTCAGCCTGATACGATAAATGTAATAAATTTTGGCGGGGGCGAGCACGCACTTTTTTCCGCACTAGTGTGGAAAACAGTAAATTGCGTGCTTAAAAGCAGTAGGGATAAGAGCGGATTTCTGAGTAAGTGTATTGAAAAAGATTTTCACGACTGCCTGTTTAAAAAACTCTCTTCTACTTAACTGTTTACATCTCTTAAGAAGAGATAGATTTTTTAAGACACGTCTCCTGAATATGTGTAGCGCTAACACTATTTATGTAAGCCAACCTTTTAGTTTATCGTAAAAGTCACAAGCACGTGAAATAAACTGTCGGGACTTTATAGTGAGCCAGATCTTAGAATTAAGGCTAGGTTACAAAGTTACTTACTGCAGTTGACACAAATTGTGAAATAAAGTTAAACGAAAGGAATAATGAGTAACTTAGTAATTACTCTTGCCTTACTTGGAATCTTTAAATAAGAGCGGTAATTTAAATAAACTAAACGTGATGAAGCAAATCAAGTTATTCATTAAGGCAGTTTATTTTGTTAAACTAAAAAATAAAAACCCGGACGTCATGCAAAATCTCTTTCACTTTCACAGGTAAGCTTACTGAAATGTTAAGAGTACGTATTATGGTTGCTTCTGTTTGATTTTGTTCGATTCTGTTCGATTCTGCGATTCTGTTCGATTCTGTTCCATTCTGTTCGATTTTGTTTGATTCTTGTCGAATTTATTCGGTGCTGCTCGAAGCTGTTCGATGCTGTTCGAAGCTGATCCACGCTGGTTGATTCTATTCAATGCTATTCGACGCAGATTGATTCTATTCGATGCTATTCGAGTCTGTTCGATGCTGCTCGATGCTGTTCGATGCTGTACAATGCTGATTGATGCACTTCGATGCTGATCGATGCTGTTCGACGATGTTCGATTCCGATCGATTCTTTTCGAGTCTGTTCGACACTGCTCGATTCTGTTCGACGCTGCTCGATTCTGTTCGATTCTGTCTGTGCTGTTCAAATCTATTCGATTTTGCTCAACTCTGCCCGATTCTATCCGATTCTGTTCGACAACGTAGACGAAGTGGCGGGCACAGCTAGTTTAAAATAAATTAACATTTATTTCTTTTTGATCCAAAACCTTGTGGTCACCCCACTTCTATCACACATGCTTGCACGGCTGCCCGACTGTTGTGAAAACAGCCAACTAATACAGTGCGAATATAGAATCGCGCAGAATTCAGACCACTTCATACGTTGCCACTCGACATTACCTAATTGATGAATGGCTCTACGGATTCATTAACAGTTAATGACTTCTTGCTTTATTTTTCTAATTGATAACGCCCGCGGCTGCGTGGTAGCGACTCATCATTCTTGTTGACCGATAATTTTTTTATGCATCGAACATATTTATAATATGGAAAAATGTATTGTTTAGTTACAATATTGCTAGTTACCTAAGAATATAATAGGTGAAACGCGTGCAAACTAAATTTAATTTCTTCTGGCAGAAACTTTTGGGGAATTTTTTCAGAAAAAGATTCCTAGTGAAAATTGAAATGTAATATTGGTCTAGTTTTGACCACCTTGACAATAATGGAGAATCATTGAAACAGGCGCGATCTCGGCAAAATGGAGCTGAGAATTTTATTATATACCTCCGCGAAGCTTGCCGAGAAGGCTGACTCGATACATTTGCTGCCAAATACTTGTAAAACATAAGAATTTGTTACGAATTTGAACGCGGATCGTTCTAATGGAACTTCTAAGTAACTCAAATTTACTGGAAATTAAATATTTTCTAAACTTTTTTATTTTCAAGGCAATATGGCAAAAAAACAAAAAAAATTTACACGAATGTCACTGTTTTGAAAATATAAGTACAGTACGTACGTTCGGTGTGTAGTTATAAGTACTTTTCCTTGTATAGGACTTTTCTAAGTACTTGTCCTTTTCCCAAATTAAATCAGGCTTAGTTAGGTTCTTATCTACTATTACGGGGGATTGTCAGTCAATGCGGCCCCTGGAACGTAAAGGGCAATTGAAGAAACAAGAATAGGTTTTGGTCTTTAAAAGTTTGACTCTCTCGCTCTACCCAGAGCAGGAGGAGTTATTCGTGAAAACGGTTACGATTTCATTATTTTAAATGTGATACATTTAGATACCCTTCTTTTGGCACTTGATCAGTAGTGTTAGACCTACGACCAATAGGTGTACCGATCTTCAAAATTAAGAAATATTTCGTTGAATTACCTTTGTTTTTTCACAGCACAATGGTGAAATCGTTCCAAGTAACAACAATCCTACTCGTGCAGTTCCCAGTATCAACATACAGTACTTAGATATAATTGCAACACCGAATGCATAACTAAACATGATATTTTCTGTAGTACCGTGACGTTCTCGTAATGTCACGCATGCCTGCCCCACGTGTTAATAGTGCATCCCAATAGGTAGGTAAGCATATTATCAAAGAGCTACCAATGTGTTTGAGCGTCACGCTTTTTCACTTACCGGGTTACCAGACCAGCCCTCCTGCCCAAGTTACAATCGTATCGTTCGCACCGAACGCCTCGAGTAGGCCACGCCTCCGATTCCTTTGTTCTGACGTCATCTCAACGCTCAGTCACGTGGCCAGAAAAAAGGATCGGAGGCGTGGCCTACTCGAGGCGTTCGGCGCGAACGAAACGATTGTAACTTGGCTAGGGGGGCAGGTACTGATACAATGAATTGGTGCCAATAACTTGGTACCAAGGGATAAAGAAGGTATTGTGACCGATATGGAGTCTGTACTCCACACGCTTTATCGGTCAAAATACTTTTCATGTCACAAGCTCCTGTGATTTTATAACATGAAAAGTATGATTGTGGATGGCTGTAAGGAAAATTATAAATTATTGAAATATATTTATCGCTTTTCTCCCTCTCTTGGTGTCATTTTGTATCTCAAGTGTATACCTGCGAAAGGAGAGTTGAAAAAAAGAGAATAGATGTAGACAGCGTGTGTAAGAGGAGTAGGAAAACTAATTACAAAAAAGAAAAACAATAGAAAATACGTTAAATACGAAAAATCGTTATGTCATTGTAAATGTATACAATGCGTTCCAAATAAGAAGAGGATCGATTGCCATGTTGTGACGTCACGTCATACCGTCAAATTGAAGAATTATTATGGTGAGCACAAACAAGGAATTTTAAAAATTTAATTTATTTACAAACTCTGAACGAAAAAAGTTCACTCAGAATCCAGTTCTTCAATTTTGCTCATCTCTGAGTTCTTCAATTTTGCCCAATTTCTTGCGATTTGACAGTATGACGTGACGTCACAAAATGGCAATCGATCCTATTCTTATTTGGAACGCATTGTACATACGTATATTACATTCTTAAGTGAAAGTTTACACTTTACACAATTATGATTTAGAAAATGAACCAATTTCCACATTGCCAAGATAACAAATGATCTAGATCCAATACAGATTAAAAAAAATATTAGTTGGTTTGCATTTAGCGCAATCGGATCTTCATAGACATGCTCTCATTGTTACATCTTTGCACGATTCATATTGATCGCATGATTAGTCCAGTCTGTAATAACCTCGTAAATCTCTCTAATACCGGATTTACTTTCATGCCAACAAACAATTCAACCAGAACATTGTATAATCAAGAGGTCCATGTTCAGCACTAGATTTAGTATTTGTTGAAAAGTAAATCGGATAAATTGAATTGCAGAACTTTCAAAGATGGCACCACTAGTCCACATTACTCGTGTACTCTCTTTTTTTTTAAAGAAAATCGTCAAATAACCGCTATTTATTATAAAGTCAAAAGTTATTTGTTTGTTACCTTTAAACGCCAAAACTACTGAACTCATCATCATGAAATTTTATAGGTAGATATTTTACCGGCAATCTGTATAATCCTGTATTCTATACAATACCTAGGCAATGTATAATATACCTAAAACGTGTACGTAATGTAAAATATGATTTATACTTTGCCTAGGTAATCTATACGATATCGAATGCGCTGCCGGTAATGTGTATAAAAGACGAGAGTAGGGAAAGCGGTGAAGTAATTTTAGGGTAATCCGAAACGGACAGGTTAGGTGAGACTATACCACGAAGAAAAACTACGAAAAAACCATGAAGGATAAGGCGCCGCCTTAGCCTTGTTGGTTTTTTTTTATAACTGGAGATAGAAGCCATACTTTAAACCCCGCAGACAGTAATAGGACCTGAATACTGTCGTTAGCAAATTACATTATGCTACTTATAGGGAATTTACGTAATTTTAGAGTAAATCAAAATTGATTTTAAGTAATAGACGTCTTTCGGCTGAAATGATGATGATGAATGATGATTAATATTTTCCACTCTACTCTTTCCAATGACAATAAATTCCAATTAATTTGATTATAAAGATACAAAGTCAAACTGAAAAAAAATACAAAAGAATTTCTCAGGTAAGCGGCCTAAATGGCTAACTTGGCTATTTAAGTTATATTACTGTGAAGAATAGTCGAGAGTAGTAGAAAGAGTTGCCAGTGATGACATATGGTTCCGAAACGTGGACGCTCACAATGGACCTCATCAGAAGGCTCAAAGTCACCCAAAGGGCAATGGAAAGGGCTATGCTCGGAGTTTCCTTGCGTGATCGAATCAGAAATGAAGATATCCGCAGGAGAACCAAGGTTGCCGACATAGCACGAAGAATCGCCAAACTAAAGTGACAATGGGCAGGGCACATTGCTCGCAGAACGGATGCCCGTTGGGGCCGAAAGGTTCTGGAGTGGCGACCGCGTACCGGAAGACGCAGTGTGGGAAGGCCCCCTACAAGGTGGACCGATGACCAGGTGAAAGTTGCGGGAATCCGATGGATGCGAGACGCACAGGATCGTTTGTTGTGGCGACATTTGGGGGAGGCCTATGTCCAGCAGTGGACGTCTATCGGCTGAAATGATGACTGTGAAGAAAGAATATGCAAGTGCTATGAACAATTTCAAACTAGAACGCATCAAATATAGCAGAGAACTACCAGGTTTTAAAATAGTCCTCCAATTGTTCTCAATAAGTAACATTACCGGTATCTAAACCTTTTATATGAATTATAGAATTTATGAAAGACGCGTCTGACACCGTCTTTACCCGCGTCATCATCATCTTCCTGCCCTTGTCCCGTGTTATTTGGGGCCGACCCCAAATGCAACACGTTTTCTTCTTCCATTCTGCCCTGTCACTCGTCATACTATCACTAACTTCCTTTTCTTTCATATCACTCTTCACACAATCCATCCATCTTTTCTTTGGTCTCCCTTTCCTTCCATCCACATGTAAACTCATAACTCTTTTAGTAACATGCGTTTCACCGTCTTTACCCGCGTTACAGTCAATAATATCCAACGGCAATAATATATTCGCGAAAGGTAAAAGCTAGAATATAATATAACAAAAAAAATGTGTAGGAGGAGGATGCTTATTTCGTTTGCGTGTTAATGTCATCAAAATCCTTATTTTTTTTTTAGGTGGAAAATCATCTAATGACAAATCCCGCTCTTGGGTGGAGCAGGAGATAGCGTCAGACTTTTACTGACTAAAAACCCACTCTCGTTCTTTGCCTTCGTCCCAGGGCCCCGGGTTCACTTTCACACTATCCGTGGCCCCAGTATGCTTCGACCCTGCTGGGCCCTAACGATTTGCTGATATCTCCGAGAAGAGCGCGTGGAACAACACGCGCCATCAACTACTTGGGCTCGGTCCGGACGGTTACCGGACGGTCGGACGGCGGGTTACCCATTGCTCGCCGTCCGCAAGCCCGCGCCTACGGTGGCCGGAAATCGGGATCGGATTCCCGGCGGCGGTTGGGGCGTGAGGACCGTTGCCTCACGCGTTCGGCCGCTTCCTTTGCTAGCATTACTGCTTCTGCTTCGCAGAAGGAGGCGACGGCCTGCCACTCCTCCTTGCTCCGGACAATGGCCTGTACCAAGGCCCGGCGTGAGAGATCACCGCCGCCGATCGCCCCCACGAGGACACGGCGTTGCTTTGCCCAAGCGGGGCACACTTCCACCGTGTGCTCCACCGTGTCCTCCGAGCGGGCCACAAAGTGGCGACACCCGGGCGTCGCTTCCGCACGAATCCCGTGCAGGAACTTCCCGTACTTACGGTGTTCGGTGAGAACCTGCGTCATCCGGAAGGTGTCATCAATATCCTTCAGAGAATCTTAACAATCTTTAACATTATCATACGTATTAGGTAAGTAATGTATCTACGCTTTCTTTCTTACCCAACAGTGAATATCTACATACGTATAGTATGTAGATATCTATATATATATAAAAGGGTAAACTGACTGACTGACATATCTACGCATTGCCGAAACTACTGGGATAAGGAGCGTCAAATTTTGCACAAGGTTTCCTTTTATGATGTAGGCGAGCGATAAGAAAAAAATTACCTAAGGGGATAAAGCGGGGGTCCAAAGTTTGTATGGAGAAACCTACATTCACGCGAGTGAAGCCGCGGGCAGAAGCTAGTTCACTATATGTATTATGCTATCCGCTCAATACAAAGTGGAAGTTGATACAGTACGAGTAAGTGTGTAGCCCTTATTACACTGTCTAATATTTATTCATTAGTTCGTTATAAGAAAGTGAACGTCAAGGCCAGAATATTTTTATATCAGTCTGTACCTTCAGGAATGCATTGCGCGGTACTGGAAAGGTGTCGACTACGAATAACAATAGGAACCGTACCTAGCCTTACTACCATTATGGTGTACGTAAATATTTTGTGAGCTACGATACGGACGAAATATGTAAGGAAAAATAACTAATAATATTATGAAACTTCATTGAAAGTATTGCGGTCTGTTTATATAATATAATTATGTCAAGTATATTTATGCACCAGATTTGTAGGTGATATCGTTCAAGAATAGGTAAGCCAAGTTTGTGTAGATCCAGGATTGCACGATTCCACAGAAGATGCCCCGGGCATCTGGAGTAGCAGGGTGATTTCCGTCCACCGTAGGCCCGGATCCTTGCGGACATCGAGAAATGGGTACCACACCGTCCAGTCAGGATCGAGCCCGAGTCGTCGATGCCGCGTATTGATACGTGCCTCACAGAGATGTCAGGAGACCGGGGCCCAGCAAGGCCGACGCACGCTAGGACCACGGGATTTTTTGAAAGAGTTACCGGGGCCCTGAAACGCAAAGGGCGGGTGAAGGAAGACAGGCGGAGTTTAGTCAGTAAAAGTCTGACACTCCGTCTCGCTCAACACAGAACTGGAGGAGTTATTTGATGATCTAATACCAAAAAAAAGGTTAGTTTAGTCAGTAAAAGGTTAGTTTAGTCAGTAAAAGGTTGGTTTAGTCAGTAAAAGGTTAGTTAAGTCAATAAAAGGCTGGTTTAGTCAGTAAAAGGTTGGTTTAGTCAGTAAAAGGTTGGTTTAGTCAGTAAAAGGTTAGTTTAGTTAGTAAAAGGTTAGTTTAGTCAATAAAAGTTTAGTTTAGTCAGTAAAAGGTTGGTTTAGTCAGTAAAAGGTTGGTTTAGTCAGGAAAAGGTTAGTTAAGTCAGTAGAAGGTTGGTTTAGTCAGTAAAAGGTTGGTTTAGTCAGTTAAAGGTTAGTTTAATCAGTAAAAGTCTGACACTCCCTCTCGCTTCATTCAGAGCGGGAAGAGTTATTTGATGATTTCTCACTTGTTTTCTATAAGTGTAGGAATCATACTTGTGTATGTTTTTTATTTTATTTTAAGTTATACTTCAATGTTTTGTAGCCTGATTACGTTAACACGGATTTTCTATATCTTTTTTTTTTTTACTGATAGCTTCACACTTGATCACTAGCTCAGCTGATGGTAAGAGATGATGTAGTTGACGCTGGAGCACGCTTACCCAAAAGTAACCTATTTACAATTAAAGATCCCGAGGTTTGTAACTATCAGGAAACACAGGCTCTGACTGGGAAAGGGAACGTTAAACCCTAGAAAGGCTGTCGTGTCAAGAAGATAAGTAATAAATAATAAAGGTACCTAATTCTTAATGCGGTACATAAATCATTCAAAATTATGAATTAGTGCGTATAGCTGGGCTATTCACTGCACGCCTACGGCAATGGCTTCCGCCATGTCAGTAGCCCTGATGAAATGCCTCATAATGCCGACGCCGACGGAATGCGACTATCGACAAAGCGCATGGCCACTCAATTATTTTACATTACGTGTTGAAATCACAGCATTTCGCGCCCATTTGTTACATTACCCTGGTGGTGTTGCTTGTGAAATGATTACAGCTGTATGTAAAAACAAGGATATAAATAAACAGTTTAGAAGCGAATTTGTTGGTCTTGTGGAGATACAAATTAGTAACGGTTACGTGTGTACGAGCAGCATTATTGCCCTAATTCCGTTTAAAAGTCTTAAATACACTTATAAAATGCAATTATATTGAAAGTATTGGATTGGAAATTAAATCTTTATTCAGACATAACAATTAAATGTAATCATTAAGTAAAAAAAAAAATACTTTTAAACAAGTTTTACAACTAAGTACTATACTAAAATAATACTAATTTATTTATACGTAGGTACATTTTATGTTATTACTTGCGACCCGCGTAAATTCCGAATGGGTACAAATTATATACGCAAAGTTTTCTCATTTATTGCGTGTTTTCTAGAAAACTGTGTTAAAATCGGTTGCATGGTTGAGGGGGAGTCAGCGGATACACAGACGACAAACACGGAAAGCGGCTTTCTCCTAAACAATGGTAGACCAAATGCAGTCACCATAGTTGACATTATGAGAGCTTCTTACTACTCAACTCGCTCTTCGCTCTCACCACTATCAGCAATATCAAAAGATTTATTCCCATTTGTGCAAACTCTCCACTGCCCTTCAATTCGCTTTATGTGTACAACATGTCTTCGTAGTCGTTGATCGTTGTCATTGTCAGTTTCTCTATTAATGCCTTCATGAGCATCATCAAACCTTCCATATAACATATTTTTCTTCATCATATCCACGTATACTTTCCTTTTGAAGCTAGAGTCTGCTGCATATCTTTTCCTGTTTTCATATTCCTTTCGTTTGGTTTTCATATTTGCATCCTTATCCTTATCTACGAGATCTATATCCACAAATTCAATATGATAAGCAGAAGGTAACTTTTCTGCTGACCCCCTAAATATAGACTTCCGCGAGGGATTCATCTGTAATTTTGTATTTAAATGTGGGATAATGGGCAGTCAGGGGTCAAAGTTGCAGTCGCACCCTGCCAATGCTAACGTGTGTAAAATTTCTTTGTAGTAGAAGTTCATTAGTGCGCTACTAGTTGATTCAATTCTTTAGATTGTATTCTACAAACTGAACATTCAGTCATGAACCATTGACCCTTTTCTACAATGAAATTAAAGACACTAACATTAGTAGAATGCAACTGCACTTTTGACCCCTGACTGTACATACTTATAGATATATCTTTTTACCGACTCTCAAACTATGGCTAATTCTCAGCCTTTTTAAAATGTCTCAACCACGCACTTTTTTTTTTTTTGTGATGATCGCTGAAAGGTGCTCTGGAGTGACGCCACTTGCACGTGGAGTTGCCCAGAAGCAAACAATGTATAATTACCAAACAAGGGCACGGACGTCATGTCCGTGGTTTCAATGTAAGGTAGGAGTGCGGTTTTAGTCAGTAGGAGTCTGACACTGCCCAGAATGGCTCGTCTGTGAGGCAGCTTGGGCGTCCATGAGGATTTCCCAATCCTACCGAAAAAAAAAACCACGCAATTTTGTTGAGGATAGCTTTGAAACAAATTTTAGTACCGATATACAAAGTATATGCCCAAGACAAAAATAATTCAGCACTAGTAAACTGCTGAGAGTACCTCTTGATTATACCAACTAAAACTAAGCTCTAATTACCACACGATAATATCCACAAAGCAACGAGGTACAGATATAAATAAACCAAAAAAATTTATAAGTACTCACAATCACACAAGTTGACTCGGTCCGCGGTCAAATAGGAAATGCAGTTAGCGATCACGCCACCCACCATCAGTAGGTAGTAGGCACACACCAAGTCAGCAGGCTACTGTGCAGCCTGTTTTGTTAAACATCACCTACACTCATTTTGTTTGAATGCCCGGTTGTTTTAAATTAATTTGTACTTTCACGACTAACAACCCCTGCCGCGTTGTAACGATAATTTACAAACGCGCCCGTTGAAAAATTACATACAATATTAAGAAAAAAAAAAACAATTGTATCGAACGACCTTACAGTTAATGTTATCAATATACCACAGCGTAAAGGAACCCACTTATTGAGCAAAATTTTTTAGCAAACATATTATCACCAAATTCTTTCCGAGACCACCCACACTTTACGACCCCAAGTTACCTATCCAGCCTGATATTTTAAATGATAACACGAAGACCGGATCAATTAACGTCAATAAAACTAAAAATATGCAAATGTTCGGACTGTTTATTGACAACATCAGACTTTTTGTTCGAAAGGCTCAAATTATAATAATCCTGATTTATATCTAACGTCGGAATCACACATAATTAATATTTTGTGTTAATGTCGTGATATATGATGAAAAAAACATAATATATAGGTGTTCAACTAGTCCGAGGTCGCCTGTTAAACAAAACAATGACCACGCCTTTGCAGCGCCCAGTGATATTTTGTTTCAAAATCATGCTAACCTTCGGCATGAAGGGAAACTTAAAATATCATCGATAAACCGCTTACAGTTACAGTCGACAAGTGAAGCTTCTCAAATTCCCTTTATTTATTTACTTTCGAGATCTTTGGCGAGATTTACTGTTATTAGGATATGCTACAGAGCCGGGTGCTCCTAAAGTATACGTTTTTGCAATACAAGTTCAAACATTGCTGGCAGTTCTTTTTTGTTTTTTTTTCGGTGGTATTATCACCTTATGACATCCCCCGCTTTTTGGCGGGACTTAGTGTCATACTTTTACTGAGTAAAAACCCACTCCTGTTCCTTCGTTGTCTTTCGTACCAGGGCCGAGTCCTATTTTCAGAATCAGCCCCTTGGCTCCAGTAGGCTTCGATCCTGCTGGGACCCTACAGTTGCTGACATCTCCTTGAGGCGCGCGTGAAACAGTAAACGCCGTCGACGACTTGGGCTCGGTCCGGACGGTTACCGGACGGTTGGACGGCGAGCTACCCATTGCCCACCGTCCGCAAGCCCGCGCCTGCGGTGGCCGGAAATGGGGATCAGAATCCCGGCGGCATTGCTGGCTGTTAGGTACTGTAATCAATAACATTATAAGTTAGCAATATATTTTTTTTTATCTCATAAGTTTTAACGACCAAACACGTCTTCTCGCGGCGACAATTAATATTAACGATTCTGCTATTATTATGTTATAATTCATATGTTGATTTGGAAACCGCATTCAATATGGTCGCACTTGCGTAGATGCCTATTTATAAAAGCTTAATTGAAAGAAGACATGATTTTGTAATGAAGTTATTTAATCGTTGCAAAATGAAGAAGACAACACAACAGCTATTAGGCTCTAGACATATTGGTATTTTATTGACGATTGCGATTGTCGAAATAGCAATATTTTTTGGTTAAACCACCTAAAGGTGTTTTTAATATCGTGCGGTTTTGATCACGCATGCGGTATGGCTCCACACGCGTAACCCCCGCAAATGTCCATTTCATACAAGTATTTATTCTAACGCAGGACGCACTTTTTTGCATTTTGAATTTTTCTGCATGCGGAGAAAACCCGCATGCGTGATGAAATCCGCACGATATTAAAAATATCCTAACATTTCAGTCATGACGGGACTGAAATGTTAGGATATTTTTAATATCATCATTTGTCTATTTGTGTTGTCTATTATATTATTGTGTGCTCTATTATAAAAGTACGTTGTAAACAAGATGATGTTAAAAAGTATTTAAAAAAACATGCTATTCAAAAATGAATTCGATCCATCATATTAGATTTAGAATAAGCTTCTTTCTTTCAACTTAATTGGTTATGGGTTGACCTAAACAAACATATTATATAACATTGCAGGTTATTAAAAAGCTTATAAAAACAAAAAAATATTATAGAAGCACCTAAATAAAAATACCTGCATCTGTCTTATCCTACTAGGTATAATCTAGTTCTCACTTAAATTTAAATGCATTCCCACGCGTCTCAAGAAATTAAAGCTGATCGCCATATGGCATTACCATTGCCTTCAGCCTACAGGCAAATGAAAGTGAAGGTACCATAAATACTTAAGATCACTTTAAGCCAGTAATTGTATAGCAATTTGGCATCGATTGTACTGTCGGCCGGTGAGCTGGTGAATGCATCGGATAGTGCATCGGTCGGAAGGGTCGCGGCTGCGGTTACGGCACCCGCGGCCGCCTCTCACTGCGCGCGCACCGGCCAAATGTCATCGCAACTGCGCTCAACAATGCAATTATACATAACTTTCCGTAACTGTGGGAATTATAGAACACAGTGCATTTACTCGCCTTCCTAGAGAAATCGAGAGTTAGTCTGAATCTTCCTACGTTTATCGTAGGAGTCAATTGAGGTCAGTGACGATAATAGCAGTTATAGAGATAGCAGGGTTTAGCTTAACACATCCGTAGTTGATGCTTTGGAATTGATAAATTACACAATAACTGTCACAAGTGGTATTTTATTTAATACGTAGAGTCATGAGAAGATAGAACTACTTCATTGTACTCTCGACTAGATGCTGAAATTTAACATGGTACATACCTTGCTCAGATGAGTCGCTTAGTTACACTTCAATCCATAAATACCTCAGCTACATAAAATGCAGTATGTCAAAACATGTTTTCAGTTTTAAAAACATACGTAATGATTATAGAAAAGCGTCATGTAAAAATAAAACATGACTACAAGCTAATCATAATAAATAAAGTGAGTAAGTGTGAGCCAGCTAGCCATAATGTGTATATTTTGTCTGGCTGTGACAATGAACTAAAGGATTACAAGCTGCAGAGTTAAACAGATATTATGCAAAGATATTTCAACGTTGTTTATGAGTAAAGGGGTCAAGGAAATTGTGCACAAATCGATGGTGCATGGTATGCGACACTTCCTCACTTTGTGTTGTTGACAATAAACAAAACGTCAGTTCACAAACAATGAACACTAACTTTGGGGTCAGCAGTCACTGTGAAGTTACATTTATATTATTGTTTAAGGAATGCCATTCAAAAAGAATTATGCAATGTGTAACTGTCCTGTGACATAGCAATAAAAAAAAATTGAGATCAACAGCAGAACTTCGAAATATGAGAGCGATATATTTCGCATTCAAATAACTTATTTCGTGAAAGGGTCGCCGCGATTGGTGACAATTTCATTACATTACATTACGTGACGTACGGGAATGCAACGCGAACACTGCACTCTGTAGGGATGTGGCGATACCATAAACATATGTAGTTTATTTTCGGATGTCCCTTCACTACCAAAGCATATTTAACGACCGCAACCAAGCTCGCAGGAAGATATCATTAATAGAATAACATTAACAGATCGTTTACTATACAGATTTTAAACGGAAATATGAAATTAGAAATAACATTTGCTTTTTTTGATTTGTGTGTTTGTAACATATTTCAAAATACACTAGCAAGTGTAAACATTTCTCAAATGTTTTCTCATTCACTTCCCCTTGTTACATAATAGTGGAGGTTATATTTAACTTATATTAAGACTAATGTGATACCGTCACTCAATGACCGTATTGATTTAGTTTTGATTTTTTGGGTTCAAATTGTTTTTTTTAAAATTAAATCTTTGGGAAGTTTATTTAAAATGTACGTTTTTCCAAGGATGGGTTGGTTTAAAAAGAGTTATTAATGTTTCCAAACCCAAACACAAACTCGGCATCACAAACAGGTGCAAGCACAGAGCTTTGCGAGCGGTATCAAATTGCGGCTATAATTCTACTCGGCGGGTCGAACGGAAGAAAGTGTAATGAAACAAAACAAAGCCCAGACGAAAACAAGAACAAGGAAACTGCAGCAACAATGTAATAAATATTGACATTCATTCAAAGAAAAGAAGTGTTCAAAACAAACTCATTTATATCCCCTATTGTCCACAGATGAAGTAGCTTTGCTTATAAAGCAATGAATTTAAAAAATATATAACGGTAAGCTTCGTTCCCTTCAATTGCCCCTGTTCGTGTTGATCTTGTTAACTTCCCAAGCACGTTGCGTTCGTTCCCTGCGAATATAAAAATGCAAAGTAGAAATGTGGGCAAGTGGAGAATGCAAATTTTATCTTTCTGCACCCCCATTTTGGTGTTTGGATTTTGTACTATGACAATATGTTGTTTTTCTCCATCATGTTCAATACAATCATTATTCTGATTAACATTCACTTTCTGTACGAGTTATAATTTTGATCTAACCGTTAGATTGCGTACTTCCTCAGTTACATAAGGTACCTAATTATGAATGATTTCATTTATACAATGTGTGTATATTAAGCGGAAGTGCCTAGACAAGATTCCTTATATGCGACTGTGTTGTCGGAATCATAGAAACGAATAAGGACATCACTTGTCGATGGTATCTTGGAGCCGCATAATCAATCAATAAGCAATTCGTATAATTTCATGAGCTTAGAAATCGATCGTTGTATCATCTTTGCTACTAATTGTTTTACACTTGTTAGTTTAATTACTTTGTTCTTATTCTAGAGATAGGGCTGGATGGCCATACTCGTTTCGAACATTACCAAAGGCGTGGAGCAGTCCAGATAATTGGGTGTTTGCTTTTTATTGCAACCCCGCGTCGTGTCCCGTCCCTAGTGGAATGTTTTCCTAGATCGTGAAGTGACTTTAGTTACAACATTGGAATACTTTTTACTGTACGCAGAACGTTATTTAATAATTAGCTCTACTATTTAATTAAATAATATTGATGGATGTCGTGGAAACATACCTAATTGCAGCTTCTGACTTTTATAAGTACCCATGTAGGCCTATGTGAAATAAAAACTTTTGACTTTGACTTTGTTCCTCAGATATTCATTCTTTACACAATATGAATATTAAATGAAAAAAATTGTTATTTTGAAATAATTTTTTATGACTGCATATTTCAGATACGAAAATTCAAGACATAGCGATCATGTTTTTAAGAAGCTTTTCATACATATAACTTTTTTTTATATTTCGTAACTTCACCAGCGGCATTAAAAGTTCTAGTCCCTTTCGCCTCTAAACTGCTCTGCGGACCTCCATTACTTTTAATAAGAAGCCAGGACACATTGAGTAGCCAGTATTATAACTCGTAAAACTGCGATGTCAAAACATTGTAAAACATGGCTATAATCTTTCTCATTTAATTTCAAGTTATGATGACTCTTGCTTAGAGTTGTAAGCAAGCACACGCGGGTCTGGTCCGTAAACAATGTTTGCGTTATTATATGTGACCGTATCGGGGGAAATCACTGGAGTTATAGTAGTTGACCAGCTATTTGCATAGGAGTTTGTAACTTTATACATTAGTGGCGTATGTGTCGATGTGTCACGTGCGCTCTTGCGGGCTCGCCTAACTGTTCCCTGACATCAGCGACGAGCGCAGCGTCATCGTTAACTTTGTTGCAATCAACTCGTTTTAGCAGTACTTCTGAATATGCAGCAAAATATTATGTGTGAAGATGTAGAACCCATGTTAGAGCGGTAGTCTCTAGACTCAGATTGTTCACGGTATCAAAGACGCATTTTTGCAAGTAATTCTAGACATAACGCGACCGCAATTACTCTTCGAGGCTGTCCAATAAACAACTCATGTCCCCACGTTCATTGCGTCCGCTAAGGTGTTTCATATGAGGCATATTTGGAATAGCTGCGAGGATGATGAACTTCTGAGCGGCGTTTTGCATTCTGCGTCTATTTCAGTATCGTCGGCCGCATGCAGTTACGCGTCAGGCTATGTTTATAGCGCACCGGTGTTAAGTCAATTACTCTCAGCAGTGTTACAAATTCCTTTAGCAACATAAAGCTGTAGGTAGACGTTACGCACGGAAACGGGTAAAATTAATTCACTATTAAAGTCTGCCAAAGTCGGGAAACAATGAATGTGCGCAGCAGACGCGGTCTGCCGTAGTGTTCAACACAAAAGCCAAGCACGATCGACGAAATCACAGTTTTATTTTAAACCAATAGCAAAACATTTAATGGATAAATACCAGAGCAGCAAAAAATCTGAATGAGTAATTTTTCTGAAACGGCTGTTACTAGATAGACTGGCCGGATTTTTTATAACTTGGAATTGGAACTGATAAGTGCGTACAACGAGTTCTAGTCACTGGAACTATGTATAATAACAATTACGTGGATATAAATTATGGCCGTTCCTAGAACAATTACTGTGCGATGTCACAGCAATAAAAATGTTTCATTGACCTTCACGAGTGCTCGGGATCCACCTGCCGCCTGGCGCTGGTTTATGCGCTGCTGCCGCAGAGCGTACCCATGCATAAGATACAGAATACCTATGTAATAGGTTGTAGGTAAACAACAAGCGCCTCGCTCGTTCACTTACGCACAGTTTATTGGTGATGCTGCTACTTACAACTTATCGTTTCCTACACACAGCACTATCCGCACTCACTGCTTACTTGCTACTTAAGGCAAGTTTTTTGATCTGTGATGAAGTTATAGTAACAACCAACAGTTAATTTCAGTAAAATGCGTTGTTCAATCGATTGTTAGCTTCAGCAATGTTCAAAATTAATGAGTAATTACTCAAGAAAGATGAAAAAAGAAATTAACAATTAGATCTAAGTATTAGTTGAGATAACTACGGATTAAAAAACTAGCCTTTATTAGAGAACACAGATACATGGATACACACAATTTATGTCCAGTCTGAGTCTACTAAAGTGCCTAAATTGGGACATAAAAATATTATGGCTATTTTTTACGAGTGTACAGTAATTTTATCGCCATTCGGCTCGCCTCCACATTTTCGGTCCATTTGCGGAACAATATATAGGTATGTTTAAGAGTTTTTTGGACATCAAAAATTTTACTATTTGTATATAGATATTTTATTATTGGTAGTAGGTGTGTTTCAATAAAATAAATTCTGTCGTAAATCAGGTGCGACTTAATGATTGTAAATATGCAAAGCGAAATAATAAAATAGGAATAGTAGAAACGTCTGCGAGCTCCTCGTACTCGTACAGTCCGTGAGCATATTTGCTTTATAGACTTCGTATTGGCATTATAGTTAATCAGATTAATATTAACGAGACCTGTTGGACGGGATCTGTCCGCGACTCCGCACGGAGAGGGTGTAATTACATCCGCGACCAAACAAATAAATAATCCGCAGCGAAGTGATGACAGGATAGTGCATGTGGTATACACATTAAATGTAGACCGACTGAGGTGTGGCGTCGGGACACACTCGATCCGTTCCCGAGGACGAGTAGACGTCATTCTGAGGTTGTGCCTGCTTACTGATAATTTGGTTGTTTCATTTATAACCCAAATCCCTAAATAGTGATTATAGTGAACACCACATTGGCGACGAGTAAAAGCGCAGTAAGTAAAGTGATCATAAATCAAATAATGTACTACTTACGGATTGGTCAACAATGAAATTATTATTTTATAGCACAGCGTTTTGAAAAAAAAAAAGTGACCGTTAACTAAGTGAAATTCAGTAAATGTTTCATATTTCTATGTTCATATTTCTATTGTTATCTATGAGTGATCTGCCTTGGTGATTTGCTGAGGGATGTGCTGCAAAGATCGATGAAATAATTACGTCACTCAATACATAAACGGGACCGTATATCGAAATGTGATTACGACATACAATTTGTCTCTACATTTCGACAATAGATAAAAATAAAAATGATAAATACCAAATACGATGTTTGTTGACCAAATTCGTTTGTGGATACATAATATGATACTGAAAAAATCGAAATAAAAGTACCAACGAGAAATCGTTAATAGATCGAACCAAATGGAAAGATATTCGATCAAATGTACCAACGAGAGATCGTTAATAGATCGAACCAAATGGAAAGATATTCGATCAAATGTACCAACGAGAAATCGTTAATGATCGAACCAAATGAAAAAGATATTCGATCAAAATGTACCAACGAGAGATCGTTAATAGATCGAACCAAATGGAAAGATATTCGATCAAATGTACCAACGAGAAATCGTTAATTGATCGAACCAAATGAAAAAGATATTCGATCAAAATGTACCAGCGACTAAACGTTAATTGATGCTAATCTTATCGAAAGATATTATTAGGTCTAAAAAATGTTCCAACGTTAATGTCGTTAATCAGTTCCAGCGATTAAACGTTAATAGAAGCTAATTTTATCGAAAGATATTATTAGACCTAAAAAATGTTCCAACGTTAATATCGTTAATGTACCAGTTTTAACGCTAAGTACCACTTCGATACTTCGGAGTTAAGTGATGCCTACTGTGAGGTATTACAATATTGTTAAAACTAAATACCTAAGTGTCATGAAATCCTTAAAAGGCTAATTAGACCAAATACATTTTGTACTGGCTTTACTTATCAAACAAAGAATTCGTCACATCTAAACGGCGTTATAACGCCCCGATGTGTTTGGATTTAATCTCTGTTTCAAAGGGCCGATTAGCTGAGTTACGGATAATGAACCTTTGTGTGACTTACTAGCTAGAGTTTGTTTATTTAAAATGTTATGGGAACAGTACCCGTAGGTACAGCTCTTATCATCAGCCGGCGACAGTTAATTCAGCGGTATAACTAAAGTAACGATGTGTTGTGTACGTACTTTATTCTTTTATCTTAGTTTAGCACAACAAGATCAAGATGAAAATTAAGAAAAATAACTGATTTGAATTGTAGGTACAATTCTTGATTCTATTTCAAATAAATGATTTGAATTGTAAATATAATTCTGGATTCAATAAAAAATCATAACTATACCTAAACCCTTTAAAACAGCAAACCCGCAATTGAACTACTTAATCCACGATTGCCAGAGTCAAAATGCAATAAGTACCCGCCATAAAGGAGTTGACACTTGAACAGGAATTGTTGCCGGTGCGGCAACTAAAATCACAAACGTGATAAAAGTTCCTTTCCTGTAAAACTATTGCAAATTGCACAAAAGGTGTTTTCAAATGTTATTTCCAAAAACACTGCAATACAAAGACCAATAAAACAAATAGATACCTACCAACCTCATGACAAATAACAATATAAACTAGTGCTATCATGCATGTCATGAAAATTGTGGTAATCACAAAAGTGGTTACAACTCGAGCAATTAATGAAAACTCAGTTCATGACCTATAATTAATGCAAATGGCATAGAGAGAGTACTAACCTCTTGTCAAATATCTATAATGAATTGGTTGATATCATGCATGTCATGAAAATTGTGGTAATCACAAAAAAAAAATATTATAGCTAGAGCAAAAAAAAAAAAAAAAAATAACAGTCGTGCTCTATAATTAATGCAAACGGCATAAAGAGGTGGTTTAAGCGTTATTTTCAGAAATAATGCGAAAAGAGGGTGGCTGGCTCTCGTCAAATGACAACAATAAAACAAAAAATTAGAAACACAAAGTACTCAAGAAAACGTCTAGTACTTACTGGTAGGTAGGTTCCCACCTACTTATCTAAATTGCCACGTGTCGCGTCGACGACAATGGAACAATTACAATTGATTCTTACAGGCTAAATAATAGAAATTCAATTGACAAAAAAAAAAAAAAACAATTTTGCCAAATAATAATTGGTAAATATAGAAAAGCAGTTTCTTTGGTACCTGTACTAATGAAAAACATTGTATCACAGGCGCCAGCATCTTAATATAAATAAACGTGCCAGGGTGATTACCTTTGGAGTATTACTAGCAAAGCTTATGTCGTAGATAAAATGTACTTAAAACAAGGCTTTGATCTGAATTCCATTGCCAACTTAAAGATCTCTATTGATAAAAAACAAATCTATCAGTTAGTCCGTCTTCTAATTGATTAAAATATTTAAAAATAAATAAATAGGCGAGCTAGTCAAAATGAACTTCATAGGACCTGAAGTGTAATTAAAACGATCATTCATGTTTTGGATTTCTCAAATAGTTCCGGGTAAGCCTGATGACGACATTTGTATTTATCTGGAGATACATGTAAAGAATTCACAAAAAACAAAGAGTTCTCATCTCAGTGAAGTTTATCACGCCTCGACGTTTCAAGTGGCTGTTAAAGTGGCCGTTGAGGTTAGTTCGCACCTAGCAGATGTTTATCAATGGACTAGTTTAAGTTGTTCATTTAATAAGTTCCTGTATTAATAAATAGTCAAGGAGTCAATCGTAAATTGCTTTACATTCAACAAAATAGAAAAGGTTGAATGACTTATAAATAACCACTAGTGGCACTTTTGAGTTAATTTGGCATGGTTAAATAATTTCCGAAAACCGGAGTTAAAAAACCATAACGTTTCAATAAACAAAAAATTATGTATTTATTATATATCAATTGAAACTTATTCAGTTTCTGGGCGATGAATGTCATCAGGTATCATACAGGTATATAGTTAAAAATACAACACAGTCAGACAGACAGTCGATCTAGACTTTCACACAGAAATCCAATGTTTTCTGGACCAAATGAAATTGGTCCAGAAAGTAAAAGGAAACTCTAATTTACAACTCTAGAAATCAAACAAATGGTTTTGAAAATTAATAAAAATCTCTTGGCTGTAATGACAAGAGATCGTATCCATAAGTAGAGCTGACGATAGCTCGGTTAGCTAATACAGTACTCAACTAAAGGCCTCACCCACAATGACTTCTGAGACAGAATCTGACAAATAAAAATGGTACTGCTAGATAAAAACGAGGCACAAGTTTTGGGTGTATTCAATTGAATTCATGAATTGAATTGAATTCAATACAAATTAGCATGTAAAACGTGCAAGAAACTCTACTGACACTCGGATCAATAAATGATTACAATAACAAATAAGTAATTAAAATAAACCATGGTACCTAGTTGCGAGATGACCAGTCCGAATCGATAGCATTAGTTCACGAACATGACTCATGTCCTAGAACCATTCAGCTCTACTCTCCTGCAGGGAAATAAATGACCTAGCACATGCGCCACCATAAGCAAAACATGACATTCCAAACCGCCAGAGCACACCCAACTCAAAGGCCAACCAGTAAATGGTAACTAATGTATCTAGTACTCACATAGTGGGAAATCCAACAATTGCGCATGTAATAAAATATAGGTCATAAACATATTCCCTAGTCACAAAAACAAAGACCTTATTTAGAAATTAAAAATATAACTTATATATAATATAAGCCCTGAGGACTATATAAAAACAAGCACAAACAAGTCTCTCAGGATATTATATTTAGGCTAAAATCGAAATCAAATAACATATTGTGTTATGTTTAACAGAAACCAATTGCTGATTCCCATAGTTCACTAAAAGAGCGAAATTGTTTCTAGATAGAAAATCCTAGTATTTAAAACATATACATATTTCGAAAGTGCAAATTGCAAATCCTAAATTGGCCTACAGATGGTTGTTCCGAGTCTGGGTGTCTTGTGCATGTCTGTGGATTCACTCACAATACAAGAGTAAATCCTAATGTGAAAAAAGAAATAAAAATGAAATGCACTTGCTAGTGGCAGACAAATGTGTAATCAGGAATTCAATGTATACATACAGTATTAAACGAGGAATATGTTTTCAATACTTGATTCCAAATCCAGAATAAAAAAGATTCAAAGCAAATAGGCTGTAATGATGGTGTCAGATCTTAAGAAATATCCAAGGCGAGATGTTTAATGGAGCCTAAAAGAAAATTCATATCCAGAAATTCAACGGTTTATTACCATTGTGCTACACTTCAAAACTAAGAAGTTAGATACAAAAACCAAAACATAAATTAATAAATAAAAATACCCTCACCCGTCATAAAGGAAGCCAGATATCGAAGCTGGAGAAAAGATCAAGAGGAACATCAAATAGACAAAGAATACATAAGACCACCGATTATGAAGCATCACCTTCAATTTAAAACACGTAGAAAGTAGAAAGCAAATGGAAATGTTTCATAAAGTTTAAATAAAATACTACTACATATATTGCTAAATGCTACAGTATATCTGTAAGTCTAGTGTAAATACTAAATGCACTCCAATCTGTGTGGTTCTTTACTCAAAATATCATCTCAGACACTAATCTGCACGGTTCTCATAAATGATTTGGCCATTACACTTTTACTGCGGATTTTAAAATGACTTTGACCTCTGAGTTTGTTTCTGTGTTTCTTCTCAGAGCAGTCAGCTAGGAAACACAGGCCTCATCTAGTTTAATTAAACTTACATGTTTTAATTTTATATTTATAAACCCAAAATAAGAAATTGTACTTTAAAACTTAACGAATGTTTAACTGCAAGACACAGTAAATTGTACTTTAAAACTCAACGAATGTTTAACTGCAAAACATAGTAAATTGTACTTTAAAAACTTAAAGAATGTTTAAATACAAAACATAGTAAAATGTATGTGAAACGCATTTAATTTCAAAATCTTAAATACTGTAATTGCATTTCAAAATCAAATTAGCGTATAAATGCTAAATATTGTAATTACACTTAAAATCTTAATAATTATAAAAAGGAAGACATGAGGTATAGACATTAGAAATCCTAAATACTGAAAACCGAAACAGCGAATATTGTAAATTATCATCTGAGTGCTAAATATCTTGAAATCTAAATCATTTTATAAAAAGGAAGAGATGTGGTATACACATTAAATGTAGACCGACTGAGGTGTGGCGTCGGGACACACTCGATCCGTTCCCGAGGACGAGTAGACGTCATTCTGAGGTTGTGCCTGCTTACTGATAATTTGGTTGTTTCATTTATAACCCAAATCCCTAAATAGTGATTATAGTGAACACCACAGTGCAGTCAGATGAGACCAGTGCGCGACTCCACGACTCAGTGATGATAAACGAGATAATTCTCTTGCAAGTATTAAGCTCCTAATTACTGCCTAGCTGCAACGTTTAATGAAATTACAGTAACTGCGCACCGCTGCTGTAAAAGCCTTTTAAATGCGTACGGAACCATTTATAATTATTAACGTACGCAAGGAAAATGTTTGTTGTGCAATATTACGTAGTTAACTGACTACTTAAAGTACCGCTACATAATGCATTTGCATAACATCATGTTTGTGAAGAGGACTGTTTACTGCTAAGTTAATTATCTGAAAAATGGCAGGGTGCTAATAAAAGTGAATAGGTAAAGCAAAAAACTAATATGCGTCCAGACGTCTACCAGATGTTGTCGGTGACCTTTGTTTACGTATCAGCTCAAAGGTTCAAAGCGGAGTTCATAATATAAAAATGTATGAATGAAAAGTAAATAATGAAAGGTCGGTGTGGGCGTCGTGTGTAGTCTCGCCGCGCCGTGATGCGTCGCTCGGAGTCGCGTCGCGTCTAAGAATGGAAAAAATCGATAAAAAATATCGAATCAATATTTAAAGAAGGTATCGATGTTTATAGGCAAAAATATCGATATTTTTACCTTAAGCAGCTGTACTTGTACTTATTTAAAAAAATATTTGCCAAAATCTGTACCTACCCGAGTACCGGTATAATGTCAGTAAGTAAGTTTTTGTCGATTGAAGATTGATACTAAGCTTGAAAAAGCAATACCAATTGGAAAATAAAAATCACGTGCTTCGTTTTAAATAATCAGAAAACTAACTAATGTAGGTTTTCATAATTTGTTATTATTATTTTGTTTATTCTCTGTAAATTTTACGCACTGTTAGAACTTCACTGACGAAAAGTAAATGTTTAAGTAAAATTCGAAAAATTTCAAATTCAGTTTATGTTTTAAGATATGGTAAGGTACTTTGGCGATAAGTATCGATTATCTCGTAAAAATATCGATATATTTGAACAAGCCTAGTCGCGTCTGGCAGCCGCACGTCGCTGGTCGCGACGGATCGATGCTGCGCGCCAGTCACCGCCCGCACCGCACAGGGTTGATGCTCGTTTTATTTCACAAGCTACTATTATTTTAAAATTAGGCTTTTCTCCCCCTCTCCAGTCTCCACATCGCTCACTAAGGGAGCGTAACCGCAAAAATACTGTATGAGCAAATTGGCTAAACGAGTTATCATCACATACGTTGACTAAGGGAATTCACCAATAAAACTAATCGCGTTTTAACGTTTGGCTCGCATAATTGCGTTTAGCCGCTGTCACTAGTGTCACTTGTCTGTATTTTTCTTTTGTTGTATTTTTACAAGTGACACTAGTGACAGCGGCTAAACGCGATTATGCGAGCCAAACGTTAAAATGCAATCAGTTTTATTGGTGAATTCCGCCCTAAGGCCGGCTCATAAACGTAAATGCGGTGTGAAACCAGGCTTAAGGCAAATTTCACCAAAGACAATGAACGCGGTCTGCACATCTAAACTGGCGTTCAAAAGCTGCCCGTTTCAATAAGTAATTCATAATAATGATGATACTGACAGCTCTTGAAACTGGAACCCATAGAGCGACTGTTTTGTTTTTTTTCGCATACGGCGCACTTGTTACATTTGTGTGGCTAAAAGACCTATTTATTTACTCTCTTCTTTTATTTCTTGCTATCTTAGCCCTAACCTAACCTAACCTAACCTAACCCAACCAATTTAATTACAACACAGACCATAGATTACTTCGAGGACAACTATACACAATGGAACCAAAGGCATCCAGAAAAAATATTCAGTATTCAAAACAATCAATACCTTTACCTCTCCCGGATAACACTCTAGAGTCATTGTATATAAATTTAGGAAAAATAAATAATATCAAAGAAGTTCAAGAAAAATATGATGCCTAGAAAAGGAATTAAAAGATGTTGAAAGCAAAATTAGAATAACTAAAACAAGTAAAGATAAATTAGGCCCAGAAGCAAGAAAGTTAATTACACAAAGGAAACTTATGTTTAAAGACAGAAAATACCATAAACAAAATATAGTGAAGATAAGTAAAGAAATAAACTTGCATATACGAAAACACAGAGAAAAAACAAGAACCGATACAATAAATTACTACATTACTGAATTCAGGTGGAGTCAAGAAGGCATGGGTTGAACTAAGGGAGGACTTAAAATGGATTGACAACATGAAACACCACAAAAATAAGGAAAATAAAACAAACAGAATACAAATATTAGAAGTAGCAACAGACTACTACCGTGAATTATATAGTAACGACGAAACAGCTGATGAATGCATTCAATTAATGGATTATGATAAAGCCAACGAAGATGAGATCCCCTGCATACTAAAAGATGAAGTTATTAAGGCTATCAAAACACAGAAAAAAGGGAAAACGCCAGGAGGGGACTGCATATCTAATGAACTGTTAATGGGATCATCTGAAGTAATAATAAACATAGTCACTGACATATTCAATGAAATTTTGCACACAGAATATATACCCCACCAGTGGACCTCGTCAACTATAATTCTATTACATAAAAAAGGAAAAAAAGATGATATAGCCAACTACAGGCCCATCAGTCTTATGTCCAATGTGTACAAAATATTTTCAAAAATACTTTTAGGCCGATTGACTAATGTTTTGGATGAAAACCAACCGAAAGAACAAGCAGGATTTCGTTCAGATTTCTCAACAATAGATCACATCCACACAATAAAACAAGTTGTTCAGAAATGTAATGAATACAATATTACTTTTTATCTTGCATTCGTAGACTATAATAAGGCATTCGACTCGTTGAAACACATGAAAATATGGGAAGCTTTAGAGACACAAGGAGTTAACAAGAAATATATACGTCTTATTATAAATATATATAAGAACATGAAAGCAAAAATACGCACAGAAAGAGAAGGGGAATATTTTCCGATAAAAAGAGGAGTGAGACAAGGTGATCCTATGTCACCCAAACTTTTCTCGGCAGTTCTAGAATACGTATTTAGACGTCTCGAGTGGGATAATCATGGACTGAATATTAACGGGATGCAACTAAACCACTTAAGATTTGCTGACGATCTAATACTGATTTCAGAAGATCCAAGCAGCTTACAAGAAATGCTAGAACAACTTGTAATTGAAAGTGACAAAGTGGGTTTGTCAATGAACACGACAAAAACTAAAATAATGACCAATCTGGAAAAAATCCCTATAACTGTGAATGGTAACACAATAGAATATGTAGAAGAATACACCTATCTCGGACAGATCATATCTCCAAAAGACCTTACAGATAAAGAAATTAACAACAGAATCAATTTAGCATGGAAGAGATCCTGGTCTCTTAAAGAGATTATGAAAAATCCTCTCGTGCCATTGAAAGCTAAAAGCAAAATATTTGATTCATGTATTTTACCTGTGATGCCAAACATGGAGCCTAACTAACAATAATATACGCAAATTGGAAACTTGCCAACATAGAATGGAACGGAGTATACTCTACATCAAACTAAAAGATAAAATAAAACTAAGTGTTATAAGGAAACAAACAAGAATTACCGATATAACTTACTGTATTAAAACACTAAAATGGAGGTGGGCAGGACATATGATTAGGAGTAAAAAGGATAAGTGGTCTAGGGATGTAACAGAGTGGTGCCCGCGACAACATAAAAGAAAGAAAGGGAGACAACGTCGTAGATGGGAGGACGATGTTACAAGAATAGCAGGCATCACATGGAGAAGACAAGCACAGAATCGCATTTTATGGCAAACTCTAGGGGAGGCCTATGTTGGAAAGCAAGACAATCTTCACGAACCGGTGTCAGATAGTTGAAGTAAATTTTAATAGTAACTAAAGGAAAAAATGTATGTATTAAATGATGTACTGATATGTTAGATTGTTAATAAAGCCTATTATTATTATTATTATTATTATCTTAGCCCTTGCAAAAATTCCTCTTGACGAGACTGGTTTTTACACTTTCCGGCTTCTGACTACCTGTAACTATTGTCAAAGATCTACAAATGACAACCGGCACCAAATGCTTCAATGTCAATCAACAAAGAAAACGAAAGAAAAGCTCTTCAAATGCATTTGGAACCATATCGATTTGAGACAACCCTTTTTTAACCGACTTAAAAAAGGAGGAGGTTATATGTTCGGTTGAATGTATGTTGTTTTTTTTTTATGTATGTTCACCGATTTCTCGGTCAATTGTGGACCGATTTTATTTTTTTTTTCCGATTGAAAGGTTATGCTTCCGAGTTGGTCCCATAGAAATATTGTTATGATCTGATCATGAACTTCGAAGTTATGGAACAGAACTCCTCATAGGATCACAGCAGAACCGTTGTAACAAGTAAAATTGCTTTGTTTATACGTGTAGTTGATGACTGACTGAAACTAGAGGGGGAATATATCGATCTGATCTGATGATGAACCCTGAAGTTAGGCACCGGAACTTTGTAATAAATTAATGTAATCTAACCGTGTTTGGGATTATTAGAATTGTCATGAGATGCACTCTGGCTATAAGTTATTTAAATTTGGCTGAGGGGTACGTTTTAGTGGTGGCACCATAACTAAAAAGTGTAAAATAAAAAACTTTTCCAAAAAAAATATAACCGACTTCAAAGTAAAAAAAAACACTGAAAAGTGCAAAATAACATCAATTTCAGAAGTCGGTGTTAAATAACGAAGAGACAAAACTATCATACAAACACCGACTTCCGAAATTAAAGTTATTTTGCACTATTTAGTATTTTTTTTTACTTTTAAGTCGGTTATATTTTTTTTTGAAAAGTTTTTTATTGTGTTGGGAAATCATCAAATAACTTCTCCGGTTCTGGGTGGAGCGAGAGGACGTAACAGATTTTTACTAACTAAACCCCACCTATATTCCTTCAGTTGCCCTTTGTAATTTCCAGGACCACGGTAACATAACTTTCGAACTATCCTCGTTTGTGATAACCCTGAGTTCCGAATATCCGTCTGCTTGCTTTTATACTTCACCCCTTGATATGAATCCTCCAACTTATTACTAGACGTAGTACGGTTGAATTATAAATACAGACGAAATAGGACCATAGTGTTTAGATATACGTGTTAGGTGAGTACTTATCATCATCATCATTTCAGCCGAAAGACGTCCACTATTGGACATAGGCCTCCCCCAAATGTCGCCAAAATGACCAGTCCTGTGCGTCTCGCATTCGTCGGATTCCCGCAACCCTCACCAGGTCATCGGTCCACCTTGTGGGAGGCCTTACAAGGCTGCGTCTTCCGGTACGTGGTCCCCATTCCAGAACCTTTCGTCCCCATCGAACATCTGTTCTGCGAGCAATGTGCTCTGCCTACTGCCATTTAAGTTTGCCTATTCTTCGGGCTATGCCTGTAACCTTGGTTCTCCTGCGGATATCTTCATTTCTGACGCGATCACGCAAGGAAACTCCGAGCATAGCCCTTTCCATTGCCCTTTGAGTGAGTTTAAGCCTTCTGATGAGGCCCATTTGGTACTGGTGGAGGTGAGTACGGGAAAACCTTATTAGGAAAGCTTCGAATTTATATGTATTTAATTTACATATAGAAGTAAGAGCTCTTTAAAGTTCCTTGTAAAGCTTCTGGATATGTCGCAACAAATGGCGACGTCCATAAAAAACCACGTACGCGCGTGGATTTTTACAAGTCATGTCCTCAAATTTTGAGGACTCTTCCTGCCTGAGTCCTTAGAAGTGCCTACCTGCGCTCCGTTACATAACTACACCTGGCTATATCATGCAAACAGATGGCAAACAGAAGACTGGAAACAAGAGCTTGAGGCAGAGAGTTAAGATAGGTTATAGGTACCTTACCTTACTTTTTTCATTTCCAATAAATCGATGGGTCCTATGTATAAAGGCCAATGTGCAAATTGACAATTTTTCAATAGAGGCTCTTTTTACAGATATTAGTTTAGTTTTTTTTCTCTCTGAGGTGGGCAGTCATCAATAACTTCTCCAGTTGTTGGTGGAGTCAGAGGGAGTCGGACAGACTTTTACTGAAATAAACCTAACTGTATTGTTCCTTCAGTTGCTCTATGCGTTCCAGTGCCATGGTAACTCTTTCGAAAAATTCCGCAGCCCAGTTTTGAGGTGGAAAATCATCTGACTTCTTCCCTGCTTTATAGCGGAGCGCGAGGGCGTGTCAGACTTTTACTAACTAAAACCACATCTATGTTCTTTCAACTGTCTTGTGTTCTAGGACCAAGGGTTTCCCTTTTAGAAGTCGACTCATAGCCCCCGTAGGCTTCGCCCCTGCTAGGCCAATACGGTTTTGCTCCTTTGTTCTTTCAAAGAGATGTCCTCTTTACAGCTACCCATTATTCGCCATCCGCAAGCTCACGAGAGCAGTGGTGGCCGAGTGGTAACGGCCCCGACTTACGAGTTGTAGGTCGCGGGTTCAAACCCAGCCAGGCGCATTACTTTGTGTAATTTATTTCATCACCACTGCTCTCAAAACGGTGAAGGAAAACATCGTGAGGAAACCGGCATGTCCTAGAACCAAAAATTCAAAGACATGTGACATCCACCAACCCGCACTGGGCCCGCGTGGTGGATTACGGCCCATTCCCTCTCCTAGAGAGGAGGCCTGAGTCCCAACAGTGGGAACATTAAAAGGCCGACTATGCTATGCTAAGCTCACGCCTATGGTGGCAGTTTAGTTAAATCTGAACTGCAAAAATTGACTGCTAGATCAAACGTTAGGGAATATATCTATAGCATTTTATCAGTTAGCAAATTTCTAATTGGTTATCGTCCGGTAACCGTCCGGACCGAGCCCAAGTCGTCGACGGCCCGTACTGTTCCACGCGCTCCTCAAGGAGATGTCAGTAAACCATAGGGGCCCAGCTGGGTCGAAGCCTCGAATTGGTTATAAGCATTACTAAGGTCTATTTTGCTGTAACACTCCCTTCCACCTAACTTAGCGAAAACCTCTTCTATCCTAGGCATTGGGTATTTTTAGATTTCTAAATCTTTGTTCAATGTTATAGAATAATCACCGGCTATCTTAACAGTCCCATTTTCTTTTAAAACTGGAACAAGCGGAGTCCCGTATTTAGGGATATGGGGCCAAGGGTCTGCTTCTGAAAGCTAGACTCTGCCCTGGTATGAAAGGCCACGAAGGAACAGGAGTGGATTTTTAGTCAGTAAAAGTCTGACACACCCTCTCGCTCCACCCCAGAGCGCGGAATGTCATTGGATGACTTTCCCACCGAAAATAATAAATTGCTAATCGGTTGATTGAAGAAATGGCTGAAGTTGAAAATATTTTATGGGTAGGTACATTTATTACAAGTATTCACGGTTTTTAGAATAAAACATTTAAATCATAATATATTCATTTCTACTTAATTATCTTGATGTTATTAGATCTAGTCACGGTTTATAGCACTTATTTAATATAATTAAATTCCAAGTTTATGGTACAGCGAAACTTACAACTACTTATTAAATATAGATATTGCATTTTGATCTCATTTCGTTTTATTGCTGTAAATTGCAATAATAATTATTAATGTGACATTATACCTGCTACTATTTCAATTAACTAGGTGCACTCCAGCAAGCTTATCAGAATATTCTGTAGATTGATTTACAGTTCCATAATAAACGCTAATGAGAGATGAGAAGAGAAGAAAATTAATAACATAAGCATAATTAGTTTTATAATATTCCAACAGCTGGGACTGGGGCCTCCTTTCAAAGAAAGTGGCCGTAATCCACTATGCAAGTCTGATGCAGGTTGGTGGATGCCACAAGTCCTCTTACTTTTAATATTCCACAACTATAACACAACGCCGCCAAGTGCCAAGCTAAGCAGAGCTTATGTTATGAGTACTAGACAACTGATAAACATACTTAAATATTTCAAAATACATACATATATAGATCAATTACATCCAGACACAGAACAAATGATCGTGTGCAAAAACAGTCAGGGCCAGTAACCACTAGACCAACAGGCCAGTCAAAGTCTTTTGGATCGGAGACAATAAGGTTTCCTCACGATGTTTTCCTTTGCCGTTTTAAGAGCACAGCAGTGGGAATGAAGTAAATGATAAATGATGTTTAATTTGCAAGTAGGTTTAAAAAATATTTATAATACTTTTACATAAAAAAATATTTTTCGTCAGTTTAAACTAGACGAGGCTGGTGTTTCCTAGCTGACTACCCTGAGAAGAAACACCGAAACAAACTCAGGGGTCAAAGTCTCTTTTAAAGTCTATACAAGTAAACAAGTAATGGTCAAATGATATGAGAACTATGCAGATTTGTGTCTCAGATGGTCTTTTGAAGAAAGAACCACACAGATTTGAGGTCCACTCAAAGATTTGAGGTTGCGGGGACCACACAAATGAAGTAAATTAGGTACACCGAGAAAAGGAAAAACCCACAACCAATAACTCGTGAGTTGGAACTGTAACCACTAGGCCACCACTGCTCTGATAAAAAAGAACAAATTACCTACAACGACATTATAATACAACCTCATTTCGCTCAAATACGATAATAATATATGTAATATGTACTGGCCGCTTTCTTTAGTGTTTTCTTTTTCATGACCTTTTTTTTTCAGAAGACTACATTTTTCTTTTCCATAAATTTAAAACCTATATTTTCTCATTTAAATAGTATTTGTATAAAATATGTGCGCAATACATGTTAAGGATAGTGAAGAAAAAGCTATGGTGACGAGATGTCATTAGATCCAAAAACACAGAGGTGTTACGTGTAGTGAGGCAGAAGGGCCGGTCTCCCAACACACATTTTTGAACACACAACAAAACAACTGCACTTTTTACCCTGTCTGTAGGTACATACAATAAACAGTGACACTTTGTTCATAAAGACGACTTAGCAATGAAAAGTCCCTGTGAAGTCGTTTCAAGCCGACCTCGTTAATATCAGCAGACGATATCGTGCACATAAAAGTGTTCGCAAACCCTTGGCTTAAGTTCAGGTGCAGCAGCTGGGCTTAAAGCCGGTCGTTGATCTTTATTTGCGTGCCCCCAACTACGGCCGGCTAGACGCTCGTGCCAATACCCGTCTTATCCTCCCCCGGGACGACTTACTGCTAATGAAGATGTTTACACGAACGAAACGTTCCGAATATGGCCCTTTTATCGCTTAGGCGCATCGGCTCAAAAGGCTTCACAGTTTTGGTAGCAGACGAGGTTCTGAAAAAGTTATTTTAGGAAAGGTTCTTCTACATCACTTAACTGATGACAGAAATCCTTTAAGTTTTCAAAGCACCAGCTGTGTCTATTACAAATAAAGATAGACAGAAAGTAAAGACCACCGTGTAGAATACTTATCCCTTTACTTTAGAAATGAAATGTGATAATTTCATTTCTAAATAAATAAAATAAAACGCTATTCAGGTGATCCGATTAATTGTTACAAATTTCAATCAATCACAGCTATTACAATTTGACATCTTAAAATTTGCGTTTTCGTTCTGGACCTTAATAATATTTTTCAAATATAAATGAAAACTACCAAACCCACATATATTTACGAGCCAACTATATTAAAGCTCTAACAAACGGCATGCACGTGGCCAGCGTTACATTTAGCACAATCCAATATCTCAAAATGGATGTTATTGGTACGCAAAAAGCTAAGTCGGTCCAACGGGAAGTAAGACATACGTGATATCCGGAGCCGGGGGCCGCGGCCGGCACGCAGCGGCGAATCTATCGGAAGTTACTACTTCTGCGGCTTCAATTTAGTTAAGCATCAATTTCTTTTGATACACGTATCAGTAGCACGATATGCTCCATGATTCAATGAGCAGCAGAATCCTTTCGGCAAGCAACCTTCACAGCATCTTTATTCTCAGCATCGTCGATCATAATTATAGCAAAAGCACGTATCAAAAGTAATCGATGCGTGAGTACGTTGAAGTACGTACCTTACATTGTGCATTGCAGGGTAGCAGAAAAATATTTCTTACTTTAAAGAGTCAAGCAGCCTTAACAATTATTAATTAATGTAATATAAAATACTAGCTTCTGCCAGCGGCTTCGCCCGCGGAAAGAATGTTTCTCCATACAAACTTTGAAACCATCTTTCAACCTTTTAACACGTGAATTTTGGAAAATCCTTTCTTAGTACTCGTCTACGTCATAAAATAAAGCTTTGTGCAAAATTTCACACTCATAGATATTGCAGTTTCGGCTGTGTGTTGATATGTCAGTCAGTCAGTTTCTTCTTTTAGGTAATGTATAAAGATAATAATTTCAACACAGAACATTTCTTTGGATTCAGGATTTAATAAAATGCTTTTCGATTGTGTTTTAATGACAAAAAAGGGAGAGTTTTTGAAGTGGATTGGTTTTATAGGACGTTTTAATATCATCGATAACAATAAGTATTGGAAAGTAAAGTAACAACATTTCGTAACAGTGAAATTGGTGATATTGTTCGTTTTTTTTTTTTATTATAAGTGCTTGAATCCGATTAACTTAGTGATGGGTTGTATTAATATTCAAGTTCCATCATCTTTGCTAAGACTTTCATATTCGCCAAGCCAGGGGTCCACAACCCTAAAGTTACGCGTCTACAAGATTTATGTGCGCCCAAAAGTTTTTAACAGCGTTTTTATGTCTCCGACGTTGAAATTAGTTTTATTTCTTTTCCTGGTGGGCCTTGTAACCTTATTTAATACACCTAAGTAGATCCAGCGAACGTGACTTGAAAGTGAAGGCACGATTATTAAGAGTACGCCAATCCCATGAGGAGTATTTTATATCGATACATTACTATTTTTTTTGTTGATGTGGGAAATCATCAAATGACTTCTTCCGGTCCAGGGTGGAGCTAGAGGGCGTGTCACACTTTTACTTACTACAATCAAAGTTTGAGAAAATTTTGCTTATATTTAGTCAGCAACATTTTCTCAAAGTTTTGCGCAAGCTTACAGGGGTTATTTGAGAAGCTTGTTGCCTTTTGTTTATTAGCTTTAACTTCAGTTTATTTATTGATATTGGTGAGTTGTTTGATTAGCAACAAGGCATTCGACTCGAGGTGGGTAGGGGCTTCCTACTTACCAGTTTAGGTAACTTGTTATTAAATACATGAGAGAGCAGAGCTGTTAATAGATAAATGTATTTTTAAATGTAAACAGAGGATTATGTTTACAATTTAATTCGCCATATTTACATAACTTAATAAACATATTATGTGTAAGTGCACGTTCCCAGACTGTGAGCATGAAACTTAAATAAAGTAATGAACTTTATTTCAGAAGATATTGCCTGATAATATAGAATTACTTTCTTCTTCCAGCGGCTTCGGCCGCATCAAAGTAGGAAATTATCCTAAGGGTACATATTTCTAGGATAAAAAATACTCCATGTGCTGTTCTAATATTTCTAATACATGGTTACATTAAATGAGCTTTTACTGTTACTATAATTGGTTGTTTAACCGTGTTGTAATTAATCTATATATATAAAAGGAGAAACTGACTGTCTGACATATCAAAGCACAGCCGAAACTACTGGAACTAGAAGCGTGAAATTAAGCACAAGGTTTCCTTTTATGAAGGTAGAAGATTTTCCGAAATTCTCCCCTTAAAGGAATCAAGCGGGGTCCAAAGTTTGTATGGAGTAATCTACTATCACGCGAGCGAAGCCGCTGACAGAAGCTAGTTATATAAATAAATGGTTTACTAGTGTGCCGAATTTCATCAGAATCCGTTTCGCCGTTTTAATATGAGTGGAGTAACAAACATACTCACACACATGTAGATACAAACTTTCAGATGTATAATATTAGTGTGATGTACCATCCATTTGTGTAGGTGGGTGGTGGGAGTTTAGGTAATCCACAGGTGTGACTGTGACCGAATGACGAATCCACTCTGATCCAAGGTTGGCAAGTAACCGCGTGCCGCTTCCAAGATTCGATTCACTACATTAGGTTTAATGTAGCGATTGAAGTTTTAATGAGGTCCGAACTCACGATCTGTGGATTGAGTATTCTCGACGTAACTTTGACTTAACAATCCTTAATTCATACGAAACTCCTCGTAACTTATTGACCTCATTACGGAGTATCGACCTCGAAGTGAGTAATGCATGGGTTGATGTTGTTTTGAAGGAAACTATATCAGATAACTAGTTTCTGTCAGCGGCATCGCCCGCATGAAGGTAGGTTTCTCCATATAAATTTGGACCCCGTTTCATCCCCTTAGACCCACTAAGGAATTTAGATGAATTTTCGAAAACTCTCTCTTAGTGCTCGCTTACGTCATAAAAGGAAATCTTATACAAGCTTTCACGCTCCTAGTCTCATTAGTTTCGGATGTGCGTTGATATGTCAGCAAGTAATTTTTTTTTTAATTGATAAAAACTAGCGCTTGATTGCATTTATGCCTGATGGTAAGCAGTGCATATCGTTGATGGTGAGGCGCACTAGTTTATTAGGAGTCTATTCACTCTACCTTTGAAGACATCTACATGATAATTGGACGGGAAGACCGCAGCAGTCAAATCGTTCCAGTCCTTCGATGTACGCGGTATAAACGACATGGCGAAACTCTTTGTCCGGACCGTAGAGGTTTGAACAAAGTAAGGGTGGGTGGACTCGCCGTAGGTACGTCAGGTTGTCTGATGGTAGAAAGGAGATGGTGGAATCAAACCATGCAATTCCCGGAATAACCCAGGCACACTCTCTCCAAAATGCATCCTGTGTATGTGTGTGTACAGTTTCTTCTTTTATGTATATAGATAATAGTAATTCGTTGCGATGGAATTCAGTATCGTATATCAGAAGTTAATATTGGAAGGAGACGGCCTGGCGCCGACAGAGGGCTGCTGCATCCATTTATTTCGACGATCCATCGGTTATCGCTCTGGCAGACATCAACCGGCCACGAGCGAAACCAATTCCATTGTTGACCGACATACTAGTATCATTGGACAGATCCGATCTATTTAATAACTTCTATTGGGTAAATAGGAAATCGTAGGAAGCCAAACAAACAATATCTACGAGTATTGGAGAAGATTGATGGTCGGCTTACTTTATCATAAAAAGGACTGCGTAAAGGACGCAGGAGAAATGTCTTAATTTAGACTTTTAGACTGCAATGTGAGTGCAGTGGTTGAGTGATTGGCTACTTTTTTTATGTGGGGAAATCATCCAATGACATCCCTCGCTCTTGTGCGAAGCGGGAGGGTGTGTCAGACTTTTACTGACTAAAAACCCACTCCTGTTCACCAGGGCCGAGTTTTCCTTTCAGAAAGAAACCCTTGGCTCGGCGCGCGTGGAACAGTACGCGCTGTCGACGACTTGGGTTCGGTCCGGACGGTTACCGGACGGTCGGAAGGCGAGCTACCAATTGCTCGCCGTGCGCAAGCCCCCGCCTACGCGCGCGAGCCCCGTTACCTCGCCCGTGCACGTGCAGCCTCCTCCTTTGCTAGTATTACTGCTTCGCAGAAGTAGGCGACCGCTTGCCACTGCTCCTCGCTTCGGACCATAGCCTTTTCCAAGGCGCAGCGCGAGAGATCGTTGCCGCCGAAGGCCTCACAAGGACACGGCGAGCGACAGGTTACTGCGCTGCGTGTCGCGGGTTCGATTCCCACATGGAACAAATATTTGTATGGTCTACAGATAGGTGTTCCAGGTCTGGGTGTCTTGTGTATGTGAGTTTACGTATCATGTTTGTGAACGCAACCATGATAAAGGATTAATTCCTAGTGTGGGGTAAGTTTGTTTTTAAAGTTCACTTGTTTCTGTTTTTTTTTTTAATGGTTTTACGCCATATTTTAGGTAGGAGTTATTGTGTATATGTAATTTTAATTAGCTATGTTCAAAATAAATTGATACTTTATATTGTTTATCGATAGTCCAATCACGAAAAAAAAAATCCGAATACAACGCCATCTCTAATTAAAATGTCATTATAAAATGAATTATGCTGTTTTGGTAATGCCAGCAGATGGCGTTATACTTAGTATTAGGCGGTACGAAGTTCGACGGGACAGATAGTACTTAATAATTTTGTTAATGTTTGGCAGTATATTTCACGATTCGATTTTTTAAACAGTCTGTTTTTATTATAATATTTCACAAAATTAGTTCCTTCTCGTCCAACGGAATTGCATCGAGTTTAAAATAAGAATATTTTGCGAATAACCAATTTTATTTAAAAAAAAGATTCATGCTTCATTTATAAAAGCATGAATCGGTTATGTATATATGTATAATGGGTTAACGTCGTTGTTTATGTTATAAAAATGTCTGCAGATGGAAGTAGGTTAAAAGGGCAATGGGCGAAGCGATGGGCTTGCTAAATATCAGTTAGCACTTATTCAGTTATGTGTCACGCTTGACTCGTTCACTCGACACGTTAGTGGCGCAGTGTCAATTGATATTAAGCACTTCAGATTGCACGAGCATTCATGTTACATTTAAACATACATTTATTTAATTAGGTCAACTTCAACAGCCGTGCGCTAAATTAATAAAAGTTGATCGTAATTACTGAGGAGAGCTGATGTTTTATTACAACCATCAATCCCAACTCATTATAATGTTACTAGCTGATACCAGCGGCTTCACCTGCATGAAAGTAGGTTTTTCCATACAAACTTTGGATCCCCGTTTCATCCCCCTATGGGATAAATTTAGGAAAATCATCTACTCTTTGTGCTCGCTTAGATCATAAAATGAAACCTTTTCATTTCGGCTGTGTGTTGGTTGATATGTCAGTCAGCTAGTTTCTCATTTTAAATACGTCGTGGTTTTTATAAACGTTATATGTCAATCCTCGTTTGGCCATATCATTGATGTAGGATTTCAATGATAATAAAAGGTCTAACGAAAGTAGGCCAAACGAATATTGAAATATCATCAAACTCGATCTGACCAGTTTTACTTGGCCATAGCATGAAGTGATCAATTTCTAAGATCTGGCCATGATATAACGTACCTAGATAAACGCGATTCACGCTGTTTATCAGTAACATCTACATCACCGAAGCAATTTTACTATTTTTGCGCATATAGTATATATAATAGATCTTACATATATATTAGGATACGTTTTATCCTGAGAATAGGTAAGCCTTCGTTATATAATTTCATCATAATTTTCGATTTTCTTTCAGGAAAAGCCACTGGGAGAAGCTATTATTTAATAACTGTACTTATAAAAGAAGCAGATGTAATTTTAAATACTCTTACTGCTCTCATATCCTTATTCCGTACTCTATCATAAAATGTTCATGTTCGTTTCGCCAATAAAGTTGATAACGTCAATTCGGCGAAGCGATGCGTCGTTACTTTATGAATGCATTTGGTTTTATATCGTCTGTTGCAGTAAAAGTACGAGAAAAGGTAAGTGTTTAGATCTTTAGTAAATTGAAAGGTTCAAGTAACTGGAACGAACTTTCCATGAGGATTGTTGCAGTACCTATAGAAGAAGGTAATTTACATTTTTAACGATGCAATGATATGATGAATGTCATTGAAAACATCATATTTTTGAGACACAACAGATGGTATATTTAATTTACTAAAATAAAAAATATTTATTAGAAGGTTTATCTACACTGAAAATACCGAAATGTCTTAGGACGTCGGTATTGTTAATAATAATATAATATCTCATCGTGCTCATCACAAAAACATTTGTCCCGGGTGGGAATCGAACCCACGACCTCCGGCATAGCAGCCAGGGCCACAAACTACTAGACCAACAAGCCAGCCGAGTTACTCATATTCGATTATAATATTATTTCATAGTTATTCGTGTTTATTTTTATAGAAAAATTAGAGGTGGGAAAGTTTCGAATGGCGGGTTTCCTTTTCAGAAGTTTTCCAATACCACTAGCAGGCATCGGCCCTGCTGGGCCCCTACGGCTTTACTGACATCTCTATGAGGCGCACGTGAAATACACTATTCTCTGTCGGCGACTCGGGCTCGGTCCCGATCTTCAGTCGGGTCGGGTCGGACGGCGAGCTACACATTACTCGTTGTCCGCATGGACAAATTCAGATCTATTATTACAATGTTCGTCAAAATCAAGATAAACCCAAAGTTGGGATAATGATTTCATGTAGCTTTTACTGTGACATATTATAAGTGATGTAAAAAGGACCATAATCATAAGTCAATCACTCGCCACATAAACGATTTAACATTCGTTTACTTAAGCGTTTTATGGGAACAAACTTGTGTTAATAAAATTAATGGCACTTACAACACAAAAGAGTTTACCTTGACCGTACGAAATGTCAACGATAAATACACTATAAATATTGGAAGAATAGGGAATATGCATGTATTATATATAAGTGAAGAAAGTTTGTTATTGCTACCGAGGCGGAATTAGCACGAGCCCTAGGCAGGGTGTTATGGAGCCGATTGCTGCAGTGATTTCTACATGTATCAAACAATATTTTCCAATACACTTACAAAAAAATAAATAAACGAGGGTTGACACGTGGCTCATGGGGGTCGTTTAACATCTGAGCCTTAAATAGTGGCGGTGGGCGAGCTCGCGCACTTTTCCGCACTAGTGCGAAAAACAGATAATTGCGTTCTTAAAAAGAGCGGATTTTCGAGTAAGTGTATTGAAAAAACATTTGTTATCTAACTAATTTATCAATAGATATTCAAAATAGAATATTAACAGTAAGAACAGTATCAAAATCAGTAGAAAGGCAAACGAAGTATAAAATTTTTAAGTAAATATATCTGTATCTTTCGTCAAAACGCTGTTTTCTACGAAGTGTGTGATGAATTCCAACGTCAAAGACCATGTCGGACTTATCTTTCTCATTAGCAGCTTTGAAGTTAAATCTTCGTTGTTAATGAAGATATTAAAAAAACTAATACATTTTCTTTACAAAAGGCTGAAGGAAAATATCACAATATCAGGAGAAAACCGAAAGGCTGCGGATTGTTCAAAAGAGTGACTGTGGACCTGGAACATAAAGGGCAACTAAAGGAATACAAGTGGGTTTTAGTCAATAAATGTTTTGCACTCCCTCTCGCTCGTGCCACCCAGAGCGCGAAAACTTACTTGATGATTTCCCACGTCAAAAAAAACAATCGATAAAATCAAAGACATGTGACATCTTCCAATCTACACTAACGGAGATGAGGTCTGTGTCCCTGCAGTGAAAATGTTATAAGCTCTGTTTTGTTTCGTCAATTTGTACTCTTCTTATCCCTTTAGTATTGTTTTCTGCACCTGCCATGTTGTCTCTCGGTCACCATAGGTTAACTGGTGACCCGCCTTTGTACCTTTGTGTTGTATGAAGTTTTAATAAATAAATGTTGTTGTTGTTTTATTTATTATTTTTGTATTATGTAATGTAATTATTGTGTTTTATTCATTAATTCAAAATTTGAGGCAAATTTATTTATTTATTATTAATCACTAGTCTTATTAGGTAATAAGTTAATGTAAATTGTGTCATGTATAGTGTTGTGTTATTTAATGATATGGATGTAACTTACCTGAATAAAGCTGATTATTAATAAATAAATAAAAATACCTACCAGTTTAATAAATGAACGGAAAACGAATTGAAACAGACTTATAACATTAAATATCGAAACTGGAGACCTGCAATAAATTGATAACTGTCAAGTGAATTGGTATAATAGTTTGTTCTCAATATCGTCCATAAAACGGTTAGCAGCGGCTATCAGTAGGTAAACAAACAGAAGTAGTTATGTTAATAAACATACATTTCATTAAAGTGTCGAATCATATCCTGAGGCGTATCTTATCGAGTGTTTTTGTAGTCGAGCGGCTACGGGTCCGGGGCCCGGCCGCGCGGTCAGTCCTCATAAGGACATCCCTGGGAAATAAATAGATAGGAAATCCTTTTGGAATACATGTTTATATGCAAGTACTTGCTTCGTTAGTAGCGATCATCGTCAGCTATCTTAGACTTTGGTATACACACGTTTAGACGATTAACTACATTATCGTGTAAACGTCTGTTAATTAATCCATCTTTGTTTTAATTTCATTTTTTATTTTTTTATTTATGACATTGTTTTTGCAATGTTTGTACTGTATTAAGACTATAGTTTACAGATTTTTTTTAATGAAATAAACTAGTGCTTGACTGCAATCTCACTTGATGGTAAGCAGTGATGCAATCGTTGATGGAAAATCGCACCAGTTTTTTAAGAGTCTATTCACTCTAGCCTTGAAGACACCTAAATTATAATCGGACGGGAAAGCAGTAGCAGGCAAATTGTTCCAATCCTTCGATGCACGCGGTGTAAACGATGGGGCGAAACGCTTAGTCCTGACTATAGAGGTATTAACAAAGTAAGGGTGGACATTCGCCGTACGTCGTCTCCAAAATGCATCCAGTGAAATATCGAAAGGCTGGCTACCCTACGTCTGTGCTCCAGGCATTATAGATTGGTGTTCACTAAATCTGGATCACCAATTAGCCTCTTCGCACGCCTTTCCACTGAATCCAAAACTGCCAGATGGCATTTTGTAGCACCAGCCTATATGTGGCTGCAGTACTCCACACACGATCGGATCTGTGCTTTGTAATAACATTAGAAGCTGTCCCGGTGTGAAGTACCGCCGGACTTTTGCAAGAATGCCGACTTTCCTAGCAGCTACCTTGGCTTTGGATTCAATGAACCGCCAACGAACCAAAACCTTAACTTTGAGGTTTCAGGAAATTTCAACTTCCAAGAGCTGTAGGCGGTCGGTGCACTCCATAGAAAAATTTTGAAAAGCAGGAGTCATTGTGAATGGGCTCTTTTTTGGCAGCGTTTAATCCCACCAGATTGGCTTCACGCCATTTGGAGACTGAAGTGAGACATTCGTACGCTCTGTGCTGTCATTTGCATACCCATAGATACTGGGTATCAGTAGATCGTTGATATGCAGCAGAGAGAACAGAGCCCTGAGGAACTCCGGCATTAGTCGTTATGGGCTCCGGTGAGCATCCATCGACAACATCGGAGAGACCGTTCACTCAGGAAGTCTTTTACCAGGCAGTTAAACCAGGAGAAATGCCGTGCGCTGGATGCTTATTCATAAGACATAGCATGCCATACCCTGTCGAAGACCTTCGAGACATCCAAGGAAATGGCAATCGCTTTCCCATTCTTGGTGGTACACTAATAGGTCCCCAGTAGAACAATTGCTGCGAAACCTGTACTGTCGGTCACTGAAGAGATCGTTACCTTCCAGGCATGCCATAAGCCGCGAGTTCAATATACGCTTCATAATCAGCAAGTTTTTTTAAGTTCGTGTCTACTAGTTGTATTAACAAATAAAACCAAATCAAATACAGCCTTCGCAAACGTGCGCGGGTGAAAAATTACGAGTGCCCTACACTGTTTGCCATTTCGGATGATATTTATGTCGAAGTAAATCCTGGTTAAGTGGGATCCCGAGGGACGGCACGGTAAATCCTTCCGCACTTGACGAGTCTACCCTACCCATCTCACTTTCTCTAAATCATATTTTTACTGAATTATAAGTCGATTTATCTTGTAGCATTAAAGTGTGGGTTGGGACGTTATACTTTTATATCGACTTATCGAACACCAAAAAGAGTGACAAAGGCTATTTGGCGCATTGTCATGCTAATAAAAAAGTAAATTTAAATGAGTATCTGATTTAAAACCCTTGAATACCCCAAGTACTTATATATTATTTATTAATAAACTTGAAATAAAAGAGTATTGAGGAACATAAAAACTTCAAGCGTAAATACGATAGTTTTTGTTGAATACATTCTGCAACAAAACACTTGTAAATTCTATGATGTTTTAAAAAATTTTGCTAATGAAGACATTTTAACATCACCTTAAACATGGTGAGTAGAATAGGGTAATCTCTCCTCTCGCAAAAATATGCAACCTAAGTAGCGATACTTCATAATCAAGCAAGAGCCATTATCTTAAGCAACGATTCAATGAAACAAAACCCCCTAACATAATAAATGTAATGAATGTCATAAAGACAGTCGACACCAAGCCGCACGCGATCGTACACTACGGCCAGCAGCACAATAAATAAGTCTAAAGTAACACTAAGTATGTCAGCGCGAGCGCAGCGACTGCCAAGTATGGCGGCGCTTCCCGGAACCCCGCGCTTCTATGTCTTCTGCGGAATATCAAACACATAACGTAACTCGTCCTTCCGCCAGTATCTACATATGCACTCACTATCACAATACACGTTTTGTATCATTTACGTCATTGTTTATGTTCATAATTGGGTAGTTACCTCAATTTTTAGGGTTCCGTACCTCAAAAGGAAAAAACGGATCCCATTTAGGATCACTTTGTTGTCCGTCCGTCTGTCTGTCTGTCAAGATCTCGGGAACGCGTAGAGGTATCGAGTTAAAATTAAAACCTTAAACTCAGGTCTGCGGTCCCTTGAAGCTGTGAAAAAATGAAACTTGTAAGTTAACAAAAAAAAAAGATACGGCCGTTTAAGTTGCAAAAAACGAATATTTCGACACTATCAAGGGAAGCAAAATTCATGGGGTCCCGTTGTCCTAGAATCCTGAATTTTGGCATGAAGCAAGGTCTCATATCATAAGTATAGGAAAAATTCTGAATCTTTAAATTTGTAGTTACGTCACAAAAAAAAAACTAAAAAACTAAAATACTATTTTTTTTAATTTTTTTTTATTATTAATTTGTATCAAAAAAATATAAAGATTTTTCAAATCCTTACAATATTAAGATTTTCTGTTTTCTTTGGTCGGCTTCTGTTAAATGCCAGTGCCAAGTTTAGAAAGTATAGGCACTTTTATTTGCATTAAAATGCGGATGTATCACATTGTGTTATTTTGCAGTATTTGGCTGCCAATAAATGTAGGCGTAAATGTAACGTTAAACCTATCAATCCAAATTCATTTATTTTAAGCAACAATAGACTAATTTTTCAGTATTTACGTCATAAACAGTATTCTCGAGCAAGCCTTCTCGACAATCTTTGCTAAAGTAGTCAATACTACAATAAGATTCTGAGCTCCATTTTACAGCAGATCGCGCACGCCTTTTTCAATGATTCCACATATTTTCCAGTTATGTAGATACTTGAGATACAAAACTACACCAATCACAATATCTACTTGGAATCCAACCATGATCAAACAGGAGCTGAACATCACTCGAAAAAATCGTTTCAAAACTCTCTTAAGTTAGAAACCTTTCAAATCTGATGGAAGGGGAATCTGTCAACTGTCAACTGTAATAAGGATTGAAATGTGACGTCATCGCCATTAGGTTAGGTGTGTACAAAAGAGACAGCGAGATGTTCACACCAGGCCATATCAAATATTTGAAATGCTAATTGCTGCTTTGCAATTTTGATGGTGTTTTCAGAAAAAGATTTCTTTTAATAATGTAATTTCATGTTGTTGAGTATAAAATCTATATATATATATAAATTAATAGCTGTTCGTTAGTCTCGCTAAAGCTCTATACAGACGGACCGCATTTCAACTGCAATCCAACCGCAAATTGCAATTCAGTTGCAGTTTGATTGCAGTTGACACGACTGCAATAGAACTGCAAACCCAAACTAAAAAATGGCTGGACCGATTTGGCTAATTTTGGTCTTGAAATATTTGAGATAGTCTAGGGAGGGTTTAAACGGTGAAAACGAATGGAAAAAAATCACAAAAAGAACCCGAATACAACGCCATCTCTAATTAAAATGTCATTATAAAATGAATTATGCTGTTCTGGTAATGCCAGTAGATGTCGTTATCCTTACCATTAGGCGGTACGAAGTTCGCCGGGTCAGCTCATATAGTATAAAAAATAAACAGAGGATAAAACCTAATACAAAACTTACAATATCTTATTGTGTCAGCTTTAGTATCTCATTATCTATAAATTAACTGTCTTAGAATTCTATCGCACGATTAATATAGCGTGAATGGTAGTGCTGTATGATAGAGAGGTAGCTTAATCGAATAGACAAGCTGTTTGTTTAGCTAATTATCTATAAACATAAACTGGCACATAGATATTATATGTTAATTAAATTGGAGGCAACATTCTTAGATAAATTATGAGATGACTGCAATTGTCGTTGATATAAACAGATAATAATCTGCAGAAACTGAATTACTATTTTATTTTGCTGTTTGTACAAATGCGGTTTGAAATCGAAACCATGACGTGTTAAAATGTCAAGCGAGCGAGTGAGAAAGGGGGATGGAGCGATACACCATTATATAGATCCATCCCTTTAACATTTCAGTTTAGGTCGTCAAATGGATGGCGTTAAAAGCTAGTGGTAGGGCCTAAGGTAAATGTACAAAATTAGTGCTTGGACTAATTGGTGACTTTTTTTTAATGTTAATCATCCAATTACTTCTCACACTCAGGTTGGAGCGCGAGAGCGTGTCAGACTTTTACTGACTAAAACCACGCCTGTGTCCTTCAGTTACCTTTTGCGTTCTAGGACTACGGGTTTCTTTTTCAGAAATTCTCCGTGCTCCTAGCTAGCGGGCATCGGCCCTGCTGGGCCCCAACGGTTTGCTGACATCTCTTTGAGGAGCGCGTGGATCACTATGCGCTGTTGACGACTGGGCTCGATCCGGTTAATTACCGAAGGGCCGGACGTCGAGCTATCCATTGCTCGACGTCCGCAAGCCCGTGTCTACCGTGGCTGGTTGCATCCAGATCCCACGGTGGCAGGCCAGCAAAGAGGCTCGCCGCTTCGCAGGAGACCGTGTGGTTTCCCCGCACCATCCGGATAACCATGACCCTCTGGCAGGCGTTCAGCATGACCGCCGGTCGCTTTTGGCTTGTTGGTCTAGTGGTTAGTGGCCCTACCTGCTATGCCGGAGGTTGTGGGTTCGATTCCCACCCAGGACAAATGTTTGTGTGATGAACACAATCATTTGCTCTGTGTCTGGCTGTAATTTATCTATATTATGTATGTATTTAGAAATATTTAAGTATGTTTATCAGTTGTCTAGTACTCATAACACAAGCTCTACTTAGCTTGGCACTAGGTGGCGTTGTGTGATAGTTGTGTGAATATATATTATATACATATATATATATTTGCGGTGCTACCACGAGCTCTTAATGAGATCCACTTTACGACCTAAACTGAACTGTTAAAGGGAGGGAACTATAGGTGTATAGCTCCATCCATGTTTTTCGTTCGAACGACGGAAATTATAACAAGTTATGGTAAGGCCTTACCGTAACACGAACTGGTACACATTCTGGTGAACTTACTTGTATTTGATGCAGTCATGCATTTTCGCTTCATGTCCGATTAAAACTCGAACTTTCGCCGAGAGCGAGAAGTAATGTGCGATGATAAGTAAGAATAAATATAAGTGTCAAGAAACAAGAATGTGTTAAGGTTGTTGTGTGTAGCGTCCTGCAGTCAGCAGTACCTTCGCACGTTTTAATAGTGGAGTCACGCTCCCGCGCCGCGGCACACGAGTCTGTTTTACAATGTGTTCACATACAGTTACTAGTTAAATTAAACGTGCGCAGTATGGATGTAGCAGGCAACTAGCTTTATTCGCCATTCCATTAACAGCCCAGCCAGATAACTAAACGGCGCCGTTCAATTAGCGGCCTGATTGATATTCAGCTGATGAGTCTACCAAAATATTTAATGAACTGTTTGGCATGTATAGGCTTTTCATACAATAAGGTAAAATGAGACAATAAAAATACTTAGGGCACCCCGACACGGACAAATTACGTTCACAATCAAACGAAGCCCCTGTCATCTCCTTCATGTTAGGTTCCTTTAAATCGTGCAGTCAGAAAAACGGGGGCCTTAGGCTTATCTTACTTATTACCGTCGTCAACACATTGCTGGCAAAATGCAAATCAAAATTAATTTTAGGACTTGCCACAGCCTCTCTTACATGCCTGGACTAGGTAAATAATTAAAAGTTATTGATGCAAATCATTTGCCTAGCTGTTTGATTTAATGGTTGTATATAATTCGGGCGGAAAGTTTAATGGCACCGCTACCGTTTAGTAAAAAAGCTAGTCTATTAACTAAATGACGAAGTAAGCTAGATGTCTGCGACATGGACACTGTATTAGTAATTAGTCAGGCGACTGTAATATTCATCTGTGAAACTTGCACGATGAGGTCATTTATATTAACTACCGTAACTTGGAACTGTTACATGTTTATTTACCATATTGTTTTATGAATTCAAATTGATTAGGTATGAAAGACATTTGGAATATTTTGAAATGCTGTCTAGCTCTATGCTTCAACCCGTAACCATTTTATGTAATTGAAACCTCGTAAAGCCTATAACGACCTAATTTAATGACAAAAATATTTAGACATGTCCGGCCCAAGATACATTTTAAAATCATAATATTACAGCCCAGCGACCTAAAATTATGTGATAATTAAACGTAATTTTTGGTTTAAACAATCTAAAAAAAATATTTACCATGAACATATTATTTCAATATATTTTTTTTATATCAATTAGGTACAGGAAATACCGTTTAAAAGAATTTAGCCAATGCTTTTGACAAAAAGAACAAAAAAGTCTTAGGTCGCAACACACGCATTAGTTAATAGCTGCTACTGTGTCTTACCAAATAATAATACGGACCTAAATTTAGGTCGGGCCTTACGAGGTTAAAGCTGTAATGAGGCAGACATAAATATGCTTAATTTAGCAGAAATTCTTTCAAAAGTCAGAATGATATTGAAGCAAGATATTTTGATTAATTAGTCAAGCTTACCATAAAGGCATCGCCGTCCTCGTCCTTGACAGCTCCATTTATAAAAAAAAATATATAATTGTCTGTTAAATGTAGGCGAGAGATAATGCAAACAGATAAGCTTCATTCAATGATAATCTTGATACAAGTGCGTATTGAGCAATAAATAACATGATTTATGACGGGGAACCTTAAGAAAATGACGTAAAGCAAATGAATCCGAATAGCAAGACAAATTATTTTGCTAATATTCGGCTACGAATAAAGGTATACTGCGTGGCGTGTAGATCTAATTTGTCCCCGTAAAAGGCAACAAACAATAGAAATAATAATGAAATCCGCAGCCGCGTTCCCCCGCGCCCCAGTTCTGTGACAGGCATCGCAATCGTTTGGTGAAATAAATGGTGCACGAAAAATTTATGTCGTCTGCGATTCTTTTCGGCCCAGATTGCGGGGCACTTCCTAACACCCTGCCTTCCCTTTGTCACAGCTATTCCCTAACTAGTACAACACCCTTTCATATATCAACTTTTTGGGTTCGATTGCTGGTGGGGGCTGAAACTGTAGAAATTACGTTTGGTAGTGAATCAGCTCCATCCTGAAGGGGAGTTTAAGATTTACTTTTGTTTGTTTTTTATTTGTTGAAAACTTAGAGATTACGTTACGTTTTGGGAACCGATTCTTTGTACGTACAGCTAAGTAGTGGAATTCCCTGCCGTCTCTGGAGTCTGTGTTTCCTGATAGTTACTACCTAGGGGTCTTTTAAGTTACGAGTGAATAGGTTACTTTTAGGCAACCGTGCTCCCGCGTCGATCACATCGTCGCTTACCTTCAGATGGAATAGTGGTCAAACGCGAGCCAATCAATTATAAAAACTGTAACTCCTAGCTGAAATATGGAGTCAAAAAATTCCTAGTACTCGAAAATGTAGGTAAAAACTGCTGACAAGGTTTGTTATATGTATTTCCGCCGCTTGAGGTTCTCCGCAGCCGCAGCGGCAGCGCCAGCACAGCACGACGAGCTAGGAAGATGGGATGGCGCCAAAGTATCGACACAGGTAGCGTCCCACTCTAAAGTCCTACCCATCTTGCACGGAAATAGAGACATGCTGCACATTATTGCCTACATAAGTTTCGCACTATCGTGCGTGACAATAATCCCCATGATCAACAAAATGTAAAGTAGCTCCGCATAGCAGTCTCAGTCTCAGCACCCTGTGTTTGCTTCCCTTTCCTTATATTTCTAAGACGTTCTGTAATTAAAATATAGTTCAAACACAGCGTGTGTGTGCATGTCACCGACTCGCCGCTGAGTCAATATTATGTGTGGACGCAGCCCGCTGGTGTTCAAACAACTGGTACCAACCTAATTTATAACATACGTGCACGTGGAGGCTCCAAATGAACTTTATAGTGCGTTTCCATTGTCTTCCTACTCTTTCACTTTCTTCTTCACTACATAGATAAGTACTTTTTGGTCTAAAGGACATTTCCAGACTCCAGATTTTTTTCTTTATAATTCATCGACAGCAATGTCTGTATTAGAGTTGGTACGTGATTACCATTATAAAAGGTTTACTCAAAACATATTTGTTCTGCTATTTTTTCACTTTAGTCAATGTAGTTTCGTAATAGATAGAGAGACCATTCAACTATTTTTGACACCTAATAAATAAATAAAGGTTAACCGTTCTAACGCCAAAGAAAACCACACCGTGACCTAAAAACACAGACCGCGATACGGACTAATACAATAAGCACAAAAAATACCTGACCGTCACTAAGAATAGTACAGACGACGCGGTTATAAAAGGAAACAGTTCCCGAAACGCCGCGCTTGCAGTTGTGTCACATGCACGCCGAGCCGCGCTAGCTGCCTGCACGCTTGTTTACCCGTTGCTTTTAACTATCCATGAGCCGTAAATCTCGAGGTGTAGTTCAGCATTACCTTAATGTATACACACTCTTGATAACTATCTGACGAGTCACATGCTAACATTATGTCATATAGAAAATTATGAAATGAGACAGTATCTCTACATAATACACAACTAGTACACTGAACCAACTGGTTATCGGAACACAAGCATGCTATTAGCGACCTGAACCAGTGCATTTTTATCTTGTTCACCGATAAACCGAGCGGAGGACATCTGGTGCCGTTTCGAGTGTCGTAACTTAAAAATAAAGCTCTCATGCTGTGCCTATACGTTAAAGACCTTGTGTTCCGATCAATTATCTCATTGGTTACAACGATTACAGTCGTATAAAATTATGAACAGTTACGGCTTAATTCATGTACATGTGAATATACAAATATCCATAACTTTGTGGGCGGCAGTGAGCGTGGAGCACCGAGCAGGGAGTGAGTCACGAACGCATGCGGTGCGGTGTGCCGCTCGACACACGGTGATGTGCGCATCGCTGGCGCGGAGCAGGCTCACTCGTAGCTCGCGGTGAAGAATTGCTACCAATTAGGAAGTGCTGTGTGCTGATGCACCGTGCAGGCGAGCGGCGGCGGCGCACACGGGGCGCACGGGGTGCACGGCGGGCGCACATCGAGGTCGTCGCACGAGCGCTGGCTCCGCGCCAACTCGCTACAGACTCTTCTATAATTTTAACAATTTGCACTTAAATCCCACCCCGCCGGACTCGGCTGGGACGTGGAATAACTAGGCACACTGCGCAGGGGACGTCCTTGTTCTCAACAAATTCAAACTTTCATTATAGTTTTTAATTATTCACGTGTTGAGTACCAATTAGAAGAAGATTCGACGGCATTAGTTACCCTTATTTTTACGAATTGATCGTAGAACGACAACATATTTTGTATGGAATAGTGAAGTGAAGTCGGTTTACTTCATGTGACAATTCACGCTGAATCTCAGCAGACATTCAATATGCATTCATATTATGTGAGTGGCTCAGTGGTCACATCGTACATGTAGAACATAATACTTGATCAAAAGACGAGGAAAGCATAATTGAAACCCGAGCTTGCGCTGCGTTCGATTAGTGCGAATAAGCGAGCCAGCGAGCGCCTCTCCGTAATGTTCTCGTGTCGTCATACTGCAATGATAATCCTGCTAAGTCAAAGCTCTGTATGTATTTCGATTAATTATAACTTATACCAACACAATAATACCTACTTATAATATCTTTGGTAAATGTCGATTACGATATAGATGTAGTTTTTTGTCCTGACATCGGAAACAGTATCATTTAACTTTATATTAACACGATTTGCAATTGAATGAAATATTATTATTATTATTTAGCATTTATTTCAGGTATTAATATAACTTGAAAAAAAAAATGAATTACGGCTTCGTACCTACTTTCTATCAAATAGGTGATTGTTATACTGCATGTAGAAGTTAAGCATACGATGTTTATTCTTGTAGGTATCAATATTATGAATATGTATCGTATACATACATTGCAATATCCGCGGTAAATAACTCGACGTCGTTCAGTTTATTTTATCGTAGGTATCTATTGTATTTTTACACGAATAATTACGTCAAAAACATACATTCAGCCATAGAACCTTCTCCTTTTTGAAGTCGGTTAAAAAATAGAGAGACAATGGCATAAATAACATAATAGAGTATAATGTAATAACAAATTAAGTATATTAGGATATAATATAGATACTTCTGGATATCCTTTTTGGTTGGTTAAGCGTGAATGAAGAGAATCTATGGGCCCTCGTTTTGGCCCATCCAGCGAATTGGGTGTATTTGGGGGCAAAACTAAAACGAATATACATACTAATTAATTGATATATATTTGTAACTGGCATATATATCAATATGAAGTGGACAACCAAACTACTTGTTGTCATATAGGTAAGCAACAAATCATGAGAATGAAAAATGAGAAGGATTATCCTTCTCATTTTTTAGAACGAGCTGAAGTGCATATTGAGGATGGGGTAGGCGCCCCGATTTGCCCCACTGCATTACACACCCAGGAGGAAAATGTGTAAATACCAATAAATATAGGTATGTGGTGTAGTCGTAACACTGTGAAACAATTTAGAGCTTTGGCTCTTCATTAACTTTTAATTTTCGTTTACATCACATTACGCAGATTAAGGTCGTGTTTCCTGAGCAGCACAATGGGTCGAGTATCGCGATGTAACAGGAGCCCGGGCTATTAGCGCAGATGACTTGCCAGTTTACTGGCTCCGAAAGCATCGCCTCACAAGCGACCGCAGCGCCGACTGGCCGACCCCACCGCGACTGCATCATAACCAGCTTTAATACGGTATGGAACGAGGCATCACCGAAATACATAATTGGTGACAGTCATTGTTGCACTCACAAGTTGTAAGAGCCACGAGCGGCTATATTCAAACTTGAAAAACGTCGTCGCATTTAATTTCAAATGAGGTTCTTTTAACTTTTGGAGAGGAGCACAAGACTAATAAATAAACAAATATATTCTACCAGTGTAATGGGTTCGGTAATGACTCGTCATTTAAACCAGCTGGCTGTTTCGTTACAGACGAAGAACAAAGAGAGCCTCGCCACGCTGCCGTTAATTCCTCGACACTTTCCCACTGCACTGAGGCAGTCACGTTAAAAAGGAAGTCACGGCTGAGGGTCGTTGCTCCTCGCGACTTAATAACCCCCTCGTCGTGAACCCTGCCACACGTGAAAATGAAAGTTGGGCTGTTTAGAAGAAAGTGTGCATTATTACCGGCACTCGTGGAAAAACAACAGATTCGTTAACCGCATTTCCATGGCTCGTTTCGACATTATTTAAGACAGGCAAGAGCAAAGACTTGATAGCTTCACTGAGACTGTACCAGTTTCAATATTCATCGAATGGACTTATCTGTGTGTTGTTTTTTGTACTTAAACTACAAAACCACTGTTAACTGACTTTTATATTCAAGTTACTATGTCCATAACAATTTGCATTCTAAAGAAATAGCACTGTAGTTAAAAGGAAAAATTAAAATTTAAATAAGTGGTGGTAAATTGATTCTAAGCACACGATATTAATTAACATTACTCAGTTTATTCAAGGACTAACGAAGTGCCTTGTAAAATATCCAAGTAATGTGCATAGTTTGAAATAGTTCGGATACGATCAACGTCTATTGCTATCAATTCGTTTAATTTGTTGCTTCAATAATTTTTTATCTATACAGAAGTCCTTTATTCGCTACATAATGTGTAATATATTAAATTATTATTCATAAACAATATGAAACTACTTTAATCGTCTCATTTGCAGAATCTTACAGTTCAAAGTCAGCGGGGAGTCGCAGTCGCGAGGGAAATACATGTATCTATGGAATGTTCAATTCTGTTTGAGTTCTTCTAATTCAAAATGCAGTATTTTAACACAACACACGAGACTTCGAGTACTACTTTGGTTGGTACTACTTTTGAACTAATTAATTGCCCAAATTCGAAAAAGCCATTATAAAATAAGTTTAAACATTGCCCATAAAATTGTCGATATTGCCATTATAAATGTGTTTTACGACATTTTATTGCCTCATTTTATGTTAATGTTGTATTTTGTTAAAGTCCAAAAAATTAATGGCTAAATAAATTTTGAAATATAGGTACGGTAAATTGGAAATTACATAAACCGATCATTTGTGTAAATATCACGCTTACATGTTACTTAGTATGTGCTTGAAACATAATATTATAAGTACTGTTATTGGCAAAGAGTTAATAATATCGATTCTATATAATGTAATATCGATCAATCTTCTTAAAATCAACGGCAACGCATTGAAAATAGTTTTGAATATAAATTAATGTTGTAGAAATACTACAATATATTGTCAACGCTATTGTGTAGCAGGTTGGATAAATTCATCACTAATAGAAAATTTCTCATTTTATTTCACTTTCGCTTTCACTTTTTTCATAAATTGTGGGTTCTTCTGTCGCGAGTCAGCATCAGTCATCCATCACATAAAGTGATTGTCATCCCAACTTGATCAATATCGACAATAGACGTGATTTGAAATTCTAAATAAGCCAACTGTTGTAAATATTATATTGCTACGTATTTTAGTTACAAATCGTCCATTGATGTGTTTTACATACAAGAGAATCTGCTGCCTATTATCCGAAACCAAAAGCGTATCTGGATTCTAAAACCTTTTCAATGCGATGAAGTGGTTCATTGTACTTAGTGGTTGTTTTTATCCAAACATTGACTGATCAGAGACTTTATGAGGGTTTTAGAAACATTCTAGAAGGGGGGATGTTTGTAACGGTACCTCAATTAAATAATCTAAATTTCTAGCCTAGCTCTCGTTCTACAATCTTAACATCTGTCTTTAAATGCCATGGGAATGAGAAGTGTCGGTGGCCTTGGCTATCGCAGCAGTACTCAGGTACCTTGTATGAATTACGAGTAAGTCAACAAGATCAAAGTCTTTAGCTACAAACCAATAATTAACCGGTAGCGATAAAGCACTAGTTAGCAGCTGTAAGCGATTTAAATTATCCTTTATAATATCCCCGTAGATGGCGACTTGTTTAGCCTACACTTTGGTACTTCAACTTGAATTGTGATGTTAACACAATCTGTTATATAGTTAGTATCAAGCTTGCTAGCCTTTTTTTGTGTTTAATATTCAGAATGTTATCGTCATGGCATGGTAACTTCATTGTAAATGTTTATCCTCTCTAACTCTCATCGTTTATCCTTTACGTAACGATTTTTATAAATATTGTAAACACATACAGATGTTACAGTCAATCTCGATAATTATTGACAAGTAAGTAGTTTTGATCGGCTAGAGTCAAAACTATTCTTCGGATTTTAAATTTATTATTTAAAAAAAAACCCATTGTTTTAATTGATTATCCTTACCTAGAATCACTAATGTTTTTAAAATGGTGACAAAAATCTAACAGGGTTTTAAGCAAATGATAGTAGTTATAAAGTTACGTTTTAAATAATAACACGCACTTCTCAGCGATTCTTGTAGTGTTAACCAATTGACAGTTTGGACTGTGACGTAAGTACATATATGTATATCGAATCGAAATATTATTATACGGAGCTCATCGTTTTCTGAGTCATTTCTTCTGGCTGTGTTATTTTGTTTGTTTTAATAATACAATCATCAATCGGGATTATTGTTTTTCTTTTATGATTTTATTTGTAAAATATATAAATTTATGATAAATTAAATCACATTCTGAATGTGAAGTAACTTCAAGACATAGCAAGAGTACGATACCTCTCTATTTGTGCAATATTGTGATTTATGAACCTCCTTCTAGGAATACCAGATGATTTATTTATTATGCTATGAGAAAATATAAGCGACGATTAAAACTAAATTTATTGGTTTACGTTACTGTAACTACGAGAAATACTTCAACAATTTCTTATACGTTGATTCCTTTTTCAATTGCGCGCTTTGTTTGCAAAATGAAATACCGAAATTCGTTTAACACGTCCCCTCGAATAGGATAAAACTAAATGACAGAGGAAATGGAGTGGGAAAGGAAATTACTGCGAAAGACCAGGATTTTTTGTGGTATTTGCGCAGTAAACGTTCTGCAACATAACGAAGCTACTCATAGGTATATGTCCATGAATATAGTGTTTACCAATTACGTTCACGTCACTAGGTTTATAATTATTTTCTAACGATTAAACAGAGCTATATTATAAAAACAGTGACTTCGTAGTACGTTTAAGTACTGTTATGATAATATTTATAGTACACTTCAATAAAGCTATGTCGTTTTAAACACCATCATGGAAAGCTCGCCATAGAACGTGAGTAGACAAGTCAGGAGCTCACTGAGGCTAAACCAGTACCCATTAGTGAGTGGCTAGCCGCAAAAACAACAGGGAACGAATCGGGAATGCGCCCTGGATCAGGCTCCACACGGGTGTTGCTAGATACGAACGATTATCCTTGACTGCTGGTAAATTTCCTACTAGATTATTAATTTCAAATTATGTTACAATTTGACATCGATGTGGATGAATTTTTTTAGGCCTCTTTCTACTCGTTTATGCCTACATATTATTATTTTCAGTTTGTATATATACCTGTCGTGGGCAGATCTTAGAAAATGATCACTTCATGATATAGCCAAGTAAAACTGGCCAGATCCTTTTAAACGTTAAAGTTTGATGACATTTCAATATTCGTTTGGCCTGCTTTCTTTAGACCTTTTATTATCATTGCAATCGTACATTTATAATATGGCCTAAGAAAATTTTCATATCATCAAACGTCTAAACGATCTGGTCAGTATTCGTTGGCCATATCATGAAGTGATCAACTCTAAGATCTAGCAACAAAGATATACCGATACATAAATAGTAATTAATATTACATAAAAAAATTTGTTCCAATTTTACTAATTTTTCTCCAAAGAAAAGTATTGATCGAACTTTTCCGTTAGGTAAAAAAGTTGTGACTTGAATATCATTTTTCAAAACATCGTATCTGATTGCTAGGTCATCGCTTTAATCGGGCTTGCGATAATCAATTTTTCTGCGGTAGTTTGATTACCAGTCAAAAAGTAAAGTTTTAAGCAACTTAAGTGGGATACCACTGACATTTAAGTAATATTTTATTACACTCTCGAGGCAAAAGAAAAAGTATTGAAGGACAAGAATTTAATTCAAGCATCATTTGAGATAAGAAGCCGAGGCTTTAATTAAAAACATCGTTTAGCTAATCGAGATAATACGATGACTTCGGAGCATAAATAGCAAAATAAAAGAACGGCAACAATTCGATGATCGTCTCTGGAATGTATGTTGAACAGGAGCTGTTACATCTACTTAATGGTTATTACACGCAGTAATCTTATCACGTAAGTTTGTGGTACTTTCGACCTGTTAATATCCCGGCACTAAGCGGGGGTTCCTTACCGACTTATCAACAAAACTGGGAAGCTAGCTCTACAGTAAGTGTATAAATATTTTCATAGTCTGGCACCCCGATAACGTTTCCATTAGGTAGTGAAATAGCACACGTCTCCGCAAGGACCTCATTTACGATGAATAGCTATCCGATCATGAGGGATCCGGTTCTATGGTTTAATTACGCGTTCTTGAACGTAAGTTACGCATTGTTTCGTATCTAAATGTACTTGCTGTGAATAACATGGATGTTTTTGAGCCTTCACAGAATATAGAGGTATTACTTTTTACGATAGGTACACCAACCAGCAGTCGCTCTGCCTCCAATCCCGCAACGCTTTTTTAAACTACGAGTAAATGCAGAAAGACTTTTTATACTGGTGGCATGTAGATGCTCCGGTTTTATAAGTAAGTGCTTCTTCTGCGTGCCTTATTGAAGAAGTTGTGGAAGGAAACTGTATATTTTATTATTCGATAATGATAATTTTTTGCCGCCAGCCGCATATGCTGTGGTAGGTACCTTAAGTTCTTTTTCAACATAAATTATTTGTGTATCGGTTACGCAACGAATACCTAGACTAATCGGAAACGTTCGACTGAATCAAGTTGACGTTCCCATACATCGTGAGATCGCTCAGCTTCCAGCGAAGTGAATGACCAATTACATCTGAGGGCGGATGTGCGTCGGCGATTCCACTCGAAATGTAATCTAAAGGCGCCATTACCTTCGCGTGGCTCCGGCTGCCTCATCAGCCTGGTCATTCACGTAATAAAAGCAATCTGTTGACACGCGCAACCCTTTTCTATCGGTTGGAGTGTCCCCTTGCTCCCTGATCGACTTCTTACTACACAGCTTCATTGATTCCAATTGTTCAACGTTGACCGATGTGCTACGTTTTTTGCAGGAATTATTGCGTATTTGTGACAATATCATTCTAAAAAATACATAACTTATCTAATATATCATAAAAATCTTGTGTCACAGTGTTTGTTATAGAATTCCTTCGAAACGGCTTGACCGATTTTTATAAAAAAAATTGGTTGCCTGTAAAGTCGGTATACGGGCGAAAGTTTTACGTGACAACGACTTTGAGTGGTAAAATAATTTTAATGTGAATATTCATTCGTATAGTAGGAAGAAGGATGAAATAATAGGGGACGCGTGCCTTTCACTTTTTATGTCTGTCTCTCTCGCTCTTAGGCGGGCTAACCATGCCCGAGTGGAAGGGACGCGTGCCTCTCACTCGCTCTCATTGTGAGCGCATAACGTGAGCGGAGCGTAACGCAGTTTCTTGAAGTGTCACCCGGCAAACCAATTTATAAGACGTTGTCACGTCAAAATTGTGTATACATGATAGGTCTGAGAGTAGGCCGTAGCTTACTTTTTACCCTCCTACCCCCACTCCTATTTTTTTCTTTAACAATTTATATGGCAGAGTAACATTTGCTGGGTCAGCTAGTTATTCATACAACTGGTGATAATAGAGTAGCTAGGTACAAAAACATTTTCAAAAATAAATTTTAATTGTGGAAGAGAAGACTCATTCTTGCAAAAATCGCGAATTGTCGCTTACGATGTTATTCCAGAAAAGGGTCGATATTATTTTTGCAAATATTTATATGATTCATTATAGACCTATGACGTCATCAAACATCTATATGTTTTGTTATTAGTGGACCGTTTATAATAATAACACGAGTAATGATTTTGAACTTTGTGTACAGTTGTAAATCGAGCGGCTCTCCGGCTCCTCAAGTCCGGAGGTAACTAATGTCATCTCGGCGAGTTCCCGGTACTGCCACAAACAAAACCATTAACAATGAGTGATTTAATGGCACCTTCATTCTATGAAACTTAATTAGTAATCAATCAACAAGTGGTGGTTAACGGGAAAGCTGGTACTTCACGAAACATAAATTATTTTTATTGGTTCAGTACTTTTTTTCTAGGTGAGAAATCATCCAATAACTTCTCTCGCCCTTGGGCGGTGCGAGAGGGCGTGTCAGACTTTTACTTACTAAAACCCACTCCTATGTTCCTTCCTTGCCTTGCGTCTCAGGGCCCCGCGTTTTCCTTTCAGAAGCGAACCTATGGTCCCAGGTTGGTTCAGTACTTTGTGATGATGCTTGGATAAAGCCTTAATAACCAAGTAATGTGCAATTTCCCGCGCTTGCTCGTTCTCATTGCGGAGTGCGTGGTGTGGAACTAGAACGACCTCGAAGGACGCGGTGCGCGGGCGCAGGCGGCGGCGGGCGGCGACCATTGTGCCCGCGGTTGCGCTATATCCGCATAACTCGCTTGACCGCAGCTAATTAAAGAGTTACTCAGAAAGCCGAAGAATTGCTAACATCTAAAAGTTCTTTGATACATGGGATCATATTTTACAAATACATGGAAATTATGAGTAATTTGCAAATAGGTACAATGGTAACAAGAATTGATACTACCCACCATTATATTATTGACTGTAATACTGACTGGCCTGTTGGTCTAGCGGTTAGTGGCTCTAACTGCTATGCCGGAGGTCATCGTTCGATTCCCACCAAGGACAAATGTTTGTGCGATGAGCATAATCATTTGTTCTGGGTCTGGGTATAATTTATCTAAAACATGTATGTATTTAGAAATATTTAAGTATGTTTATCAGTTGTCTAGTACTCATAACACAAGCTCAGCTTAGCTTGGGACTAGATGGCGTTGTGTGAATATTATATTATTATTATATTATATTGGACTATAATTTGAATGCCCGTTTAATATTCTTATTCTGTTTTTCTTTAGCCTATTAAGAAAACCAGGAAAGACTATCTAAAGCTTACATTGTATTGATCCGGTTTCTCAACGTTTTCTTCTAAAGAAACTTCCTTGGGACAGTATTCTTATGGCATACAATCATAATCCCTTAGTTTTTTTACAAATTCACCGATGTTCAAAGCGTTCCGAAACGTAAACCCCTTCAAATTAAATCACTGACAGACAATTTTATTATTGATTGTCAGTGATTTAGGTACGCGATAGGTGCTAGTGTGCTAGTCAACAAAACAAAGCAAAAAACTCTTAGCTACATCCTTTTCTTTCGAGTGATTTCTGCAATAACAAATATCGCTTACAAAATAAAGCCAATCAACGGTCGATTCAGGAAACTATGGCATTCCGATGTCCGCTGAGTCACCGGCCGCGACGTGGCGCGCACCGGGATGGATGGCTACACGCGCCGGGCCTTTAACTCCTCAATCAAACGTCTTGCCAAGCCATTACTATTTGCGGACAAGTAATAATTGCCTTATAATTCTCGGAAGAATGTTCTACAGATTACAGTTACAGGTTTCGACTTTCTTCTATCTAATTTGTAAAGAATTTACCACAAGAGAGCGGCTGAACATTTAAGATCTAATGAACACTTAAGAGGACTATCGCACCTAAAGCTCGACCTCTCTCGGACTTTATACAAAAGAAAGAGAAGTGCAAAGACACAACGCTTGCCATATATGTACTATAATAGCATTTTAGCGACTGACTATAAATCTACAGGTTTCAGATTATAAAATCAACACAATAACGGTAAAACATTGCTTGTAGAAGAATAACTTAAGAAACAATCAGGGCCTCAAGTCTACTATTACAATAGTGTCAGTATGGTCTATCATTGATTTCATAATTGTTGATTTTGACAAGTTTGGTAATCTACTAATATGATGGCGTCATTATGACTTTTCAATGGTCAAACACTGACACTCCATTGAAAGAAGTGGCATAGAATGGTAATCTCGTAAATATTGAGAAATGAATGTCTGACGTATGCGGTCATCTGCTAAAATTTTGACAATTCCTTTGATCAGTGATCTACCATTAGAACGTCATTGCTTTTAATAAGCTCGATATTGTCATTCTACCACAACTCTATTACGAGACCATTGACCGATCAATGATCGATCATTATGAATTAGCAGATTACGAAGTTTTAGCAAAATGACAATGGGATCGTGTTGGAATGACGAAAATATAAAAATAGCAGACTTGGGCCCCTGAATGATTGCATGTAGGTATAATAATTATTAGAGGCATCTTTCCGATTTGTGTTGTAAAGTAGCTGTTATTTGGACACACTATCTCTCTAAAAATAAAATATATTTTTCTGATTCTGTATACTGCAGTGGATCATTATACTTTTACGCATTATAAAACTTGCAATTAACTCCTATAGTCCCCTTAAGCTCATACATCACATTCCTTTACCTTTACTTCCTTGTAAGGAAAATGTGATGCAACATTTGCAAAGCTTAGCTCTACAGTCCAAAAATTGTATGTCATATTTAGGGGAATCGTAAAAACAAACAAACAGTATACAATAAAAATATATTCGTAGAGCATTACAATGGTACGAGGGACGAATCCTGACGATCTATCTCAGCGTTTGGTAATCTAATAACGACATAAAATAAAATATGTAGGTCGGACGTTTTGGCGAATAGGCCGTTCATCGCCGAGGTTTTTTACGTCCTGTAGTGTAGAATTTTATACTGGAATATTATGATATAGGAGGTGCACGCTACTAATACGGCTCTTCTTGTATGGTTTTCCTGATAAATATTGAAAAAAGGTTTTATTTATTCTTTACAATTGCTACTGATAGTAAGTTTCGATAGTCTCTTAAATACCTAAGTATTATTTACTTAAACTTTAGCGAATACTAGAGGTATTGGCTAGGGTTTGACTAAGTAGTATATACACAGCTAAGGACGTCGAGCAATGTGTAGCTCGCCGTCCGGCCGTCCAGTAAGGACCGACCCCGAGTCGAGGGTGCATAGTGGTCCACGCGCACTTCAAAGAGATGTCAGCAAACAGTAGGGGCCCAGCAGGAGCGAAACCTGCTAAGGCCATGGGGAATTTCTGGAAAAGAAACCGTGATCCTAGAACGCCATGGACAACTGAAGGACCGCATTATGGGCTTTAGGTGAGTTTTATTCAGTAAAAGTCTGACACGTATTTCGCTCCATTCGGAGAAGTCATTTGATAATAATCTATCCACCCAAAAAAAAACAGGGCAAGTGCGAATCGGACTATCGCATTAAAAGTTCGATTTCCGAATCTGTTACGAAGATTTTTCGGAATTGCAAGAAAAGTTTTTTTTAGATAACTAAAAATTTACAGTTTTCAGATTTTTTCCTGTACTTACTTGTGCTATGAGACCTTGCTTTATGCCAAATTTCAGTATTCTACGTCAACGGGATGATGAATTATGATTATGAATTTTGATTCCATTGAAAGTGTCTAAATACACGTTTTTTGCGACATAAACGGCCGTATCTTTTTTTTCATTTACTCAAGAAATTTGATTTTTTCACAGCTCCAAAAGACCGCAGACATCAGTATATGGTTTTAATTTAAACTCGATACCTCCACGCGTTCCCGAGATAAAGGGTCTTGACACACAGACGGATGGACGGACAACAAAGTGATCCTATATGGGTTGCGTTTTTTTTCCTTTTGAGGTACGGAACCCTAATAAATGGCTTATAGGCGTATCGATATAAAAAACTCCTTATGAGAATGTCATTATCATCATTTCAATCGATAAACATCCACTGTTGGACATAGGCCTCCCCCAAATGCCGCCACAATGAACGGCCCTGTGCGTCTCGCATCCATCGTACTCCCGCAACCTTCACCAGGTCATCGGTCCACCTTGAGAATGACATTCTTACATTACATTCATCCATCATTCTTTTTTGTTTATACGTCAAAAAAGAATGATATCTAGTAATATATAATAGTCTGATACGTCCTTTTTTCACCTTAGAGCGGGAGAAACCATTAAATCATATCCCACGTAAAAAAAAAAAACAATATAGCAAAAGTTAAAATAACGTCACAAATAACGATAACATTGACCTCTCCGTGTAGTTACGGTTAATGGAGATGACCAATAATGACTTTTTTTTTGACAAAACTTTAAGCGCGTCACCGGCGCGTTTATAAAACGTAGTCTGCACAGGCCCTAACGTTACATTATGGTGGAACGGTGGGTAGTAAAATTAAAAGGTAAATAAACTAATTAAAATCAATCTAAAACATTATGTTAATCACTTGTATTAATGAGACCTAAGTAATAAATAAAAATTTAAACGTTAACTAAAAAATGCCGTCGTAAAGCTAACGAAGTCTCTGAAACGATTTCGTTATTCAAATTAACAGAAGTTTTAAAGTGATACAAAATGCCTAATGTCAGTAAATGAATGTGGCGTATTGTACATAATTTAATTGTAGACACTTGCACGTATAATCATCATATTAAGTGAAAGTGCGCACACGTCGATATGACCAAATGCCGCAACGATACGCAACTTGAATACATTTTCTCAAATTATACTCGAAGTGGTAACTAATAGCGCCACTGTAACTTTATAATCCTCTACTCATAGGCAGGTTCAGTCGTAGACAGCTTTTATTGCTAACAAGAAGACAGGAAGCTGTGAAAAATTTTGTTATCTTAGGGTTCCGTACCTCAAAAAGAAAAAACGGAACCCTTATAGGACCACTTTGTTGTCCGTCTGTCTGTTGACAGACCCTTTATCTCTGGAACGCGTGGAATTATTAAGTTGAAATAAATACCACATAATCAAGTTTGCGGCCTCTTGAAGCGGTAAAAAAATAAAATTTTCTAAGTTAACGAATAAAAAAGATACGGCCGTTTATGTCGCAAAAAACGTATATTTTGACACTCAAGGGAATCAAAATTCATAGGGTTACTCCCGTTGATCTAGAATCTTGAAATTTGGCATGAAGCAAGGTCTCATATCACAAGTATAGGAATAAATCTGAAAACTGTAAATTTGTTGTTATGTCAGAACAAAACAATTTTTTTGCGATTCGGAAAAATCTTCGAGACTCCATTCGGGAATTGAACTGTTTACCCAGTTAAGTTTGTACGAAAACCTCAGGGCGCGAGTCCGACTCGCACTTGCCCAGTTTTTTTTTCGTTGGGAAATTGTCGGATAAGTTCTCCCTTCTCTAGATGGATCGAGAGGGAGAGTCAGACTTTTACTGACTAAAACCCACCTGTGTTTCTTTAGTTGCTATTTGCGTTCCAAGGTCACGGCACCAGTTCCGAATAATCCTGCGTCCACGCTGTGAAACCTACTACTGCTTTAACCGGAAAGAATCTCTGCAGTTTCAAAGGCCATATAAATCTTAAACTACCAGTTATTAATCAAAATTGTTAGGTAGCTCGATTGACGGCAAAAGTTATACGCGCTTCATCCGCATAGAGTAAACGTCAGTCACTAAAGATACAATCGGAAATGCCAATACATCCTCGAATAAATAACATTTATATAAGAATGGCATGACTCGTAACAAGAGTAAAGTGTGTCGCGTGTGCGCACAAAGATGCTGCCCGCCCGCCAATCATTCTGTTAATTGGAGAGAATCATCGCTGTAGAAAGTCCGCTGGTGGTGCGCGGGCGCAGCGGCGTCGCCGGCGCTGGTCGCGGGCCGGTCGCGGGCCGGTCGCACACGGCACGTCACACGGTGACGAGTGCGCCACAGTGTCAACGCACACGGCCGCGAGTGCAACAAACTACGCTGGACGGTCGTTCACGTCACCATTAATTTGTACACAGCCATACCTCGCTACGTCACACCACAGTAACTAGATTAGTAAAACACCAGCATGCCTGATATGTGCGACAAGTTAAAGTGACGCCGTATTTAAATTAAACAAATGTTTTACGCATGCCGCACGTGCGCTAAATCTGCTTTGTCTGGTGCCAAAATCGTTTGCTGGTGACCTTATTCAATAAGTATAAGAACTTACGGCACTGAAAATACTAACGTGGGTAATGGGCTCTTGAATAGTTGCTAATGTAGAATGAAATAGCAGATATAAATGTCAAATCTAATTCCAGTTACCGAATTTAGATTATGTAAGTAATTGCTTCGAATGGCTTTGATGGTGAGGATGACAGGTAGAATCGCATAATGTTCCACGTGCCGACACCTGTCATGACCGTAGAAGGCAGTGTCGATAGATGCAAATCAATAGCGATTATTGCGTCATGTTTGTTTGTAAAGGCCTATCGAGCATCGTGAAAGGCGCGTGGGGAGCGCGCACTGCGCTCCTAAGGTCGCTGAGTCAGTGGCCCTTCCTGCGCGCGCGCCTTTTGGGGAAATGTTACGTGAGCTGCGAGCCGGTGGGACGCGCGCTGCACGCCAATGCCACGTCGCATTGTCTGACGAGCCTTGGCTGCTAACGAACCACCCAAACTAACTGACAGGATCCGCGCTATGAATCCTTCATTGTTCTGGCCTAGCGCACAGCCAATACAAGACATACCTAGGCCGTAAATGTATCGAGAAGATTACGCATAAAATAATTCCACGCCGGTATTATGCATCATAACTTGAGACAAGCCGTGTTTCTATTCCAATCATTACACTCATTAATTAATAGACTCATGCCAATTCATATCAACTGAGTTTATTTTGCTTGATTGTAAACTACTCGGTTGTTATTGTTGTGCTGCACTGCATCGTAAACAAAGAATTCCACTCAGTGAGTGTCACAGTTTGTTCAATGATACGGAAGATGATAACATGTGCATTGACATATAGCTGAGCATTTAGGCCAGACATTATCTTGTTTTATCTTCATAGTACAAGAATATAAAGGTGAAACAGTGCCTAATATTTTTGTAGATTGGCTAATTTCTATAATATTGCAGATACAAACTTCCAGTAATTAATCTATAATCTAATTAGGGTTAATGTATACATCCGTTGGCAGTGGAATTCTTTTGTTATGGTGATGAATACAATGTATAATATCTATGGAAATTAATGTACATTATTCTTGATAAATGCAATAAATAGCCATATCATCTTAGTAATTGCTGTTAGGCATTCAACTTTTTCTATAGGCATTCGTACATATTGTACTTACAAGGAGTAGTTATTTATCTGTGTACCTATAGTAAAGGCTCGTCAGAGAAGTGTAACGTCGCGATGCGGCCGGCTTTCGATTTGTCAACGTCGCGGGACATCGGCGCGGCTGTCAGCCCAAAGAATACATCAGAAAATGGATGAACTCGACGAGGAAAGTATTGGCACGAGATTTGATTCTCTGTCTAAATGCTTGTCAGCAATAATGAATAATGAGATACATGTACTTAGACTTCTACACATTGCTCGACAGTCGCCCCGAGAGCAGTCGACACAACTTAACTTTACATGTTAAATTAAAAATACCTAGTTTAATGGAAGTCATTAATTAGAAGTCAGGTGACAGCAGAAACGCCCATGAATTAATTAATTGAAGCTAGAGAGTAACTCATAAAACTAGTTCTCACAGTAATAAAAAAAAAATCTGTAACAAGAATTTTTAAATAGTTCGTACAAAGCTGAAATACTCGTTATTAGTCGACACAAGAGCGGGACAGGTGTCCAGATATGTTTTATTTTCTGAGGATGTCGAGTGACATTTTTCAGCCGGTTAATTGTAGAGACTGTCGATCCCGCAAATAAACCCTAGTTTTTTGATGAACCACTGGAGGAATCCTGTTAACATTAGTGCACCTGTCGCGCCATACTACTCTCCAACTTGCCTAATTCTTATTTCTTAATTACTCTTTGCCTACATTGTTGGACGTTAAGTGAATTGAAATCAAAACCTAAATCTAGACGTTAATTGTGCGTGCAACAACATGTGCACTGGCGCAATCAAACGGACGGATAAAAAATACAGGACTGCGATTTGAACATCGTCTATAAGTTATTTGAAACGCATTCCGCATCGATCAAATATACATCAATCTTTCGTCATTGATTCTTACGAACGTAACCCCAATCCGACAATTTATAGTGGAAATATGACTTGACCAGTCCCCATGACGGGTACCTGCGTCTATGAAACATTTACAATCACACATTGCATCGCGAAATTCAACGCACTGCGAATTATATGCAAACATGTAATGTTACACAGATGTTTAATTACTGTGTTCCGACAATCTTAGTAAGCCATCTTATGTGCGTTGTAACTTGCGCACGTGTTATATTAATTATTGTAAATGCATAAAATAACGTAACTGAGACACATACCACTGTTGTTCTGACTGTGAGCAAATCACTTGAAGATGCAAAAAATCGCAGTATCGTGCAAGCATCTCTCTTGAATGTAGTTTCCTGATCTGCTACATGATACAATTGAAATAATTGGGTCAGTTAATGTTATTAACATTCGAGCATCGCTGAGTTGTGTAACATTTAATGAGCGAAATATAAACTCACATATACTAGGAACGTTATGCAATGAATACTAACCTCAGGACACTATTGCACCGGTAAGGGGCTTACAAAAGGCTTAGTTCATATTAGTATAATAACGCCTGTCCAAGTAAATTGGATTGTACAGTTGTACTCGGTGCGTGCAAAATGGACATAAATCAGGATTTAATGCTTCACTTATCCTATGCAATGATGACCCAAATAGTAGTTCAGTGCGAAGTCGCAGAAGCAAACACTCACATTAAAATGTTCATGTTTGCCAATACTGGCAACTCACTTCGGCAAGCAGGCACTTAGTAAAATACGTAGGATTATCGCATCATAAAATATAAGTTCTTGCGGAGCGAGGACGGTTCCCATGGCGACACAAATAAATATTCAGGTATGCTAATAAACCAGGAGGCCTCCATTTTTTCTTCACGCTCTATTTAGTTCACAGCTCAAGGGATTACCGCCTGTATAGAACAGATGTTCGGTGGTTTATTAGTGCTCATTGTGCCGTGGTAATAAGTGGTGTTTAAGAAAAATTTCTTGGATTTGTTAAACAGAAGAGGCCACGGGTTTTCAAGAATAAAGCACTAATTGTTATCTACAGTTAACTGTAATTTCAAACCCTTTTGTAGAAATTGAATACATTGAGGCGTTAAAGGCAGAGGATATACATTAATATATTACATTTGCAGGCAAGGTGAGCATGCGTCCGCCATTGCAAAACTTTCATAGGAAACCCAGTGCCTGCACATAGCTACGTGAACGTTTGGCAACCTTTGCTTTTATTGTGATTTATATGAAGATACCTTTAGAAGTCTAATTATGCGTAACTACAATCCTAAATTTATTCGTGACGTCCTTAACAACGCACACCGTTTCTCAAAGCGGTTATTACTCAGGATATTTACGATTATTTGGATGCGTTGCACAAAATTCAAATCGCAATGCCCAACTCATTTACACTGAACTGTTATCGTCCGCGAGTGAGCAAAACGTTTCACGGTGTGTTGTGTAAATTGTAGGTTTTATGTGACAAACTTCAAGAATTTCTCAACAAATAATAAGTAAACATATGTGGCTAAAACTGGCTCAGTTTTTTTAGGCTGTTTATTTGGTAAATGCCTGGTACAACGACCCTTCCATGTTGGAGTGCCAACTGGGTAAATATCGTCTTATTATGCTAGCTGAGTATAGCCGAAATATTCCCGTGAAATGCTATTAGCAATGCGTGCACCACGGCGATGTCTTGTTACAGCGTGCGAGATAAACGCCGGACAAATTGGTAGAGTTGTGCTGTGCTAAGCAATTAGCAGAACATGGTATTTTCCTGTGTCCGCGGCCGCCTCAGACGTGGCTTGTTCGGAAACGTGTCGCGTTTTATTGTACAAATTGAACATGCTCAGGTGCTCACCGGTCGCAGTGCTTCGTTCTACGTCCACATAAATAAACTCCGAATCAATTACAAGTTAATTTTATTGCACATTAGTGCCTTCTTTATTGTTTCTTCGTGATTGCATATATTCATTACCTGCCGACCAGTTATTCTCAGGGGCATCGCCCACATCATCAGAGTCCAATATTATCCTAAAGGAACGTATCTGCTATTGAGGCAATAGTTAGTACCTATCTTCGTCTTCGTCTAGGTCATCGACTTACCAGGTAAAAAGTTTTATTCAAATCCATTAAGTAGTTGAGGTCCAATAGACGAGCAAACCTCTTGTCTTCTATACATACAGTCTTATATTTCGACTATTATGAGACGCATGATAGATATGGTTAACTTATTCTGAATTATTCGTTTACTGAAAATCTACAGCGAAAAACGGGCTGGACGTGTGTTGGAAATTTTGCGGTTGGACAAACAACTAAATGAAATGACCACATGTGAATATTCACACGTGGTCTTTTCATCCATTATTCCTTTGTTATCAAAACAAAAACAAAGGAATAATGGATCGAGGATGCTATCGTAAATCGAGTTAATCTGTTATATAAAACGACATTACCCATATCCGTGTCAAGCGCAGGCCGGGGTGAGGGCCAACCCAATCTAATTACTTGCGCTGAGCGGCGCCGTGCTGTAGCTTTGATCCACTGCACTGGCCTGACATGACATACACGACGCACACTTCAATTAAGTTACACTTACTTGCATGTGTATTACTTAGTTAAGAGCGCACAACCCGAGATACATTCCGCTCTTACGTGATTGTGATGCTTTCTCTAGATATTTTGGAAACACAGATATCTTGTGGATTTATCTATGTTTCTATTGAAATCCAGACATCAATTTGTGTAAAACTAATCCAGTAAAGATATCTGAAAATCTGTTATTTTGCGTGGAGCCCTTCCTAATGTACTCATACATGAAAAAGTAAGGAAAATATATTTATAGAAACCTTGCACATTTAATCGAGATTCAAAATGATGACATTTTTTTCCAAAAACTATTAGGTTTTTATTAAATTTTTTATGTAAATACGTATTTTCTGGAACAAGTTTTGTGAGTAACGGAATTACTGCATGCCAACAGAGCGTTGCCTCTATCAAACAATGCGTTGGATGAAACAACAAGTTTTTAAACCATGCTCACGTTGACGATAGAGAGATCGGGAAGGACCCCCTTAAGCTGTGAAATGAACGACACATGTAAAGTGAATTATTGTAATAACTATCGAGCCTTCTCAGGAAGAACATCTTAAGGAACAATTTTTGTTTTTTTGTAGCATGGGTTTCTCTTCCATAATTAAACATTACTGTCCATTTCACGTTTCAACGCCCATTAGGCCCAGTAGGGTCCTAGAACGTGAAATTTGCACAAGGCTTTCTTTTATGATAAAGAAAATAATAATAATAAATTTATTCAAGTAACGTTTACAAAAAATGAACATTAAGCCAACAGTAACAAGGTTTCCTATACAATTTCAGAGCTTAAAAATATACTATTATATATATAATTTCGCTTTGATATTTGACGTCGTATATCAATATATTTTCTTTAAAATAAATACTAAAAGATGATTTGAATAGATTCAGTGTCTCAGAAGGGCAACCGCCATCCCTCGACCATTTCCAACATTAATCATCGTGACAGTCGATCGATTTCTTCTGCAACGGAAACGGAATGACCATTCAAGTTCGAAATAACTCATAGGGACTTTAAAAATAATATTTGTTGATACAAATTCTAAGCAATGCATTTTTGCCATTTGCAGAATTTATCAGCGGGTAGCTAGCGCTAGGGGTCCTATGATGGACTCCATATCTAAGATTTCAGGTGTCACTAGGATTTTCCATCTCAAATTCCTCTCTCTTTCCCTTTCATAAAAACGAGTGCTACAGGGCACTCTTTTTTGGAATGTGGAAGGGAAATCATCAAATATGTTCTCTTGCTCTGGATGGAGCGAGTGGGAGTGCCAGAATTTAACTGACTAAAACCCACCGGTGTTTCTTCAGTTGTTCACTGTGCTCCAGAGCCGCGGTGATTCTTTGGAATAATCCCGCAGACCTGGCTGGCATCAGCGTTAGCGCACGCCGTCAACCATGCTGACATCTCTTTGAGCAGCCTGATGGATTCTAGAACTGTAGTTGATGGCACTAGCACAAAATAGATAGGTATTTTGTGGCACTAGACTCAGCTCCTGTTACGTGGGGCTCAAATATGACTAGCAACATGTGTGTACTATTAATACCTCTTTCATCTGTTCCGGGATTTATACGATACAGTTTTTCATATTTCTCCTAACAAAATAGGCTTGATGTTATGTTGTATTTTGTAATGCAGGATCTACACAAGTGTCTTTAAAAATAAACCAGTTTTAATAACCTACTAGATGTTTCGCCAGTTCCACAAATTATTTTCTGCGTGACTATATTACTAAAACTTACTGTTAGTAGTACATCGTCCTAGTTTCCTTTCATATAATTTACCAACAAAGATAAGACGTCTAAAGTGATGTTAGCTTTTCAACATCTTCAAAATCCGCGAGTTAATTCGCGGAGTCCCCGTTAGCACCACCGTACGTGGTAAGAATCCTAAATTATATAAAAATTAATTATTCATTTCACAATTAAATTCGTGCATGAGTGTGCGAGTAATTAACGAATAACGGTGCTACTCTCTGGAGCATGTCGTATGTGATGTATGAACAGTTGTAGCTCTACTAGTAGATATACCTCTCAATTTTACACCAGGACGCAGTTTTAGACTATTATTTTGTCACAATAAACTGAGATGTCCTCCTTAATATTTACTTACCCGAAATTCTCTACAATATTGTCACTTCCTGCTAAAACTACAACATGTAGACGAATATTTCCGATTATGATAAGCGGATTTTTTTTCACATTTTCGCGAAATCAAAAAAGCAAAAGTTCCTTCCAAGCTGCACATTGTTTGAATTATCTATTCAGAAAATGCTCGACCTTCTTGTATCCGTTTAAATTATTTAGATTCCTAGATACATACATAATTAAAAAGAAATATACAGAGTGTAACAGAAATGGGTGGTCATATTTTAGATACAGCTTCTGCCTATGGAAATGAACAACTTTCTTCAAGGAAGTCATAGTAAATTCAAAAAAAACAAAGTGGAACACAGCTACAGAAATGGTAAATGAGAATGATGTAGTAGATAAGTAGTAAGTACCCAAGTTATGCCTATAAATAATTTGTAGCCCGCGGTTATAACACCACAGTACGTAAGCACGTCATAGTTACAGCTAAATGTACAACATAGTTTTTAATTACTAACTTAACATACGTTCTCCTATTAATCGTGACTATGCGAGTGTGAAAAATGTATAAAATTACAATTTTCTTCAAGCTTCTCTTTTATTCACTCTATTATTATGTCCAGTGCCATAAATAAGAAAATGATTTCCTCTCAGAACATAAAAATACTGCAACATAATATGATTTAAGAGTGTCCATGGAGTTTCTTGCACGTTCTTCTCCATAGAGATCTACGCTTTGGAACGTGCAATTTAGCTTCACTTGTATTTTTTTTTTGACTGACCGACATTTTGACAATTCAAAAGTGCCTGTAATTGGTCTATTTGAAATAAACGTTTCTGATTTCTGAACAGACTCATACTGACTCGTATATTATATCTCAGTAGTAATCTGACCCAATGGTTGACTGGTAGAGAATGCCTTGTGGCATTAGATCCGCCTATGTAGGTACCATCACTGCACATGAAGTTTAAATAAATAAACTAAATTACGGGTTCGTAACCGAGTAAGTACCTAAATTTCCCAATTCATATGTACTTTTCTAAGTTTATCTATCTATGATATTACTGACACCCCGTAGCTCGAAAAGCATGTAAAGCCGATGGTTCCAGTTGTCACTCGTAGATCTTTGACAGTCGTTATCTCGTAGATAGTTAGACGCCAGAAAGTCTGACCTATCCAATGAGAATTGTGTGGTCCAGTAACTGGGCCCTAATAACTTACTTCTTCAGCTCCACCTTAGAGCGCGAGAAGTCGTTGGATGATGATTACTCACTCATAAAAATAAAATAGTGGAAACAATGCGTATCAATAGACTCGTAATAGGAATACTGTATATGGATCTAACACTATCTTCTTTATATATGTCGTGGCCATATCTTAGAATTGATTTTTCATGATATGGTCAACTAAAACTGGCTCTATCGTTTAAACGTTAACATTTGATGATATGTCAATCCTCCTATCAATAAAAGGTCTAAAGAAATCAGGCCAAACGAGGATTGAAATATCATCAAACTTTAACGTTTAAAACGATCTGGCCAGTTTTACTTAGCCATGTCATGAAGTGGTCAATTTAATTATTCTATACGTGTGTTTGTCCCCTAACTCCACTTAAACGGCTTGATCGATTTGGATGAAATTTTGTTTATATATTTGAGTGGGTCCCTGGATGGTTTGACAATACAATTGGACCCAGCAGGTGGCATTGCAATTGGGACCTAATTTTTTTTTCTGACAAATAGCCAGTTTTCAAACAGGGAAGTCTGTCGAGACTGCTAGTACTTATATATCGTATTTCGCTGAAATCATTCATCAAAAAAGGTACTTACTGAATGACGGAGAGGTACTGTACATGTATTAAAATCAAAGAAAATGTGTTATTTCCTAACGGTTTTCTCAGCTGTTATAAGAATACAGGGTGTAGACTTTTTTGATGTTCCTATATAAATACAGAAATACTGGAACCGAAGCGTGTACTATTATACAAAGGCACTAAATGAAAAGCATTAAATTCGAATGAAATGGATGTTTAAGTTTAACGATTGCTGTCGTGATCGTGAGACTGGTTACCGAATTAACCACGGAAAGTTTGTACATGTTGATAATAATCGTTGAAAAATATAGGGGCATTATGTTATCTTTTAACTGTACCTGAATTCTGAATAAATGGCAGTAGCAGCCGAGTGTCGAATATTGGTGCTAACGGACGAGGTGTGAAAAAATAAAGTTAATACCTTTTTTAGTTGTTTTTTTTTTTGTATTGTAAAGATTCGAATCCTTTTTGTTATTGTTATTTTGGTTTTGTATGAACTTTGGTCGATAATTGGTTTTGATTTGTTTTTTGTAGAATAATTTACTGTAAATGCATGGGAAAAATACATTGTTGAGACGGGATAATTTAAGCGTTTTTATGAGTATATGCAAAATTGCGAAGATCGCATTGGGTAAATATATTAATTAAAAACCTTTTCTGTCAATTAATTAAGGTCACATTTATGTTTGATTTGTCTCTTAGCAATATTTTTGCCTAAAACATGTAGTTAAGTGTACTGAAAACACAATGTAAAAATTTGTCTGAAGCAAGTACTATTTGTAAAAAAAATCTGGAGATTCGACAGGTAGGTAGAGACTACTTTTGGATCGAAAAAACATTTTAGGACGTCTGTGTGTTATCTTTGAAAAATAAACATAATTGTATAAGCATGCGCTAAATTATACGCTTGTATTGATTTATAAGATGTGAAGAATTTGACAAGGGTTATCAAGTACCGTTCTGAATCCAGTCTTTGGTAAATACGTATTACAATAATATCAAGGTTTACCTCGTTCTTAATGTTTTAGTCAATTAATGCCTATTATAAAGCTCAATGAAATACGTGAGTGTATGTACTAGGAAAATATGTAGAATATAAACAAACCTCCAATTTGATTCATGATCATGATTCATATTTAATTTACTTCTTAACTGTTGGTACAAACGAGCAATTAATGAATTAGCTGTCATTCATTAATATAGGATTTATGTTGCGGTCAGAGCGGGTGTTGTTTATGAAAACACAACGCGCGCCGAAAACAATAGGCCTAGGTCGTTATCATCGGCTTTATTCATAAATCCATTGTTTGAATCGTTAAATCGGGGGAGTGTAACCGCGTGGAATGAATGGATGCACTTGTCGCGTGGTGCATGGAGGCGGTGCGGCGCGGCGCCTTATCACGAGGAGTTGGTGGCGGCGGCGGCGCGCCGGCCCGGGCCGCAGTCCGCCGCGCCGCGCGCACCAGGCCCCACGCTCCGCCGCTCAGCGCCTCCGCGCCACCGCGCCGCCCTTATCACAACATTCCCGCATTGGGATCGATCCGCATGTCTTCACGCGCCTCGCAGTGATAACGACTCCTCTCGTAGTCGACGTGACACTGTGCCTCGAGTGCTACTGGATACACTCCCAAATACTAACGTGCTTGTGTTTAACATGTGATTTTACCTTCTGATTTTTTAATTAGACAGTTCAGGATAATTACTGAGTTTCAAGTTTTATATTCAAGGATCAATGTGAGTACTTAATTTTTGTTTATTCAAGTTTCTTATTTGCAAACATTTTATAAAGTTTTATACTTTTAAGTTAAAAAAAAATACTTTGCGAAAACTTCGAAAAATACTTGTGAACAACCTGTATAATAAACGAATAATAAGAACACTAAATAAAAAACTACTTTCGAACGCAATTAAAATAGTGTTTTTAAATAATTTACCTAAATTGACAACTTCATTCGGTAGATAGTAAATGATCTTCAAAATGCACTTTCACGTTTAATTCTACTATTTTCGAGAGAGTGGCGAACAGACAGCCGCCGCTAATAGATCGGTAAATAAAGTAAAAAATTACACTGCTCAGTAAATAACGGGGTCAAAAGATACGGTTTGGTAAAATTTTAACTTCAATGTCTTGAATTACAAGGCATTTATCGTAAATTGTTTATGAATGTGGCTTTGAAATGCTCTTTACATGTACTAAATAAAAATTGCCTGTGGAAAATAATTTTCAGAACAATTAATGATAATTTTCATTCTGAAAATACTGTTCAGGAATACCCAAAAAGTTGGGAGACAACTTGTGTCTTTGAAAAGTGCGATCGAGAATTTGCTTAGATGCTATAAATATAAAATTAGCTACGAAGATATTTAAAACTTAAAAGTATGTATGTAGTATGAGCAAATAAAATTTCTTATTCTTATTCTAAGCCATAAAGTAAATCTGAATCATTAAATTTCTGAGCACAAAAGAAACAGAGCATTTTGTATTCCGTGTATACCTTTAGAAGTCAGGATGTTAAAGAAACATCACACAGATATTTTTACCCGAAGAGGCAAACATTAAAGAGTTACCGAATGATACGAACTGAACCGCTGAACAGCTGCTCTAAATGAAACAAACTGCATTTTACGACTGTAAAAGTGTGCGCCTCTTTCATATTTCATAACCACATGATACTGAACAGAAAGTGGTTTTAATTTTAAGTAATTACTTTCAAGGCTGGAATTTGAAGTAAATACGCGATTCAGATTCAGGTTTTATTGATTTAAATTATTCATTATTTAAGAATCAATTAATAAGTAGGTAACTATAGGTTTTTGGCAGCGATAATAATTATGTATCAAGTAATTTGAAAATAGTTTGAGCTATAAACAACTATTCATAGCGCTTTCCGTAATATGTATACGTAATTCTATATAATGTTTAAAACTGAAAGATAGGTAGCTGTTACCAAGTAATGTCTATATCCGTATTTAATCATTATTATTTTAAAACTGAAAAGACTGTTTCTTTGAACACGCCAATCTCTGGATTCGAATTGAAAAATACTTTCATTGTTGGATAGCTCGTATATCGAAGAAGGTTCTTGTAGGCTATATAAAATCACGTTACGACTCACGGCATACTCATATAACTCATAAAACCATCACAAAATATGAATCAATATAATTATTATCGGAATTTTGTGTACCTTGGTTTTATAATAATTATTTCTGTTTTGTAGAGACAAGTTCTATGCTCTTTAACCATCATTTAGACTTTCAATGTTGTGCTAGGCTAGGTCTATCGGTACTTGGGAATAATTGATATATTTACGTACCTACATAATAAAGATTTTTAAAACTGTTCTACCTTTAGATATGTTTATTTAACGAATTATGATTTGCATAGATAGTAAATAAACATAAATATATGTTTCCTTAAAACCAAAACAATATCTGCAAACGGATGCAGAGCAACGTGCTTGCGATGACAAAGCGCGCATGTGTCGAGAACTCGAGATGAGGCATCAAGCCGGCATCGGCACGGAGCTGCGCCTGCGGTGACGGCCACTGTGCCACACTATACAAGCTTAACAACTCCTGCGCTATTACACCTCGTATTAAACACTCGAGATGGCCGTGATTATTCTCTGCACAGATCTAGTGAATGCCTGGTGAGGGTGATTGTGCTCCGCTAAACGAACGAGTTTGTAAAATGTCATCGCGATCGTACCTACCTCGTGAGTACTACAATTGGGTGACAATCACCTTGGCGTGTATTGGAACATTTGTTTTTCGAGTTTTCAAGACAAACAGAGTAAGAACCAAATAACGAACGACTGACACAAGAAGAACTTGTTTGTGTTTGTTGTAAGTGTCGTACCTAACTACCTACTTATAAAGTTTCTCTTTATTTGCTCACCTATTTTGCTGTTAAAGGACGAACTGGAAACACGTTTTCTTTTTTTTAATAGTCATTTAATTAATATCGAGATGGTGTTTAATCATGTGTCCTTCAATTAATTATAGTTATCGATTTTTCAAGCTATCCACAGATCGGTAGTTAAAGTTACATATAAATTTTAGGTTAGATTTCCACTGTAGGGAGAACTGTTTTAGGGTACCCTTAAATACGAAAGAGACACACATAGTTGTATTGTATTCGTCTGACGACCTAAATGCTGTGTCAAACGTAACATGCTGTCTGGTCTGCCATAATACAATAACAATTGATTTCACGTCACAATTCCAAAAGTCACATAATTTATCTTGAAAATATATAATTGCAATAAGAATAAAAATCAGCTTGTCTTGTTAATTGCAGCTGTTAATCAATGCTTGAAATGCTGCGACATTTGCATGTCCAAGGCTACAGTTGCGGTGAAATAGCCTTTGTACGTACTTTACAAGCTATACTTAAAATATGTTGTAAAGTACTTAACTGTATCCGTTATGGTGCATCAAAATGTGTGTAATAATTTATAACTTTAGACCATCCTGTACAGTGGCGCATTTACTTATATCGTTTAACCTTGATACAAATATGATATATGATCTTGAGCACTACATATGATTTGACATAATATGTTTTATATACAGGCTGTTGTTAACAAAGTTATCGCACAAGCAAAATCCACTGTAGATTTAAAAAGCAAATGCATTTACATACAAGAAATAAACAAAACCCTTAATGTACCCAGGTGCATTGACATAAGCTCTAGGTATTTTCTTACTGCTTACACTTCACAATCTTAGCCCACACTTATGTTTATGCTTACTACAGACGAGTGGTATGGCCGCGTGGTTATAGTTTACAACAATATTTAAAAGCATGAATTTACTACACACTATCAAGGTTAGAAAATCATGCAAAACGACCGTAATTCATGATTATACACAATGCGTTTGCATACATATTAAATATACGAACACTTTTATTATATTCCGTAGTTTCCAGTTGTTAATGTAGGAAACATGCCTTATACAGCGTGTTACACTTACGCACAGTGTGAGCGCACATCTCGCGCGGCTAATCTGCAAACATTAACGTTTTTACTTGAGATAAAACAGAGCTCATTGAGTTCGTGTGCAATGGGCCGCGGCACGCACATGCGGCCGGCGGCCCGCGGCCTGGATGCCACCAGACCGTCTCGTATTAATATCTGGACAATTCATCAACATCGCCCTCGGTAATTAAACATTCATGTTGCGCTGGAGCATGTTTTAGCAGAATTCATTTCCACTACGTTTGAAGTCACGGTCCCGCGCAATCACTTTTGGTTGCAGAATGCGGATGTTTTGTGCGTGTCAAGTGTGACAGCATCTTAGATTAATTCCATATTAGTGGTGGTGCCATGTAAATATGTACCTACGTATCTTGTTTACGATGGTTTAGGTACTTCCAGTTTTACAGCTTCGTAGGTAAGTACTACGCTCGCGTAGTCGACGTAGTACGTAGCCGTCAATCATGTGATAATTTACAGTTTAATTTACAACTTCTCTCTTCATTATCTCAATTTATTATCTGCTACTTTTTAGATAACATTAGGAGCTAACGATGTTCGCCAAATGTTTAAAAAAAAAACGGGATTTTTTTAAAAACTATAAACGAAAAAAATATCATTTAAAACAAAAACACTTGAGAGGTGTCAAGGGACACCCGGATGGAACGAAGTTCCTTTCGATTAATTAGTGAAGGAAGGAATTGTAATATTTTTTTTTTTTTTTAAGCAAAAAGTATCTTTACAACTTTTGGTCTTAATTTTTTCCGTCTAGTCCCCTTTCGCAACGCGCGATAAGGAACTTCGTTCCAAAAAAAAGTGAGTTCAGAGTACCATTCTATAAATATCTTACCATTTTGAATTCTAATGTAATAACAATGAAATGTAAATTATTCATCGATTACTTATCGATGAAACGTGCCAAATTAGATTCGGTAGCCGTAGCGCATTCGCACACAAATCGTAAAAATGTGTCTAGGTTGCACAATTTTTATCATAAATGCCACAAAACAGTTTGCTTATTATTAAAAATAAATTATAAAATAAGGAAAATTAAATCCTGTAAAAGGAGTAAACCTCATGTAGAGGCGATACCAATAGATACCTATACTGTAGGTATTTTTGTTGTATCTGTTACAATATTGTTTTAGTACTTTTAAGGGATAAAATCTTATACATATAGGTATAATTTCAGGATGTATTAGATATTCTTTTTCAAAATCTTCGTTGCGCCCTTGTGGTACTACCACAAACACAATCTTTGTAACAATTTAAATAACCTTTAAAAAAATAAGGAAGAACGCTTATTTTAATTAATAATTTGACCGGTTATTCGTAGAGAAACGGGTATTATGAAATACTTAGCAAATGAAAAATTCTTGTGTGAGAACGGTGTTAGTTGCTGTACAATGAAAATACCAACACACTTCAGACAAAGTCAAAAATAAAACCAAAATTACATAAATAATGTAAAATGGAACAAGTTGCCTACAACCTTTAGATAATATATAATCTTTACCTAGTATTTAAAAGTATTAGTATTCTAAATACTACTAATAATATTAAATCTATATAATTAAATCTAAATAATCTAAATACTATTAATAATATTAAATCTAAATAATAATACTAAATCTAAATAAGGACATAAAGTACCTACATATTAACTGAGATTAGCAGTCGACGTTTAGAAACTCAGATTTCTTAGTTCACTTCTCAGACTTTGTTGCTGAATGTACATATCTACATTGTATTTATGTGTCAGTGTACTCCCGATAGCCACTGCAAGTCGTAAATGATGCCTTCCTGAAATTATAATAACTAGTACGTCCAGTTTAAAAAATAATTCACGCGTTAACACCCACTCAATTACCTAATCGAGTTACTTAATAATAACCCAGACGAGCCATTCAGATGTTTTAAAAAGTGGTTTTAAAAAGAACAAATTGGGCAGCGAACTGGTTTGGCGTAACTCCGGAAGCGAACAGGTTCCGCGGCGCCGAGATAAGTATTAATTGGAATTTTAATTTTTACTAATCAAAGATACTTGTGAATGGCTCGCTGCCGGGAATCGGTTTTTCTGAACCTATTACATGTATTAAGTAACACGGCTTTCACTGGATCAAGTTATTCGTTACAATCGAACCATCACGCAACCGTTTTTAGGTAACAAAACTGCTGGTTGTACGTATGTACATTTGACCACGTTACGGTGCGTAGACCACGCTTGTGGTTCTGTCACGGGGTTTGCGTAGTTAATCAATGTGTATACGTAATTCTAAATATTTTGAATGGCTTTGATGTAGGCAACCTAAGTACTTAGACCTCAAAATCACTTACAAATTCGAATCGCTATTCAGGGCTATAAAATAATCAAATTGGTGACAAACCAACCATGTCGTGTTTATCCTTAATGATTAAAACTTGACCGTCACATATAAATATTTAACTCACAAATCATCATCTTCCTGCCCTTGTCCCGTGTTATTTGGTGTTGGCGTAACATGTTTTTTTTACATTCTGTCCAGTCACCCGTCACTGTATCACTAACTCCCTTTTCTTTTATATTACTCACACAATTCATCCATCTTTTCTTTGGCCTCTCTCACCTTCTCCATCCGTCTATATGTATACCTACTCAAAACTCATTTGACTCACAAAAATTATAGGAATAGCTTAGTGCAGCTTTACAGTACAATAATTGCTAACCTCAACAGATTCATATCTCAAAAGTTAGCAACAAAGCAGGATGATGAATTACTGTCGTAACTTTTCTGTTTTGGATAAATTCACTTGAAAGAACCATTCCGTGACCGTGAAGCATGACCGACAACTATAGATAATTGCTCGAGATAATTGGTGAATTCTGTTGATCACACGTGGAACTAATCGACATCGCGAGTTCCGGATAACAAAGTATCAGAATATTATAGTGATCCGATCTACTTGTTTTGAAAAGTAAAACGCGGGATCATTACCAGTGACGTTGAAATATCATTATTATTATAATAGGCTATTGTTAGTAACGCGAAAGTACGAGAAACGTGTTATTTTACACTGCAGTAGTGAGATTTTTTACTGTGTAATTAATCAAGTTGGTCCTTGGCATTGCAAGCATGTTTCATATTCGCCTTTATTGCGGTTTTGGATCGCTTCTCAAGTTACAACTGAAATATAATTGACCACTACATTTGAATACTCTACTAATAATGATACATACGTTATTCAAAGTAGGTAGGTACCCATTGATATTTAATATTAAAACTTATTATTAACGAAAACGTTGCTGGTCCTGAATTCCAGACAATATTACGTATGTTACATGAGCACAAAAATCCTTTTCGAGGAAATATAATGATATGCTAATATGTAATCGTAAATATGTCGAATGTGAAGTGGCTGGGATCCAATTCAGTGACAGGAAACAGTCGAGTTTGTTTTATTGCTAGCTATTAATGTCTCATAGCTGGACGTACTTGATTTACCTCCGCCCGCTCTACGCAAGGTGGAGCCACTTAACTTCCGATACCGTTGGATGGTACATCACTATCTAATCAATTAAGTACCTACCTTCGAGGAGCATCGACCCAAGGGACCCGAGCTCATCTATTCAACATAATATTTTTGAGCAAACTCTCAGCTTAACAATTAAACAACACTCGGGTACCCTATTAGCCGAAAACCGGTAAAATAAACAAGACTATTAAAGGTATTAGTAAAACAAAAGTAATTGCTTTCCCAAGCAAGTCGGCTGTGTTTACCAGTCGACTACATTCCTGCCATTGTTTGTTTTACCCAGCATGGCGTTGTAAAGGTGTTAGGGTTTTATTAAGCCATGTTTTGTTGTAGATCGTAAAAGTGCATTTGGTTGTAGGAGGAGATAGTTTTGAAGAGCATTTCTCCGGAATGGCTCCGTCCGCCCACTAGTACGTCGCGCGCCTCCGCCCGCCCACGCGCACTAAATTGTTCCCTAACTGTACCCGCGACAAATTGCCCGTGTAGCAAGCAGGCATAACAGCGGTCCTTTAGTCTTAATATGATGGGGATCATATTTAAATGGACGATTATACGATGTAAATCAGAATTACGAGTTCCGTCGTTAATGCTCAAAGAGTAATAGTGGAGTGTGAACTACAATATGATTTATAACTTCGTTTCTATACATTATGTGTTACCGACGTACTTTGACAGCGATGGTTAAAATAGTAATGTGCAGTTTCTTTACTTTTTGGTCCTATTTTTCTATTTGTGTTGGAAAATCAAAAAATATTTTCTCGGAGGGCACACGCCCTCTGTCTAAAATCCACTTGTGTTCCTTCGGTAACTCTTTCGAACATTCCGGCAGCCCTTACTCATTAGTAGCTTAGTTTGTGATGCGCCTGCGCACGTCAGTGACGCTTCTTCAGATTAACGGCACAGCGCTAATGATGAGCAAATAACAAACGAGCGCTCGCACAAGTAGGTTCATCCACTGCACTAACAATACCTACAAGTTAGTTGACAATGTTTGTATGTTTAAATATATATTTAAATTAATAAATTACATAAATAAATAATTTTTATTTTATTATAAGTTGTATTGTTTTTTTATCCTATATGTATTAGGAGCCATCCAAGTATAACGTAAGCGCTACAGGGGGTGGGGGTCTTTGCTTTGCTTATTTTTGATGACATGGGGGATTGGGGGGGGGGGGGGGAGGGATCTGAATGGTGATTAAGTCACCAGTACCTATATATTTTTTAGTTTTTCAAGAAAACAATGTCAATGTTCCTAAATCGTACGAAAATGTGAGCAGACACACATCACTGAGAAGACTAAAGTCATGGATTCGTTTGTCATGGACTGAGGACTGTTAATTTAAATTAATATGGCAAATGTTTAAAAGTTGTTTGTTTAGTTACTCTATCAAGCCGATTCCTTTTAAACTTATAACTTTTGTTCATTAAATTAAATAACGAACCCAAAACACATTGAAAAATGCATTGCGTAAGCATGGGGAGGGGGTGAGAGATTTGCTTACTTTTACTGACGAGGTGGGAGGGGGGTTAATACTTGCAAAAAGTCTGCTTACGTAATACTTGAACGGCCCCTTAGCCATACAGGTAATTTGTGCATGTTATCCAAAATCTAACATCTAGTTTAACAAATTCAGTAGGTATTACATTAAAACTAAAACTATTTATGAATAACAAATTATACGTAATATTTTTTATGATTAATTCTCACCTCATATCTCACCTGATGGTAAGCGATAATGTGATTGACGATGAAGCACGCTTGCATAGAATTAAGATCACCTTAAGGAACCACAGACTCCGACATGAATTCCACTCCTTAGCTGTACGCATAATGCGTAATTATACCAAATACCCTATGAATTTTGATTCCATTGAGAGTGTCGAAACATACGTTTTTTTACGGCATAAAAGACCGTATCTTTTTTTTTGTTAACTTAGAAGTTTGATTTTTTCCCAGCTTCAAGGGACTGCAGACCTAAAAGTATATGGTTTTAATTTCAACTCGATACCTCCACGTGTTACCGAGATAAAAGGTCTTTGGAGTCTTGACAGACGGACCAACAAAGGGTTTCGTTTTTTCCTTTTGAGGTACGGAACCCTAAAAAAACAATCTTAAATTAACGATCTTTTAATATTAGGGGTTAAAGTATGAGATTGCCGTTTTTTAAAACGGGTTGTTTTGAAGTGTTATATCTTTGGCTTGACTTGGAATTATAAGTTCAAATAAACTTTATATTAAAGATACGTTATTATTTTTTTTTAAATTAGGTATTTGTTGGTTTCATTGTGTTTTGTGTTTTCTATAATATCGCAGTACTTGTAACTATTTTTGTACGAAATATAAGTAAACTCGCATTATTTTGTAATATGAGTTCTACCGTGGAAACAATGTGTATCAAGCGGTATACAATATTAATGATGTATATGTATGGACTTAAAACTGCTAATGAATGGGATGTCTATTTTTGTTTCAATCACTTTCAAGTGGAAAATTTTAGTGACCTTTAGAATAGTTTTTCTCCAAAGCTTCTTTAAAACGAAAGCTATTAAACCAAGAGCACAAAGTTCTTTTGTTAGAAGTAAGTCGTAGGTATATGTAATTGATATTGCTTGCCCTTTAAAATGCATAGTTTCTAAGTTGGAACTCTTAAAATGAAAAAAACGTTTTTTCATTAGTTTTCATGGTTATAAGAACTGCGATATTACAGAAAATACAAAACACAAAGAATCCAATAAATACCTAATTTCGGAAAAAGAATAACGTACCTTTAGTATAAAGTTTATTTGAATTTATAAGTCAAACCAAAGATATAACACTTCAAAGCAACCAATTTCAAATAACGGCAATTTCATACTTTAACCCCTATTATAAAACAAGTGCGTAATTCAAAGTTACAAAATCCAGCTAAGTTAAACTTGGTGCATTATTTTTACAGTATTGACAATCTATAAATTTGAGTACCTATAATAGTACAGTTTGAATTAAAATCCGCGGTGCATATTATCTACATTCATTAAGCTGACAGCAATTTTATCTCTTACGTACATTTCCGATGTAATATACAAAGATAAAAACAGTAACCGCTAGAAACTTATTACAAAGTAAGAAACTCGCATTACGATTTGCGGAATTACAATCTGCTGTGCACATTATAAACGTTACTTTTAACCGAGTGAAACTTTACACTGACGATCTTGGCCCGGATAAGCTGCTCAACACGTTACGATATTCGATTATTATCAGAAGTAACACTTATCAGGACTTATGCCCAATTCGTATGTCGCCAGTTTTTTGATAGAGTTCCAAGTATTTATCAATGTATTGATACTTTATTGGCATTGTGATATCGAAAGAGATCGCATGAAAAATAGCTCCTATTAACTTATGGACTAGCTAAACAATTATATTTACTTTTAAATATTATACAAATCTTTATATATGAAGTATAATTCTTCTATATGTGTATTTATCACCTAACTCTTCCTAAACGGCTTGACCGATTTGGATGAAATTTTGTAAGTATATTTGAGGAGTCCTTAGATGGTTTGAAAATAAAATTGGACTCATTAGGTGCGCTGTAATTGGGTTCCTAGAATAATTAATATAAGAATAAATACCAAGGTGTTTGAATTTGATAGGTAAAAGAATTATTTTTATAAGTCAGCCGAATTAGGACGGCTGTCAACCGCTAGACGGATTGAAGGTTTTATATAAATAATAGGTTAAAGTATAGTGCTTCTAGGAATAAACTCCAAATATACCCTGAATAAATCTATCGAAGTCGTTATATTTATATTTTAACCTTCACAATATCATTGGGTCGTCTTACACAATTTTTTTTAAATATTTTTTAACGCATGTTCCAATACAGAAGTCTATTCTTTAAAAGCATTTTTTTTTCTAAATTTATGAATTAATCATCGAATCAGAAATTCGTTTGTGCAAGTGTGGGAGCGTTTTAAATTATTAAAGGTGAGAAAACAAAGCCTTTATGTAATCGGAAAGGATGTAGGTATCATGTCGATTTTAAAGATAGGAATAACTAAAAAGATTGTGTACCGACACCCATCTTGTTACAATCGAATACAAAGACTTAGCTGTCCCGTCAAATATTAAGCAAATAAATACTTTTGTTACCCACCCTACTCGATACCTCAACTCCAGAGCACTCGAACGAATGATAGAAAGCGTTATATTATGATATCGTAGCCAGATTGTCAAATTTGCTATAATTCATTATTAAGTATCCCGCCGTATTTGTATGATAAATATTAGTTGACTAAGATTTATGTAATAAAATAATAACACATATAATAGTCCATTATGGACTGAGTGGGACCGAAGGATAAGGTAGATTATACATGATCATGACATAGGTTGGTAGCTAAGTATATCTTAATAACCCTGACAACATTTTATATTATTACCCACAAATGAATATCATTTGTCGCTTGGTTGTGGTCACAAGTGCTCCTTGAGTTACCGCCAAAGCACATTTGTGTTTACATTTAGCTTCGAACAAAGAATCTTACTTTCCAGGATCGACTAACACCAGGAAGGTTTGGCCACATTATTGTATTGTATTTTCTTTTGTATTCTGCAGGTACCTCAGTAAAATGTATGCCTATCACAAGCCTATGCACCGTGCTTCTTAAATACACCGATAAAACAAAGCACAACAAAAAAAACAAGGGATTTAATTCCCCTTGCATTGTGACTGCAAATAACATTTATCTTTTGTACATAGTATTAAGCAAAGTCGCTTTAGTACGCGTCTGTCAGTCTGTTTATCCGCTAACTCTTTTTATACCACGCAACGGATTTTGATGCAGTGTTCACGATAGGAATGTACCTATGGACAGGAGACTGACGTGGCAAAAGCACATTTGGACTAAGCGTAAACAACTAGATACTAGGCTACGCAACATGTACTGGATAATAGATCGGCATTCACGTCTCAAAGCGGAGAGCAAGATTATCGAGGACAACGCCATCTTGAAACCAATTTGGACTTACGGCATTCAGCCAGTAAAAGTAACATTGAAATCCTTGAAAGATTCCAAAATAAAATAATAAGAGCAAACTTCAACATACCGCATTTTATAAGCAACAAATACATTCACAACGATTTAAAAATTAACGCCGTTAAGGAAGAGATCACCAACTATAGCGTTAAATATCAAGAGAGACTATCTGGACATAGGAACACACTAGCTAGAAAACTCAGTGGATGCGGATCGCTACAGCACAAACGTTTAAAAAGACAATTGACATAGTGTTCCTAAGCTCCTGGATAGATTCTGCCACATGAAGTGAAAGCCTCCCAGAAATTGGTATGGCTACTGTGACTAAAACCACTCTAGATGAATTATATCAGCCAGAAGCTAAGCTTATTGTTAATTAAACAGGTTGCCATGATGCAGTATGAAAAAGGAAAAAAAAAGAAAAAGAAAGAAAAGAAAGAAAGAAAGTAAACATGTTTATTCTGCCTGAATAGACGATAGAAAGAGCAATAAACTAAGAATATATATATAGTATAAACTTTACATATACTGCTACTCTACCACCAGAACCTAATATATCGAAATTGAAGGGACCAGGTAATTTATTGCGTTACAAAGAGGTTATAGGGAGAGGAAAAGAAAACAATACTATTTTATGAATAGGTAGATTTAATTTAACCAAATTTTGTGTAAAAATCTGATATCTATGTTTCTGTTATGTTAATTATTGATGTATTTTCCTATCGCTCGAATTAATGCCACTTTTTCGTCAATATACAAAAAAAATATTTTACTCGCCATGTTTATGAGTTCAAAAATTTTAAAGCAACTAAGAATAGATAGCATTAAGACAATCCATGCCAATAACACGATAGTTTGAAGTATAGTACCTAAGTAAACACGTGGTAACGCAATTACAACAAACGAACATATTTCTAAATATTTTGCTGTTATCTACGGAATATTTACGACTCTATAACAATATTGTGTAGATCAGTAAAATAAATGTTTTTTTTGGGGTCTACATAATTATATATTGATTCCCTTTTGAGAGTGATTGCTAAGCTTTATAAAGTGTGTCCTTATAAGGATAACAATTTAAACCAAACGAACATTAGTAATTTTTTAAGATTTAAAGAGTTTTTCCGCAAAAAGTTGTAATTTGTATCTGTGCGTAGTCGGGCCGGGTTGCTAATGATGTTAGATTAGAATTGTAGACCATAGATAAAGAATAACTCAGGCTTCCGTTCTGTGAATCATGATCGATGGTCTCTGGGTGTTTATATTTTATTTCAGGGCTCTATTTTTGAACGGTTAGACTACTTTACGCAAGTCTGCAAGCTATATCTAAATCGTACCAACAAGTCCACCATGCGATCTCAGTGCGGGTTGAAGTGTCGTCGACACACACTTCATCGAACTATTTAGGAACCGGTGTTTTATATACTTCTCCTCAGGCAGTGGTCTGATGATGAAACTAATTCATACAGTGCGTACTTGTGGATTAGGAATCGTGAGCTAAGAGGTGTTCATTGTTACCCCTGGACCACTGCTTTTAAATTATTTGTCCACAAAGGATTAAAGTTATTGGCAATGGCAACAGTTAAAGTAATTTAGCGCCTCGTTTTCTCATTCATCATCTTCCTGCCCTAGCCCCGTGTTATTTGGGGCTGGTTCAACACGTTTTTTCCTTACAAGTATGCTGCCCTGTCACCTGTCACGTTGTCACTGATTCCCTTTTCTTTCATATTACACACACTCACACAATCCATCCATCTTTTCTTTAGTCTCGCTCTTCCCCTCCATTCGTCCCCATGTAGTTATACTTATAAACTCTTTTAGTAACTTGCGTTTCATCCGTCCTCGAAGGAGAAACCTTCAAGATCTAGGTACCTATAATATATACTAGAAAAGGAATTGGCTTTAGCTTTGGGACTTACAGACAATTAAGAATTCCCTGAAAAAATAAGTCTACAGTTTGACCGTATAATGAGTCTGCATTTAATCACGTCTCATTACAAGTATGCTTGTCATTTGCAGACGTCTAATAGCGCTGCTGGAGATTACCTACCATATACTTACAGTACTTGGTAAGCGTGGCCGCTAAGCTAAGCCTAGCGGGTTATAATGTAGGCTGCTTTAATTAAACCTCAAATACCAGCCCCAGTAAAAAAATTAAGAAGTGGGCGTCAATGTACAATGGTCCTAAATATTTGTCAACTTAAAGTGTACAATCGCATACATTGTTGTATTGTAAACGCGTTCACAAAGAAATTACATAAGTTTCAAAACAATGGAATTTCATCTCATCCATTTTAATGTCGGACGTTTCTAATTTTACAGGTTGCGAATTTGCGATAAAGTATTCAGTGTCAAAATGTCTTAAGTGTTACTTAAGTTGTTATAGACTTACAATAAGTCTTTATGGTGAGTTAAGCAGGGAATTTACATATATTTAGACTAGCTTCTGCCAGCGGCTTCGCCCGCGTGAAAAGTAGGTTTCACCAAACAAACTTTGGACCCTCGTTTCAACCGCTTTGGGGGTGAATTTTGGAAAATCCTCTCTTAGTGCTTGCTTACGTCAAAAATGGAAACTTTGTGCAAAATTTGACGCTCCTAATCCCAGTATTTTCGGCTGTGCGTTGATAGGTCAGTCAGTCAATTTCTCCTTTTATATATATAGACAAGCTTCTGCCAGCGGCTTCGCACGCGTGAATGTTGGTTTCTCCATACAAACTTTAGACGCCCGTTTCATCCCGTTAGGGGCAGAATTTTGGAAATCCTTTCTTAGTGCTCGCCTACGTCATAAAAGGCAGACTTGTGCAAAATTACAGGTACATCAGTTTGGTGGGTAGTAAATCGCGTTTGTTACGATGTGTGGGTGTGTGGGTACAATCGTGAACAGCGTGTATTCCTCCTTCTTATTTGCGTGTCACCTGTACCGTCCGCGACGTGTAACATGACTCAAACTCGCAAACGTTGCCAGTAAGCCGCCGTTGCCGCTGTCGCCGCCCTATTGTCCTGCTATAGATGGCGATAAAACACTCTACGTGACGGAATTTTTATGTTTCCGATCCCTAGACAACGTGTTAGCTTTACGATATAGGTAAAAACATTTTACTAAAATTATTTATGATAATTATTACTGTAAGGATCGTCGATAATAAAACGGGCTTATTCGCGTATCTATTAGCGTTGGATTTATATTAATATTAAAAAAATCACTCGAGTCTGTCGATCCGATAGCCGTCTTAAAACAGTAGGTAATTAAAACACAATATTTTTCTTTCAAAACCCGAATTAGTGGTTATGCATTATTTTTATAATGTGTCATTACTTCTAAACCCTCTAAAGATGTAGGTACTGATAAAACTGGCTTACCGATAATTAAAGTAAATGTACTTATTTGATTATATTGATAAAAAAATCTTGTATAATCACGTTGTGGGATCTAAAATATTCAAAGCACTTGAGTTTTAATCTAGATCGATACCAACTGGTGCTAGCATGCGACACGTTATGTATGATATGCATCCCGCGATTGTAATTGGAAAGTAATTTTAATTATTAGTGTAAGTTTCATTTTTATAAGGCCAACATAATGTTTCAGTGGAGCGTCGCGTTGCCTGCGCCCGCGCCTGTATCGCTGTCTCCTCCATGTGCACTGGTATGAGGTGAGTCATCGCACTTAAATTAACTCCATTCGCTAAGTTCGTAAGACAGTTTAGGAATATTCAGTAAGTAGGTAGATAAAGATGAGTTCGTGTTAAAACAAATAAACAGTGTCTATTGTTATCATAAGTGCGTTAATTTTTCACCAAAATGTAGGAAATGATCATGTAGTTGGCTTGGCGAAACGTGCAGCATGCTACACACATAGTGTCGTGCACACGCTATTAGTTAGCGCCGCGCACCTGCCCCGCGAGTCGAGGCGCGATGTCAATGTCCGTCAAACGCGAGCCCCGAGCAGAGACTTGGGTACCTACTTCACTAGGTACATTATCATAACAACACATACAGTAACCACTATGGTTCAGAAAATAAAGTTATCTCATACTTTCAGTTGCGGAAAAAAGTAATACAAAAATTGCATGATAGATAAGATACACATTTAAATATGCAGGTACGTAATGCATCGTATCCGTGTTGGCGCCAGTAAGAAAAACGTAATTACTAAGGAAGAACGTATACAAATCAGGTCCAAGAATAGTCGCCCGGACTGAAGAGTCGTGCTGCCGTCCCCGCTAGGAATGTTAAGAGGAGAGTAATCTACTGATATTTAAACTATTACGAGACCGAGAGGCTTCCGTAATTGTCGTCAGTCTGCAAAATTGCGACAACACTCACGTCATTACGCATTTTCTTTGTAGGACATTAATTATAACTGTCTACCTCTCTAACGCACATATGAAGTAAATTCGTTTATTCTGCACAAATAAAGCGTAGGTACATTAAAAAAAAACCAAGAAGATCAGAGACCCTATTAAAAAAGTAACACTACATTTTAGATTACACATTCTCATGATTATGAATTTAGATTTTTCAAAACCAGTATTTTTGAAAGAGCTTCATCAAGCTTCACTTTTTCCCTGCGACTTGATTACCGTATAGCTGTGTACTGTAGCTTGTATTTTCGAATAAAAAGAAGAGTTACCACGGCCCTGGAACCCAAAGAGCAACTGAAGGAACACAGGAGGGTTCTACTCAGTAAAAGTCTGACGCCCTGCCGCTCCACCTAGAGCGGAACAAATTATTTGATTTTCCAACTCTACTCACACACGGGCGATGCCGCTGTGCATCATTAGATAAGATTATGTACAGGATGAAATTTAATTCACGGGCATCCTTTTAATGGGTCATTGTACTCTTCATTATGAACAACTTTTACTATGGGACTTAACGTAAAATCGCGAAAAAAAACAGCTGTTCTTTGCATTTATGTTCACATAACTCGTCAAAATGTAGGGAAGATCTGATTTTTTTACGCGATTTCAGGTTTGGTCCTCTAGTAAAAGTTGTTCATAATGATGAGTACAAAGACCCCTTAAAAGGATATCCATAAATTCAATTTCATCCTGTATAGGTACGTTTTTATAGATTTAGGCCCGAGCCTCACTAAAACGCTGTGACATTGCTGCCAGTTTGCGAAGCTACTATGGTGTGTACCTCCTTGGCCGCTGTTGGTCACGTAGCCAACCATAATTTTTTTGACGTCATCACCTGGCTACGCCGCCGCCGTCATGGCGTCCCAGTGAGGCACGGCCCTAAAACTGAACAGGTAATAGATATACCTGAGATGAAGATTATGAGAGGACATACATATTTCAATAACTCTAGGTAGAGTTAATATCTAGGTAAAGTGTCTTGGCATGATAAAATGTTGAGGTTGTCCGCATATTTCACGTTATTAATGTGAAGGTGGCGAAACCAATGTCAAAATCATTAATGCAAGATGAAAGAAAAAAAAAACATTGCTTATTCATATGAGAACAGAGAACGCACTCCCGTTGCCTACAATGTCCAATTGGCATAGTCTACAATCATGAATTAAAAAAAAAACAATATGGTGCAAATTGTTACGTGACTAAAGTCGTATTGAATCGTAATGACACAGTTATATGCAGCACCATAATTAACGACGAAATGATTCTTAAGACGTAGCTCACTAAAATTTAGGAGATACTTTTTGTATAGAGATAGACTTGTGTCATAGACTTGTGTCAATAAGCTCGACCGTAGAAAACAACAAAAAAGTTACAAACAAGTCGCTTTTCCAGCTGTCTGATACAATTGGTGGCATCCAGTTTCAGAATGATCTAAAATAAATCGCACTAATATTAAGAAAGCGGAAGTTTCTCTTTATGTATGTTTGTCGCTTCTTCACGCTCGAACGGCTGATGGGATTTTGATGGTACTTGATACACGGGTAGATCATATTTTGAAATAGCACATAGATTACCTTGTATCCCGGGAGTATAATCCTATGGGATGAATTTCTACTATTACCCAGGCGAAACCGAAAAATATCTATATGCATGCACGTAAAGAAGATGCAGTGTGGGTGTGTGACCGATAACCGGTGAGTGGCTGCGGCTTACATCCGGCAAGAACACGGCGCAGCGCTTCCTTAATCCATCACGCGTTACATCATTAGTGGCAGTCCCGAAATACTTCGCGTGTATTTATATTCAAAATATCGCGCCCCTAGTGGATTTTGGCAGGAAATCTGCCTAGACGTGAAGATGGTGACGGAGTAGCTTAAGCTAAGATTTAACCAATTTGTGGTTAAGATTTGGAAAATAGACGATGCGAGACGCATGCTAACGAGCAGTAGGTACCAATGGCAGAATAAACTAGGACTACGCGAAATTTTTGAAAAGGATACTGAAAACTGAACCTGTGTCCTTTAGTTGCCCTTTGCGTTCTATGACCACAGTCCAACTCCGACAAGGGCAACTAAAGGACACAGGTTTGGTTACAGTCAGTAAAAATCTAACACATTCTCTCGATCGGGATAGCGGGAGAAGTCATTGAAGGCTTTTCCACCCTCAAAAAAAATGGCAGAAGAAAAGGCAAACAGCAGTGGGTGATTCTGGGTAAAAATTATGGAGATAATGGTGACGATGAAGAAAAAACATAAAAACGTAGGTAGTTCCGCAATCGGAGGTACTTCTAAACTACTGACTTGCCCTTTATAAACAGTATAACGACTGGCATGTTGGTCTAGTGTTTACTGGCCCTGACTGCTATGCCGGAGGTCGTGGGTTCGATTCCCACCCAGGACAAATGTTTGTATAATGAGCACGATCATTTGTTCTATGTCTGGGTGTAATTTATCTATAGTATGAAATACGTAAGTATGTTTATCAGTTGTCTAGTACTCATAATACAAGCTCTGCTTAGCTTGAGACTAGACGGCGCGCCTTCTATATTTCATCGGTTTAGGTAATTAAGTAAATGTAAACAATCTTGACATGTCTTTTATCTAAAAGTTGTCAAAAAAAATATCTAAAAATGTTTACAATTTGTTATACCGATGTTTGGTACTTAACTAAATTTAAATAATCTTTGTATGTCGTTTATACGATTTTTTTAAAATAAAAAGACATCAAGATTGTTTACATATAGTTAACTACCTAAAAAAATCGAGAATAGTCTAATTACTAATAATATTATTATTATAAACTAGCAAAAATTTTAGTTTAGATAAATAATAAGCTAATAATAACAGAACTTCTTACAAGCTTCGTTTAGATTAATCTATTTACATTTCCTGCCATGGACTACTGCTTGCAGTATTAATATTGTAATTAGAACGACCGTTTCTCGGGAGTTTAAAACCACATCCCTAGGACTAGCATATTACGTTCTTGCTAGTGAAAAACAACGTGGTAGATTGGATCGGGATGACGGTCATTAGATAAGACTAACGTCTCGAAGCTTGGATTTCCGGCCATCCTGGAAGACTGGGGACTCGTTTATGACTCACTTAAGCACGCAATAGGTACAAACGTTTATATGGCTTGCTTATACTCTATATTATTACTTACCATACTGGTGTAATTACCCACTGTGCGTGTGTCAATCAAGTTGATCTAATGACAGCTGAGAACGGTTAACATCCTGAATGCACTGCTATATTTTCAATGCACATTTGGCAAATGATAACGAGAGATTAACTTATAGAACAAAATGTAAAAATATAAACTAAGAGATACATACATTGGAAGCACAGCCGACCATATACCTATAATAATAGTAGGTATAGAGTTACAAAAAGAGAACTGCGGTAAGGAATATTAATTTTGAAACGAATACAACTTTTTACAAAAAAAAAACAGACTTCTCAAAAAAAAAAACACTAATAGTATCAAAACAACTTTAATTTCGGAAGTTGGTGTTAAATAAGAAATACATATAGGTACAATAAGTATAGTTTTACCGAGAAACGTGAAGTCGCTTATTTTTTATTTATTTTTTTGGAAAGAGTTTTTTATTTCACACTTTTTAGTTGCGATACACTTTATAAGTGCCTATTTCCAGAGTACCTATTTCATATGACAATTCTAATAAGCCCAAACACGGTTAGGATATATTGATCAATTACGGAGTTCCGGTGCATATCTTCCGGCTCCATCATCATCATCAGATCACTTCGATGATACCATTTCCAACATAACTATTCAGAACTATTTACTTATCTGTATTGTCATAGTCGATTAACTATCTTCATTGTGATATCTATGTGAGTATGAAGTTCCGTTGGCCATTTCTGGTCTTTTTCATCAGTTCCACTTCATCAAATGTTACTTTTTGACTGTCCTTGATAAAAATACTAAAATCACTATATTGTTGCCTATAATATTTGAGGAGTTCCCTAGATTCCTCATGGATCCTATCATCAAAATCCATATCCTTTAAAGGGAAAAAAAAATTTGCAAATCGGTCCATAAACGACGGAGTTCTGAGGTAACAAAATACAGCCGAATTGATAACTTCCTCCTTTTTTTTGAAGTCGGTTAAAAAATATAAGACTACCTTATCAATTTCAATTTCAGAGCAGAAGGCGCGTGTGGAGTGGCGCGATGGTTGCGTGATCGGTCATCATGCGCCTCTTCCGCGGGCCGAAGCGCAGGGAAGTGACCGGGCCGCGAGCCGTCCCGACGCCGTCTCCGCGCCGAGACGTCGCCACCGCAGACATCGCCGACACCGCACCGCACGACTTCACGCTCGTAACCGCACTGCCAGCCATGGTTATGGAGGATGATGTCAAGGAGATGAAGAAAGGTAAGCATCAGTGTAGCGTATCGGTGATAAGATTCGATAGTTTCGTTATTTTGTGTAGTTTCTTATTTTACTTACACTATTTTATTGCCTGCTTCTTTAACCAAATCAAAAACATGAAAAATAGTGAAATTAATGCGTTTCGTTTTCATAGATGACATAGTGAGTGTAGATAGGTATTCTATCTCACCAAGGCGGGTTGGTCTTGGATTTGTATATGTATACGTACCACATTTTTTTTTAGTGTGTGTGTAAGTTTGGATCGCTCGGTTTCATGAAAAATGACTTACGCACACGGCAACAGCGCATGTGAATCTATCCACATCTAAGACCAAACGACCTTCCTGTAATAGAGGCCTATACCTACGTTGTAAATATTACTTATAATGCATTGCATATAAAATTGTTGTTTATTGTTTTTCAGTGTTTGCTACGTGGGGTCGCCGTATGGGAAAGAAACTTGAAATGTTAAAGAAAACAGATACAAAAGAAATATCACCAGAAGCTAAACCAAATGAAGATCTTAAAGAGCAATCCACGACTGTTCTCACCGGGACCGGACAGTATAAAAAGAAACAACACTGGAAAATGGGGCGAAGTAGTTCAGATTCTACGTCGTTAAAAAAGGACAACGATACTGATTCCATTAGAAGTGGGTCTAGAGACAGATCTCCAAGCCCTTTTAAATCATTTTTTCATAGGATGGGATCCACAGGGATGTTAAATTCAGCTAAATCTCAATCCCTTAACATGCACAAAACTCCTGAAAGTTATCCTGTTGCAAATGGTCCGTCTTTATATCGCAGTTGTTCTACTTCCCATCTTTCTACTTATGTTAAAGCTGATGATCCATCTGACGACATAGATTTACAAAATGCTGATAATGACAGTAAAGGTTCGCCAAAAAAGCATAATGTTCTGCCTGAAGACTCTTTGGTGATATCGTCAGCTAAAGCCGTAAGTTGTGATAATATAACAAATCTTAACGATGGACAAACAAATAACGGAGCTTCGAAAAAACCAAATTTTCCTTATGCATTCTTGAGATCTAAGTTATCAGTCTTGCCTGAAGAGAACAGCATGGCTTCTCAGCAAAGAACCAGCTCTATCAGACAAAGTTTATCTGAAAGAATTGATAGAAAATCTCCGAAATTTCGAAAAGATAGAATTTGTTTTACGAACTCTCGATCAGAAGAACGATATCAAAGTAGTGATAGCATATCTATTCACGACGAAAATCTTCTATTTAACAGTGCATTGAAGAAAGATTATGATTTCTCGCGAAGTTCTATGAGAAGTATCAATGAAATAGATGGTAATATATATCCAATGGGACACATCGATGATATGCCTCGAAGATCGTCAATGATTTCTCACAGAGCTCCTTTAGATTATGATCCTATGCTTATTCCAAGGAATAGAAACAGTTTACCTGTATATGAATACAGTTCTGTTCTAGGTTCAATGCGAGATATAAAAACCGAGATCACTTCTTCCACCCAAAGCATTCATCATGGACCAGAAAATGTTGAAGTTCAAACCCATCGCCTTAGTAATTATGTAAGTTCCAATGAGTCAGGATACGATAGTGATGGTCGACCCACCGATGACCATAGCAGTCACTCCCCACCAGGATATTCTTCCCATTTTAATAATGCATCCATTCGAAAAGAATCAATGGATGTAGGCTGTGAAGGGCATCATGGGAATTTTTCAAGGCAGTTTAGTTTAAATCAAAAAATTAATTTTGGTCGAGTACATGTTCCAGTTCGACGAAGTTCTACTCCGTGTGCTCTATTTCCTGTAGAGAAAAGCAATTCTTACGAATATGGAAGTGAAAACAGGGATACCAACCATAAATTTCCTACCGACAGCATGAAACATGCAATGTTTGACCATATAGAGTCAAAACCACCGCCGCTTCCAAAAAAAACTATTAACAAAAAACAACCATATGTCTACAAAACAATAACGTTAGACGAGAGAGTACAGACAAGAAAAATAAAATTTCTACACTCTCAGCTGCTCCCTATAGAACAAACATCAAATCAAGATATTCTGGATAGTCAGTCGCAAACGCAACATGTTCCCGAAACGGACATTTTGGGCAGAGGACCTTGTACTAAACGATTTAGGAAGATAAGATTATTAAAGTCGAGGCTAGATGAGAGTCTTGGCGTTTACTTGGCACAGCATCGGGTAGATTTTGATAACAGCGGTTCGAATTATGAAATACGATATATCGTAGTTAAATTAGACTTTGATGGAATAGCTCATAGAGATGGTAGGCTAAGAATTGGCGATGAGATAGTCAACGTAAATGGCAGAGTTTTGCGAGGATTGTCATCTCTAAAAGAGGTACAGCATATAGTTAATTCTTGTTCGACAGAAGCTACAATCGAAGATGGAGCATTATTTCAAAGATACCAAGTTGACCTCGTGATGGCCCACGATGAAATTACCCCCGTAACATTAAGTAGAATAATAAACAATCAGCCTTTAGAACAGAACGCTGTCACACTACCGGCGTCGAATGTTCCTCCAGATATTATATCACAAACTGTGCATAAACCGTTACCTTCCAATCAAATAACAATCGAAACGCATTTTCCCACTGAAAACCATTTTTATCACGGTAATGTTTGCAATAGAACCAAAGAACATTCAACAGAACAGATAAATTACGATCCTAATTCAAGATCAGATCACCAAAGAAAATGCGAAGTTGGTATTCAAGTAAACAACGGTCCAATACATTCAAACCAGAAAAGTGACGACGAAAAATTGTTAGAAAGGCATTGTTATTCCCAATCTGCTTCTTTGCAAAACATTACAAACATTGAAATATCACTAAGGTCATCACCAACACCAAGGTCGAACCAGGGTAATAACTATAGACCAATATCTTTTCATACTTCTAGACCACCATCAACTACTCAGTCATACTCCATATATAACGATAACGCGACCAACGAAATCAAAGAAAACTTTTCACACTATATAAAACATGTACCAAGGCTTTACCAGAACAGATCCTTTGAAAGTATTCCTGAACAGTTGAGAAATAGTAGTCGAAGTAGATTTTTCACCAGAGTTGGATCTCAGCGATGCTCTCCAAATCCTGGTCCTCATATATCAAGACTTCAGGAACACACCGCGGCGTTACATCAAGATAATCAGCACGGAGGACACTACGCGCACAGTTCCTTACACAAAGTTGAATTTTGGAAAGGTCAAGGACATAAAAGTCTTGGATTCAGTATTGTGGGAGGAACCGATTCACCAAAGGGCCAAATGGGAATATTTGTTAAAACCGTCTTTCCAAATGGCCAAGCAGCTGACAAGGGTACCATTTTTGAAGGTAGTTATTAAATTTAAACGTGATTTTTAATAGGTAGCGTATTTCCAATTATCTCATATAAAATTAATCGATTACAGGTGATGAGATCTTGTCAGTAAATAATGTGCCAACACGTGGGCTGAGCCATGCTGGGGCCATATCTCTTTTCAAAAAAGTTAAAGAAGGAAAAATAGAACTGACGCTTTCAAGACGAAGGTAAATAAATACAATGTGTCATTATATTATTCTCATTATCTATATTTAAATGTATAAAAGGAGAAACTGACTGACTGACATATCAACGCACAGCCGAAACTACTGGGACTAGGTACATGAAATTTTGCACAAGGTTTTCTTTTATTACGCATGTGAGCACTAAGAGAGGAATTTCCAAAATTCACCCTTTAACGAAATGAAACGGGGTCCAAAGTATGTATGGAAAACCTGTTTACACGCGGGCTAAGCCGCTGGTAGAAGCTTGTGTGGTTATGAAGCATTCTTTCTGTAGGAAGATAGCCAGCAGCTTTACGGAACAATTTAATAAATTTTATCCACACCATGCTCAGTAAATTGTGATGTTCAATTAAATATGTGTTCATAGATAAGCATTTGACGAAAACAACACAAACAAATACTTTTTTCTTAAAATGTTTTCACTGTTATATAATAATAATGTCTTTATTTTATATTTCAGAGCACCCAGGTCGAGATCTGTGGAACCTCTCGGCAATTTTCGCGGTGACGTAAAACGGGAATAATATACTATGTATTTATTTTATCCCAAAGAGACAATGGTGTTTTTGAGTGCAATAATACTATACTCGTTATTCATTATAGCCAAAGGCAATTCTAAGATGCTTGTTTTATAGACACATTTCAGCTAACTTAAATAATTGTTACGTTTCCACGGAACTCATTAATAATTATTTGATAAAAGTTAACATTATGGATATTGATCGAGTAGGCTGACACAGTGTAATATCATCAATGTATGTCACCCTTACATTCTTACGGTAAAATGTGTATACAATCCGGTTTCTTGAAAGCTACGTGGTTGTTAAATTGATACTAGATTATACAAAGGTATTATGTTCATCATTGTGAAAAAAATTACTGAAAGACTCAGGAACGTGAAAGGTTCTATAGTAAAAGCTGTTCATAACAATACGAGTGTTCCTTTTCTATTAAATAGCTGATTTGGTTAATCTTATTATAATGAGTTTTCAGCAATAAGCGATGGCTGGCTTAAATAATGTAAATATTTTTGACCCGAAATTCAATTCGATAACCGCGTCGATTTTCATCAAGTAAGCCCTATTTAACACGATTTTAATATTTATCATGTCTAATGTTTACACTAAATTTTCTTAGCTTTGTAAAATAAGACTGTATGTATAGTTGTAGCTACTGTTATATTTCGTTGTAGTCTGTTATATGATAGTTATTGTTAAAGTACGTTAGGAATGCTAGATCTCGTTATTTACTGTAACTTGTATATACTAGTGGTCATAGAACATTTTTGTTACGATGATATCTATCAATGAAGACTAGACTTCCTTAAAAACAACCACATGACAATTAGAAAGGCAATCAGACTGATATATTTAAATAGTGATTTGAGTACCTATATTACTGCCAAAGCTTTAGACTAAGCGAGAAAAACTTCAAGCATGTATCTCTAAAACCACAATAGCGCAGGAAAAAATGGCGCCGTCACTTTAAGACGGCTAGATAAACTTTATGTATTATCATTTACATTAGAAGATATTGTTTTTAAAGCTTATTAAATGCAAGCTTAATAAATGTACACGTAGTCATATGTCTATGCTACTTGTGATGCAATATGTAAAAAAATCAGCGAATTTACTCCGTCCATTAATATTGTTATCGCCCCATTGTTTCTGTATTAGATAAATCAAGTTTTAGTTTCGGCAGACGACTTCGTACGTGGGCAACGTTAGGTACTAAAAGATAAAAAAATGACAGGCTAGAGTTCGAGCAACATCTGTAAAGTAATCCATCCATACACAGTATTGTTCGTTACATTTAATGTAAATAAATTGCAATACCTCAATGCTTTTGAAATTATACACAAAACTTAATATTTTTGATTTTATTAACATAAAAATTCTATAATAAAACAAAACCTCAAAACTAAAACAAGTAAGAATACACTACCTGTTGGTAAAAAATGAATAAAGTTAATTGGTATATGTCGTAACAAACAATGCTGATGCAAACCGACAGCGTCTTTTCTTTGGGTGGATAAAATCCCCAGGTTGGTTGAAATTACGCTACTATAACTGGCGCTTACACATTTTATGTTACTTAACGTCGCACAACATGGCGACTCCTCTTAGAATCCAGTGGTCTGGATTCTTGATGGTTGGCAGCCAGAGCGGCGTGATGAACGTAAGATCCGTGCGGACCGGCTTCTTGTAACACGGACACTGGCAAACAACAACCACTAATTAAAAACTGTTACACAGATGCACCAACTAACAACTACCTACTATTATGTGTATAAATGTGTTAAGTACCAGGTAGAGTTTGGGGTCCTTGGGAGCGGTGGAGTTAATTGCATATACGTGTACCACCGGCAACACAGTGTACACAACTTTCATTGCAGACTCGCACAGGCGTTGGTTGCGACGGTCCCAACCGGCACCGTCCAGGAACATACCGTGAACGTACACACCCTCCTGAATAAACATTAATCAACGTTAATGTTGTATCATACTAGAATTTTAACTGCTGAAAAGATCATCTTACCGGCGGCGGAGCCTTAATTTCATCTAAGGTAAATTTGGTAACATCGTTATGTAACGCAACCACGTCTAGAGCCCAGCCCTTGTGTGCCCGAGTCACTTCTTGACGCATGGCCGTCAAAAAACCTTCAATAAAAAGAAAAGACTAGGTAAGTATCAATATAATGGCAACTGCTGTGCATAATAACTTCGATCGGATCGCGTAAACGACAGAAAACAGTAAAGTGAAGGTCAAAATGCAATATTGCACTGTATGATAAAGCATCCTTCGGTGGCGACGCCGACGTGTGCATCGGGTTTCGCGGTATTTATATGTTGACTTCTAATGGCTTGCTTCTTTGTAAATGGTTATTGCTTCATTTTTATTTGACCCACATCATATATAGGTACTTTCCAATATAAAAAAAAAAACTAATGTTACGAATATTTTTCGTATGTATTGTATGAAAAGTTTGCTAACAGGGGAACCAGGAAACAAACATCGTTATTTTTATTCGACCACCTGCTTTCATATGACCACTATTCTGCCTGTCCAAGTCTTGACATATATTTAATTTAAAGTGTTTTCGCTGGTACATACGTACCTTGTGGATTGAAAAACCCGGTCATCCAAAAAGAGTTTGGTCTAGCCTGGAAGCACCACGTCGAGAACTGAATGGTTCGCTCCAGAAACTCAGTAAACCAGAAGCCCAACGTTGATGATGACCACGAACTTCTCAACCAGACATTTGGCACTTTTGCGTCATATATGTTATCTAACGAATCCCGAAGTGCCTAAAATAACAATTTTATAAATAAAAATAAGTATAAAGCATAGTACGTCATATATATACCACAATCATACAACCACCTTCCCCCCAGGCTTCTCTCTTTGGGTATCATCGTCAGGTCTATGTATCAGTCTCACGCAGGTCTAACCTGCGATGGACATAGGGTCCAAGTATTCTTTTCGATTTGACCAGTAATCTATGTCCTCCAATCTTACTAAATATCTTTCACGTCCAACATTAAAAGAAGAATTTTAATAAAGACGCTTGTCATGTCGCAAAAAAATCTACTGAGAAGTTATTGTGAAGTGACAATATATTTCCTTACTCACCTCATTCATTATTATAGTTCCGTCAATAGCAAGCAGTAAATCTTTCAACGTATTTCTGACAAGATAAATAACTTTCTGCATTCGATCGATTTCTTGTCTTAAGAAAATCACCATTGAATGCAGTATACCATAAATTTTCAACCTGAAAACAAATGCTATTATTACTCGTATAATATATTGAAGATTGTCGACCGCATGAATAACAATTCTCCAGAAATTACACAAATTGCTAATTGTGATGTGGTGCAATCATACATTTATCTGGGGGCCTTAATTACGATCAACGGTGTATGTGTCGATGAAGTGAGGCGTATGGCAATTTCCAGGTCTGCGATGGACAAGTTGAGGAAAATATGGAGGAATCGCAACATATATAGAGCCACAAAAATCCGGCTAGTTCGGGCACTTGTATTCCCCATATTCTTGTACGCCGCAGAAACGTGGAACTTACGGGAAATAGAGAAGAAGAAGATAGACGCCCTAGAGATGTGGTGCTGGAGGAGAATGCTCGGAGTATCGTGGACTGAATTCCGTAACAACGAGTCCATACTTCGGGACCTCGGCATCAAGCAGCGTTTATCATCTTTGGTACATTCTCGTATTCTCACTTTTTTTGGTCACGTATGCCGCAGAGGGGAAGTGGCTATTGAGCGACTTGTAGTTCAGGGAAAAATTGAGGGTACCAGGCCACGAGGAAGGTCGCCTATGAGGTGAACTGACCAGATTAAAGCGACAGTAAATGGCTTATCATCACTGCACGAATGGACGAGGAAGGCGGTCATCAGAGAGGAGTGGCGGCGCGTTGTGAAGCTTGCACTCTGTCAAGAGTGATATCGACAAAGAAGAAGAAGAATATATTAAACTTTTACGTTGCAGGACGATTCAGGGCCGATATTACTAAATGCTGTTACTTATTTAATTACATTTATTTATTTATTTTATTATTTATGTACACACAAATATACAGAAGAAGATATCTTATTATAAAAATTTGTACAAAGGTACTGCTTGTTTCAAAAAGAAATTTCTACGAGCAGACCTGCGAAAGGAGAGATTAGAAGAGAGACTGTAGACTATAGTGTGTAAAAATAAGCAAAGAAGAGTTTGTGAAATCTTAAATTAAACTATTAGATACTTATATAAGTATAAATACATTATACTAAAAATAAATACATAATGTATATATATATATATATATATATATATATATATATTATGTATTTATTTTTAGTATATTATGATTATCACACAAGAGAGGAAAGATAGTGCTCTTTTACTTGAGCCTTAAAGAGTGAAATAGTTTTAAAATCACGAATGCTAGGCGGAAGAAAGTTCCACAACCTTACTGCATGGACAGAGAATGAGTAGGAGTAGTGGCTGGAATTATGAGGAGGGGATTTAAAAAGGGATCTTAGGTGTGATCTGCACGGTGCGTCGCTAGGGCGTGCGTAAGAAAATCGGTCGCGCAGGTAGGAGGGATAAGTTGTGTAGGATGTTGAAAAGGAGACATAAAATCCGAATGTACCTGCGAAGACGGATAGGGAGCCACTTGAGTTCCTTGCGAAGATGAGAGACGTGATCATACTTTCGTAGACCAAAAAAATACAGAATGGATAAGTTTTGCAGTCGCTCAAGCTAGTTTAATAGCTCATTTCTTAGCTACATGTTTAAGGTAGTCTTTAAACATGTAATTAATTAAGTAGAGTAGTTTCAACTGGTGTTGAACGCGTCTATTCCCAGTCTTTGTCACCACTGTTTTTTTTCAGATGGGAAATCATCTAATGACATCTCTCGCCCTTGGACGGAGCGAGAAGGCGTGTCAGAGTTTTTGACTAAATCCCATCCCTGTTCCTTTTTGCCTTCGTTCCAGGGCCCGGAGCGAGAAGGCGTGTCAGAGTTTTTGACTAAATCCCATCCCTGTTCCTTTTTGCCTTCGTTCCAGGGCCCCGCAGTTCTATATCGCACAACCCCTACGGTTTTGTTGACATCTCCTTGAGGCGCGCGTGGAACATGTATGTATATATATGCGCCGTCGGCTACTTGGGCTCGGTCCGGAAGGTTACCGCACGGTCGGAGAGCTATGGATATATCGACCGCAGTCTCGTTGTAGGTGCAGTGACAGTGACTACCAATTTGTACCCGTAGCCCAAATGCGGTCTAATGAACATCATGTGGTCACATTCATGTGCACAAACAAAGATAATATTTATTATAATAACGTGCAATATTATCTCCCGACGCGCTACATATCCTCTCAACATAATAGTACGAGATCTGGTAAAGGAAATATCTTCCCTCATCTATTATTTGATTATGATAAATATTATTAAGATGACACATTGCGAATAGGTTGCCTAGCTAAATCTGGTGCCGATGATGTTAAACAATAAAATTTGTTATTAATTTTTTTTTCATCAACTACTCTGATTTGTTATTTATGAAAGTCGAACGTCAGCTGAAAGAATGTGCCCCAAGGAACTGCAAAAATATAGGTTGTCTGCTTTTTTTTTGGTGCAATTATGGGGGTTGCCTCTTATAAAGAGGTAAGTAATTAATAAAATGTTTTGAATCTTGATATTGTGTATTATCTATATTGAACAATGGATTTTGAAACAACAGGTCTTTATTGTCATATAATTATCGTTAAAATTTTATCCCGGGGACTATACTTTTTCTTTAATGTAAAACATGTCTTAATACACACGCTGAAAATACATATTAAATCTAGGCAACCATGGATTCACACTATTTTTGGTAAGGCAACTTATTACTAATTACTATTGAATATTAATATTAAGCTTGAAAGGTCTCGACTGATGAAGTCTACGCTCCGTCCAGCATTGATCTAGATCCAAAACCCCGAGAGCTTTCAGCTGGAACTCACCTCGAAACGATTGTGCGTTTCGAGTGCCTAGGAAGCTCCGTGGATGAATATAACGATGGGTTCGTGGAAACTGTCCATACGGTCCGGTTGAGTTTTTCAAAACTCACCGTACAAATAAGAACAAGAGGCTCTCTGATCCAACCCTCGAGCTAATGAAGAAGAGGCGTGAAATGATTCTGCAGTTTTCAGACGATGCGTGCATATACCGGCAGCTCAATAGACAGATCTCGAAGTCTCTGAAACGCGACCTTCGCCGCTTTAATACCGCAAGGATTAAGGATGCGATTGAGCAGAATAAGGGCTCTAAAGTATTTGCACGAGGTCTGTCTATTGGGCAAAGCCAGCCCACGAAACTGAAGACCGACGACGGCAGAGTCATATCCGCCAAATCGGAGCTTCTGGGAGAGATCGAGGCTTTTTATGGACAGTTATACACGTCTATCACTAGACCCGCTGTAAATCTAGCAAACGACCCAAGAGCTAGATTGACTCGACACTATACCGAAGATAACCCAGACGTCAGCCTGTATGAGATTAGGATGGCTCTGAAGCAGCTGAAAAACAACAAGGCGTCGGGTGAGGGCGGAATTACGGCCGAACTCCTGAAGGCAGGTGGAAAATCGGTCCTTAGGGTCCTTCAGAAGCTATTTAATGCCGTCATACTCGAGCGAAAAACGCCACAGGCATGGAGCAGACGCGTGGTGGTACTCTTATTTAAGAAGGGCGATATTGCCCTGCTTAAGAATTACAGAGTCATCACGAATCATCTCGCGCGCAGGTTCGAAGATTTCCAGCCTCCCGAATAAGCCGGATTTTGAAAAGGCTTCAGCACCGTGGACCACATACATACGCTACGGCAGGTTATACAGAAGACTGAGGAGTATAATCAGCCTCTCTGCTTGGCGTTTGTGGACTACAAGAAAGCCTTTGATTCAATTGAAACTTGGGCTGTACAGCAGTCTCTCCAACGGTGCCAAATTGACTATTGGTACATCGAAGTGCTGAAGTGTTTGTACAAAAACGCCACCATGTCAGTCCGACTACAAGACCAGACCTCGAAACCTATCCTTTTGCAGCGAGGCGTGAGGCAGGGAGACATTTCTCCGAAACTTTTCAGTTCACGGCAGCAATGGAGGATGTCTTCAAGGTTCTGGAATGGAGAGGGCTAGGCATTAATGTCAATGGCGAGTACATCACTCACCTTCGGTTTGCCGACGAAATAGTTAGTCATGGCTGTGACTACGGAGGAGCTCAGTACAACGCTTGGTGACCTCACTAGAGCTTCCGAAAGAGTGTGACTTAAAATGAACATGGATAAAACCGAAGTCATGGTAAACAGCCATGTAGCACCCACTCCTATCAAGATCGGGGACTCTATACTCGAAGTTGTAGACGATTACGTTTACCGGGGACAGACGGTCTTCTTCGAGAAAGAGATCTATCGTCGAATCCGACTCGGCTGGGCAGCGTTCGGGAAGCTGCGCGGTATCTACTCGTCCAATATACCACAGTGTCTCAAGACGAAAGTCTATGACCAGCTCCGAAACGTGGTCGCTTAGATGGGGCCTCATCAGAAGACTTAAAATCATCCAAAGGGCAATGGAAAGGGCTATGCTCGGAGTTTCCTTACTTGATCGAATCAGGAATGAGGATAGGAGCACCAAGTTTACCGACATAGCACAAAGAGTCGCCAAACTTAAGTAGCAATGGGCAGGGCACATTGTTCGCAGAATGGATGGCCACTGGGGCCGAAAGGTTCTGGAATGGCGACCACGTACCGGAAGACGTAGCGTTGGAAGGCCTCCTACAAGGTGGACCGATGACTTGGCTGTGGGAGTCCGATGGATGCGAGACGCACAGGATCGTTAATTGTGGCGACACTTGGGGAGGCCTATATCCAGCAGTAGACGTCTTTTGGCTGAAATGAAGATGATGAACCTAATACGGGTTAGGAATAAAACTACCTTTCATTTGATATATTCGATTAAATAACAGATGAGGGTATATATTATGGCCATTTACTTACCCCTTTATATGAGGCGACCCCCACAGTTGCACCAAAAAAAGTAGGCTACCGAAATTTTTTCAGGTCCTTGTGGCACATACTTTCAGCTGATGCTCGACTTTCACAAATAACAAATCAGGGTAGTTGATGAAAAAATTTAATAACAATTTTTGTTTTTTAACATTATTGGCACTAGATTTAGCTTGGTAACCTATTCGCAATGTGTCAATAAACGCATTATTTGGCATATAATATTTATTATAATTAAATAACAGATGAGAGACGATATTTCTTCTACCGGATCTTAGATCATAAGACTTTTCCTGGCACCCGGCAACAACACCCTTTTCTGTCTTTTTGTTTTCAACACTTCAATGAAATTAATTTTCTGTAAGGGTTGTTCAGATTTCCATAACTTGAAATTCTTCGGTACTTTACTTAGTTATCGTCTTCACAAACTTTTAACTGCCATGTTGTATTATTTCATAATTTCCTTAACTAATATCGTTTTGTATGCATGTTGCAAAATTTTAACTGTTGGCTAAGAGTCGATTCTTGCAATAATATTAATTGGCGGGTGCAGTTACAAATATAATAACGTTAGGCGCGAGCTGTACACTACAGGCCTCTTCACTAGGAGAGGAGGTCTAGGCCACCACTACTCAGCCTGAAGTTAAAATCTAGATATATTGCATGAAATAATTCCAACAAATAAAATCAGTATAACTGGAAATAGTCACTCAAGTGCCATTTACGATGATGGCTTTTTTTCGTCTATGTGGCTATTTATAATTTCAAGTAAGTAGAAGAAAGTAATCAGGTTATTTAGATAATATAATATTACCCTTACCTAGCTATAACTTCATGAGGATCAAAGTCCGGTGGTACTTTTTCTAGCATTTCGTTAGTCTGCCTGTAGACTGACGCCTCGCGTGTTTCCCCACCCCCTCCACTCGACTCCTTCGGCTGAATGGACAATATCGTATCCAATAGTTCTTGGGTGGTGTTGCGCTGGTAACTGAAGTCAAATATTTCTCAAATGTAGAAGAATTTTATAATACATATATGTATAAAAAATTAAAATATTTAGCAAACGAACTAACGTAATATCAGCATTGGTATGCAGGCCATAAGCTTGAGGAGGGTCAACAGTTTTCATCGTTTCGATTACTTCGAGGTACTCTGGTATGTTCCTAAACTTAAGAATGCCATATCCCTTGTAGAACTGGAAGTCATCAATAAAGATTTGGTCTGTCAACCACACCCTGCAGAAAGTGGTGAGCAGCCGATTGTCGAAGTCGTCAGTCACTCGCCCGCCGTACTGGACCGCTGACACCATGTAACTACAACATTGTGTTAAAACAGTATACTCTTACACGCGACAATGAAGGAATTGTATTTGTCTAGTAGCATAACTAATCAGAGAAACTTACCGTACGGTGGTCCAGCTAACATTTTGTCCTGGTTCTAAAGAATCCAAATGATTCTGCACAAACATACACGACGACAACCAGTCAGCAGAATTGAATTCGTAAGGAATATTCCAACCGAGAGGACCAAATTTTCGTCTCTCCTGTACTACGGTATGCAGGAACGAGATAGTGTAAATCAGCGGCAAATAAAATGGACTGTCACTGTAATCAAGAAAATCCTGACCCATCGAGTCGTAGGTTCTCATAAGACCAGCTTTGATGCCTAAAACATTAAGATATGAATATTAAAAAAGTTAATTTATCAAATAAGTTTAAAGTACTACTTAATCCGATGGGTGCAACAGAATCTTACCGGAAGGCGGCTCACAAGTGTACTTTATAGACATTTGCAGAAGTGTGATTGGAAACTTTGGGTGAACTTCAGTAGTAATCCAGAGCCTAAAAGGTTGTAACATACAAATAAACAGATTAGTAGCCGCTTATAGACGTAAATTCATAAGACAGAACATTGCTCGTATTAGTCTCTTTGGACTAATACAAGCATTTTGTTACCTAAACATATCGTGTATCTGCGACGGATCCCTCTCCAGTTCACCAAACTGCTCCATTACTTCCACCATGTAATCTAATCCCAAATGACAGTTTTGCAGCAGCACCCACAAACCCTAAACACGGGCACATTACCAAAATTATGCATTAAGATTTTGATCAAAGTAAGGGTTCTATTTATTAGACAAATTATCATCACCTCTTTCAGGCCACGAATTATGAGCTTCCTTGCATGGACCTCTTGACCTTGGCCCATAGATATTGATTGGCAAATATTCTCCATTCGTTTGGCAGTCGTTTCTATTGACGGTGTTGGATCAGAGCCCATCGCCAAAAAGCCAATCAGTGGAACCAATGGACGAGATTCTAAGACCATTTGCTGGAATGAACAAAATACTCGCGTCAAGGTACTTTCTTGTTGTTAGTTATATTGTCTTTAGCTGTTTCTTACCTCGTAGTTAACGATGACAGCTTCAGAGTACCGAGCGCCCATGGACTGCACAACGTACTTCCTGTAATATAACGGATTGTTAATGCTTGTACTCATCTGCGAGGCGATGGCCATACGTCTCATGCGTCACTCACAAGCTCTGCGCTATTGTCCGGTCGGGGCACCAAGAGCGCACCACCAGCAGTTTCCTGAACACGTCAAGTGTATGGTAACCATCAGGAAGTGGCTCTTCTTCTGGCGCTTCCTTGTCAAACCTTCAAAGTAAACAACCAATCTAATGAGTATTTTTGCTTGCGGTTTATTTGTTCATTTATTTTTATTATGTAACGCACCAAGACTTCCATCCCTTCTCGTTATTACACACTTGGTTCAATATGTTAGTAAACTGACGCAAAGAAGACAGTTGAACCAAGTTCAGCCAGGACATGTCTGTGACCCACTTGTAGGGTTTGGGAGGACAGGCGTTAAGATCCAACGCCGCGCCACCTTCACACAGAAAATAACAGTTAGGTGTTTGCTAACATTGTTGCTAAGAACGAATTGCCAAAAATCGCTTGATATTTCTTCTGGCGATTTTTGGAAAATGCAGAGACAATGGTAGGTAAGGCAATGGTAGGCAATTTTGAGGAAATGTGTTAGAAATTCCTAAATATTCGATCATCACATCAGGAGAATCTCTTTAGGCTACTGGATTTAGTGCTGGACAAACAACTCAATGGATTTTAATTAAATTTTGCGCAGTTATTTTTTTTTACATAGAAAATTATTTTGCTCTGATTGGAGAGGGAGTGTCTACTTTTGAAGATATGCAATTTGATGTTTTGAGTAGGTGATGTGCAGAAGTTATTAAGCGACTGCAATGTTCTAAGGGGTAATTGAGAAGACAAGACAACAGTTATACAAGTATGTTGCAAAATTAAAACTGTTATAGAGCTTTAGAAGAGACTAGATTCGTATTCTCAGGTAGAGGCTTGTGTGCCAATAAGGAAGGGCATAATGGAAATTATAAATAATGGAAAATAATGAATAATGAATAATGGAAATACTGGAAATTATGAGATGATAAAAATTTATGATATCGCCTGTGGTATAATCCACAGGCGATATAAATGATATAATAACATTTCTCATCACTTTTGATTTCATGAAGAAGATGATCTTTCTGGCTCTTTGTTCTCTTTGTATATATATAATACTAATTAAAGTCCCTAAACTTAAATATAATTCTTGACACCTTTAATAAATGTCTGGAATTCTTCAAATGTAAGGTACTCTTTCTGTAAATCTATTTTTAATGTTAGCAGAACTGTGAATAAGTATTTGTGCTTCTCATAAAAACCACGACTGATGAACTTGAACACGTCGAAAGTCTGAAAATAAAAAACATATTAACTTTCTTCTGGCGTTCATGATACTCGGAAACAAATTTCACGGAATTTGTGTGACATGATCATTATTTCAGCTGAGAGACGTCCACTGTTTCAGTGTGTCTGTTGTGTTGTTGTTGGACATAGGGCTCCCCCAAGTGTCGCCATAATGACCGGTCCTGTGCATCTCGCATCCATCGGGTTCCCGCGACCCTCACCAGGTCATCGGTCCAATTTGTGGGAGGCCTTCCAAGGCTATGTCTTCCTGTACGTGGTCGCCACTCCAGAACCTTACTTACGTCCTCGACCATCTTGTCTGCGAGCAATGTGCCCTGCACACGCATGCCTGTTTTTATTGTATTAGATCATTATTAAGTCAAGGAAATAGTATTTGCTAAAATATAAAATAAATCCTGACTGCTCATATCAGAGTCATGACTGCTATAGTGTAAGTATTGCGCTATACTTAATCACTATAGTGCTTAATATGAAAAATCAGAATTAGATGGATTTTGAGGGAATAATTGTGGAGTTCAGCGCTATCTAGCGAGAACATAATGATAATAATTTATTTATTTAAAGACGATTTTGGTCCACATTATATGTTAGTGTCACCAAAAGCGTGGCAGTCGTAACAGAACCCTGATTACTTTATTAAATTGGATACGCAAAGCATTGTAGGCCTTTGATATACCCAAAGTATATCTGAACCACAAGGCGTCCGTATACAGTGGATGTGCAATATGCCTTAAGGAGGGCTAGTTTTTATTTTCTACTGTGCAACGAGAGAACCTGCGAGCCGGTATGTTAGCCCGGACCGACAATGCTCTGCGCTCCCTCTTTATATCTAAATCGTCCTTCAGGTCATCTGGTACCAGATGGCCCAGGTATTTGAACTGACAAACCCTCGTTATCGGGACACCTTTAATTAACAGGGGAGGGACCGTAGATGGACGTGGGGTGATATATATTTCAGGGTTGTACATTAAACCATGTAACTCCGCGTATGACTCACATACAGCTACTAACTTGCGGAGAGCACCAATTGAGGGAGCTAGCAGCACCATATTGTCGCGTAACTGAGATTATTGAAACAAACTCCATCTACATAGCAACCGACGCGCATGCTGCTAAGTCACTCGACCAGTTCATTTACATACAAACCAAAGAGGAAGGGCGAGAACAGTCCCCCTTGCCTCACCCCACACTCCGGCCTGCATGGCTCCGAAAGCTCCCCTGCCCATTTCACACGTCTCTTGGTTAAGATACCAGTATTTAAGGAGAGATGCTAGCTTCGCGTGGCAGCTTTATCGCTCCTAGCTTCCGCCATAGTAGATCATAAGAGACCAGGCCTTGGATAAGCCCAGAAAAACGGCATAAATAGGTGTATGTCTATCTGTGTACTACTTGACAGTGTGCTTCAGACTAATAATGGTGGTCTCCGTTGATAACCGAGGCCGGAAGATCACGCTCGGGCTCGTAGTTTTCACCTTAAGTGTATCAGTGAGACAAATAAAATGTTTACACAAAGTCTTACGACTACTTAAACGGGGTGTACGTAAAATAAACACTAACCAAAAATTCAATAATGAAATTGATCCTCCTCATAGTAATGGGGCTCTGTGGTGAGCGCTCCAGTGAAATATCAAAGCGCTCGAGGAACTGCGCCAGCGACGTCTGGTACATGTTGCACACGAGTGACATGTTGCACACGAGGAAGTACAGCACTGAGCCGCGCGTCGCCACCGGCCGATACTCCTCACGGGCGGTATTGATTTTCATCTCTGTCTCCTTGGCCACGTCTAATTTCTCTTTGACCTGGTTCAACGGTTTGGTGTTCAGAAAAGATATACTATGATATGATTAATAAAAAAGTCTAGAAGTTTGTTAATCAATCAAAATTATTTTATTTTTGTGTTTTGAGGTAGAAAATCATCAAAGGACCTGCTCTAGGGTGGAGTCGGAGAAAATCACCAATGTTCTTTTATTTCACCTAGCGTTCAAGGGTAATGGTAACTCTTTCTAACATTCCCGAAGCCCTAGTAGGCATCACTCCTACTGGGCCTCTTCAGTTTAGCTGCCATTTCTTTAAAACGTGCGGGGAACGCTACACTCCGTGGATTCGGGTTTGGTCCTTAGTGGGCGGCGAGCTAACCTTTGCGCCTACGGTGGCCAGAACTGGCCTTGCAACTCCCATTGCTCGGGGCGTCTCCTATGATTGCAACGTTCTCTTCCAATTGCGGCAATTACTCCTTCGTTGAAGGTGACCGTTTCCCATTCCCTCTTGCCCCGGACCATAACCTGAAAGCCGGTCGCGGGAGGTTGTCACCGCCGCTCGCCTTCACTAGGACACGGCGGTTCTCCGGCCAAATGGGGCATACTTATCCACCGTATGCTTCACCGTGTCCTCCGGACGAACCGCATGATGGTGATAAACACGCGTTGCTTCTGACTGAATCCGATACAGGAACTTGCCGAGTTAGCCATATCCGGTGAGCTTAAAGTGGAAAGTGAGGACACCGTAGTTTACGACCACTCCTCAAAGTACCTACCACCGCAATTGTGGCGTGTCCTTATGGGCACGATAGATTGATTATTCAATCGCACCTAATGGTTGTTTGGATTTGGATGAAATTTGGAAGACAGGTATATGTTAGGATTTTCGATTTAGGACATAGGATACTTTTTATCCCGGTAGTTCCATACCCACGGTATAATATTCGATTTTATAGCGGGTGACCCACTGGTAGAAGCTAGTCTATATTTATAAAGAGGCATAGTTAGTATTTTTTTTGTAATATAGGAACGTACAGATCAGGTCAGGTCTTCAGACGTGACTGAACCATTGAAGCAGAAGTCATAAGTGACAGGACAATGACAGACCTGTTGGTCTAGTTATCAGTGGCCCTGACTGCTATGTCGGAGGTTGTGGGTTCGATTCCCACCCAGGACAATTGTGTGTGATGAATACAATCATTTGTTCTGTGTCTGGGTGTAATTTATTTATAATATGTATGAATTTAAAAATATAAAAGTATGTTTATCAGTTGTCTAGTACCTACTCACATCACAAGCTCTGCTTAGTTTGGGACTAGATCAAGCGTTGTGTGAAAGTTGTGGAATATTATTATTATTATAAGTTGGTAGTTACATCTGTGGCCGTAGCTTTAGTGACGTTAAGCACTTGAATAAGCGACACATCTTCGACTAGTGAACCCTGTATAGTAGTCAATTTGTGCAGCAGATTAGCTTCCAATTCCTGCATCTTACGGCGGTTAGCGGTCACATCCATAATTAGCTGGGTTCTTTCCGCTTCCATCTCCGCCTTCTCCGTTAGGATCGTGCGCCCTAGTAACTGATCTTCCAAACCTATGCAAATAATCGATTCAAATTATATAGTCTTCAACGGTAAAAGTAATTGCTTTATTCCCGGCTTAAAGACAATTAACAAAAGTAAAATAGTTTATTAAAAACTAATTTGCAAAAAAAAAAACATTTATTTACCATAACTTAAATTGGCTACTTCTTAAGTGGTGACCAGACGATTGCAAACTAGCGTTCCAACCAAGGTAACCTTGGTTAATGTGTTTGGGTGTGTTGCGGCTACATGGATGTAAACCATGCGCCAACACGTTCGGTGGTTGGGAAAACGCGCCTCCCAACCAAGGGCGTTGAAGGTCATGGATTACAACTGCTATCTACACGGATTGAAACTAGTAAGGTCACCTTGGTTGGGACGTTGGTTTGCAACCGTCTGGTCACCTCTTTAAACTGATCTGACCAAGTAACCGGCCATGTGCATGTTGGGCCACGTGCAGTGTATGGTTCCGTTACGAAACCCTAGTAGTTAGTTACATTAAGCGAACTTAGAAGGGCGATTATGTTTATAGCCCGAAAGCCCGTGGCTGCCAGACTTTCGTCAATTTATAAAAGCTGATAGTTTTTCAGTGCATGTCTCCAACACAGGTATACAGGTATTACACATCTTTGTTACCTGTTACTTGCAAAGTCACCATAACAGAAACTTCATAGTAGAGCATCGTTCTTACCTTTGTTGGCAAAATGTACCGACAAATTATCAGCTTTCATAAAATGACGAAAGTCTGGCAGCCACAGGCTCTATTACTGTAAAAATATTAATTTGGAGTACCTACGTTTACAAACGGGACCGCATAAGACGATTGATGGTAACTGAAGGCGTTATAAAATCCCAGTTTTCAGGGTAGTTAGAAATAGTGCATTTTGATACAAGTGCAGAAAGTTTGTCATTGCGACCGAGGTGGAATACGCACGAGTCGTAGGCGAGTGTGTTATGGAGCCGAGGGCTGCAGTGACAAAGCAGGTGCATCAAACGACCTTTTTCAATACACTTGCGAAATGAATAAACGGGGGTTGACCGGCGACTGGTGGGGGTCGACGCGCGCCCAGCCTGATACGATAAATATAATAAAATTGTGGCGGGGGAGAGCACGCGCACTTTTCTACACTAGTGCGGAAAACAGTATATTGCGTGCCTAAAAGCGGTGGGATAAGAGCGGGTTTTCGAGTAAGTGTAATAAAAAAATATTATCATGATCACTCGCACATGATTATCGCTATTATTTTCACATTGTTTATTTTTGAAACATATTCCTTCACAGTGCTGACAGTGCTTACCTCCAACTATAGCATCGGGGATTGAAACATTCAATACTTATTAAGTTTTGCCCAGACACCTCAGATCAAAACCGGGGTTTGAGAAGGTGCTTTTATTTGAGATGTCTCTGACAACCCCGTTTGGGATAAGGGGCACATTATGATGCTGTGTGTTTATTACCCGTTTTAATTAAACTACGTAATCCAAGTAGGTACATTTTATAAGTTGGTTGTCGATTATACTTAATCCAAAAGAGCTGACTTACTTGATACAGCCACATGTATTTTTTTTTAGATTTTTCGTGCAAACTGCTTAGTTTTTAGGGGATACACACTTATCTTCATCAAAAATAGCGCATAGAAGATTATATTTCGCGTACAGATCACTAAAATAAAATGTACTCTTCATAGCCTTAAGTAGGTTTTCAACGATATGCCACACCGGGAGTCACGAGAGAAAAGTGGAAATGACTACACTTTACGTTTTCAGGGTACTTACGGCTTTCTAGTACCAATAGTCTCTAAGCTAAACCACGGGCAGACGGAAAGACGGACACGGAACCCTGAAAACGATTTATTGAAATACGTAATGTTACCTTGCATTGTCACAGTAAAGTCTATAATCGAAGTTCTAGCCGAAATCTCAGGCGTGTAAGCAGGATTAGGCAGCTTTGTCGTTATATATATTCTGTGACCATAAGTCACGTCTATTTCTTTGTCTCCTAATTTGACCTGAAATATCATTAATTAGATATATTTTATATTAAACATAAGTTTCTGTAATAATGTAAAAAAAAAAAATTATTAATGGAGTTTACCATAGAGAGTTCTGAATATACATGTAGATGGATGGAGAGGAAGAGGGAGGCCAAAGAAAAGATGGATGGATTGTGTGAAGAGTGATATGAAAGAAAAGGGTGTTAGTGATAGTTTGACGGGCCACAGGACAGAATGAAAAAACAAAACGTGTTGCGCCGACCCCAAGTAATATGGGATAACGGCAGGAAGAAGATTAAGGGAGTATACCTTATATGTAGAGCCAATTTTAATGTAATTTTTCTCAAGGACATTATCAAGTACGGGATCCAACTCTTCAGCAACGTCTTCTATTAGCATAGGTCTACCTAAAGATACGCAGTCTTCGATATGATTCCTAAAATACAAAAAAATACAAGTCATTTAAGATCAGAACCTGATTGACCTTCAGATATTAGGCCAGATACAGAGTTGGCAGAAGCAGTTGTAGCTAGGAGGCATGCATAGGTATCTATTGTATCACTCACCTGAAATATTTGTGGTTCAGGGTGGTAACAATCAAGTCGTTTAACTTCTCCGTGTTTTTGATCCAGATCTTGCCCTGTGTCTGAGGGTCGATAAGCAACGGAAAACGAGCAGCTTTAGTGACGATGATACCGTTTTGTATAGACAATTCATCTGTTGGCAACCCGCATAGGTTCCATTCTCCAATCTGCAAATATTATAACAATCACTCTACTTAACCTTTTCCTAACTTTCTTGGGGTCAGCTTCCTATCTAACTGGATGCCAAAGTGTCTAAATGATCTTCATAGCCGTAGATGTCCTGGCTTCAGACAACCAGCAAGCAACGACTTTCAAAGATATTCAAACGACAACCGAGACCAAAGACAGAACGTGCTTTCCGACGAATGTAGGCGTCTTGGTATAGAGACAGATCGGTCATCCAATTCACGGACTGATCTCCACAAGTGTTGTTTTAACTTCGATAATCAATCCGTGCGGCTGTTATTTAACGAGTAAAAATACTTAACATGACATACCACAAATAATTGTTTTTGAAATGACTACTGAACAAACATTATCCTCATAAACCAAATTAAATGAGAAAAATATACGTTCCCAACCATGTATCCTATATTATTATAGCCCATGAAAGATGTTCATATAATTATCTACTATCTATATATATAAAAGGAGAAACTGACTGACTGACATATCAACGCACAGCCAAAAATACTGGGACTAGGTAGCGTGAAATTATGCACAAGGCTTCCTTTTATGACGTAGGCGAGCACTAAGAAGGGATTTTTCAAAATTCAGCCTCTAAGGGGATGAAACGGGGGTCTTAAGTTTGTATGGAGAAACTCATGTTAAGCGGCCAAAGCCGCTGGCAGAAGCTAGGACAAGGCTTCCTTTTATGACATGGTGAGCAGCATCAAAAACTTGGGTAAAACCGTCGGGGGAGAGCTAGTACAAAGTACTACCTCCCTTCCATGACCCTGTAAGTTTGTCCAGATGCGTTGCATTATTTTGATAGTTTGCAGGCTAAAGTCCAGACATTTGCAGGTATATTTGTTCAATACACTTTTCCTGTGTGGGACAGCTTGAAGCAATCGATTGGTGTTATATAAAATATCTTACGCACACAGAAATAATGTGTACACATTCACGATACACCCACCTTCAACTTCGTGAAATAGAATAGGAACAATATCACATGTCGTGTCAAAGGAATGTGATATCTAAATCCTGGGACTTGGTTTGGTTTTCAAATCTACGTACCGTGGCAGTGTCAGTGAGCTGATATGTAATATTTAAATTCATTGACACTGGAATTTTTCTTCGCACCAATTCAGCAAGCCAGTTGCTGATCAGCAATGCACGGAACTCTTGATTAAAAGGTCCAGAATATGACAAAAATCTAAAAATATAAAAATAAACTAGGCATTATAATGTATGATTTGGTTGGTTGAAGTTTGAAGTATCTATTTGCGGCGCACGCACCCGGTAAGCATCAGAATATCACCGACCAGACGTTCGATCTCGGACTTGAAGAGTGTGGATTGCTCTGTCCAGCGCACGCGCTCTCCGCTCAACCCGTTGATGAGCGCGGTGGCGGCGTCCATCTTCTGCTGGCATTTAGCCGCGTCGTCCAACACCGTCTGCTTTAGTATCATCGCCTCATCGAACTGCTGCTGCACGTGTGCCAACTCGCGCTGCCGGAGTTACAAACACACATATTACTATCACTATCACCCAGGTGATGTGACCGCTGTGATCAGAGCTAGTGCGTACCTCCTTGGCTTCGAGCAGTGCTTCAGCAGCCTCTAGCTCTCTCTTGGCCGCTTGGTACTTGCCCTGCATAATTGCCAGGTTCGCTTTTAATGGCAACACGTCTTTGTTCACTGAATAGAATTGCGCCATGGCGATGGTCCATGATATCAGTCCAGCAACGTTACCGCAAGCTATTTTCGCCGCTTCAAACGTGTACAAACTATAACGTTAGAAAAATCTTTAGATTTTTGTGGTTTTGCCAAGCCAATATGGATAAATTCTTTATGAAAGTATGAACTAGTGTGTTAAGGTTAGATCCTAAATTGTAAATTTGGAATTTAAGAACATGTCAAACCGAGTTTCAGGCATAAGTTGAGTTTGACAAGAACTCAAAATTGGGTTAATAATCCTGACATGTTTAGGATTATTTACCCAATTTTAAAGGATTAAAAAAAATAAAAAATAAAGGCAACAGAATAATTATATCAAGATTTACAATCATCATCATCATTTCATCCGAAAGAAATCCACTGTTGAACACAGGCCACAAGTGGCAGTGGCAAGCGTCGCCACAACGACCGATCCTGTGCGTCTCGCATCCACCGCATAAAAATTTACAATAAAATTTAGAAATACACTAATTCTTAAAATAAAATTATAAATATTAATTTTCCACACACAAAATAATAATACATACGGAAATTGGAAATAAGGTTGTAGTAAATCAACCATTTCAGCATTTATTTCATCTTTTGGATAGTTCTTCAAGTTACTCAAGAATCTCGCATCCGCCATAACCTAAAATCATAAACACTAGAAGTTGTGTATAAGGTACTTTATAAATCACGCACTGTTGGTACAGGAGCTCAATTTTTTGGTAAGAAGCATAACCATAATATCTGATGGCTACCGTGTGGTATGTTGGTACCGTGGTTGAGTAACTGGCTGATTCGCTGCTGCGCTTAGTTTCGCGGATTTAATTTCCATACGGAACATTTTTATGGCCATACGAGTAATTTTCCAAGTTGTAGTTAGCGTATAATATTAAATGTAATCATTGCATGTTTCGGGCATACACAAGTTTTACCGAACTGTATATGTTTTCTAGTAGATACGTGTCAATCGATCCTACATATGCCTATAAAAATCATTGCTAAAACACAATACCTTCAAAGATTCAGCCCAAGAAGCAGTCAAAAAATTCTTCTCTGGATCAGGTCTAATAGGATCTATACGCTTCCTAAAAAGTATAATGACGGCATCCATAATAAGCGTGATGAGATGAGGTGGCTTGCCGAGCTTACGGACGGTGGCGATATCGGCAGCATTGATAGTCTGCAACAGAGCAAAGCGTTGCCGTCAGTCAAGTTGCAGAAAAAAAGTAGAAACACTAGAGTGCCGGACGGAGTACCTGTAGAGCTGCCTCGGCGGCGTCGAGCGCGGGCTTGGCGTCAGCTAGCTTTTCTTCCGCCACGGCGGTCTCAGCGGCGATCACGCTCACGAGCTTCACGGCGCGGTCCTTCACCTGCAGCACCTCCGCTTTCACGACCTCGGCTGCTGCCTGCGAGTCTGCCACGGCCGCCAACACCTATAACACACTTGCAGTCAGGTAAACTGCTTGGTAGTTTGTGGACCTAGGTTAAGTGGTATACCTGCCTAGTGGGCAAGTATACCACCCACCTAATCTTCTTTTTCTTACTCATATGATACGATACAAACCTCTTCCGCCTTAGCTGTGGCTTCCTTAATTTCCATGTCTTTTATTTCTAACTCTTTTTTTAACTCGTCAACGCTAGCTGCAGCTTCAACCAATTTGCTTAGACCAGTAGTCATTCTAAAAAAATAATGATTTTAAAATAATATAGTATAAGTCTGATAATAGTTTTTAGTCTGTTAATAATTATTAATCTTTTAATTGATTTTTAGTCTGTTAATAGTTTTAAGTCTGTTAATTTAAGAACATGGAGTTTCAATTTAGTGGTCTTTGAACAATAAAATGCGTCCCCCAACATTATCTACAATATTTGATCTTTACATAAATTGCAGTTTTTTTGAAACGGCGCACTTTGAACAGTGTTAATTCCGGATTGACTTCGAATTCCAAGATCGAATAAATTTATTTATACTTAAGGTAACTACTTTAATTTATTTTCAAAATTAGTTATTTGTTTCTCTTTTTTGTTTTGTCGTTGTTTATAACAACAACAAAATCTTTATTATATAAGTTACAACATGGAAACAGTGCAATTCAAAAGGTAGTCAATAACAACAAAGCCTCTTTATGCCCCTAGAAAATTAATCTAACACTACTCTAATATTTTATATGACACTTAATTATCAAATAAATGTATTCGTAAAATAATAAATATTCTTAAAAAATTGCATAAAAAATTATTTCTATATAAATATAAATTTTTAAATAATAAATTTAATTTTCAAGTTTTTCTTTTACAATTCTATGTTCACAATGGATGAAGGCCTCCTCCATTTTGCTCACGTCTGTCTACTGTTTGCTTTTGTGATGCAGTTATTACCGGCTTTTCTTATTTTTTCATAATCCCGCTTTCCTGTAGGTCTATGTCTTTTTCTTTTCTTTGTTGGTCCTTGCCAAGTAGTAACTATTTGTGTCCTTGTCCATCCGTGCAATACGACCCGCCCATTTCCATTTTATTTTTTTAGAATATCTACACCTCGTTCTAACGAATAAACTGTACCCCACAAATAACTTCTCTCCGGGGGGTTACAGGATAAAATTTCCCAAACGAATTTAATTGAAATAATTATACCAAACTCATTCGTTAGTAGTCCGTATAAGTCATTAATATTGTGTACTGTTTGTAATGGATTGCTTCCACGGCGGAACTCGTATTCCAAAAGACGAGTAACACGAGTCTTCTTAAATGTTTTAACAAAAATGGTTGCAAATATAACAGAAAGTACAAAAGCCAAAAAAAGAACAACTAATTACTAAATCAAGGATTATAAAATCAAACATTATACTTTATTGAGTTTGTCAAATTATTGTCTCAAAATCCACCTGATTCTGACTGGTCATGTCTCTTAACTTTACATAGTCTGTCATTTATTATAATAAAAATAAACTTATATTATAATTTTGATGTTAAAATGAGTACCTTCTTGCCATTTCTGCTATATTTACATGTTTTTCTTTATAAAGCACTTTATATCCTTCGAGGAAAGACAAGTAAGACTTGGGAGTGACGTGAGTCTGTCTTCGGAATCGATCGTAGTATGCCACGCAGGTATCTGCTACGTTATCTTGCACTATGCCCATAATCTCAATCAACTGCTGCTTGGTCTCCTCTGGACACACCACCTGGAAGACAATATTATATTGGATATTGTCGGAGTACAGGATACAAGTTTTTTGTAATTATTTTGATACCAATCGATTATTTTGTGTAAAAGATAAAATCAAGAAGCGCACATCGGTAAGTTTTACTAACTTGAAACTCCCATAAAAAGTGGTGCGCCACTTCAATAAGCGCTTCCTTGGGCCACTTCTGGAACCAGTCCATAGTAGATCCAGATATGAGGCCGGGGAACTTCAGAGCTCGGCTTCTGAATTTTTCGCCCACCTAAAGCATTTTTAAATTAAAGTAAGAAGAGTATAGAATTTTAGCTAGACAAGTTGAAGTGTTGCTGACGTCATGCTTGTAGTAGATACGTATCGTTTACAAATAAAAATCGTATAACATTTCTGCAACCAACATTAATATTTAATGTTCAACAACATTGTGGTAGACGAGTTACAGCAGCTACCTTTTTTTATTTAGTTGGGAAATCATCCAATGGCTTCTCGCGCTCTTGGGCGGAGCGAGACGGAGTGTCAGATTTTTACTGTCTAAAACCCACTCCTATGTTCCTTCTTTGCCTTGCGTTCCAGGGCCCCGGTTTCACTTAACCCATGGGCTTCATAAGGCTTCGACCCTGCTGGGCTTCGATTTGCTGACATCTTTAGACGCGCGTGGAACACTACGGGCCTCGACGATTTGGGCTCGGTCAGGACGGTTACCGGATGACCGGACGGCATGCTACCCATTGCTCACCGTCCTCAAGCCTACACCTACAATAGCTGGAAATCGGGATCCCAGCGGCAGGGGCGTGAGGGCCGTTTACTCACGCGTGCGGGGGCTCCTGCGACAGCATTACTGCTTCGCAGAATGAGGCGACTGCCTGCCAATCTTCCTCGCGTAGGACCATGGCTTGTACCAGAGCCCGGCGCGAGAGCTACCTTGTGTTTGACCTTATTTAATTCATCTTGATGAAAACGAATGCTGGTGAAAGGTACAGAACGCTGTGTAGCTGGTACTTAGTAAATATAAGAAGTTTAGTTTCAAGTTTTGCTACGATTAAAAGAAAATAAGTTGACTTACAGGTGAAAAACACAAAACGACGTGTAAGTTTGCTCTGGATCTTATGATGAAGTATTCATACAACACATCTGGAACCGGAATCCTTTTGGGTGCATGTTTTTTCATAATGGGTGTCAACATGTTCAGAATTTCATCTGCAAGAAGATTCAAAGAAATTATAATGATGACGTATCAGGAAATTACCAGTTACATGAATTTTTTTTTTGAAACGTAGTAAAAATATAGAAAAAAACCCGTAAAAATG